>CM059432.1:147892645-148540145 GCA_030390025.1 Squalus acanthias | reverse complement strand
CCAGCGCTGGCCGTTAAGGCCCGTTTTCAAGAAAAAATGGCGGCCGCCTTGCTTCTGCCCACTTCCTGCGGGTCCCGCGGCGGGTGCCTTTTTAGGCAGGTCGGCAGCGCTGCCGTTGCCTGCGCTCGCTGCAGAAATGGAAATAAGGCAAATCGTGACGTCAGTGAGTGTGCAACGCTCACTTGACTCACGATTTGCTATTTTCGCTGTCGGCGCTCCACTTACCGCCCTCTCTTAATCAGGACCATCCGACCAAGTGTTCAGCAGCAGGAAGGAGCCTCCAGCAGCGATATTCAAAGGGATCATCATCAACAACTTGCAGCTGGCACGGTTTCTCAGTTTGACCGGCTCTGTGTAACTTTCTGCAATTCTTGCAGCTTTCTAAACTTGTTTCAAGTTCCTCAGGTGACAGAGAGTGTTGGTGCAAGTGGAGAATGCCTTCATTCTCATTTAAAGGCCTCTGCTCACAACACTTGTTCACAGTCATGGGGGCTCTACTTGCAGTCCCCCTCGTGCTCGAGTATATTCGGGAGAGGAAGCAGAGACAGCGAAGAAGAGGAGAAGATGCACAGAGGGAGGAGGAGGGCCAGGAGGGCTCTCAACAGGGGGCCTTACCCACCTCGGATCTTCTGAGAGAACTTCTCCTACCTCCAGTTAAGCGAGGAGCAGTGTATTAGGAGGCTCCGCTTCGCCAAGGAGGTGGTCACAGAACTCTGCCACCTCCTGCAACCAGACCTGCAGCCTCAGAGCAGAGTGACCACGGCTCTTCCAGTTGCCCTCAAGGGCACCGTGGCCCTCAATTTCTTCGCCAGCAGATCCTTCCAGTCTGCAGCAGGAGACATCGCTAACATCTCCTAGTTCGCTGTCCATTGCTGCATCCGGGAGGTCACAGAGGCTCTCTACTCCAGGAGAAGGGACTACATTTTCTTGTCTCTGAACAGAGAGAAGTGGGACAAGCATGTGTGTGGCTTTGGCAGGATAACGGGATTCCCCGTGGTGCAGGGCACCATCGACTGCACACATGTGGCTTTGTGGGCACCGCATACCAATCCTAAGATGTTCCGTAACCGCAAAGGCTACCACTCACTTAATGTGCAGTTGGTGTGTGACCACGCCCAGCGCATCATGATGGTGAATGCCCGCTATCCTGGCAGCATTCATGATGCCTTCATCCTGCGCCAGTCCAGTGCACCAGCAATCTTCCAGCCACCACGTCAAACCCGAGGGTGGCTGCTCGGAGACAAGGGCTATCCGCTCTGCACCTAGCTGATGACTCCCCTCCACAACCCCACCACTCATGCCCAGCACTCATATAATGACAGCCATGCTGCCACCAGGAACATCATCGAGCAGACCATCGAGCCCTCCAGTACGATCCGGAGTGGGTGTCCCATTTCATGTGGTCTGCTGCATGCTTCACAACTTGGCCATCATGAGGGCCCAGCCCTTGCCACCAGGGTTGCAGGAGCACCTCTTGAGGGAGAGGAGGAGGAGGAAGATGACGAGGAAGAGGAGGGAGGGAGGGAGGGAGGAGGCAGGCAGCAAATCCCCATTCTGGATTGGCTATCCATGAACGCCTCATCAGACTCCGATTCCAGTGAATGAAACCCCAGATCCCCTTTGCTCACCACATCCCCATCGTACCATCCCTCTGTCACGGAACATCACTGCGTCCTCCTGGGCACAAAGCTGAAATGAGAGCCAGCACAAAACACACATTCCAAACAGAAATCATAAATTTATCAGAAGCAAATCAATATTATAATATCAACTAATCATCCTTGTGCAATCCCTTAGTGTCTGTTATTCATGTGCCTTTACCTACTCTAGTGCTCCAACGCAGTGCTCCCCATAGCTGGTGGAAGGCTGCTGACTTTCAGTGTGGGAGACTACAGATGGCCTTGCAGGACAACCTCGACCAGCTGTGGGCCTAGAAGGCCTGGCTGTAGACTGCACCACCTCGGCATGGGCGACAGCAGTCTGGGCTGGCTGACAGGCAGCAGCAAGGCAATGGCGGAGTGGCAGTGGTGGGAGTAGGAATGCTGTCATCCTGAGAGAGGACAGCTTGTTCGTGCTCCACTGCCACTCCCCCGGGAGAGGCACCTCAGCATTCCTAGTAATCTGTTAGAGGCACAGATTGTTGGCCTGCTGCGACATCTTGCAAGCCCCTTTCGAGATTCGTAAATCCAGTGACGATGGCAGCAGCAGTCTGAGCTTCCACTGCAGCAGTGAGACGTTGGGTCGCGTCCGCCTGTGCTGCAATAGAAGCTGCGACAACGCCCATTACACGCAGCATCATGGCTGGGTCCACAAGGTCTCTGCTGGAGTTGTCCATCATTACCATCCTGGAAATCATGGGACCAAGCTCTGCGCAAAGCCCCGTCCAATGTTGGAGCCGGACTCCTCCATGCTCCTTGACACTGACAAGAGGCTCTCTGGCAGGCTTGCCATTGCACCTAGCATTTCCGTGTGCATGCCCATCACACTTCTTCTGAAGGCCGCCCCATCGAGGTCATCATCTGAGTCCTGTGCAGCAGAACTCGTGCGCGAACTCGCCCTCCGGGGAGCTGGGACTTGAGCTACCCTTTCCCCCTGGCCTAGCTGCAGCCCACTCGTGCTCGGTGCCTCACCCTGTGCCGCTCCCGCCTCTATACTTACCTCTACGTTCCGCGCAGTGCCAGTTTCTGAGCTGGTGTCTGCGAGTGTCAGATGCAGTGACGGTGAGTCTTCTTCTTCTTCTCCTTCACTCTCCTGCATAGCATGAGGGACAGGCTGGCCTGTTGGCAGTTCTTGGGTATCTGAAAACAGAACAATAGTTGGGTTGTGGTGAGGGGACGGGGGGGATAGCAAACTTTCCATGCATACATCATCAGCATCTTGTAAGTGAGAAGAGATTGTGGGATGAGGGGGAAGTGGGATGTGAGAAGAAGGATTAGGAATGACCAGACTGTCATCATCAGCAACGGCTTCAACTTTCCCCGTTGCCACGTTCTCCGGCACTGCCCCTCCAGTTATGGACGGATTCCTCCAGGTTGGTTGCCTCCTGTCTGCCGCTGCTCCCTCCTGTTCTGTGCCACTTTTGCCTGCAAGAGAAAGGGAAGTGTGTCAGTGATTGTCGTGCAATGTGTATGGGAGGTGTTGTCGAAGAAGCCTTGGCGAGTTGCTGCAGTGCATCTTGTAGATGGTACACACTGCAGCCACGGTACGCCGGTGGTGGAGGGAGTGAATGTTTAAGGTGGTGGATGGGGTGCTAATCAATCGAACTGCTTTGTCCTGAATGGTGTCGAGCTTCTTGAGTGTTGTTGCAGCTGCACTCATCCAGGCAAGTGGAGAGTGTTCCATCACACTCCTTACTTGTGCCTTGTAGATGGTGGAAAGGCTTTGGGGAGTCAGGAGGTGAGACACTCGCCACAGAATTCCCAGCCTCTGACCTGCTCTTGTAGCCACAGTATTTATGTGGCTGGTCCAGTTAAATTTCTGATCAATGGTGACCCCCCAGAATGTTGATGGTGGAGGATGCGATAATGGTAATGCCATTGAATGTCAAGGAGAGGTGGTTAGACTCTCTCTTGTTGGAGATGGTCATTGCCTGGCACTTGTGTGGCACGAATGTTACTTACCACTTACCAGCCCTAGCCTGGATGTTGTCCAGGTCTTGCTGCAACAGGCACGAACTGCTTCGTTATCTGAGGAGTTGCGCATTGAAGTGAACACTGTGCAGTCATCAGTGAACATCCCCATTTCTGACCTTATGTTGGAGGGAAGGTCATTGATGAAGCAGCTGAAGATGGTTGGGCCTAGGACACTGCCCTGAGGAACTCCTGCAGCGATGTCCTGGGGCTGAGATGATTGACCTTCAACCACCACAATCATCTTCCTTTGTGCTAGGTATGACTCCAGCCAGTGGAGAGTTTTCCCCCTGATTCCCATTGACTTCAATTTTACTAGGGCTCCTTGGTTCCACACTTGTTAAAATGCTGCCTTGATGTCAAGGACAGTCACTCTCACCTCACCTCTGGAATTCAGCTCCTTTGTCCATGTTTGGACCAAGGCTGTAATGAGGTCGGGAGCCGAGTGGTCTTGGCGGAACCCAAACTGGGCATCACTGAGCAGGTTATTGGTGAGTAAGTGCCGCTTGATAGCACTGTCGGTAACACCTTACATCACTTTGTTGATGGTTGAGACTAGGTTGATGGGGCGGTAATTGGCCGGATTTTATTTGTCCTGCTTTTTGTGGACAGGACATACCTGGGCAGTTTTCCACATTGTCGGATAGATGCCAGTGTTGTAGCTGTACTGGAACAGCTTGGCTAGAGGCGCGGCTAGTTCTGGAGCACAAGTCTTCAGCACGATAGCCGGGATGTTGTCGGGGCCCATAGCCTTTGCTGTATCCAGTGCGCTCAGCCATTTCTTGATATCACGTGGAGTGAATCGAATTGGCTGAAGACTGGCTTCTGTGATGGTGGGGACCAATGTTCCCTGTGAGCTGCGCTTTGTTCTGCGCGGCCTGTTTCTTTTAATGCACGGTCACTTTAAATTTCTGTGCATGTGCGGTATTTATAATGTAAACGCTGGTGAGCGGCCCGCGTGGGACCTGTCAGATTACTGCCTGTTAACGATCTGTCTAAAAGTAAAAGATTTCCTTTTGAGGTATTTGTGAAGGTGTATTTGATGGGTTTCCGTTTGCGTAGAATGCCTCCTACCCCATTAGTAACATGGCAGTAGGGGATGTAATCCTTTATCATGACGATTAAGAATACTTCTTTGTTAGGTTTTCTTTTGAACTGAAATTCATCACTTGAAAGATTAATACTATGCAGCACTTACCTGGAAAAAAATCAGGATGAACAGAATGTTTAAGAGACTGGGACACTGCAGCTCCACTCTGTTTGGATATTCCATTTAGACAGTATTTGGCACTTCAAACAGCGGGAGGAAGTGCTGTTTAATTTTCTGTGGTTAACTCACATCGAGTGTCATAAAACAGTGGAAAAGGAATTTATAAAATGCTGTCCCCCCGCCCCCTCCAACTGTTCAGCCATTAAATTCTTCAATCTTCATACCTTGCAGTCAGCTGCTCTGCCAGTTTCCTTCAGTAAAACCCATTCAGTCTCAGGGTTTGCCGTAACACTAACTATTCGTTTTTTCTTTTTGTTGCCATTGTGGTTTTAACTTCAACATGAAATGTTTTCTTTGAATACCAGTGTTTTTGCAGTGACATAACAGACTGCTATCTCATGGCAAGTATGGTCCAAATATCCTTTGTAACCCGACAGAAAAACCGGCTGATTTATGTTGGCTCGTATTTTTTATTCAACTTTTTTGTAATTTTAGTCAATCTCCTGTCTAGATCAAGATGTAGAATCGGTTTGGGTGGAGATAAAAAATAATAAGGGGAAAAAGTCTCTGGTGGGCATAGTCTACAGGCCTCCGAACAGTAGAATTACTGTTGGACAGAGTGTAAATCAACAAATAATGGAGGCCTGTAAAAAAGGTACTGTAATAATCATAGGGTGATTTTAATCTCCATTGATTGATTGGACAAATCAGAGTGGCCATGGTAACCTTGGGGAGGAGTTCATTGAGTGTAGTCGGGATGGTTTCCTAGAACATTATGTAATGGAACCGACCAGGGAGCAGGCTATCTTGGATCTGGTACTGTGTAATGAGACAGAATTAATAAATGATCTCATAGTAAAGGATCCTCTTGGATCCGATTTGGAGGAAGGGACCAAGTGTAACATATCAAAATTTGCAGATGATACTAAGATGGGAGGGAAAGTAGTGAGTGAGGAGGACATAAAAAACCTGCAAGGGGACATAGACAGGCTAAGTAAGTGGGCAGAGATTTGGCAGATGGAATACAACACTGGAAAGTGTGAGGTGATGCACTTTGGCAGGAAAAATCCTAGAGCAATTTATTATCTTAATGGCAAGAAACTGGAGAGTACTGAAGTGCAAAGGGATCTGGGGGTCCTGGTGCACGAAACTCAAAAGGTTAGTATGCAGGTGCAGCAAGTGATTAAGAAGGCAAATGGAATGTTGGCTTTCATTGCTAGGGGGATAGAATATAAAAATAGGGAGGTATTGCTTCAGTTGTACAAGATATTGGTGAGACCGCACCTGGAATACTGCATACAGTTTTGGTGTCCTTACTTAAGGAAAGACATCCTTGCTCTCGAGGCAGTGCAAAAAAGGTTCACTCGGTTAATCCCGGGGATGAGGGGGTGGTCATATGAGGAGAGGTTGGGTAGATTGGGACTCTACTCATTGGAGTTCAGAAGAATGAGAGGCGATCTTATTGAAACATATAAGATTGTGAAGGGGTTGGATCGGGTGGATGCGGGGAGGATGTTCCCGATGACGGGTGAGACTAGAACTAGGGGACATAGTCTTAGAATAAGGGGCTGCTCTTTCAAAACTGAGATGAGGAGGAACTACTTCACTCAGAGGGTGGTAGGTCCATGGAATATGCTGCCACAAAAAGCTGTAGAAGCTACATCATTAAATAAATTTAAAACAGAAATAGACAGTTTCCTAGAAGTAAAGGGCATTAAGGGTTACGGGGAGCGGGCAGGAATTTGGACACGAGTCTAGGTTCGGATTGGTCATGGCCCTGTGGGTAGTGGAGCGGGCCCAGGGACCGTGTAGCCTGATTCTGCTCCTATTTCGTGTGTGCAATTCTGTTAGATGCAGGAGATGGTTCTGTGATAGTAGATAGTAGATTGGCGGTTAGGATCAGATCAGCCATGATCTTATTGAAAGGCGGAGCAGGCTCGAGGGGCCGATTGGCCTACTCCTGCTCCTATTTCTTATGTTCTTATGTTCTTATAACATGGTTGAATTTCAAATTCAGTTGGAGGGTGAGAAAGTTGTATCTCAAACCAGTGTCCTGATCTTAAACAAAGGCAATTACAATGGCATGAGGGCAGAACTGGCTAAAGTGGACTGGAAAAATAAATTAAAAGGTAAGAGAGTTGAAATGCAGTGGCGGACATTTAAGGAGATATTTTATAACTCTCAACAGAAATATATTCCAGTGAAAAAGAAAGATTTTAAGAGAAGGGGGCACTATCCGTGGCTCACTAAGGAAGTAAAGGATGGTATCAAATTGAAAACGAAGGCATACAATGTTGCCAAGATTGGTGGGAGGCCAGAGGATTGGGAACATTTAAAAAACCAACAAAGGATGACTAAAAAAGTAATAAAGAGAGAGAAGATGAATTATGAGAGTAAACTGGCAAGAAATATTAAAACAGAAAGTAAGAGCTTCTACAGGTATATAAAAAGGAAGAGAGTAGCTAAAGTAAACATTGGTCCCTTAGAGGATGAGACTGGGGAATTAATAATGGGGAATGGAGAAATGGCAGAGACTCTGAACAAATATTTTTTATCTGTCTTCACGGTAGAAGACACTAACAACATCCCAATAATGGATAATCAAGGGGCCACAGGGAGGGGGGAACTAATGACAATCACTATCACTAAGGAAAAAGTACTTGGTAAAATAATGGGATTAAAAGACGACAAGTCCCCTGGACCAGATGGCCTGCATCCCAGGGTCTTAAAAGAAGTGGCTGTAGAGATTGGTTGCAATATACCAAATTCCCTGGACTCTGGAGAGGTCCCAGCGGATTGGAAAACCGCAAATGTAACACCCCTATTTAAGAAAGGAGGGAGAAAGAAAGCAGGAAACTATGGACCAGTTAGCCTAACATCTGTCATTGGGAAAATGCTGGAGTCCTTCATTAAGGAAGCAGTAGCAGGGCATTTGGAAAATCATAATGCAGTCAAGCAGAGTCAGCATGGTTTTATGAAAGGGAAATCATGTTTAACAAATTTCCTGGAGTTCTTTGAGGATGTAACGAGCAGGGTGGATAAGGGTGAGCCAGTGGATGTGGTGTATTTGGATTTCCAGAAGGCATTCGATAAGGTGCCACATAAAAGGTTACTGCATAAGATAAGAGCTCACGGAGTTGGGGGTAATATATTAGTATGGATAGAGAATCGGCTAACTAACAGAAAGCAGAGAGTCGGGATAAATGGGTCATTTTCCGGTTGGCAAACGGTAACTAGTGGGGTGCCACAGGGATCGGTGCTGGGGCCTCAACTATTTACAATCTACATTAATGACTTGGATGAAGGGACCGAGTGTAATGTAGCCAAGTTTGCGGATGATACAAAGATGGGCGGGAAAGCAAGTTGTGCAGAGGACTCAAAGAATCTGCAAAGGGATATAGATAGGCTAAGTGAGTGGGCAAACATTTGGCAGATGGAGTATAATGTGGGAAAGTGTGAGGTTATCAACTTTGGCAGGAAAAATAAAAAAGCAAATTATTATTTAAATGGAGAGAGATTACAAAATGCTACAGTTCAGAGGGACTTGGGGGTCCTTGTACATGAAGCACAAAAAGTTAGCATGCAGGTGCAGCAAGTAATCAAAAAGGGAAATGGAATGTTGGCCTTTATTGCAAGGGGGTTGGAGTATAAAAGCAGGGAAGTCCTGCTAGAACTGTACAGGGTATTGGTGAGACCACACCTTGAGGACTGCGTACAGTTTTGATCTCCTTATTTAAGGAAGGATATATTTGCATTGGAGGCAGTTCAGAGACGATTCACACGGTTGATTCCTGAGATGAGGGGGTTGTCTTATGAGGAAAGGTTGAGTAGAGTGGGCCTATACTCATTGGAATTTAGAAGAATAAGCGGTGATCTTATTGAAACATAAGGTAGATGCAGAGAGGATGTTTCCCCTCGTGGGGAAATCTAGAACTCGGGGGCATAGTTTCAGAATAAAGGGTCGCCCTTTTAGAACTGAGATGAGGAGGAATTTCTTCTCTCTGAGGGTCTTAAATCTGTGGAATTCTCTGCCCCAGAGAGCTGTGGAGGCTGAGTCATTAAATACATTTAAGGTGGAGATAGACAGGTTTTTGCAAGATAAGGGAGTGAAGGGTTATGGGGAGCGGGCGGGGAAGTGGCTTTGAGCCCAAGATCAGCCATGATCTTATTGAATGGCGGAGCAGGCTCGAGGGGCCAAGTGGCCTATTCCTGCTCCTATTTCTTATGTTCTTATGTTCTTTCTGCTAAATGGTGACTTTTCATGCCAATTTTCTCAAAGTGTATACTGCTGCCACCCTCTGCCCCACTTTCTTTTAGAGCTGGGGATGGAGGGGAATAGGGGAAGGAGGAGAGTGGCTGGGACTGCGGACTGCTCCAAGGCCACTGTGGGTACAGATCTATGGTTGGGTAATAGCACTTACTTGTAGGGGCAGGATTAATCCTGGTGTTTTTATCCTCCCGTACTGTGACGGCCTCCATTTGAAGCTTTAGAGTTACTGAAACTTGTCCACTGAGAGAGATCAAGTTCAAGCCTGGAATTTGAATTCTACTGTTGTTAATTGGAATCCTGTTCACTATGGACTGCCCAAGATACCAGGCCTCCCACATTCACCATTTTGTACTTGTGTGTATTTATGATCACAATGATGAATTCAGTTTTTCTATAATGACTCTGGCTGTAGTGAAGTATAAACAATTAAACCAGTGTGATACTGTTTCCTGACTCTTGGGTGACATCCATTTTCACATTTCCTGTTTCTCTTGCCACTTTGTTTGTTCTGAACACCAACCCATCTTGTTCCTTTGTAAAAGCTTCAGGATAAAGAAAGCTAACTGAACCTGTTCTGGTTTTTGCTGTGCCCAGCACTTCTCACCACGCTGTCCATGTATAAGTAACATTCATATGATATTTATGTTGTCTGGAGTCTCAAATAGTAAAACTTGCCAACATAACTTATTATAAACAATGTGGAGAATTATATTTATTCGGCAGTACATGTGTATTATAATAATAATAATGAAACCGGACGGACCACCCGGCATCGATCTCGGCACCGGCTACGGACACGGCAACGACACACCCAGCCCAGTCGACCCTGCAAAGTCCTCCTCACCAACATCTGGGGACTTGTGCCAAAATTGGGAGAGCTGTCCACAGACTAGTCAAGCAAGAGCCTGACATAGTCATACTCACAGAATCATACCTTTCAGCCAATGTCCCAAACTCCTCCATCACCATCCCAGGGTATGTCCTGTGCCACCGGCAGGACAGACCCACCAGAGCTGGCGGCACAGTGGTATACAATTGGGAAGGAGTGGCCCTGGGCGTCCTCAACATTGACTCCGGACCCCATGAAGTCTCATGGCTTTAGGTCAAGCATGGGCAAGGAAACCGCCTACTGATTACCACCTACCGCCCTCCCTCAGCTGATGAATCAGTACTCCTCCATGTTGAACACCACTTGGAAGAAGCACTGAGAGTAGCAAGGGCACAGAATGTACTCTGGGTGGGGGACTTCAATGTCCATCACCAAGAGTGGCTCGGTAGCACCACTACTGACCGAGCTGGCCAAGTCCTGAAGGACATATCTGCCAGTCTGGGCCTGCGACAGGTGGTGAGAGAACCAACACGAGGGAAAAACCTACTTGACCTCGTCCTCGCCAATCTACCTGTCGCAGATGCATCTGTCCATGACGGTATTGGTAGCAGTGACCACCACACAGTCATTATGGAGACAAAGTTCCGTCTTCACACTGAGGACACCCTCCATCGTGTTGTGTGGCACTAGCACCGTGCTAAATGGATAGATTCAGAACAGATCTGGCAGCTCAAAACTGGGCATCCATGAGATGCTGTGGGCCATCAGCAGCAGCAGAATTGTATTCCACCACAATCTGTAACCTCATGGCCCGGCATATCCCACACTCTACCATTACCATCAAGCCAGGAGACCAACCCTGGTTCAATAAGGAGTGTAGAAGAGCATGCCAGGAGCAGCACCAGGTGTACCTAAAAATGAGGTGCCAACCTGGGGAAGCTGCAACACAGGACTACGTGCATGCTAAAAAGCGGAAGCAGCATGCTAAAGACAGGGCTAAGCGATGCCACAATCAACGGATCAGATCAAAACTCTGCAGTCCTGCCACATCCAGTCGTGAATGGTGGTGGACCATTAAACAACATTAATGGGAGGAGGCGGCTCCATGAACATCTCCATCCTCAATGATGGTGGAGCCCAGCACGTGAGTGCAAAAGACGAGGCTGAAGCGTTTGCAACCATCTTCAGCCAGAAGTGCCGAGTGAATGATCCTTATCGGCCTACTCCTGAGGTCTCCACCATCACAGAAGCCAGTCTTCAGCCAATTCATTTCACTCCACGTGATATCAAGAAACGGCTGAGCGCACTGGATACAGCAAAGGCTATGGGCCCCGACAACATCCCGGCTATCGTGCTGAAGACTTCTGCTCTAGAACTAGCCGCGCCTTTAGCCAAGCTGTTCCAGTACAGCTACAACACTGGCATCTATCCGACAATGTGGAAAACTGCCCAGGTATGTCCTGTCCACAAAAAGCAGGACAAATCCAATCCGGCCAATTACCGCCCCATCAGACTACTCTCAATCATCAACAAAGTGATGGAAGGTGTCATCAACAGTGCTATTAAACGGCACTTACTCACCAATAGCCTGCTCACTGATGCCCAGTTTGGGTTCCGCCAAGACTACTCGGCTCCCGACCTCATTACAGCCTTGGTCCAAACATGGACAAAGGAGCTGAATTCCAGAGGTGAGGTGAGAGTGACTGCTCTTGACATCAAGGCAGCATTTGACTGAGTGTGGCATCAAGGAGCCCTAGTAAAACTGAAGTCAATGGGAATCGGAGGGAAAACCCTCCACTGGCTGGAGTCATACCTAGCACAAAGGAAGATGGCTATGGTGGTTGAAGGTCAATCATCACAGCCCCAGGACATCACTGCAGGAGTTCCTCAGGGCAGTGTCCTAGGCCCAACCATCTTCAGCTGCTTCATCAATGACCTTTCCTCCATCAGAAGGTCAGAAATGGGGATGTTCGCTGATGACTGCACAGTGTTCAATGCCATTCACAACTCCTCAGATAATGAAGCAGTCCATGCCCGCATGCAACAAGACCTGGACGACGTTCAGGCTTGAGCTGATAAGTGGCAGATCACATTCGCGCCACAGAAGTGCCAGGCAATGACTATCTCCGAGAAGTGAGAGTCTAACCACCTCCCCTTGACATTCAACGGCATTACCATCGCCGAATCCCCCACCATCAACATCCTGGGGGTCACCATTGACCAGAAACTTAACTGGACCAACTACATAAATACTGTGGCAACAAGAGCAGGTCAGAGGCTAGGTATTCTGCGGCAAGTGTCTCACCTCCTGACTCCCCAAAGCCTTTCCACCATCTACAAGGCACAAGTAAGGAGTGTGATGGAATACTCTCCACTTACCTGGATGAGTGCAGCTCCAACAACACTCAAGAAGCTCGACACCATCCAGGACAAAACAGCCCAACCACCACCTTAAACATTCACTCCCTCCACCACCGGCGCACTGTGGCTGCAGTGTGTACCATCTACAAGATGCACTGCAGCAACTCGCCAAGGCTTCTTCGGCAGCACCTCTCAATCCCGTGACCTCTACCACCTAGAAGGACAAGGACAGCATACGCATGGGAACACCACCACCTCCAAGTTCCCCTCCAAGTCACACACCATCCTGACTTAGAAGTATATCGCCGATCCTTCATCGTCGCTGGTTCAAAATCCTGGAACTCCCTCCCCAACAGCACTGTGGGAGTACCTTCACCACACGGACTGCAGCGGTTCAAGAAGGCGGCTCACCAGCACCTTCTCAAGGGCAATTAGGGATGGGCAATAAATGCTGGCCTTGCCAGCGACGCCCACATCCCATGAATGAATTTAAAAAATTATGAGGTGGTTATCTGAATTCCAATGACATCAGAACTTGTAAGAGTAAACCTTGATCAGTTTAAGTCCATCTTGAACATTAGAAGACAGATTTTAAATCCCTTCATGAAACAATTTTTACTTTATGTGGGGCTCACTCTAGCCTTGAAGCTGGTAGCCTGTTGGTGTGGGCACAATTGACTGTATGCTCAGTGCCCACAATATGTTTGTACACGATTAACAAATATGGCGGTAATTTTCTGAGTTAGCGCTCCTAATGTGCTCTTGATAGTAGAGCAGATCGGATAATCGGTCAGTACACCCGATTTGCACCCCCTCCCAATTTTTCGCTCACTAGATCCCTATTCCTACCGCCACGCTATCTCACTTCCCTCTTCAGTGGGGACTGTGGGTAACGGGAGGGGTGCGGGTGAAGGAGAGAGGTCTGGATGGCAGTCACTGGAAAATGGGAGTGCCACGAATTGGGCGTGGACCTGTGATTGTGCAGTAAGTTTCTGCACTAGGAATGGTAACTAATTAAATTTATCCTATGATGTATTTTCAGAAATAATCTGCAGCAAATTCTATGTTCCATGTATACTATATGTTAGAAAGATTTGGATATAGGTGTATTGGTGTGTTAGGTATAAAAAATGTATCTCTGGCTTTTATGCTGAGCAAAAAAACTTGGTTTGAAACAGTGCATAATCACATCTTCAGTTTAGGACATAAAAATCTTTCTGAGAGTATGGGCTGATTTTCATTGACCCGTGGAGGCGGGTTTGGAGGCGTGTGGGGGGGTTAAAATTGCGAAAACTGGCGGGCGGGCACAAGTCCGCCTCCATCCCGCCTCCACGCAATTTTCATTAAATCGTGTCTGCTGGTCCCGACTCCGTCCCGCCTTTAAGAGGCGGGCTAGGTTGTTAAGGCCCTTAACAAGCACTAAATTTGCTCTATAATGCCATTTTGAAAGGCCTTTGTGATTTGTTTTACGTGAAGCACGCCTGTTCTGAAACACGATTGTGAAACCTGGCGGGAGCACATTTCGAAAGCTGACTATCAGCTGCAGGTCCACTTATACAATGGAGAAGTAGTAGTAGGAAAAATATCTGGGAGCAGACGTAGGGTGCCTTCAGGTCCTCTCTCTAGACTTAGAGCTGCTGCTCATTTTGCATCCAGGTCCTCTCACAGCAAAGGCCAGGCAGTCTCTGACCTTCAATGCAGCAGCAATGATGACATCATCAGAGGCGACTTTCAGACTGAAAACACTAATTGGGTCATGGGTTCCCACATGCTGGAACTCAATTGCCCAATTAGGTGAAAATTGCATCAATCTCCCACATCCAATTGCAGTCGGGTGGATAACACGACCCCAACCTGCCCCAGTATCAAAATCCAGCCCTATGACATTATATTCTGTCAGTCGTGTCCATTCAAATGAATGGAAAACTCTACTCTGATCTCTAGGAAATTACCTATTTCACATTTACTGGGCTTTAAACCCCTCCCCATCCCCATCCCCTTCCCTGACCATGATCAACACTTTCTGATTTCTTGCTGCCTCTCTATTTTTGCCTGAACTGTGCTCTATCTTTGGGACCGGCCAGCTTCTGGCCTTTTACTTTCCTATGAAATACATTTTAAAAATGAGATTTAAAAAAGCTAGCTCTAATTCACAATTAGAGGCACTGGCTCCGTTAATATCCATAGGGCATTAGTCATGGATGGAAACAGTATAAAACTGCTCGGAAAACCTTCACCGCACGGCTCACCATCAGCTTCTCCAGGGCAATTAGGGATGGGCAATAAATGCTGGTCTTGCCAGCGACGCCCACATCCCAGGAACGAATAAAAAAAAACTTTAGCAAAGGCTCAGATGTTGCTGACTAGATATCGCTGAACATTTGTCTTTAGCTACACAAACTTAAATTATGGAGGTACTTGATGTCTACTCTTCACCCCAACTACAGCAGGGCTGCATGATGACCCTGAACAGTACAGCATGCTGATTTATTTCTGCTTTCTGATTTTTTTTTCCAGCGTTGATGAGCACAAGGCTTTCCTCGCCTTGGGGGCAGTGAAGAACATCTCTGTGAATGTGACTATTCGAAATGCAGGAGATGATGCATATGACACCAACGTTTATTTTAACTTCTCTCAAGAGCTCTTCTTCATCAAAATGTGGCAGAAGGTTTGTAAACAGTAGATGCATCTTGAACTCATAAGGCTGGAAATCTTTGATCTGCCTTTTTGGAACTGAAACCCAGACTGTGCCTGACTTGTGAGTTGTTAAAACCCAGGCTGCTTTACCAGGTTTTAGAAGCCGAGCTATTCAAGGCAGGGTGTAATGGTATCTCCTGTGGCTCCAAGTTTATTTTGGTTGTAACTTAAAAGTACAAAGTCTGTCAAAGAAAGGATTCATAACAGCAGTTTGGTGATTCGTTTTCCTTGGTGTCTCCCTCCATTTCAACAACTAGGAAGGGAAATTGCATTGACGACAGCAAAACAAAGCTTTCTGGCTGTTGGGTTCAAACCTTATCTAATGAGGAAGCCTGTATCTCCGACTTGGATACAGTGATAAAGAAAAATGATTCCATTGAATTAGCAGTGATGTCACTGACTTGAACTATAGTTCAGTAGTGCAGCTGTATCAAATGTTTTGTCAGATCCCCCGATGTTGATGCCCTGATCCCATGTTCCTTTTGAATTTTTCAACTTCTAATCCCTGGCTTTGCTTTGTAGCAAGTTAATTTAGGACACATTTCCTGCAGTTCTGTAGTTATAGTTTTGGTTAAGTGACCTGCTCACATCAATTATTATGAATGTCTCTCATTTAAAAGAAAACCAAATCACATCCCTCTAATAAAAGCAAGTTCAGGTCCCTGAGCCTGTCTTCACAAATTAGAGCCTTAACGATTGGAATCATCCAGGTTGTCCTTGATTGATCTTTCTCCGGTGCATCATTGCCACTTTGAAGAGCATGTACCCACAGTATTCCTGCTCTTTTATCAGTGAGTTATGCAGGGTTACTTGCTGGGTTTTTTGGTAACAGGAAAGGCTAGAGTGTCTCAGGTTCTTCATCCTTGAAGGGAGGCATCTGAGACGTGATCTTATAGAGGGATCTGGGGGTCCTTGTACATGAATCACAAAAAGTTTGCATGTAGGTACAGCAAGTAATTAGGAAGGCAAATGGAATGTTGGCCTTTATTGCAAAGGGAATGGAGTATAAAAGTAGGGCAGTCCTGTTACAACTGTACAGGGCGTTGGTGAGACCACACCTGGAGTACTGGGTAAAGTTTTGTTCTCCTTATTTAAGGAAGGATATACTTGCATTGGAGGCAGTTCAGAGAAGGTTCACGAGGTTGATTCCGGAGATGAAAGGGTTGCCTTATGAAGAAAGGTTGAGCAGGTTGGGCCTATACTCATTGGAGTTTAGAAGAATGAGAGGGGATCTTATTGAAACATATAAGATTCTGAAGGGGCTTGACAGGGTAGATGCAGAGAGGATGTTTCCCCTCGTGGTGGAATCTCGAACTAGGGGACGTAATTTCAGAATAAGGGGGCACCCATTTAAATTGGAAATGAGGAGCAATTTCTTCTCTCGGAGGGTCGTGAATCTTTGGAATTCTCTTCCCCAGAGAGCTGTGGAGGCTGGGTCATTGAATATATTTAAGGTGGAGATAGACAGATTTTTGAACGATAAGGGAGTCAAGGGTTATGGGGAGCGGGCAGGGAAGTGGAGTTGAGGCCAAGATCAGATCAGCCATGATCTTATTGAATGGCGGAGCAGGCTCGAGGGGCCGAATGACTGACTCCTGCTCCTACATCTTATGTTCTTATGTAGGCGTATCAGATTGTAAATGGTATGGAAAAGGTAAATCAAAAAAATGACTGGAATAAATTGCGAGTGTAGAACAAGAGGACACAGGTACAAACTAGTAAAAGGTAAATTTAGCTCTGATGTCGGAATGTTTTTCTTCACATAAAGTAGTGCAGGCAAAAAGTTTGGAATCATTTAAGAACCAATTGGATGCTACAGTGACGGGTCTTAAGGGGCATTCTGGATGGATGAGCTGAGGTGGGCTGAATGGCCTTCCTCACCTGTAATTAGACTGAATGGATGGCTCCTCAGGAACTACGAATATTTTATTTTGCCATGGCTCCCTTGAAACAGCCATGAACAAGAGCAGAAATCAATGTAATAAAGCACATACAGCCACCGGGATTGTGGTACTGAAGTTCATCAGATTGTTAAAACAAAGGTTCAGATGCCTGGATAGGGTGTTGCTCCCCAAGGTCTCAAAGATCATAGTATCCTCCTGCCAATTGCACAACACCACCACCCAAAGCAACAAGGATACTTGCCCTGAATTTGGGAAGGCCTCTCAACGTCCCTACTCCCACTCCTACTATGATGTTGGTTTGAGAGTTTGGAAGGAGGACTCCTTGTACTTGCCAGTTTATGAAAGTTGGGAGGACCCTCTACGGTCTGCTGTTCCTGCCTCCTGTTAAGTGCCACCTTTTTCTGTAGGCAGATGCAAAACATGCATATGTTGGAATTTGGAAGAGTAGAGACAGTGGCACCCAAGTGCCCAGTCTGCATGCCACCTTGCTGTGAGTCCATAAACACACAGCATGCTTCTGTTGACAGCGTGCTTCATGATCCTAATTTTATAAGATTTGTGTGTGATATTTCTGAGCCAGCAACAAATTCTGCCCTGCATCAACACGGGCATTGATGTGCACATATCGAAGAGCTCGAGGTTCCCTGAGTGCTTTGTACGCTGCCTCAGTGAAGCTACAGCAAGGTGAGACTGAATTGTTGTTAGCATTCAACAGAAGACCATACATGAAAAGTCGGCAAAGTGTGGCTCCTCTTCCTTGGCAATCTTCCTGAGTCCAGGAGATTTCTTTTTCCGTCATTCTCAATACATGGGAGATAGCATTGGCAGCCAAACTGGATGTGGCTGAGCGAGTCAATGCAATCTTTACATCCATCGGTCATAACAGCTAGAAATATATTGGGCCGGATTTTCCGATCGGAGGCTTCCTGCGGGCGGATGCCTCCGATCGGGAAAAATCTACGCACTTACCTGCTGGCTCCGTAGGTCGCGAGACTTCCGCTCCTGGGCCTCGCCGGGTCCGCGCGGGCAGAGGCCCAGGTATCCCGGGGCGCAGGCGGTTCGCAAGCATCCCTGGGATCACGTGGGCCATGGGGAACCAATCAAAGAAGGGAATCCCCTTCATACTTTTGACAGGTCTCTCCGCACAGAACTGTCAAAAGTATGAATGGGGATCACTTAAAAAACAGTTAAACATTAAATAATTTTTTTTGGATCACGTATTTAAAATTAGTTAAAATTACATTAAGTTAAATATTTTAAACAAAAATTTAATTTTTTGAAAAAAAAATTGAAGTTTTTTACAGGGCTAAAAATAAACTTACATTTTTTTAAATATTTAAAAATTATAAATGAGTGAAAATTTTTTTTTTTTACTTTTTTCAAGTCTTATGCTGGTAAAAGCTGGCCGTACGCAGGCTTTTACCAGGCGTAAGATTTTTAAAGGTTTTCAGCGGGCGGAGGTTGTGCAGAAAGCGGAACTCTTCCCCCCCCCCCCCCCCCCCCACGCAGAGGCCCTTCTCCCGGGCAGGCGGAGGATCTGTCAGGAGCATTCTTGACAGATCGGATGTGCCGGTTTTCAGCGCTTGCGCTTCGCATGCCTGAAACCGACACTTGCAAGGCCCCTACGGGTGTGTAGTCTTGCTTCAAACATAGCAACCCTGCTTTGCAACACTTCCTGGAGTAAGACCTGTAGACCTACATCCTCAAAGGAGCATTCTTGCTCCTGTCTATCCTTGCTTCCCATCTCAATTCCTAGCAACAAGACTTTCCATTTTTGAATGTGCAACTGTACTTTAATTCTGAGCGGCATCCCTTTAAGAGCTGCTGATTCACTGGTTATCCTGCCCTGCAGACCAAGCATGCTCCCTGCACATCAATCAATCTGTGTAGAGAGTATATGATAAATATTAGGGCCCTCCAATTAATGCCAAAACATAATTGATTTTTAATTAATCTTAAGGTGCATAGTTTTATTGACATACTGAGCCAGAAGTAGGATCTCTAACACAATAGCAAAATACTGCGGATGCTGGAAATCCGAAATAACAACAGAAAACGCTGGAAAAACTCAGCAGGCCAGGCAGCATCCGCGGAGAGGGAAACAGAGTTAACGTTTCAGGTCTGAGACGAAAGTTCTTCGACCTGAAACGTTAACTCTGTTTCTCTCTCCACGGATGCTGCCTGGCCTGCTGAGTTTTTCCAGCGTTTTCTGTTGTTATTTAGGATCTCTAACAGTTAGTCACTGACGTTGGGGCTTAAAACCAGTGATTTAATTTACTGGGCCTTTGTTGAGAAATGATGTGATTGCCCGAAAGAGGAGACTGCTTTGCTTTGGTTTCATGTGGATGTCACAGTTCATTTCTTGCTGTCTGTTGGTATTGCATGCAGAAGCTTACCAGATATAAGAGGAATAGGACTGGGTTCAGAGCAGTGGTTTCACCCTCAGCAGTCTCAATAATCAGTAACAATGACGTGATAAGTGCGACTGTAGTGGCAGGGGGGTGGGCTTGTCGTTTTGTCAGATTGACTCATTTGGTGGCACTCTCGTTTCCAAGCCAGAAGGTTGTCGGTTCAGGCCCTACTGGAGGGCTTGAGTGTCAGCCTAGATTGTGTGTCCCAGTGCAATACTGAGGGAGCCGCATTGTCGGAGGTGTCTTCTTTTAGCTGAGGCATTAAATCAAGGCTCTGTCTGCTTGTTCTGGTGGACATGAGCCATCACACAGCACTGTTCAAGGAAGAGCAGGGTGTTCTCCTGGTATCCTGATCGCCCAACGCCACCAAAAAAAAAACCAGATTAAGTGGACATTCATCTTATTTGCTGCCTGTGGGATCTTGCTGTACAAAACCTGCTGACACAATAGTGACTGCACTTCAAAAGTAAATTATTGGCTGTGAAACGCTTTGAGATGAACTGAGGATAACATCCCGATCAGTCTGACGTCTCGTGCACCAAAGTAAGTTCCAGTGTTACATTGTTATGGTGGCGTTTCACACGTGATGATGTCATGAAGCGATATCAACGGAGGTGTTCCAAGAATATAACACATCACCCTTCTGCCAATGTAGCGCTCTGAGGGACTAGTGTTAGACCTAGTGGAAAATAGGTGTTCCTGGCTGCCAGTCCAACAAAATCCATCAGTTTTACCTTCATCTCACCGTTAGTTGTGGAAGACCTGGACTGAGAGAGTCACAACATAAGATTGACAGAAAAGAAGCTTTTATAAGAACATAAGAAATAGGAGCAGGAATAGGCCACTTGCCCCCTCGAGCCTGCTCCACCATTCAATGAGATCATGGCTGATCTTGGGCTCAGCTCCATTTTCCTGCCCGCTCCCCATAACCCATCACTCCCTTATTGTTCAAAAACCTGTCTATCTCCACCTTAAATGTATTCAATGACCCAGCCTCCACAGCTCTCTGGGGCAGAGAATTCCACAGATATATGACCCTCTGAGAGAAGAGATTCCTCCTCATCTCAGTTTTAAAAGGGCGACCCCTTATTCTGAAACTATGCCCCCGAGTTCTAGATTCCCCCACGAAGGGAAACATCCTCTCTGCATCTACCCTGTCGAGCCCCCTCAGTATGTTTCAATAAGATAACCTCTCATTCTTCGAAACTCCAATGAGTATAGGCTGATGTACATTGGTTTAAGCTGCAGTCGTTATTCTGTGTGTAAGTGCAGTATTGTGCTCCATTTTCACTACAAGTAAATTCAGAGAAGTCTACTTCACTGCCTCACTTGCAATCAGGGAAGAGCAGAGCTCTGCTCCTTGACTGGTGCCACTTTTAATGTGACCAATAAGTCACGAGAACAATCAGCAAGTTTCTAACATTAGGGGTGATCCAGCAAGCCACCTGGGTCTTCTCAAACTTCAATTTGCTCGGTACCAAACTGTCACCATAAGGGAAATGTTAGCAATGAGATATATGGTCAAAAGAAGCCTGATTGATCGCAAGCTATTTAAACATATGGAGCTGTGTTTGCTTTTAAGAGGGAGATAGATTAAAGTGGGTGACATTAAACCAATATGAATGAGTCTCAGTACCATTTGATGGGTCTTGGCTTGGCATCAGTTGCAGGTATACTTCAGCCTGCATGAATCTCAAGTAGTGGGAGACTACCTCCTGGTGGCTGGGCTCGCACCCCACACCAAATCCCAAACTCAGGTTCTTGTGTGGCAATGCAGAGGAAGCCTTACTGAAGTGATGAGAAATGGCCAGTGTAGGCGTTTAAACACTGCTCGAGACCCGTGCTGGTGGGGGCCAAAACGCAGGCCTCACGCAGCTAGCCAAAGGCCAAGGGTAAAACCACCAGGACTTGCTCAGACCGGCTGCCGGGAAGGTTGTTTTTAACAGATTTTTTTGGGCTGCCAGTCGCAGTGACGCTGGGGGTTTTACAGTTAGCCTGTGGTTGGTTGCACATGATCTACTACTTCGGGAATCGGGCACTGCCATCGCAATGTAAAAGCGCTTTGTAATTGGCTTATGAAAGTATCATTTACCCGGTAATCACCTGGGACTTCCATGGTGTTCCACCGAATCTACTGCTGCAACTTGGGCGGAACCTCCCGAAAAATGGCTATAATGGCTAAAAGCAGCCATTTCCACAAGTTATGGCGGGAGATCGAGAAAACCCTGCGGAAATTCTCCACCGATATCTTTATAATGCACAAGATAAGGTCGCACACTGTCAGAATAGGGGTGAATTACCCTCGCCGGAAATTCTGACTGAGAAGTTTAATTGGGAAATGGTTCTTTTTACCTGTGATTAATTCTCTTTGCTTAAACATTGCAATGATGCAAACTATTTCAGGGATAACTACCTGAACCCACTTTCTGTACATTCTCAGGTAGAATCACTGCAAAGGTTTCCTGATATCTCGCTGTAACTTGGCGCAAACCCCAGGGAAATGGGGCAAGTGGCCTTTTATGCCATTTCTCCAGGGTTTCCGCCGATCTTCTGCTGAAGTTACGGCAGGAGGTCAGAAGAACCCACCGAAATTCCAGGCGCCCGTACTACAGGTTAAACAGCCCTTGTAACTAGGAGGGCAAAAGAAAAGAAGGAAAGAAAGAACTGGCATTGTTACAGTGTGTTTTGTAATTTCAGCACATCCAAAAGCTAATTAAGTATTTTTATGTCTATTCACTGTTGTTATGTAGGAAACGCCACAGCGAATTTGTACACAGCAAGATTCCACAAACAGCAATGAGATAAATGACCAGATAATGCGGGAAAAATTCGGTTGCTTTGCGCCTGGGCGCTAACGGGGCGCAAAGCAACTAGCGCCCTGTGGTGCTGCACCGCTGGCAATGACGTCATCACCGTGCGCAGCGCCCCGCTCGCGCCCCGGCCGCGATCTTCAGTAGCGCCCCCCTGACTTACCGCCGGACGCTATGTCCGACAGGGTCAGGTGGGGCCTACCTGCGGCCAGGGTGGCGCTAATTAAATGCGAGGTGCCGGGCGGCCATTTTTGTTGCTGGCCGCCTGCCAGCACCTGCCCCCATTGCCGTCCCCGGCCTCCTCAGCAGCACCCCCCGCGGAGTGCCGGCTGCGCTCCGTGAGCCCGGTACTCCTCTTGAGTGCCGGGCTCTTTTGCCGGCACTCCGATCCCTGGTGGCCCAGCTGGGCCCCGGGTCGCGCTGCACAAGGCCCCTCCCCTTTAAGAAGAGGAGGAAGACCTGCAGTACCGCAGTTCCCTCGCAGCGCCCCGCTTCCCTCTTGGGGCGCTACTGATGAATCCCGGCCGCGGGGGCGCTAATTTTTTCAGGGCGCTAAAAGTAGCGCCCCAAAGGGGGCGTGACTCAATTTTACCCCCAATGTGTTTTAGTGATGTTGGTTGATGGATAAATATTGTCCAGTACACTAGAAGAACTCCCCTGTTCTTCTTCAAATAGCCCTGTGGGATCTTTTACATCCGCCTGTAAGAACCTCGGTTTAACATCTCCTCCAAAAGACGGCACCTCTGACATGGCAGCACTCCCTCAGTACTGCACTGAAGTATCAGCCTAGATTATGGACTGAAATCTCTGGAGTGGGGCTTGACCACACAAACCGTCTGACTCAGAGGCAAGCGTGCTACTCCTGAGCTAAGGCTGACGCCTCAAAAGGAATATTAAAGCATTCGAACGTGCTTCAGAGGAAATTCATAGGGCACAGCTTTGGAGCTGTTACTGCTGATAGTAAGCCTAACTTGTCAGTCAGGCCAATCGGGGAAATCACGGCCAGTGTGCAAAGCTCCCTCCCAGGGAAATCTGCTCTCTCAACAGAAAATGAGGCTGTGCAGAGCAAGGCGACCGTCTGCTCAGAGAAGCATCCTGCTTCATTTCAAGACCCCCTTCTGATATAAAGTTCTGTTTCCCCTCGTGGGGAAATCTAGAACTTGGGGGCACAGGTTCAGAATAAAGGGTCGCCCTTTTAGAACTGAGATGAGGAGGAATTTCTTCTCTCAGAGGGTCGTAAATCTGTGGAATTCTCTGCCCCAGAGAGCCGTGGAGGCTGGGTCATTAAATACATTTAAGGTGGAGATAGACAGGTTTTTGCAAGATAAGGGAGTGAAGGGTTATGGGGAGCGGGCAGGGAAGTGGCTTTGAGCCCAAGATCAGCCATGATCTTATTGAATGGCGGAGCAGGCTCGAGGGTCCAAGTGGCCTATTCCTGCTCCTATTATGTCTTATGTTCTGGAATAGACAGACTGATAGTTTATCAGTGTATAAATCTGTTCATTATGGTTTCTATGTTGCTCACCATTGAGCATTAGATGTGACACTCTTGTCTGTGGGACTGTTTATCTGTGTGGAGGGTGAGGGGAAGTGAGATAGTATTGATAGTATTTGAATAGACTATGGAAAGAGACATTTCAGCGCCTTCCAGATTAGACCAGCTCGTTGCTCCTCTATAGTTCCCAGGGCAGCAATGGTCACAGCTTTCTGTTTTCAAACATTGGGGTAAGGTCCATTTGGAAGAACTTCCAGTAATTTTAGAAAAACATTTGGAACGAGCCAAGGAGAAATGTCTTTTAATGTTGCCTTATATTTAGCCATACGAATTTTATAAAACACACCAAATTCCTTACGGATATTTAATTCATATATTTTTTTAAACAACTGCAACATGGTTTACTTTCTACTGTACAAGCAATGATATTTCTTCCCCGAATACCCAAAGGTTTTGTTTAAAGTAAAGCAAGAGGCCAGGGTTGGAGCACTGACGTTTTCTGTGCAAGAGCAGCCAGTAATACAAGTTTTTAAATGAATAAAAAAAAATCCAGCTGTTCCATGTAATGTTTTGAATTTAATCTTTGCACATCATAATGCTCTGAAAAAAGGTATCTTTCGGACTGGCCATTCACAGTCTTCTCGATGTAAGTGCTGTTAGCATATGAGAAGGGAGGGGAGACAGACAGTCTTTACTCCTGAGATCACGGAATATGCAAGAAAATGTGCAGCCAGTGCCAAATACAGAGGTCATGTATTGAAGGCTGTTGCAAGCTGAATTTAAATGGGATTGTGTTGACGTGTGGTGAATACAGTAAGGAAGAGACAGAATTTTGAAAGTTTTACTCTCCGAGATATGATCTTATTGAGCCTGGTGTGCTGTCACTGTCAGCTGATTGAGCCGCTGCGTTTGATGTTGTTCAGCCTCTTTTACTTATTGTGGCATATTTTCCACGTGTGGGTGCTGACTAGGTCGAGCGTTCCAAGATCAAGTGACTGGCCATTATCGGTGCTCGTTGATCAACTTTCTCCAGCTGGTGAGATAATATCAGACCTCATCACTAAAACATCTGGGCTTAGTAACATTCCTTTGGGTCTGTTTATGCTTTGCTGCCATCGAGACTGAAGGGGTGGCAGAGGGGGAACGAGGGGTTATCTCCCCAGATATCTTCATGAATAAATGAACTGTGAAATGAGACATGAAGGCCTACGGACCGGGAAGGTTCCAAGTTCAATCCCTAATCTGTGCATGAGTAAACAGATATCAGCTGGTCCGGTATTGGAGGAGGAGGGGAGGGGCTACGATTGGCCTCAGTGGCCCTGGGCGATAGAGTGAGGAAAAGTCAGTTTTCTACTCCTGATCATTATCCAGAGACCTCTGCTGCAAATTAGCATTGGGCAGGTAGCTGCAAACAAATTGCCCAGTTGAAATCTTGAGGGTAGACTTTAACGATTGGGCGGCCGACCAAATACTTTTAACCTTACTGTTTTTGTTTGCCGGGTAAAAGTGTTCACGGTACACGCTTCGCCCAGTTGTGTCCAGTGTTCCCTGCAATCTTTGTGGGGGGGGGCGCCACGCGGCCCGTTTAACATACCGCGTACGCGCGGTTTTTCTATTGGCAAGCTGGCTGCACGGGACCCATGGTTGTGTCTCTAAATCATACATCACAGAACTCCAATTTGAAACAGGCGGGTGCTCTTGCCGTCTAGTAGTCGGCCCCTTTCAGGACGATATAGGTCGCATCGGACATAGAAACATAGAAGATAGGAGCAGGAGTAGGCCATTCGGCCCCTCGAGCCTGCTCCGCCATTCGATGAGATCATGGCTGATCATCCAAACTCAGTACCCTGTCCCTGCTTTCTCCCCATATCCCTTGATACCTTTAGCCTTAAGAAATATATCTAACTCTTTCTTGAATATATTTACTGACTTGGCCTCAACTGCCTTCTGTGGTAGAGAATTCCACAGGTTCACCACTCTCTGGGTGAAGAAATTCCTCCTCATCTAGAAACATAGAAACTAGGAGCAGGAGTAGGCCATTCGGCCCGTCGAGCCTGCTCCACCATTCAATACGATCATGGCTGATCATCCAAATCCAGCCCCCTGTCCCTGCCCTCTCACACAGAATCCCCACAGTACAGATAGAGGCCATCTCGGCCCATCGAGCCTGCACCGACACATATCCCACCCCATCCCTGTAACCCCACGTATTTAATTCCCCTAATATATCCCATCCTATCCCCGTAACCCCACATATTTAATCCCCCCCTAACACTAAGGGTCAATTTATCATAGCCAAATCAACCTAACCCACACATTTTTGGACTGTGGGAGGAAACCGGAGCACCCGGAGGAAACCCACGCAGACACGGGGAGAATGTGCAAACTCCACACAGACAGTCACCCGAGGCCAGATTCGAACCCGGGTCCCTGGCGCTGTGAGGCACCAGTGCTAACCACTATGCCACCGTGTTGCCCTCTCTGTCCTAAATGGCTTACCCCTTATCTTTAGACTGTGACCTCTTGTTGTGGACTCACCCGCCATCGGGAACATCCTTCCTGCATCCAGTCTGTCTAGCCCTGTTACACGGGAAAAGGGGCGGTTAGAATTTCCCGCGCTTTTCGGAGAGCTAGTGCAGCATTTCCGCCTGGTGCGGCCAGTAAAAAATCTTCCCCTTGGGGTGTGGCATGGGAGCAACTTGGCAAATATCCTGATTGTTTTTCCCCTAAATTTCCTCCTCCCTCCCCCAGGCACATATCTCTTGGATATAGTAACCTAGTGGTTATGGTACTGGACTAGCCGCCCAGAGGTTGAGAGTTCAATTTATGGGCTAGTACCAGGGGGAAAATGTTTATAAAGGCTGCTGTATTGGTGTAAAAACCCAACTGGTTGACTGATGCCCTTCAGGCAATGGAAGCTGTCACCATTACCTGCTCTGACCTACACGCAACTCCAGTCCCACACCATGCGGTTGACCTTTGATGCCCTCAGACCAATCAGGGGTGGGCAAGAAATGCAATCCCAACAACAAATAAGGAAAAGCCTTCCCCATCTGAATTTCACTCATCCTGCAGGAAAACAGCTGGTGGTCAACTAAGTTTGGAAACTTGGCGGATTGTTTGAGCAGGCGAGAGCAGGGCACCCGCAGGATGGAAGCGGGGTCCTTCTTTAAATATGCAGATCGGGTCCGATGATGTCACTGGGACCCGATCTGCAATTGTAGTTGGAGGCCTGAGCAGGGGGAGCAGTGATAGGCCAGACCTGCCGGGAGATGGATCATTGGCCAGGTAAGTTTTCTAACTTTATTTTAGGTTTCCTTGTGGGCCAGGGGAAGCGGGAGTGCTTCTCTGGGCCTCATGAGGAAACATTGGGCCTCCCTTGCCCTGGGCTCCGCCAGAGCCCCCCTCCCTCACAGTGCCACTGTCCCTTTAATAAATTCTGATAAATGTCACCTTCTCAGAGCAACTAGACAAGTAGTAACGGCAGAAACCAGCTGGCTAGCTACTTTATCGAGCCAACAGTTCCTCCAACTAGCTGCAGGAAAACTGCTTTTCCTTTTGTTACACAATAGCAGGGCAGAGCATTTGTAAAAAGGTCTTGCTTTGAGAATAAAAGCTTGTGCTGTTAGGGTTGGTTCCACTTTTAATGCTGTTTAAAAATTCCCAGGCAGAGAGGGGGGGTCACACCAGCAGACAGCAGCTGGTCACTGTCATCAATCTATTTGTAAACTGTTTACATTTCAGACCAGTTAAATCCTTTCCGACCAGTTAAATCCTTTCCAAGGCATAGAACTTTTTCAATTGAGTTTGCAAGTGGCAGTATCACTGCCTGCCAACACTGTAAAGTATACAGAGCCAACTTGCATTTACATAGTGCCTTTTACATCCATGGGATGTCGCAAAGGCGGTTCACAGTCACGGAATTCCTTTTTGAAGAGTGGTCACTGTTGTTATGTAGGCAAACGCAGCAGCCAATTTGTACAGAGCAAGATCCCACAGAACACAGATGAGATGAACAACCAGTTAATCTGTTTCTCCTGCTGTGGATTGAGGCATAAATGTTGGTCAGGATACCAACGCACTCTCCTGTTCTTCCTTGAATAGTCTTATGGAATCTTTTACATCTACCTGAGCAGGGAAATAGGACCTCGGCTTAACGGCTTGTCCAACAGATAGTGCAGTACTCCGCCAGTATTGCACTGAATTGTCAGTCTAGATTATCTGCTCGAGTCCTGGAGTGGGGCTTGAACCCACAACCTTCTCACTCAGAGGTGAAACGCTACCAACTAAACCAAGCTGACACTTGCCGAGTCTTCGCTCTGCGTGAGGAAATAAGCTCATCGACCTGAAACGTTAACTCTGTTTCTCTCTCCACAGATGCTGCCTGACCTGCTGAGTATTTCCAGCATTTTTTTTTTTTTAATTTTACCCATCACAGCCCGATCTCTGCCCCACATGATTCAGCTGCTTACCCCTATGTGATTGTTTGGCTTTTGATGTCAACTTGATTTGGATAGCTGTCTTGGTGACACCAGTGAATGTTCTGCCAGCATTAGCACCAAATCCATTTACCAAAAATGGCAAGCAGAGCTGAACCGAACAACCATCTGATTGACCTGGGCTGGCTTGGACCTTTGTCCCAGGTCAGCTCAATAAGCAGAAAGGAGTTCACTTTCTCAGTGATTTCAGCTCAATGGGAGTTTATGTATAAAAAAATATTCACTGATGAGACTGCAGGATGAACAGATTTCCTGAGAACTGGACTGAAGTATTCTCTAGAATGTTTTTACAAGCCTTAATTGCAAAGATTTGTTTTTAAAGTTAGAATGTAATGAGTTCATACATTTCCTTATAGTCCTTTTAATTACTGCTGAATTTACCCAGGAATAAAGTGACCTGCTGAAGAGAGAGCTTGGTATCCTGCTACTTTTATTGACTATTGTTCGGAACCAGTTTTCCAGTTGTGATCGGTAATTTCTCACCCTGCCCGTCATCATTTCAGGAAGAAAAAGGCACTTACTGTGAACTGATGGAGTCGGACTTCCTGAAATGCAGCGTGGGATTTCCGTTCATGAGATCGCAGTCCAAGGTAGAATGCTGAGTCTATTATGTTTACGCCAGATGGTACAGTAACAGCTTGTTTTGATTAATGTGTTTGAAGCTTTGGCTGGTTAGTCATTGTCCTTGTGCATGGATTTCCTTTGCCTTTACAATGCTGACAGCACAGCTTCACTTTCAGGAGGTTAACCCTGTGCTAGACTCTTTTCGTCTTTTCTTTTTAATCACATTATATCTCTGTTTGGTTGCCCCAATTCCATCTGCCCTCTGGGACCCCCTTGGACATCATGACAGGAGCCACCAATATCATGGTCTGTCTTTCCGCAGGAGGTATGCTTTGTTGGGAAAGAGCGGTCCATCAGTTTATTGTCTGCGGCCTTTGACACGGTTGACCACACCATCCTCCTCCAACGCCTCTCCACCGTCGTCCAGCTGGGTGGGACTGCACTCGCCGGGTTCCATTCTTATCGATCCAGTTGTAGCCAGAAAATCACCTGCAATGGCTTCTCTTCTCGCTCCTGCACTGTTACCTCTGGAGTCCCTCAAGGATCTATCCTTGGCCCCCTCCTATTTCTCACCTACATGCTGCCCCTTGGCGATAACATCCGAAAACATAGCATCAGTTTCCACATGTACTCTGACAATACCCAGCTCTACCTCACCACCACTTCTCTCGACCCCGCCACTGTCTCTAAATTGTCAGACTGCTTGTCCGACATCCAGTACTGGATGAGCAGAAATTACCTCCAACTAAGTATTAAGACGATTGAAGCCATTGTCTTTGGTCCCCGCCACAAACTCCATTCCCTAGCCGTCGACTTCATCCCCCGTCCCTGGCAACTGTCTGAGGCTGAACCAGACAGTTTGCAACCTTGGTGTCATATCTGACCCCGAGATGAGCTTCCGATCACATATCCGCGCCATCACTAAGACCGCCTATTTCCACCTCTGTAACATCGCCGACTCCGTCCTTGCCTCAGCTCATCCGCTGCCTTGGGCTTGCTAAGGCCTTGAATTGCCTCGGGACGCTTTACTACGTTGAAGGTGCTATATGAATACAAGTTGCTGTTGTTGTTCATTTCTTCCATGCCTATTTCCCCCCTCCCTACCTGATCCTCCTTCAGAAATGAAGACGTTTGCTAGTCTGGCTTGCTTGAGATATGACAGAAGCACATTCATTAAAAACGTATGTAAGCATGGAATGAGTATAGGTCATTCGATCCATCAAGCCCACAGATTTATTAATCTTCTGAGGGAAAGCGCTGCAAAACATTTCCCTAATTCTCAAAACTCCACAATGTTTGTCTACACTTTTCCCTCCATTCCTGCTTTCCACTAATGATATTTTCCTGGACCCAGCAGCATTTAGCCTTCTATTAAGATAGCTAACTCTGGATGCCAGTCAAGGGTGGGATTTGAATTCGCGTCTCGAACATAAGAATCCAGTACTGTCTATGCTGTGACAGTGATGCTTTTGATTTAATTTTTAAATGGTTTGGCCCAAGTGTGGGTGCTGTTGTTTAATACATTGAATCCAACTTGTAATCAGAAGCCTCTATTTAATAAACAGCAGTGACTTATAATACAAGTCAGCCTTGCAATGTCACAATCTTGCGTGGGAATGAAATGTCTAAATGTGACATTTGATTAATAAGGCTGTGTTGTTGATTATTACTTATTAAATAGTTAAATGTTATGTTTGATTAATAAGGCTGCCCTCTATTATTACTTCTTTTCAGTTTTGCTTTAAATTTCTCTCAAAAAATTGAATCCAGATGAAATCTGGGAAAAAAGGAGACAAGTGATGTCACTCTTTCTGGGGTGAAAGTCAGGGGCAAAAATCAGTGCTACAAAAAAAATCAGCAACATTTTTTTTACCCCATTCAAAAACACGCTATTTATTGGGATGGGGTTTCCAAGTGGGGGGGGGGGGGGGGGGAAGAGTTACGGTCGGGGTGTCCCCAACTGCGTGTGTGTGTGTGTTTTTTTAACAGATTCCCCGCTCGGTAAGTTACGTGGTTGTTGGGGGTAGACATTGGGTGAGTCAGAAGAAAGGCTAATTTATAACGGGCGGGCTGCTGGCAACAATGTGACGAGGAAAGTGTTACAGAGAGTAAGGGCTGGATTTTCAATGACCCGTGGAGTCGGGTTTGGAGGCGGGGGGGGGGTTAAAGTTGCAGATTTGGAGGTCCCAACCCCAACCCGCCTCCACGCAATTTTGATAAAATTGTTTGTGGGGTTCCCGACTCCGTCCCACCTCCAAGAGGCGGGAGAGGCCATTAAAGCCCTTAACAAGCCCTAAATTGGCTCTGTAATGCCATTTTGAAACGTTTTAGCTAGTTTAACCCTTTTCCGACGTGAAGCACGCCTGATGTGAAACACGCCATGAAACCTGGCGGGAGCACAAGTGGATAGCTGACTATCAGCTGCAGGTCCACTATTACAACGGAGATGTGATGAAGGTAGTAGTAGTATTAGGTCTCTCTCTCTCTCTCTCTCCTTAGAGCTGATGCTCATTTTGCATCCAGGTCCTCTCACACCAAAGGCCAGGCAGTCTCTGACCTGACCTGCAATGCTGCAGCAATGATGACATCATCAGAGGCGACTTTCAGACTGAAAACACTAATTAGTTCATGGGTTCCCACATGCTGGAACTCAGTTGCCCAATTAAGTGAAAATTGCATCAATCTCCCACATCCAAATGCAGTCGGGTGGATAACACGAAATGCAGATGACACGACCCCAACCCGCCCCGTATCAAAATCCAGCCCTAAGTGTGACACTTGCAGGAAATGCATGCTATACATTAGACTTTTAACACATGATATAGATATTGTTAATCTTCTGTGATGTTGCATACACAGAGTGAAGCCCAAGTATGTTACTGAGGTGAAATTAGGTTAGAGAGCAGAATTCGATCAGGACATGCAGACGTAATTCAGTCCCCATTTTAAAGTCATACATTCTGTCCTTATTTTTATATTTAAATAATTCATTATTATTTATTGATAAATAGTACAACTTGCATTAATTTGGGAAGCCGAAAAATATAGTTGATTGTTACACAGGAGTTTCTCTGCAGTTTCTGCTGAGTTGTTGACACAGAAATGAGATGCTGCAGCACCGTTGCTGGTGGGAAGGTCTAACTACAGCATGGGAAATTTACATAGGCAGTTTCCAGTGTAAGTGTGGACACAGGAATTTATCCTGGAAGGGTTGACAGGAAGTGCATGCAGACACACGCTTTTTTATTAAATAGGTCTTTCAGCCCATCAACTCAGATTTCTCCACAGAACCAGCAGGGAATCCGCTCTACCCATTCAGTCTCCCAATGGAGGCAAACAATGGCAACCAAACCCGCAAAAAAGGTCATGCTGTGTGAATCATGGAGCGCATTTCCATCTGAATCCCACAAAACTTCAGAATATCCAAACAAGATTACGACACTCGCTCACAGCTCTGACCAGTTCCATTCCACAGCAGCACCTGGCGCACCTTGTTTCACATGCTATTTGATCATCTCTTTCTCTCTCTCTCTCTGACTTATATGAGAAGTCGCACAACACCAGGTTATAGTCCAACAGCTTTATTTGAAATCACAAGCTTTCGGAGCGCTGACTTCACCTGACGAAGGAGCAGCGCTCCGAAAGCTTGTGATTTCAAATAAAGCTGTTGGACTATAACCTGGTGTTGTGCGACTTCTCACATTTGTCCAACACCGGCATCTCCACATCATCTCTGACTTACAGGCTTCGCTAACATTTTTAACCAGACACTTATCCATTCTTTTTCCAGCAGTTAATCAGTACATAATTACTGTTTTTGCTGAGAGCCTGTCCCACTCCTACAACTCTCTGTCGGATAAATACAGGCTTCTTGGGGTTAATTTTTGTAATTTAGTGCTGCCAGAGCTTTCTTTGCGTGATGGGAATGTATATCCAGAATTAATGGATGGAAAATGTCATGGGTTGCAATTGAGATGTGATAAACTCTATTCCCAAAGTGAACTATTATTGTGTGAAGCTTTGCACTGGGAGTGCTAAATTGCAAAGTTCGCCCCCTCATCTCCACTGCAGTCTATCTAGCTGCTTCTTACGATCCAAGTACAGGACCCACCTGCAACTGCATTATTAATTCTTTCCAGCAATGTACGGACCTGAAACATGTCTCCTCTCAGCCTTCTTTTTCTTCAATGAAGCAACTTTATTTCTATGACTTTTCACAATTGGGAACTCTAAGTTGTTACTGAACCCATTCCAAAGTGTTCTTTTTAATGTATTTATTTGCTGTTGGGATGTGGGCAACACTGGCAAGTCAGTATTTATTGCCCATCCTTCGTTGCCCTGAGGATATTAAAAGTCAACCACGTAGTGTGGGACTGCAGTCAGATGTAGGCCAGACCGGGTATGGGGACGGGGCCAGGTTCCTTCCCCTGAAGGACATTAGTGACCCAGTTGGGTTTGTATAACAGTCTGGCAGCTTCCATGGTAATTTTTCAGGTGTTTGCCCACAAATGACCTGATTTTATTGAATTCAGTTTTAGAACTTGTCATAGTGGGATTTGAACTCGGAAACCTTTGGGTCGCTAGTCCAGTAATGTAGCCACTAGACTACTGTACTGAAGGTAGTTCACCCAAAACTGCACATAACAGGGCAGCTTTTCTGGACGTGGCTCCTGGCTGGAAGCCTTGCCTGCCGGCCGCGTATATCGGGAAATTGAGTGGACACATATTCGTAAAATCATCCCCAATATTCCACATCTAGCAATTTCCATATTAAAAATATATCCCTAATCACGTTAATGTTGGTAATTGAGTTCCTTGTCGATCACATTCAGAAAGGGTCAAAGATTGTGCAGCTGGCCCTATAATTAATGGAGCTGTGATTACATTTCTTCCTGGGAAGCAGCTGCTGCGAAGTGTGAAGCTACGAAGAGAGGGGAAAAAAAAACGCTATTTTGTTTACAGTTTTAAAAAAAGAAAGCGCTGAACTATTTATATCCAAGATCTGCTAAGGAGGAAGGGCCTGGCTCAGTTAAAAGTTTGGCTGACTGCTGCGTATTGTTTATGTGCTGTGTGAACTGATTGGCTGACGTTTTCCGCTTCTCCGATGGCCGACGCACAGTTTCCCGTACATTAAAATCAACGGGTGGACAATGGCGAGAGGAGAAGCAGCAAACCCAGCCTAAGTTTAGATAGTATCCCTGAAATCGGAAGACTCTGCTCCCTAGCGTGGAGTCTCGTTCGACAGGAGAGCGAATTGGAGGTTCAGGTGCAGGGGTGAGCATGATGCTCCTGACTTTTAATGGCCGGCAAAATGGGAGCGCAAAGAATTGGGCAGGCTGACCTCAGTACCAGCTCTCCTATTTATGCTGCTGTTAAGTCTGGTCTCACACTTTTGGAGCTATTCTCTTCGAAATCATGGTGTGCATAAATTAGTTATAAACCAATCTGATGAGTGATGACTGTAATTAATCTACCAACCACAGGTGCCCATGTTTCATCCATGGGTTTTTGTTAAGTCACAGAATACTGAAGGAGCAGAAATCCCTTCAGAGTCAGTTTGAAATGGTAAAACTACTAAATAACAACAAAAACCTCCATTTCCCCAGCGCTATTAACATGAATACATCCCAGTGCGCTTCACAGAATGTGTATAGGAATTGGGCGCCAAAGCAACAAAGGAGAGATTAGGAGAGGTGATTAAAAGGATGGTCAAAGAGATGGGTTTTGAGGAGGAGGTTTTTAAAGGAGTTGTGGGGAAGTTACTGGAATCTGTCATCAGGGACAGAGTGACTGAGCACTTGGACAGTTATGATCTGATCAGAGAGAGCCAGCATGGATTTGCAACGGGTAAGTTATGTCTAACGAACCTAGTTGAATTTTTTCAGGAGGTCACTGACGTGGTAGATAAGGGAGTGTCTATGGATCGAATTTGTTAAGGTTCCACACAAGAGATTATTGCCAAAAATGAGAGTGCATTGAATTGGAGGCAACTTTGTGACATGAGTTTGAAATTGGTTGGGAGGTAAGCGACAAAGAGTAGGGATTAAGGGAACATACTCTTGATTGGCAGGATGTGACAAGGTGTTCCCTAGGGATCTGTATGGGGACTCCAGCTTTTCACCTGATGACTTAGATGAAGGGATAGAGAGTTGTATATCCAAGTTTGCAGAGGGGACGCAATAAGTTGTGCAGATGGGAACAGGAAGTTACAGTGGAAACAGATAGATTAAGGGAGTGAGCCAACCTGTGGCAAATGGAGTTTAATGTGGGCAAGTGAGAAGACATCGGGGGCAATTTTGACTTTGGGCGATAGTGTAAAACAGGTGAGAATGATTCGGCGGCCTGTTTTACATCTCTCCCGATTTTATATTTCCATTGAATTCAAAATTACACCCATCCACTTTTTGTATCCAAGAAAAAAAATATTTTCTGAATTGTGAGAAACTAGGAACTGTGGAGGAGCAAAGAGATTTGGGTATCCATGTACACAAATCAGTCCGAAACTCAGTTACACTTATGGTGAAAATGGGGAGGCCACTGTCTGTCCACATGATGTACGTGACAAATGCACACAATGTTGACGCATTATTTGGTCAACATCCTTTGATTTAATTCCTGATTTATTTAGGATGTTATTCCTGTTTGGCGTGTCAAGGTTCAAATTATTCTAGCCAACAAGTTATTTTTGAAATAAAATTGCTGTGAGGTCACGTTTAATTCCAATGCACGTTACACCTTTTCTCACACGCTACTATTTTCGCTCATACACCGTTACACAAATACTCTTGCGTGCAGTCGTGGTTTTATGCCCGAGTTCGGATCTTGTAGAAGTCAGCTGGAGTGGGTGCGGCCATGGAAATTCTGGGATTGTTTGAGAATGGTAGTCCTTCCAAATTAACTTCATTTCTTTTGTCGCAATGGCAACAGTGATTCTGCTACATAAACCATGCCTGTTGTTTAGTGGCAGTACACCACGCAGTTTCCTATTTCAAATAAAGAAAGAAAGAAAGCAGGACCAAAGAATTGTCTTTCCATAAAAGTTCAAAAATGATTTGGGGCACAATAAAAAATAATAATTAGTAAAAGGATAAATATTTGGCCATGTGTTATTGTTTTAAAAGATCTATTTTTTAAGCTTCTGTTCATTAGGATGGCTTTATCCAATGGGAATCCTCTTTGGTTAATTTTGTAATGACACGTTCGGAGTAGCACAGTAGCCACCATTGTGTGGTCTTATTAAAGCTGCTTATTTGATCCATTTGCAGCATTTATATTTGAATGGCAACGTCATAAAATTTGACTCTGTTGTATAACCCTGACCACTTCACCCAAATTGTATATCAATGGAATATATCTTGATGCAGTAGATTGCGACAGTGTCGGCATCAAAGTGGATTTACACCAATAGTGGGAGCAAAAATTGACTAATACTGAGTGTAAACTGTTACCTAGTTTTGGATAAGCTGGATGTGCTTACCTTTAAAAATCCCCCATTATGAAAATTAAAGGCATCGATTATATATTAAAATTGGTGAGTGGGTCTCAACATTCCATTTAAAAATGCATTGAAAACATTAATGTCAGGTGCTCTCAGTGCAAACATCCATTGTGAAAGTGTCCACACTTGGCTGTCGTATGTTACGCCCATCGGTGGCATTGTGATGGGACTAATACAATTTTAATTGGCAGTCACATAACGTTAGTCTGTAAACTACGGATTTATCTTTCCAGATTGCTCCACAGCAATGTTTATGCTGTAACCACAATATCTGAATGTAAGGCACATTCTTAAATTGTTTGTAAGTTGTAAATATATATTGTTTAGCCAGATTATTGTCAATTACGGCTGTTTGTCATTTGGTGATCTCCTAAATTAGTATTGCGGTGCATCCCATGCCTTGCTGGAAATAGTTTTTGATGCTGTGGACCCACATATTTCTGAGTTGCCATCTCCTCTCCCATTGTCTGCAAGGCCAACCACTAGCTCTTCCATCTCTGTCATTGAGTCCCATTCCAGTATTAACCTGTCCCAGCTGGTCCTGCTGATCCTTGCCAAATAATCTTTCTAGCACTACGCCCCCTAAAGTCTGCTTGGCGGGCTTCCTCTGCCACTCTACCCTAAGGCTCTTTTGCATGACCCGCAGGTCACCTGCTAGTGGCTGCGCTTCAACTGCACAGTCGGTGTTCTGGCACCGACCCTTTCAGGGTCACTTCTTTCTTTGACCATCCGATGGTCCTAACAGCATATCCTGATGCTCTGCTCCCCCGTACCAGCTGTGAGATAATTACCGCTGCGTATCAGACCCCGGCCGAAATTAAAATTTCACCACCTGGCAGATGCTGCCCTTCCACCCCACTGAGAGTATCCTTAAGCCCTGACAGATGAAAAAGCAGCATACCCCTCCCTCACTGCCCACATTAATTTTATTGATGGCACTGGCTGAGAAATTCATAACCTGGACACCCCTCTTCCCTCCATTGTTCTGCGCTACCTCCAAGATTGTTTTCTGACATCCCTTTCTCTGCCTCCTCCCTTTCCACCACCCCCTTCCTCTCTCCCTCTACTGCCAATTACCCCCCCCAATTCCATCGTCCTTCCTCCTCAGCTGTGGTGACCTGGAAATTCAAACCTAACAACAGGAACTAGAAAACAATTACAATGGGGGTCATTCCACAACCTCATCGCTGTTATAACCACCATTCCACATAAGTACATTTACTGTAAGATATTTTTAAACTGTCCGGCACCTAACTTTCTAGATGACAGACTCGGCACCAGAACAGCATGACCATTCTCGGGTCAGGTTAGCATGCGCTGCCGATCTATCACCTGAAGACTGGGGCACCATTGTTCCTTAGTTGAGTGCTGAGCCCCCCACTTATTGGAGGTATTTACAATGACCGCCCATGAGACAGTATATGCGTGATGCTTAATGTGTGTGGATCAGGGTTTCTTGATTCATTGAGTGCATTGATATCTTTTCTGTTGTGTTTCTTTTTATTTCATGCAGAATTCTTTTACTTGTGTTACGCTGATGTAAAAAAAAATCCTTTTTGTTTATTGTTGTGCTTTGAACTCACAGGCCTCCATATTATGAGCCACTACTATGGGATGTATCCCAGCGAAGGCATTGCACATGTTGTTTATGCTTTCTGTTGAACTGGGGCCCAGGAATCCATTAGATTATATTAGATCAGATAAAGATACAGATTGTTTGACAGAGCTGCCTGGGACCGTGGATAAAGGTTAACAGTGACAGCTCATTAAAATGCCTGGGGTAACTGGATAGTGGATGTATCTCAGCGCCTGTCTTGCGTTGCAATACATCAGCAGAGATGAGTGAGTGTAGCACTCGGCACCTCCAGTCATCTTAACACTCTGGAAGATCGATAAGATAGCTGCGGGTTTCATGGGTTCATCTGCTCATCTCCAAACTTTTTTTTCCCCCTGCAGTATGAATTCAGCGTCATTTTTGACACGAGTCACCTGTCTGGGGAGCAGGAGAATTTGGAATTCACAGTCACAACACAAAGGTAAGGCTCGCTGCGGAATGTAGAAATGACTGCGACCTGGCTTTAATTCTTTTGTACCGCCAACATTTAAGATTAAAATGACGTCTACAGAGCAACACAAAATATATGTTTCGTATGAAATACTGTTAAATGTGAAAGTGGTTGGAGTGACATGGATAATAATGACAGTACACCCTGCCTTCATTACAAGGCTCAGTTATTACACTATCTCTGCTGTAAAGTTACAATGCTTTCCCCTCGGCAGTATTCCCTGTTACATTCTCTTCAGTTGAATATTAATATGGTCAGCGTAATAAGAAGGAATAACCAAACTAAAAGGATGATGAATTCTGCTACACATATGCTGGGTGTTGTGGCAACTTTGCAGCTTACTTCTTGATGAGCTTGCAGAGTCATTCACACTTTTGTGGGAATGTATGCAGCACACTTTCAGAATGACCATTCCAGTGTCACACTAACACCAGCATGAAACTGAACACATGATTGCAATAGCAGATAACTCGGAATGATTGCCAGGCTGTGAAACAGAGGGTAAGTTTACAAGCCCGTTCACCAGATGAGGAGCATCATCTGCTGGGAGCACATATTAGATATACGGATTATGCACTGCCCATGATTTTCTGACCATTGAAATAAATGGTCGGAAAAGTGTGAGCACCCAAACTTCTGATCTGCACTGTCAGGAACACAGGCTCAAAAATTACCTCAATAATTTCAGGGTTTAGCTGATGACTAGAAAGGCTTTGGGCTTCACTACTCTGTATCATTATCTAACACATACTTGCACTATTTCGGAGGATTAAAATTGCTCCTTATTATAAAATCTCGGCCATATTTATTTCTCCACTCTAAACTCATTATTTACACCTAAGTTTACACCTACCATTGTCTGACAATTTACAAAACAGGACCAACCTCACACCAGCCGCTGACTAACTTGTTTGTTACCTGTCCTCTGTTCACCCAATCGGCCAAAGTCTGATATAAAGTAACCACCTTTAACCCCCTACTCTCTGCTTTCTGTTTTGCACCTGGTTTGCTATCCATTCTGCTACTTGTCCCCTGAGTGAATGATTGCGTCCGCAAGATTGTTTTTGAATCCGAAAACCAACTGCCATGTATCTGTCTAACTCTGAAAAGGAGGAAAGATCTGTAAGCTAATAAAAGCTGAGGTGTGAGCACTGCGTAAACTTGATTTACAAGTGGTGATTCCACAAATTGGTGCTCTCAGAAGAGAGCAGTGCTTAAAGCAAGCGCCTCTGAGGAAATCACAGGTGTGTAGCCTGTGACTTTCTGTCCACTACTACTTTCGTAAGATTGGAAAAGCTTACAATGGGATGTCTAGTTTGGCTCTCCATTCAATGGCCTCCTGAGATGCCGAGTGGAGAAATGAGTTCCTCCCGCAACAGGTCTCAGTGGGCAGGCTGATGTGATGTGTTCCATGGTCTGGGACTCATGGCCACAGTCGCACTTCGGGTCGTCCCTCATCTTCCACTGGTGGAGCAGGCGGCCGCATCGTCCACGCTCTGTGTGGATTGGGTTGAGCGCCGTCCACTGTCTTCGAGGAAGGTCAGAGCCAGGGACCTCTGCTGTTGGGTCAGTGATAAGGTGTTGGTTCTTTATGTTGCATGTGTCCCACGATTCCCACCATCTGGATAGTGGGTCGATCCCAGCTGCGTGAATATTGGCTGCTGTTTCCCAGAATGGCCGGCGCGATTTTTAGCGCTTTCCTGGTGGGTTTTTCAAGTCTTCGTGAACGGGACGGTCGATGTTGCTCATGATATTTTCCATCTCGGGGGGCACAGTGGCATGGTGGCGGAAGTCAGGCAGGCCAATGTGGGATTGCACCAGGGGCCTCTCAGTTGGGAGTGGACTTAAGCGTCCCTGACACCCTCCTTAAGGGGGGTGTGGATAGTACTGAGGAAGACTGCGACAAAATACAAGAGACGTTAACAAACTTGCAGAATGAGTGTGTAAATGGTAAATAAATTTCAATATAAATAAGTGTGAGATGTAGCATCTTAGTGGGAGGAATAAGGAGGCCAAACACTTTTTTGGAAAATAGGAGTCTAAATGGGGTAGAGGCGCAAAGAGATCTAGAGGTACAGATTAACAAATCATTAAAAGTAGTGACACAGGTTAACAAAGTCATAACATGTGCAAACAAAGCACTGGGGTTCACTTCTAGAAGTCAAAAGCAGAGAAGTTATGTTAAGCTTGTATCGAACCTTAGCCCACACTTGGAGTACCGTGCACAGTTCAGTCTCCATATTACCAAAAGGATATAGAAGCACTGGAGAAAGTGCAAGAAAGATTTCCAAGGATGATACCAGATCTAAGATGGTGCAACTAACAGGAAAGACTGAAGAGGCTGGGGCTTTTTTCTCTAGAAAAGAGAAGACCGAGAGGTGACCTGACAGAGGTCTTTACAATGATGAAGGGTTTCGATAGGGTAGATGTAGAGAGGATGTTTCCACTTGTGGTGGAGACCAAACCTAAGGGTTATAAATACAAGATAGTCACCAACAAATCCAATAAGGGAATTCAGGAGAAACTTCTTCACTCAGAGAGTGGTGAGAATGTGGAACACGCTGCCACAGGGAGTGGTTGAGGCGAATAGTATAGAAGCATTTAAGGGTAAGCTGGATAAACACATGAGGGAGAAAGGAATAGAGGGATATGTTAATAGGGTGAGATGAAGTAAGGTGGGAGGAGGCTCGTGTGGAACATAGACCTATTGGGCCGCATGGCCTGTTTCTGTGCTGTAAAATTCTATGTAATTCTGTGTAATCCTATTTGGCAGTAATTGTGCTGAGGGAAAGGAACTATAAACTGAAAATGAATGACAACAGTAGGCTAAGACTATGAGCATGCTGCATCTACCTTTTGATTAAAGAAAATTAAAGATTCCTGCTTTGCTCCCTTTTCTATCATAAAATATACATGAAAGCACACTCATTCGCACCAGTTGATGCTTGTAGTTATGACTAAAATCTTTTCATTAAAGCTAATTGACATTCTTATGGCTCTCATAGAGCTATCAAACATTAGTGCTGGCGTTTAGCATCTGTCTTTTACCCCCTGATAACATCGAGGCCCAGTGACACTCGAGAAGGATGTCCCACTGTGTTGGATTCACTGGTTCGTTCCATGACTCACTCAGATGCTGTCACCACTCTAATCTCTTTGGACAGGCATTCTGAAAAAGTCTCAATGTTTTGATTGTGTTTCCGGGTCTCTACCCCTCTCCCCCACCAAATAATCTGTAATAATCTTTACAATAAATCAGTAGAATATTTTGATATTCATTATTATTAGTGATCAAACCAACACCAACATTCCCAGGTCAAAGTGGTCACAATTTGTCATTCATGGATTAATTTGGAAAAATTGGGATTTAACCAAATTCTAATTCGAATTACGTGGATGTGTAATTAAAACGGCAAAACATATTTACTGGAAGGGTAAATCTCCTCTGCAGCTTACTTCCTGCTGCCATGCTGTGATAATGATGTGGAGATGCCGGCGTTGGACTGGGGTGGACAAAAATGAGAAGTCGCACAACACCAGGTTATAGTCCAACAGATTTATTTAATTTTACAAGCTTTCGGAGCTTTCGCCAGCAGGCAAGAGCCTCTCCTGTGCTGGTGTCATCATTCCCACCCAGAAGCTTTCCGCGACCAATCTCTTGCCATAAAAATAGGTGTTTCATTTTAAAAAATGGAATAGATTTTACCCATTATGAAGCCAGAGTGGAAGAGTGGAGGGGATTTGAGGCTCAAGGAGTTCCAAGGGATAGAGTTGGGGCATGGCTGAGGAGGGACTATAAACGTAGATGAGGAATTTGAGTTCAATGTGCTGTGGGACAGGGAGCCACAGGAGGTCAGGGTGGACTGGAATGATAGATGAGCAAAACCTAGTGCAGGATAGGAAGTAGGGAGTAGAACTTTGAATGAATTAGAGTTTGCATAGGGTTTAATTGGAAGGGCGACAAGGTGAACATTGGAAGAGACAAGCCTGAGGATGCAAAAGCATGGATGAGAATTTCAGTGGTGGTGAGGTGAGCACTTAAGAAAGCAATATTGCTGAGATTGAAATATGCGGCCTTGTTGATGGATATGAAACTCAACTCGGGGTCAAACTGGACATCAAGGTAATATACTGAGCAGCCAGGGAGGGGTTGGAATTTGGGGCAATTATGCCAGGGTTGAATGGTGAATCTTATAGAACATAGAACATAGAACAGTACAGCACAGTACAGGCCCTTCGGCCCTCGATGTTGTGCCGAGCATTGTCCGAGACCAAGATCAAGCTATCACACTCCCTATCACTCTGGTGTGCTCCATGTGCTTATCCAATAACCGCTTGAAAGTTCCTAAAGTGTCCGACTCCACTATCACAGCAGGCAGTCCATTCCACACCCCAACCACTCTCTGAGTAAAGAATCTACCTCGGACATCCCTTCTATATCTCCCCCCATGCACCTTATAGTTATGCCCCCTTGTAACAGCTGCCTCTACCCGAGGAAATAGTCTCTGAACATCCACTCTATCTATCCCCCTCATCATCTTATAAACCTCTATTAAGTCGCCTCTCATCCTCCTCCGCTCTAAAGAGAAAAGCCCCAACTCCCTCAATTTTTCCTCATAAGACCTCCCCCCCAAACCAGGCAGCATCCTGGTAAATCTCCTTTGCACTCTTTCCAATGCTTCCACGTCCTTCCTATAGTGAGGTGACCAGAACTGCACACAATATTCCAAATGTGGTCTCACCAAGGTCCTGTACAGTTGCAGCATAACCTCACGGTTCTTAAACTCAAACCCTCTGTTAATAAACGCCAACACACCATAGGCCTTCTTTACTGCTCTATCCACTTGAGTGGCAACCTTCAGAGATCTGTGGATATGAACCCCCAGATCCCTCTGCTCCTCCACGTTCCTCAGAACCCTGCCGTTGACCCTGTAATCCTTATTCAAATTTGCCCTACCAAAATGAATCACCTCGCACTTATCAGGGTTAAATTCCATCTGCCATTTTTCGGCCCAGCTCTGCATCCTATCAATGTCTCTTTGCAGCCTACAACTGCCCTCCACCTCATCCACTACTCCACCAATCTTGGTGTCATCAGCAAATTTACTGATCCACCCTTCAGTCCCCTCCTCCAAATATCTTGTTGATATTTAATTGGAGAAAGTTCTTGTACATCCATGACGCAGCTGTGGTTTCTGGAATCAAGGGAGGTGTTGAAGAGGTGGAGCTCCATGTCATCGGTTTACAGGGAAGCTGCTTGAAGATGGTATTGCCCAGGAGCAGCATGTAGATGAACAGTAAGGATAAACCTTGGAGCACCCCCAAAGTGATGCTGTGGGATTGGGAGGGGAAGTCATTACAACAACAACAATTTGTATTTACATAGCACCTTTAATGTAGTAAAATGTCCCAAGGTGCTTCACAAGAGCGATTATCAAACAAAATTTGACCCCGAGCCACAGAAGGAGATATTAGGGCAGACGACCAAAAGCGTGGTCAAAGAGGTAGATTTTAAGGAGCGTCTTAAAGGAGGAGAGAGATGTCGAGAGACGGAAAGGTTTAGGGCCTGGGCAGCTGAGGGTATGGGCACCAATGATGGAGTGATTAAAATCAGGCATGCTCAAGAGGCCAGAATTGGAGGAACACAGATATCTCGGAGAGTTGTAGAGGTGGAGTGGATTACAGAGGTAGGGGGCGGTAAGGCCATGGAAGGATTTGAAAACAAGGATGAGAATTTTAAAATTGAGGTGTTGCTTAACCGGGAGCCAATGTAGGTCAGTAAGCACAGGGGTGATGAGTGAACGGGACTTGGTGCGAGTTAGGACACGGGCAGCAGGGTTTTGGATGACATCAGTGTATCAGCCATGACTCAGTGGGCAGCACGCTCGCCTCTGAGTCAGAAGGTCGTGGGTTCAAGCCCCACTCCAGAGGCTTGAGTGTCAGCCTAGATTTTTGTACTCCAGTGCAGTGCTGAGGGAGTGCTGCACTGTTGGAGGGGCAGTGCTGAGGGAGTGCCGCACTGTTGGAGGGGCAGTACTGAGGGAGTGCTGCACTGTCGGAGGGGCCGTACTGAGGGAGTGCTGCACTGTTGGAGGGGCAGTGCTGAGGGAGTGCTGCACTGTCGGAGGGGCAGTGCTGAGGGAGTGCTGCACTGTCGGAGGGGCAGTACTGAGGGAGTGCCGCACTGTCGGAGGGGCAGTGCTGAGGGAGTGCTGCACTGTCGGAGGGGCAGTGCTGAGGGAGCGCTGCACTGTCGGAGGGGCAGTGCTGAGGGAGCGCTGCACTGTCGGAGGGGCAGTGCTGAGGGAGTGCTGCACTGTCGGAGGGGCAGTGCTGAGGGAGTGCTGCACTGTCGGAGGGGCAGTGCTGAGGGAGTGCTGCACTGTCGGAGGGGCAGTGCTGAGGGAGTGCTGCACTGTCGGAGGGGCAGTACTGAGGGAGCGCTGCACTGTCGGAGGGGCAGTACTGAGGGAGCGCTGCACTGTCGGAGGGGCAGTACTGAGGGAGCGCTGCACTGTCGGAGGGGCAGTACTGAGGGAGTGCTGCACTGTCAGAGGGGCAGTGCTGAGGGAGTGCCGCACTGTCGGAGAGGCAGTGCTGAGGGAGCGCTGCACTGTCGGAGGGGCAGTGCTGAGGGAGTGCTGCACTGTCGGAGGGGCAGTGCTGAGGGAGCGCCGCACTGTCGGAGAGGCAGTACTGAGGGAGTGCCGCACTGTCGGAGAGGCAGTACTGAGGGAGTGCTGCACTGTCAGAGGGGCAGTGCTGAGGGAGTGCTGCACTGTCGGAGGGGCAGTACTGAGGGAGTGCTGCACTGTCAGAGGGGCAGTGCTGAGGGAGTGCTGCACTGTCGGAGGGGCAGTACTGAGGGAGCGCTGCACTGTCGGAGGGGCAGTACTGAGGGAGTGCTGCACTGTCGGAGGGGCAGTACTGAGGGAGTGCTGCACTGTCGGAGGGGCAGTGCTGAGGGAGCGCTGCACTGTCGGAGGGGCAGTGCTGAGGGAGCGCCGCACTGTCGGAGGGGCAGTGCTGAGGGAGTGCTGCACTGTCAGAGGGGCAGTGCTGAGGGAGTGCTGCACTGTCGGAGGGGCAGTACTGAGGGAGCGCTGCACTGTCAGAGGGGCAGTGCTGAGGGAGTGCTGCACTGTCGGAGGGGCAGTACTGAGGGAGCGCTGCACTGTCAGAGGGGCAGTGCTGAGGGAGTGCTGCACTGTCGGAGGGGCAGTGCTGAGGGAGTGCTGCACTGTCGGAGGGGCAGTGCTGAGGGAGCGCTGCACTGTCGGAGGGGCAGTGCTGAGGGAGCGCTGCACTGTCGGAGGGGCAGTGCTGAGGGAGCGCTGCACTGTCGGAGGGGCAGTACTGAGGGAGTGCTGCACTGTCGGAGGGGCAGTGCTGAGGGAGCGCTGCACTGTCGGAGGGGCAGTACTGAGGGAGTGCAGCACTGTCGGAGGAGCAGTACTGAGGGAGCGCTGCACTGTCAGAGGGGCAGTGCTGAGGGAGTGCTGCACTGTCGGAGGGGCAGTGCTGAGGGAGCGCTGCACTGTCGGAGGGGCAGTACTGAGGGAGTGCTGCACTGTCGGAGGGGCAGTGCTGAGGGAGCGCTGCACTGTCGGAGGGGCAGTACTGAGGGAGTGCTGCACTGTCGGAGGGGCAGTGCTGAGGGAGCGCTGCACTGTCGGAGGGGCAGTACTGAGGGAGTGCTGCACTGTCGGAGGGGCAGTGCTGAGGGAGCGCTGCACTGTCGGAGGGGCAGTACTGAGGGAGTGCAGCACTGTCGGAGGAGCAGTACTGAGGGAGCGCTGCACTGTCAGAGGGGCAGTGCTGAGGGAGTGCTGCACTGTTGGAGGGGCAGTGCTGAGGGAGTGCTGCACTGTCGGAGGGGCAGTGCTGAGGGAGTGCTGCACTGTCGGAGGGGCAGTGCTGAGGGAGTGCTGCACTGTCGGAGGGGCAGTGCTGAGGGAACGCTGCACTGTTGGAGGGGCAGTGCTGAGGGAGTGCTGCACTGTTGGAGGGGCAGTGCTGAGGGAGTGCTGCACTGTCGGAGGGGCAGTGCTGAGGGAGTGCTGCACTGTCGGAGGGGCAGTGCTGAGGGAGTGCTGCACTGTTGGAGGGGCAGTACTGAGGGAGCGCTGCACTGTCGGAGGGGCAGTGCTGAGGGAGTGCTGCACTGTCGGAGGGGCAGTACTGAGGGAGCGCTGCACTGTTGGAGGGGCAGTACTGAGGGAGCGCTGCACTGTTGGAGGGGCAGTGCTGAGGGAGTGCTGCACTGTCGGAGGGGCAGTGCTGAGGGAGTGCTGCACTGTCGGAGGGGCAGTGCTGAGGGAGTGCTGCACTGTTGGAGGTGCCATCTTTCGGATGAGACGTAAAACTGAGGCCCTGCCTGCCTTTTCAGGTGGAGGTAAAAGATCCCACGGCACTATTTCGAAGAAGAGCAGGGGAGTTATCCCTGGTGTCCTGGCCAATATTTATCCCTCAATTAACATCACTAATACAGATGATCTGGTCATTATCACATTGCTGTTTGTGGGACCTTGCTGTGCGCAAATTGGCTGCCGTGTTTCCCACATTACAACAGTGACTACAATTTAAAAGTACTTCATTGGTTGTAAAGCGCTTTGGGACGTCCTGAGGTCGTGAAAGGCGCTATATAAATGCAAATCTTCTTCTCAAGTGCGCAGAGGGTAGAACGTGAGAGGCCAACCAGGAGTGCATTGGAGTAGTCATTGGAATAGAGGTAACAAAGGCACGGATGAGGGTTTCAGACAACAGACATGCTGACTGCATTGGAACAGATAAGAATGGAACCAAGCGAGGGCAGTGCCATCGAGCTGGGCCAAGAAGGAGGAATGCTGGAGGAGGATGTGTCAAATGCCATGGAAATGTGAAAAAAGTGACGTAGAGCTGGGTGGTGACCACATATTTCAGAACCTTAAAGAAGAAAGGGAGGTTTGAGAGTTTCCAACAAGAGTAATTGGAGCGGATGAAAGAGCAGAGGGTGGCCTTTTTCAGGAACTGGTTGAAGATGACAATTTTGAAGGTGGGGGAAGCAGTGCCTGAGGCTCATGGAATGACTCCGATCCATGGCAGCTGGGATTAAATATTGCTTGGTCGGTTGTGTTATTTTCCTCAAGTTCTTCCCGTCTGTGCTGAAGCTGTTACTTTTATTTAGCTATAGATCCACAGGTGGTGATAGCCCTCTGGTACCTTGTCCAAGTGACCATTCTTAATGTGTGAGCCAAGGCGGTGAGTTCCAACAATCTGTTGTTCCATGAAAGACATGACTGCTGAGCCTGGTCCTCTTGACAACTGATGATACAAGTGCACTTTCCAGCAGAGATAGCAATCAGGAGCACAAACCCTGACTGATTATTCCTCTCCCAAGTCTAGTGGCTTTGAGGGCAGTTCTAACAGCACAGATTAGGACCTCGGACCTGTATGGGTAGTGCTTATTGACTAGGACATTTGGGGAGCTAATCTATTGTGTTTCATGACTATATGAGTTCAAGTCTGAAGTGGAAGACCAAATGTAACTGAATGTTCATTGCTGCCACTATAATACTAGGGGAAAATCTACAGTATTAAGCAGCGGAAATAGTGGGGAACCAAGGGGCTAATGAGAGTGATAAACTTAAAGTAATTAATATCAGTGGAGAAAAAGTACTTGAGAAACTAATGGGACTAAAAGCCGACAAATCCCCAGGACCTAATGGCCTACACCCTAGGGTTTTAAAAGAGGTGGCTGCAGAGATAATAGATGCATTGGTTTTGATCTTCCAGAATTCCCTAGATTCTGGAATGGTCCCAGTGGATTGGAAGGTCGCAAATGTAACCCCGCTAGTCAAGAAAGGAGGGAGAGAGAAAATGGGGAAGTACAGGCCAGTTAGCCTGACATCAGTCATCGGGAAAATGCTGGAATCTATTATTAAGTAAGTGGTAACAGGGCACTTAGAAAAATTGGCCCAGAAATTCGGCACTTGCCGGGTGAGTACGCGCTGTGTACTCACCCGTAAGGCCTCCTGAAGTGCCGGTTTCCTGCATGCACTGCGCATGCGCGGGAAACCGGAACTTCCGGTCTCGTGAAGGGAACGGTTCAGAGGTGAACCGCGTGCGTGGGAGAGGCTGCGCGCACGCAGCGAACTTCAGGTTTTTTTTCAGGTTTCTCCGGGAGGGTAAGTATGAAGAAGCTGCGCTTTTAAAAAGGAGGCGCAGGACCTGTTTTTAACAAGGTAAGTGGTTAATTAATTACAATTTAAAAATCTTTTCAACAGGTTTATCTTTTTTAGATACTTTAAAGAAAGGTAAGTTTATTTTTAGCACCGTTAAAAAGTATAATTAATTTTTCAAAAATTTAAGTTTTTGTTTAAAGTAGTTAATTTATTTAACTTATAGTTATTTTAAAAATGTGATAAAAAAATATTTGAAGTTTAAATGTGGTTTTGGGGCCGATCTCTATTCATAGATTTGACAGGTCTTCCTGCCAAATCTATGAATGAAAATTCCCTGCTCCGATTGGCTCTCCATGGCCCACGTGATCCCAGGGGACGCTTTGAACTAACTGCGCCCCTGGGATACACAGCACTGCGTGCCGGCAGCTGGAGGAGGCCCAGGATCGGAAGTCCTCGTGGGCCCAAAGCACAACTGCAGGCGCGGTAGGTAAGTACGCGCGCGATGCTTGCACCCGCAGGAAGCCGGAAAACCGAATTTCTGGCCCAATATGATTAGGTAGAATCAACATGGAAGGGAAATTGTGGTTGACAAATTTATTAGAGTTTTGTGATAAAGGGGAACCAGTGGATGTAGTATATTTGGATTTCCAAAAGGCATTCAATAAGGTACCACATAAAAGGTTGTTATGCAAGCTAAGGGCTCATGGGATTGGGGGTAATGTATTACCATGGATTGAGGATTGTTTAATGGACAGAAAACAGAGAGTAGGGATAAATAGGTCATTTTCAGGTTGGCAGGCTGTAACTAGCGGGGTGCCAATCAGTGCTGGGGTCTCAGCTATTTACAATCTATATTAATGACTTAGATGAAGGGACTGAGTGTACTGTATCCAAGTTTGCTGACGATACAAAGCTAGGTGGGAAAGTAAGCTGTGAGGAGGACACAAAGAGTCTACAAAGGGATATAGATTAGTTAAGTAAGTGGGCAATAAGGTGGCAGATGGAGTATAATGTGGGGAAATGTGAGGTTATTTACTTTGGTAGGAAGAATAGAAAAACAGAATATTTTTTTAAATGGTGAGAAACTATTAAATGTTGATGTTCAGAGAGATTTAGTTGTCCTTGTACAGGAAACATAGAGAGTTAGCATGCAGGTACAGCAAGCAATTAGGAAGGCAAATGGCATGTTGACCTTTATTGCAAGGGGGTTGGAGTACAAGAGTAAGGAAGTCTTGCTACAATTGTACAGGGCTTTGGTGAGATCACACCTGGAGTACTGTGCACAAATTTGGTCTCCGTACCCAAGAAAGGTTATACTTGCCTTGGAGGCGGTGCAAGAAGGTTCACTAGATTGATTCCTGGGATGAGAGGGCTGTCCTATCATGAGAGATTGTGTAGAATGGGCCTATACTCTCTGGAGTTTAGAAGAATGAGAGGTGATCTCATTGAAACAGATAAGATTCTGAAGGGGATTGACAGGGTAGTTGCTGTGAGATTGTTTCCCCTGGCTGGAGAGTCTAGAACTAGGGGGCGTAGTCTTAAAGGTCGGCCTTTTAAGACTGAGATGAGAAGGAATTTCTTCACTCAGAGGATTGTTAATCTTTAGAATTCTCTACCCCAGAGGGCTTTGGATGCTCAGTTGTTGAGTATATTCAAGGCTGAGATCGATAGACTTTTGGACTCTAGGAGAATCAAGGGATATGGAGATCGGGCGGGAAAGTGGAGTTGAGGTCCAAGATCAGCCACGATCTTATTGAATGGCGGAGCAGGCTCGAGGGGAAATATGGCCTACTCCCGCTCTTAATTCTTCTGTTCTTAAAGTTCAATATTAACTAATTGATTAGGGCCCTGGGATAAAAGATAGTGACTTGAATGAATCATTATTTTGATGGTGCTGCACATGACATCAGATAGCTTTCAGAATCACGGCCTAAATACAATAGGCCCATTACCACTAATGGAAACAGCAAACTCTGGCGGTGATAGAAAAGCACTGACTTATTATCTAGACTCCAGAAAAAGATGTTTAGACTTTCACTATCGGAAATTGACTTTATTCTGTCTGTAAGAGCGCTGGATAGATGGAAACTGATTCGTCTGCCCACAAATTTAAATAAATTACAATCTTAATATCACTCCCATGGTATCTGATATGTTTTATAATGTGGAATTCACAAGAGTGTTTTTGTTTCGTGTTGGGTCAGTATTTGGTCAATTGTAGCGATTAAGGTGGATTGGATTGTCTGTTTTATTGATGTATAATAGCGACTGTATAGTGGGATTAGCAATTACTTTGTAATCACTGTAGATTTTATTGAGTTAGTTAGTAGGAAATAATATAATCTGTATATATTGAGTGATGATTAAACAAGCCTAACCTTCCCAATTGGAATCAGGTCAGGTGTTAAAACCGCTTCTTCTTCTTAGGCAGTCCCTCGGAACCGAGGATGAATTGCTTCCACACTAAAAATGAGTTCTCAGGTGACTGATGAGCCCAATGCGGGACCTACAGTCTCTGTCACAGGTGGGGCAGACGGTGGTTGAAGGGGCGGCTGGGTGGGGTGCTTGGGTTGACGAAACCTGCTACCGTAATGACAGTAGATGGTACTGCCTGTGATTGGTCAGCATCGAGTGCTGGGTGGCGGTTAACCTGGCCACATCTGGAAAGTGCCAATGACTTTGAGTGAATGAGCAGCTGGAGGAAAGTAGTGGGGCCCTTGTTGGAGGAAATGTCATCAAACGGCGGATGAGCTAATCCTTGAATAAGCCAACGGCATCCACAACCTGCAACCCATGACGCAGAACAAGTCGATGAATGAGCAACCACGGACAGTTTGAAAGACAACACCAGAGTTCAAGTCCATGCCTTATAAAGAGGTGTGGAGGACAGTCACAGGAGCACCAACGATAGGGATGAATCCTTCTGATATTGGGTCAGGCTGTACAGGTTGTCTGCTCTGGATCTGTTGATTAATGTTTATCAGCTCATGATTGTTCCCATATTATACTAGATTCCATATTATGCTACCCCGTTATAAATAACTGGTAGGCCTCAGCTGGAGTATTGTGTCCAATTCTGGGCAACACACTTCAGGAAGCATGTCAAGGCCTTGGAGAGGGTGCAGAGGAGATTTACCAGAATGATACCAGGGATGAGGGACTACATTTATCTGGAGAAGCTGGGCTTGTCCTCCTGAGAGCAGTGAAGGCGAAGGGGAGATTTAATAGAGGTGTTCAAAATGATGCAGGGTTTTGATAGGGTAAATAAGGAGAAACTGTTTCCACTGGCAGGAGGGTCAGTAACCAGAGGACACAGATTAACGGGAATTGGCAAAAGAACCAGAGGGTAGGTGAGATTTTTTTTTTAACGTAACGATGTGTTAGGATCTGGAATATACTTCAGGTACTTATTCCAATTCCCCTTTTGAAAGCCACGATTGAATCTGCCTCCACCGCCCTTTCAGGCAGTGCATTCCAGATCAGATCAGAACCACTCGCTGCGTAAAAAAAGTTTTACCTCACGTCGCCATTTTGATCACCACGGCTGCCTGTCCCTTTAAGCTGCCGCAGGTGTCTGATGCCCACAGAAGCCACCATTTCTCCAGCCCGGGCGGAAATCCCACTTTAGAAATGTAAGTAATGTCAACCCCGGAGAGCTCGCTTGACATCAGCGACAGATCACTCGGGCGGGTCCACTGCTCTAATGGTGACATTACTGCCAGAGCAGGATGTCTTGGCAGGGGGTGGGGCTGGAATAGAGTCATAACGGCCCAGAAGGAGGCCATTCGGACCATTGAGTCCGTGCCGGCTCTCTGCAGAGCAATCCAGTCAGTCCCATTCCCAAAAGTAGCTGACTGACGCGGCCTCTCAGCGGCTCAGTCACGGGAATGAACAAGTGAATTCCTCCCCCCCCCCCCCCCCCCCCCCGCAAAATAGACAGGAAGACGGGAAAAGGACGAGGAGATTCTCCTCAGTAGCCGGAGATTGCAACAACAAAAAAATATTAACTTGGAAACGCATCTCAGAGAAAGAAAGGTCAACATTTTCTCAGGAATGACCCACAAATGGCAGAAACAGACGGATAATGCTGAAAATGCACAGCAGGACTGTTGACATGCGTGCGTGAGGAGAAGGGTAGGCTACTGCTTCGGGTGCAGACCCTGGTCAGTTTTTTTTTGGGGGGGGGGGGGGGGTGCCGATGGAAGTCAGGGTCACACGACACCAAAGGCCGCCCAGTCCAACCGGGGAGGAATTTTTAAACCATAGAATCTTGCAGCAAAGCTCAGGAAACTTTGGGAAGCAAAGCTGGTTGGAGCAGTGGGAGTATCTCTGCAATAATGGCCAAGGAGCTGGGAGACACAAAACTAAAGGTGCCACAGCGCCACCACTGGCAGGAGGGTGTAATTACAGCGTGACACATTACATGAGAAATTCCCACTATAGATGCTGGAATCTCTGCTCAGAGTAGGGTTGTGAGCTCTGGTTGAATGTATTCCAGGAGTTTTCATCACGTGACCTCGTGCCGCCAACGGCCCTGCCCCCGCACTCCCACCATTGGTCGCCCAACACATCTCTCCCCATGGTGCACTGCCTTCCACACCAATCAGAAAGTGAAAAGACTCTCAGTACCAATTGGATGATTCTGGACTGTCAGTCAAACAGCTTTTTTTCCCCCCATCTGCAATACTTCTATAACTAATAAACAGAACTGTTCAAAGAAAATGAAAAAAAAATCACAATTATTTTTTGGTGCCCCGATGATTTTTACTGCAGGGCTGCTCGCAGCAGTATCCCAGAAATCAGTCTGCAATTCCTGGAGACTCCAGGCCAACCCTGACTCACAATGGTAAATGTTTGGAATAATTTATCAAGGAAAACATTAGAGGATGCGACATTGGGGTTGTTCAAAATAGAGGATATGATGGCAAGAAAGATTTAGTGGAGAAGTGAGCTTCAGTGGATCACAGAGCGAATTGGCATTAATGACTTTGCACATCCTTACGTCCCCAAGTATTCATGCTGCCATATTATATTGAAGGGGTCAGGATTGGGCTAAATTTGGGTATTTGTGTTTCAACCCAAAATGGCCCGGTTCAGGTCATTTTGGGTCATTTCAGGCATTTAGTTCGGCTTGGCTGACCCTTCCAGTACATGTTAGAGTCAAGAGGTCACTCCCTGCTGATTAAAAGCAGGATTCGAAACAATCTGCAGTTTCAGTTCAGGATTCCATAGATACTGAATAAACATATAAATATAAACGTGGAGAAAAATTACCACCAACTCACCGGCTAGTTAGTGACATTTCTGTTCGACCTCTTCACGTACATATGTATTTGAAACAAGTTTTTTGTATTATCCAGAGCCGAAATAAAAACCAGATTTTGCAGCACTCAGTAATGTTAACAGAACATATTTACAACGACAGTGTGTCGCGGGGAAGTTCAAGCCAGTGTCATCACCTAGGAAACTGGGTCAAAAATCAACTGTAGTTAAAATTGACATTCTTGAGTTAATAATTTGGGTTTATTCTAACACCATTTATGGAAATCGGCTGAATGTTTCTATAGGTAGATTGTGTCCTTACAATCTGAAACTGGTCTCTTGCACTTCTGTCATTCTAAGTTAGCATTAGCCCAGGGATTACCCAACTTAGCAGTAACACTTCAACCTCAAAGTCATGTTAGGGTTCCCAGCTCTGGGTGGAGTCATTCCTGGAGTGTTGAGCATGTGACATTCTGACCACATGGCATCTGACCATGTGACATCTGATCATGCACCATCTAATCACATGACATCTGCAAATCTGCAAACATTATAAAGGTTGGGTGCCCTATAGTTGAGTGTCTTGGCTCGTGGTTTCGTGCCAGCAACTGTTGGGCAAGAAATTCTGAGGATCAGGAGGCCACTCGTGCGCAGGGGAAGAAGGGAATCCGAGGGTAGGAATGAGGGGAACCAAGGGTGGGGGTGCAGTTTACAGAGGAGAAACCAGAGGTGGGCGGATATTTGATTCCACCAGTAACTAATAGTAACTCACTGAAATTGCACCAATAACTAATAGTAATACTGGTAACACTCCGATTCCCCTCATAACCAAAAGTAATACAATAATTCACTGATAGTCCATATTTAACTGGTAGTAATAGATGTAATTCCCTGATATCCTACCTTTAACGAGTAGTAATCTTATCATCCGTTGAAATTACAACCAGAATCCCCCTGCAGGGACAAGGTGTGGTCAGGCTCCCACTTTTAACAGGCCCCATCTCTCTCTCCCTATCTCCTCGGACTCTAGTCTGAACTCCGCTTCTGTACAAAAGTGACAACTCTGAGCTGGAAGCCTCGGTCAGAACCAACCTGTACTTGAACATCACACGTCAAAACTGGCCGGCATAGAGACCTGAACTAATCTGAAAGATCGCACAAAGGGCAGTGGCCTCGGTGTTTGGGACATTTAACACACAGCACATCAGCTCAGCACCAACATTTCGAAAGCACTCCTGGGCTTGGACTCCATAAAGGAAAGTTTTCATAGAATGATAGAAATGATAGCACAGGAGGAGGTCATCCTGTAACTTCATTCCCCCGCAGATCCTTTTATAGTCCTCCTTTTCAAATATTTATCCCATTCCCTTTTCAATGATGTTCTAATCTCTATTTCAATAGCCACTTGTAATGAAGCATCCCATGGTTGAATAGTCCTCAGTTCAAGTACGTTTCTTCTCTCTTCCTCCTTGGTTCTTCCAGTGGGGATCCTCGGTCTCTATCCCCTCTGTCAGTGACCAGTGGAACCAACCATTCACTGTTTACCCACAGTAATGTCCCAGGTTTCACTCACTCCATTGCTGGCAGCTCTACTCTCTCTACCGCTCCCACTCACCACATTGCTGCTCCCGGCTGTGCAGAAAATGCTGGTCCCCACGCCCATCCTATTCCCCCCCCCGCTCTCCCTTCCGTTTGAGACGCCAACCCCCAGTCCCCCTCTCACTCCCTCTGCCCCTATTCTCCAGTCTCGTCTCTGCCCTCTGCTCGAGCCCCAGTCCACCTAACTCCCAGTCTCTCTCTCTCTTCTCCGCCTGAGACCCTATCCCCAGTCTCCTCCCGATTCCGGAGCACGCGCTGATTGCCGACCATCCTGGCTGTTTCTCGGCTCTGTGTGATGGTGGGGGGTTAGTGACATCACCGAGCCGGAGGTTTCTCTGAGCAGCAGCTGATGATATCACGGAGCAGGGTGGGGAATTTAAAGCATGAAGATCTCCCGGGCTGCCCAGAAGATCCATGCCCCATACCGGGAGACTTCCAGGTAATCCAGGAAAGTTGGGAATAAGATTCCCACTACATTGCCTGTCAAGATGGAAGGCTTCGTTCTTAAAGGCTAAGGGGGCAAAATTGGGTCGCGCCTCTTTTGGGGCGCTAACTTCGCCGGGGCGCTAGTTTTAGCGCCCTGAAAAAATTAGCGCCCCCGCGCCCGAAATTCACTGGTAGCACACCAAGAGGGAGGCGGGGCGTTACTGGTAGCGCCCCGCCTCCCTCTTGGGGCGCTGTGAGTGAATATCGCGGTGCTACGAGTGAATATCGCGGCGCTACATGCAGCAGCGCCACGTGATGTGGCACGTCGCGCTACAGTATTGCAGGCCTTCCTCCCCTTATTAAAGGGGCGGGGCCTAGCGCAGGGTGACCCGGGGCCCAGCTGGGCCACCAGGGATCGGAGTGCCGGCAAAAGAGCCCGGCACTCAAGAGAAGTGGCGGGTTCACGGAGCGCAGCCGGCACTCCGCGGGGGGGGGCTGCAGAGGAGGCCGGGGACGGCAACGGGGGCAGGTGCTGGCAGGCGGCCAGCAACAAAAATGGCCGCCCGGCACCTCCCCTTTAATTAGCACCGCCCCGGCCGCAGTTAGGCCCCCCTGACCCCGTCGGACATAGCATCCGGCGGTAAGTCGGGGGCGCTACAGAAGATCGCGGCCGGGGCGCGAGCGGGACGGTGATGACGTCATCGCCGGAGGCGCAGCGCCGCAGGGTGCTAACGGTTACCGCCAAGCTAACCTCCCGCTGAATTTCGCGTGAGGCGTTAGCGGCGCCGCGCCCGGGCGCTAGTTGCTTTGCGCCCCGTTAGCGCCCTCTTATGGCGCTAATGGGTGTCGCAAATCAACTGAATTTTTCCCTCTAAGAGTGCTAATTAAATTAATTTACAGTTATATGATGTATAAATGTGAGCCTATGGATAGACATTATACAGCATAATAATTGTATAAAAGACGACAGTTGGTTAATTTACCCTTTTCAAACCTCAGGCTTTCTGCAGTTAAAGTCAACGGGGGAAAAATTCGGTTGCTTTGCGCCTCCTGTTATCGCCCCGCAAGGGGGCGCTATCGGGGGGGTGGGGGGGCGCAAAGCACCTTTCGCCCGGGCACAGCGCCACTAACGCTTCCCACGAAATTCAGCTATGTCCGACAGGATCAGGGGGGTGTAAATTAAAGGGCAGGTGCCGGGCGACCTTTTCTTTTGGGCCTCCTGCCAGCACCTGCCCCCTCTGGCCTCCTCCTGCGGGGAGAGTGCCGGGCTCTTTTGCCGGCACCCCGCTCCCCGGTGGTCTAGCAGGGCCCCGGTGCGCGGTGCGCTAGGCCCCTCTCCTTTAATCAGGGGAGGGAGGCCTGCAGTACCGCGGCGCTATGTGCCGACACACGTAGTGCTGCAATATTGAATGGGAGCGCCCCAAGAAGGAGGGGGAGCGCTTCCAGTACTAGGAAAATTCCCTGCTCATCTTTGAATAATGCCACGGCATCTTTTAATTTCCATTAAAGCAGACAGACTTGATTTAATGTCTCATCTGAAAGATGGCACCTCCTACAGTGCAGCACTCCCTCAGCACTGCACTGAAATGTCAGCCTAGATTATATGCTCAAATCCTGGAGTGGGGCTTGAACCCATGACCTTCTGCAGAGGCAAGTATGCTACCGCTGACAAATTACGGTCAAGGATTTTTGTTCCTGTGTATCCTGTATCTGCTTGACGAGCAGAGTTTGCACTCATTGTAATGTTCGCCATTTAGTGCGTGTGTACAGTGCTGCTCTCTGACATTGACCCGGTAGTACTGTATAGTGTACTTTTTGTAAATCTCAAGGTATCAGGCCAATGAACCTAATCAGTAGGATGAACAAGGACACCACCTTAAAGCTGGTGACCTGAAAGCAAAGCATATAGAACTGGAAGGTGGAACAGACAATTAAAGCACATCTTTACTTTTCTGACTTTAAGAGTGTTATCAAAGATGATAGTGTGATTGTGCACTGCTTTGAAGCTCTATATTATGGCGCTATAGCATGCTGGGACTCGGGCTCCATCTCCTACTCTGGTGAGCTCCCCATCTCAGCCATGCTGATGTATGGAGCTACTGTGTAGAGGCAAAACTTCTTCTCAGACTGTGAAGGGGAAATTCGTGAATGATCCCTTGGCTGCTCTTGGTGTCTCCCAGTGGCCGCAGTGTTGGGATCATGCTGCTCTTACAGTTTTAAATACCACGTGATTTCAGGGAGGCTGAGGAAGAATGGATGCGAGCAGTGGAAATCTCAAAAAATCAGGACTATATTATGTTTATTGTATCAATATTAACAGCCAGAGGCTTCAGAAGAGATCCAGTGGCTGTATATACAGGGAGTGGGTAAGGTTCCTTTACTGCGGTTTTATTCGTACAGCCAGCTTCAGATAACCACTCAACATATTCACTTTAGCACTGGTTCTTCGTGGTCCCCTTGGCACAACCAAGCTGCAGGTTTGCATTCACACTCTGGCACCATTAAATGGCATAGCTATCCTCAATCTAAAATTCCGTTTACAGTGCCAGCTTAGCTCAGTGGGTAGCATTCTTATCTCTGACTCAGAAGGTCGTGGGCCAAGCTGCTCGCTAAGGACTCGCACATTGTCTCCAGGCTGACACTTCAGTGCAGTACTGAGGGAATGCTGGGTTGTCGGAGGTGCCGTCTTTTAGTTGAGACGTCTGTCTGTTTGGGTGAGATGTAAAAAAATCCCACGGCACTATTCGAAGAGCGGAGGGTTGCCCTTGCCAACATTTACCCCTCAATCAACATCAAAAAGCAGATCACCTGCTCGTTTACCTTTGTGGCTGTTTGCGGGATCTTGCTGTGCTGCCGTGCTTACCCTTCAGAAGAAAGTTTTTTTGACAGTGAAGTGTTTTGGGACATCCTGAGGACATGAAAGAAGCTATATAAATGCAGGTTCTTTTTTTACTGACTTCACTTGGCATACTACAGTGGACAAAACATGGTTTTCATCTCCCATTGTCTACTCTGATTGTGAGTGCTGTTGTTAAGGGAATTGAATAAAAAACTAAACAGCACGTCATGATACAAAAATCTTTCTCTTAACAATCTGTTCTTTAAAAATCCATAGATTGATTTTCGGTTGTGCTGTTTGAATGTGTCAAAGAACTTCAGACTGATGGCTGCATTATAGGGGCAAGAGGCCCTCCTTGTTCAAAGTACTCGACCATTATGTATGTTAATAGATTTCCTTGGGGTTATCCCACTTGTCCATCGTAACTTTGACGAAGAGCAGAGGAAAAAAACGATGCAAATGGAGATGATGTCATTCTTCCAGGATTTCCACAGCTCTTCTGCTAAAGTTTCGGTGGACAAGCCGGAGAACTCCCTTGTAAAGTCACCCCCTTTGTTCCTAAGCATATTTCCTGATGTTTAAAAACGGGTATTAGATTTGCTCTAGCAGTGGAGACCAGTTACTTCAGGCACCCTCCTATTAATGTGACCACTAAAGGGAGGGGACCCATCTGCATCCTGGAATTTAAACATGAACCTTCCCTTCGGCACTGTCTGGGCGCTGATCCAGAGCCCAGGAAAACACACACTGACAAAATATGCTGCATATCTTGAACATAAGGGCGATTCCATAATCCTGCACTCCCAGTGAAGAAGTGTGCTTGCAAAGAGCGCCGGTCAGAGATAAGGCTATAACGTTAATGGAATGGGAATACAGGATCACCTTTATAAAGTATTCCCTTGGACTTTCCTTCCTTAAAGGGTGTTGAGGCCATTTGTCGTGCCTTCTGCTGCCAGCCTGACTCCGATCAGCTAACTTGGCACAGAGGAGAATTGAACCTGGAACCCTGCTGGTCTTTATGCCTTAACCCACTGGAAGAGCCAGCCTCTGTTTGAATAACCAAGATGGCTGCCTGCCCCAAGACTTTTGCCAATGTCACTCTTTAGTTGTATCTGCATGACCACTATTGAGCTGGTGTGAACGGGTCTGAGCTAACTTGGGTGGAAATGGAGTGAGACTCTCTCTTCCGAGGTATCTCACTTTGCCTTGCCCTGGAATCAGGTTGGAGGACCTGACTCTGGATTTATACTATGGGGGAACTTTTGCATGACCCCACCCTCACTAGGTGGGGGCCTTACACAATGGGTTACATAAGAACATAAGACGTGGTAGGAGCAGGAGTCGGTCATTCGGCCCCTCGAGCCTGCTCCGCCATTCGGGAGGCAGAGGAGGTCATAGATAGAAGCTTCAGGGATGTAATTACTCCAAAGCATGAAGATAGATGGGTGACGGTGAGAGGGGCTAGGAGGAAGCAGTCAGTGCAGGGATCCTCTGTGGTCGTTCCCCTCAGTAACAGGTATACCGCTTTGAATACTGTTGAGGGGGACGACTTACCAGTGGTAAGCCACGGTGACCGGATCTCCGGCGCTGGGTCGGTCCCTGTGGCTCAGAAGGGAAGGGGGGAGAGCAGGAGAGCAATAGTTATTGGGGACTCAATAGTCAGAGGGACAGATAGGAGGTTCTGTGGCAGCAAAAGAGACTCACGGATGGTATGTTGCCTCCCGGGTGCCAGGGTCCGTGACGTCTCGGACCGTGTTTTCAGAATCCTCAAAGGGGAAGGGGAACAATCACAAGTCGTGGTACACATCGGTACCAACGACATAGGTAGGAGAAGGGACGGGGATTTAAAACAGGAATTTAGGGAGCTAGGTTGGAAGCTGAGAGCCAGTACAAACCATGTTGTAATTTCTGGTTTGTTGCCGGTGCCACGTGCTAGCGAGTTGAGGAACAGGGAGAGAGTGCAGATAAACACGTGGCTGCAGGGATGGTGTAGGGGGGAGGGTTTCAGTTATGTGGATAATTGGAGCACATTCTGGGGAAGGTGGGACCTGTACAAACAGGACGGTTTGCACCTGAACCAGAGGGGCACCAATATCCTGGGAGGGAAATTTGCTACGGCTCTTCGGGGGGGTTTAAACTAATTTGTCAGGGGGATGGTAAAAAGGGCTGTAGTCCACGAGTCAGTGGTGAGTGTAGGGAGGTACTGAGGAGGGTATCAAGGTCGCAGGAATGTACCGGCAGACAGGAAGATGGCTTGAAGTGTGTCTACTTCAATGCAAGGAGCATCCGGAATAAGGTAGGAGAACTTGGAGCGTGGATTGGTACTTGGGACTACGATGTGGTGGCCATTACGGAGACATGGTTAGAACAGGGACAGGAATGGTTGTTGGAAGTTCCGGGGTATAGATGTTTCAGTAAGAGTAGGGAAGATGGTAAGAAAGGTGGAGGAGTAGCATTGTTAATCAAGGATAGTTTAACAGCGGCAGAAAGGCAGTTCGAGGGGGATCTGCCGTCTGAGGTAATATGGGCTGAAGTTAGAAATAGGAAAGGAGCGGTCACGTTGTTAGGAGTTTTCTACAGGCCCCCAAATAGTAATAAAGATGTGGAGGAAGAAATTGCAAAGCAGATTATGAATAGGTGTGGAGGTCACAGAGTAGTTGTCATGGGTGACTTCAACGTTCCAAATATTGATTGGAACCTTTATAGGTCAAACAGTTCGGATGGGATAGTTTTTGCACAGTGTGTGCAGGAGGGTTTCCTGACACAATATGTGGATAGGCCGACAAGAGGTGGGGCCACGTTGGATTTGGTACTGGGTAATGAACCGGGCCAAGTGTTTGATTTGTATGTGGGAGAGCACTTTGGAGATAGTGACCACAATTCGGTAACTTTCACTATTGCAATGGAGAGGGATAGGGCCATACGGCAGGGTAGGGTTTATAATTGGGGGAGGGGTAATTATGATGCGATTAGGCAAGATTTAGGGAGTATAAGATGGGAACAGAAACTATCAGGGAAAGGCACAAACGAAAAGTGGAGCTTTTTCATGGAGCAATTACTGCGTGTCCTTGATAGGTATGTCCCTGTCAGGCAGGGAGGAAATGGCCGAGTGAGAGAACCATGGTTCACAAAAGAGGTTGAATGTCTAGTCAAGAGGAAAAAGGAAGCGTATGTAAGGATGAGAAAACAAGGTTCAGTTGGGTCGATTGAGGGGTACAAGGTAGCAAGGAATGAGCTAAAAAAAGAGCTTAGGAGAGCTAGGAGGGGGCATGAGAAGTCCTTGGTGGGTCGGATCAAGAAAAACCCCAAGGCTTTTTACTCTTATGTGAGAAATAAAAGAATGACCAGGGTGAGGGTAGGGCCGGTCAAGGACAGTAGTGGGAACTTGTGCATGGAGTCAGAAGAGATAGGAGAGGTGATGAATTAATACTTTTCATCAGTGTTCACCGAGGAGAGGGGCCATGTTCTTGAGGATGAGAGTGTGATAAAGGTGGATAGGCTGGAGGTGGTAGATGTTCTGAGGGAAGATGTTTTAGCAATTTTGAAGAACCTGAGGGTCGATAAGTCCCCTGGGCCAGATGGGATATATCCTAGGATTCTTTGGGAGGCAAGGGAGGAGATTGCAGAGCCTCTGGCTTTGATCTTTGGGTCCTCACTGTCCACGGGGATGGTGCCAGAGGACTGGAGAGTGGCGAATGTTGTTCCTCTCTTCAAGAAAGGAAATAGGAATGACCCTGGTAATTATAGGCCGGTTAGTCTTACTTCGGTGGTTGGTAAGATAATGGAAAAGGTCCTGAGGGATAGGATTTATGACCATTTGGAAAGGGGCAACTTAATCAGGGATAGTCAACACGGATTCGTGAAGGGTAAGTCTTGCCTAACAAATTTGATTGAATTCTTTGAGGAGGTAACTAAGTGTGTAGATGAAGGTAGAGCAGTTGATGTCGTATACATGGATTTTAGTAAGGCGTTTGATAAGGTTCCCCATGGTCGTCTCATGAAGAAAGTAAGGAGTTGTGGGATAGAGGGAAATTTGGCCGATTGGATAAGTAACTGGCTATCTCATAGAAGGCAGAGGGTGGTGGTGGATGGAACATTTTCGGACTGGAGACCAGTTACCAGCGGTGTGCCACAGGGGTCGGTGCTGGGTCCTCTGCTGTTTGTGATTTTTATCAATGACTTGGAGGAGGGGACTGAAGGGTGGATCAGTAAATTTGCTGATGACACCAAGATTGGTGGAGTAGTGGATGAGGTGGAGGGCAGTTGTAGGCTGCAAAGAGACATTGATAGGATGCAGAGCTGGGCCGAAAAATGGCAGATGGAATTTAACCCTGATAAGTGCGAGGTGATTCATTTTGGTAGGGCAAATTTGAATAAGGATTACAGGGTCAACGGCAGGGTTCTGAGGAACGTGGAGGAGCAGAGGGATCTGGGGGTTCATATCCACAGATCTCTGAAGGTTGCCACTCAAGTGGATAGAGCAGTAAAGAAGGCCTATGGTGTGTTGGCGTTTATTAACAGAGGGTTTGAGTTTAAGAACCGTGAGGTTATGCTGCAACTGTACAGGACCTTGGTGAGACCACATTTGGAATATTGTGTGCAGTTCTGGTCACCTCACTATAGGAAGGACGTGGAAGCATTGGAAAGAGTGCAAAGGAGATTTACCAGGATGCTGCCTGGTTTGGGGGGGAGATCTTATGAGGAAAGATTGAGGGAGTTGGGGCTTTTCTCTTTAGAGCGGAGGAGGATGAGAGGCGACTTAATAGAGGTTTATAAGATGATGAGGGGGATAGATAGAGTGGATGTTCAGAGACTATTTCCTCGGGTAGAGGCAGCTGTTACAAGGGGGCATAACTATAAGGTGCATGGGGGGAGATATAGAAGGGATGTCCGAGGTAGATTCTTTACTCAGAGAGTGGTTGGGGTGTGGAATGGACTGCCTGCTGTGATAGTGGAGTCGGACACTTTAGGAACTTTCAAGCGGTTATTGGATAAGCACATGGAGCACACCAGAGTGATAGGGAGTGGGATAGCTTGATCTTGGTCTCGGACAATGCTCGGCACAACATCGAGGGCCGAAGGGCCAGTACTGTGCTGTACTGTTCTATCATGGCTGACCTGATCTTGGCCTCAACTCCACTTTCCCTGCCCGCTCCCCATAACCCTTGACTCCCTTATCGTTCAAAAATCTGTCTATCTCCACCTTAAATATATTCAATGACAAAATGACAGATGTGCCGCTCGCAGATTTTTTTGTTGCAATCCCTTCAGGGCTGTGGCGGTAATGCCAGGTCCCACCACGTTGACCCCATGTAACTTTAGCTTTGCACCAGTGCTCCGTTAGTAGTCAAACTCCAGCCTTAATCAGCCACTGGGAGATGCACAAGAGCAGACCAGTTGATGGCCTTTGATTTGCCTCGATTTGCTGCCTTCCCTGGTGGTTGGGTTTCTGAATTCACCATTTGGGGAACCAACCTCCAACTGTTGCTGTGGCAACAACATGGAGCTGTAAGTGATAACATAACCATACAATCAATCATCATGGAAATTAATTCCACAATTTGACCGCGTGTCACATCCATTCGAACAACGATCGCAGAGTTTTACTGTAGTACATTTTCCAGAGACATTCCATGTGGGGGATCAGAACTTTGTAAATCTTACCAGTTTTATCTTACATCCCTAATCATAGTCCTGTTCAGACTGTAAGTTGTCTTCTCCAAGTAAATAGATCTTGTAGCTACAAGTATGTCATCACCTCTCAGGCCACATTGTACTGTGTAATAAGCAACGAGATCAGCACACTTGGACACACTTACATAGTTTGCTGAAAGCAAAGTTTATATTTGGAAGATATTTGTAAAAAAAAATGTATAAATCACAGTAAAGCTTTAGAACAAAAGTGTTTACTCAGAATAGTTTACAAGATACATGAAAGATGAACAGGGTGAATCATAACTCAAAGATTTTGGCCTGGATATCTTTCTACATTCTGCCTTTTACAGAGTCTGGTTAACAAATAAATTGCATAATATGTTCAGATGCAGCATTCTTGTAGTTCCTATGATAATCTTAATTGGAACCAGCTGCTTGTTGAGTTCGAGTGAGGAGGGATTGGGGGGGGGAGATGGATTTGGTTGTTTCGAGTCAGTCTCCTGAAAGACGTACGGTACTTATTAAATGCTGTTCTGTTCCCATCCGATAAAGAGACCATGACTTCATTGATTGAGGTCAAGACAGGATTTTTGTTTATTTTTTTTCTTCAAAAATCAACATTGTAGCAAACTAACTCAAAGAAATGCACGCAGCCCTTCGAAGTTTGATTTAAAATCAGGACACTTGTTTTCAAACTATCTTTCTGATATATGTGTAAACTGTTAAATAAACCACTTAATTCTTTTCAGAGTTGTGTATAGTGGCTTTGTCCGCCTTGTCACCTCCTCCAGGCATTTTCACCAGCCTTTGGGCTGCTCAGCTACACTCGGTCTGCGGCCCTCGCCTACTCCCGTCAGCTCTCTGCTCTACTTCACCCCGCTAGCTTTCTACACATGCCCATCCCCCACAGAGCTAAGCAGGAGAGAAGGGTTAGAAAAAGGGATGGGGAGAGAGAGAGAGAGAAAGAAAGAAAGAAGCAGGAGGAGGAGGAGAGAAAAAGTAAAAAAAATAAACAATATTTTTGCTCTAGAATTTCACACTTTTTTTTCTCCAGCCAAAATGAGGTGTGGCCACCCTGAGTGATTCAGGCGGCTGTAAGAGACCTCATGGCCGTATTCAAATACGAGCAGGGAGTTCTGCTGGGCTCCTGGGCAACATTCCTCCCTCAGCCACCGCCGCCATCAAATAATAGATTAATTGGTCATTCATCTCACTGCTGTCTGTGGGATCTTGCTGTGCACAAATCAGCTGCTGTGTTTGCACACCAACCGTGAGGACAATTGGAAATTAATTTGCGTGAAGTGATTTGAGATACGATAAAGGCGATACGCCTCAGCCTTGGCTCAGTTGGCTGCCACGTTTTCCCTACATTACAACAGGGACTACACTTCATTGGCTGTGATGAGCGTTGGGGTGGGTGAGGCGGCACATGAATGCAAGTTCATTCTCTTAAAAAAAAAATAGCCTTTTCTAAACCCAAGTATTTGTGCTCAAGCTGCTGTTCCATTGATCTTCCTAGCGTGGGCTTTGTGTAGCCAGTGGTCACGTCAAAGTGACCCGGAGTTTTTAAGAACCTCTTTTTTTTTTTACTGACTGTTGCTGGTCTTCCTGGAGTACTGTGTACAATTTTGGTCTCCTTACCTAAGGAAGGATGTACTTGCCAGAGAGGGAGTGCAGCGAAGGTTCACCAGATTGATTCCTGGGATGGCGGGACTGTCGTATGAGAAGAGATTGAGTAAACTAGGCCTGCATTCTCTTGAATTTAGAAGAATGAGAGGGGATCTCATTGAAGCATACAAAATTATTACAGGGCTTGATAGGGTGGATGCTGGGAGAATGTTTCCCTTGGCTGGGGAGTCTAGAACCAGGGGCCACAGCCTCAGGATAAAGGGAAGGCCATTCAGGACTGAGATGAGAAGAATTTTCTTCACACAGAGGGCGGTGAATCTTTGGAATTCTCTACCCCAGAGGGCTGTGGAGGTTCAGTCATTAGGTATATTCAAAACAGAAGTCGATAGATTTCTGACTAGTAAGGGCATCAAGGGATATGGCGATAAGGCCGGTGAATGGAGTTCAGGCAGAAGATCAGCCATGATCTCATTGAATGGCGGAGCAGGCTCGAAGGGCCGAATGACCTACTCCTGCTCCTATTTCTTATGTTCTTATGTTCTTTTCTTAAGCCCTCTGCCCCAGTGGTGACGGCACACCTTGGTGGCGCCGTCATGACATCACTCACGGGTGCCGCTGACCACTTAGTAGTGATGTCTTGACACAACATCATGATGTCACTCCACCATACACTGGGAGGGGGGAAATGACAGGACCAGTTCAGCATATACACAAAATGGCAGGCCCCAGAAAGACCGGCTGCACCGTTCAATGCAAGACAATGGCTCAGTTGACTCACCCTCCTGAGACTTGGGCTGCAATGCAAAAGCAGCTTCCGATCCAGCCCACTGTTTTATCAGCAGAAACTGTGAACATTTTTGGACATCAGGAAAGATGAGCCTAAACGAAGGGACGTTTTACCATCTGCCAACGCTTTGAAATGGTCCACAGGAGGTGAGAGCAGGCTCTGGGGGAGAGGGGGCAATGCCCCCTGTCGAGATTAATGCCTTCCAGTCAGAATCCCAAGCATTGGTTGTATTAAACGAAAGCTGGTCTTTGCGCTGAATCTAGTCTCTAAGCCCCTGGTTCCATGGGACGTGTGTGTTAGAAACACAAGAACCCATAGCAAGCCACAAAAGCCCATTTGGCCTTGGTGCTTCAGAGCAGGATGCAGCTCACACTCTTTAATCTGTTCACTTTGTAATCCAATCCTTGGTCTATTGAGGTCATCTATCCGTTGCTCAATTCATCATTGTTCCAATGTACTGGTTAGTCTAACTACCCTGGCTGTAGCTCCTGTTGCCGTACAAGTGCTCAAAGTGTCGTCCTTTGAAAAATAACAAAGATTGCTCAAAGATGTCCCTGTGGAGCTATCAACTGATAGCAGTTGCACTAAAGTACAAGAGTTCAAATATGAGTTGAATTTCTTGAATGAAAAATAACAGTGAAAAAATTGTATTGATTTAATCAGAGGAAACCTTAATAAGCTAAGATTAGTAGTTTTAGGAGTCTGGCTGAATGCTCACAAGTATTCAGGGTTTGATTCCATATATGGCAGAAATGCAAACAGTTATTAGCAAAATCAACAACTACCCACTGACCTGGTTAATAGTTTAAGATGTAATTACGTTTTAGCACTTACAGACTCTCAAGTCAGCAGACTTTTGAACACACTGACATTTCTGGGCCTGACACAAACCAGGTACATTCAGATTATTTACACTGTTTCTCCAAAGCTATTTCCTGATGAACTCAATAGCCAAGTTCCATGCTTTTTGTGGAATCAGGCCCATGTCTCCTCGGGATACAAGAGCCATCCCACAATGAACCTGGCACTGCCAAAAGGGGCCAAGTGTTTTTCTTCTGGAGCGGGTCCATTCTGGCTCACTGGAAAGAAACGATCTAATGGAACAATTCCAAAATTAACCTTTTTATTTTTTAAATCAAATGTTACTTAATTAATTATAATTTTTAGGTTAGCCAAACAAAAAAGAAAATATTGCAGTAGTCAAATTAACATCATTTGATAAGTAGGAACAAGAGATTCAATTTTGAGAAGAATCCAAGCACTGTGAAACAAAGTAATATTCACCTCCCAAATATTTGCCTCGCAATCTTGTTTCCAATAATTTTATGTGCTCTAATATCTTGAGTTCACTTGACAAACTTTAGAGGACTGTTTTCGGTCAGCGTACCTTTTGTGACCATTTCCTACATTACAACAGTGACTGAACTTCCAAAGTACTTCATTGGCTGTAAAGCGCTTTGGGATGTCCTGAGGTTGTGAAAAGCGCTGTAGAAATGCAATGCTAGTCCTTCATTGGGACAGGGCCAGTTCATAGTATTTACCAGATTTCCTAATTTAGACCGATATCCACACATTCCCTGACTGAACAGCTACTTCAGCTGTACGAGCTGTCCTTGGCCAGACATCCCCTGGAGCTTCTCCCCTCACTGATCCTCATTAGGCATCTCATTGCATCGGAACTCCAGCTCTCGCAGAAGTTTGGCTTTGGGGTTATGAGTACTTATTCAGACAGTGAATGGCAAGTCAAAGATGCATCTCAGCTGCTTTTGGCATTTGGCCAAAACAAATCCTACGCCAGTGGCTTGCCTCTCCATTATCTTTCACTGTTTGAATTGGATTCGAAAAGGTCAGTAGATCGTCTGCAGCACTGTATATGTAGGCCACTTTATTGTACCTGGGAAGCTGGGGTGGGTGCAAAGGTCTACTCAATGCCAGCAAGCTGCGATGTTGTGCCTCAGACAGTTTTGCCAGTATTTTCCATGGGAATTGATTGAAAAACATTACAATGCATTTACCACAACAGTGCTAGCATTATGAGTGGAACATTGCCAGCTTTGATGTACCAAAATAGATTGCTAGGCTCTTGTCCACTCAGAACACATTGTCATCCTTCATTAATCCAGAAAACATTTTGTTCCATGTTTACCCAGTACAAATTACCAGTCCCTAGCCACCCAATATACACTGCTATCTTCTGCGTGCCCACAACGCATTGCCAGCCTCTGTATATTCAGCACAAATGACCAAACTCTGTGTACCACAAACACATTGCTATCCTCTGTCCACTCGGAAGACATTGCGGCCTCTGCATACTCAAAACATATTGCCGTCTTCTGCATACCCAGAACATAATGTCCTTTTATGTGTACTCAAAATACCTTGTCACCCTGTGTGAACCCAGAACACATTGCCATCTTCTGTGTATCTGAACTCATTGTCACTCCCTGTTTACTCAGAACACAATGGGGGTAACATTTGATTTCAGTGTGGGTGGTAAACTGGCAGTGTCCTATCTGCCATCCATTACCCACCCTGCCTGATTTTCCTTTCCGTTGACTGCCGATCCGATACCTCCAGTTTTCCGCCCCCGCCAAAGTGGAAAGTTATCCCCTTTGTTAACAGTGTACTCAGAGCACCTGGTCACCCGATATCTACGCCAATCACATTTGGGGGCAATTGTTGACTGTGGTGTAAATCAGGCGGGCAGCGAGTGGGGCGTGTGCGACACCTGCCCGAGGGCACCCAATGCCCAAACCATTTTCATGGTCAGGCCTCACTTGGATGGACGTCGAAGAGCTGCCGGAACTCAGTGAGCACTAAAGGGCTAGCACGCAAATCAGCTTCACCTCTGGACATGCACAGTCTCTCCCCGTCTGACTAGAAAGTGTGATATCTCTTGCCGGCCTCGGACTCGGATGTCTCTAGACTGACTTCGCCAGAGAGGGAGAGAGAGAGAGATAAAGACTGACCTCTGACCCCTTCCTCAGCTCTGTCTATCTTTGAGCCTTTAATCAAAGTTACCGCCATGGATGAGAAACACCTCCCTGCAGCTGGTTCATACATCCTCCACCTGTTTTCACTTCTTTCCAGCTTTTCAATAAAACCTTCAATCCATTAGCTCTCCTCCTCCCCCTCATCTTCATTTTGTTCAGTTCCATGAAATAGCTTGCTTATCTTTCGGTTTCCAGCTCTAATCAAGGGTCCGCACCTGAAAGATTAGCCTGTGTTTTTCTGTCGGGATGCTGACTGACCTGCTGTATATTTATAGCATTTTCTGTTTTGATTTCCGATTTCCGGCATCGTTTTTATTCCTTAAAATGTCCTAACACGTGCGATCCCTGCACTAAAATTGAATGGAGTTTTGTTCCTGTTATCTTTAACTTTGGCTCTGATAGCTGAAGCAGAGACTCCTTGTGCTTCCGACACTGGGATGCATGTCTCTTGGGCCAAGCAGCACTTTGATTTTTGCTCCATTCACCTTGAACTTGAGGGGCTTCGAGCCAACAAGAGTGTTTCCAATCCATTCGCGTGACCTTTGAGGTTAACATTCAGTTAACATTGCATTTAAGTCTGGAATTCCCCCGCTGCCTTAAGTTTCCTTTCTAATCCAATGGGACATCATTACTTGTCTACAAAAATATCAAATGATCGCAATATTCGAACTTACTCTTCAGAAATGTTGAATGGTGCAGCTGTTATGGTTGTGACTTCTAACACTCAAACATGAAGCAGTTTGAGAAGGTATAAGGGCCGTTTCTCAGACTTTGTGCCAACAGTGGTAACTCAGGAAATATCTCCCCACAGCGTAATTGTCTTCAAACCACAGCATTATATTTATTTAGCTCCATATTGTTTCTGACAACACAGTTTGGAATGTCTAACTTGTTTTTCTTTTTATGTGGTTGATGCAGTCTTTAAGATAGTTTGTGTTTCTTTTCTGCAGTGGGAATGTGGAGCGTAATGAATCTCTACACGACAACACGCTCCTCCTCACAATGCCTCTGAAACACGAAGTGGACACGGCTGTTACAGGGTAAGTTCCATTAATGTACTGGCAAGATTTGAAGTGAATATTGCCGGAACACAATTTGTCACAAAAAGATTAAGGGGTAGAAATTCAGGTGCACCCATTTTTGGGTGTGTGGGCTGGGGAAGTGAGGGGTGGGGGGGCGGTGCGTTAGGTTGAATCCCTGCGCCTGAATGCTGAGGCCTGAGGAGCACCCAATATTGGGCCTTGGGCCTCATTAACATCAAGCTGGAGTGGCGCAAACAGCCAGCCAACGAAGAGTTAATCGAGATTTGGCTGCTGCTAGGTGGGGTGGGGAGTGTGGGGAGTGGTGGTGGATGAGGTGAGGGGTGGGGGTGAGGGGGGTGGGGGGTGAGGGGGTGGGGGGTGAGGGGGGGTGGGTGAGGGGGGGGGTGGGGGGTGAGGGGGTGGTGGGTGAGGGGGGGTGAGGGGGTGGTGGGTGAGGGGGGGTGAAGGTGAGGGGAGTGGGGGGTGGGGGGGTGAAGGTGAGGGGAGTGGGGGTGGGGAGTGGTGGGTGAGGGTGGTGGGGGGTGAAGGTGTGGGTGGGTGAGGGGGGTGAAGGTGAGGGGGCTGGTGGGGGGGTGTGGGGGGTGGGTGAGGGGGGGAGGAGGGGGGTGGGTGGTGGGGGGTGGTGGAGGAGGGGGGTGAGGTGAAGGTGAGGGGGGGATGGGGTGAAGGGGAGGAGGTGAGGGGTGGGTGAGGGGGATGGGGTGAGGGGTAGTGGTGGGTGAGAGGGGGTGGTGGGTGAGGAGGGGGGTTGGAGGGGGGGATTCGGAGGCTGGGGTCAGGAGATCAGAGGGGGTATCAGAGACCGAGAAGGGAAATTGAAGGCTGTGTCAGGTTGGGAGGTAGGAGGGTGGGGTTGGGGGTTGTTGCGGCAGGCGGAGACACTGCAGAATGATTTGTTTTCCTCTCCTAACATGGCGAGTGCTGTACTTCCAGCTGGAATTGTGCACGTCCATTTTGCCCGCCGTATTGGGACTGAATTTATAGGCCTGTTCAATCTGTGGTCAGTAAAAGAGGAATGGAATGAAGAAGGAGAGGCTGACAGTTACTGCATTATACAATTAGGAAAATACCAGAGGGGGGATATAATCATAATGAGTTATAGAGTAATACGAGAGTAGGGAGAACTGAGTACTGGTTTATAGAGTAATAGGAGCGGAGGGAGACCTGATACTACTGGTTTATAGAGTAATAGGAGAGGAGGGACAACTGATCATACTGGGGTACAGAGTGATAGGAGAGGTGGAAAGGTGTTTTGAGTTACAGAGTAATGAGAAAGGCAGATCTTCTGATAATAGTCGCTACAGGAAGGACTGGAAGGAGGCACCAGGGGAGTGTACTTTGTCGCCGTGTGGAGTTTCCAAAGGATGTTGCAGGCCTTCTGTGTTGTCAGATGACTTCCTCTCTGTGCTTTTTGTGTAGAGGAGAGCCTACTGCAGTGTCAGAGTTAATGATCTATTATTAATGGGTTCACTGACTCCCGAGTCATTTCTCCAGTGCTAGTTTAGAAATTTGCAGCTTTGATCTTTCTGCAGCTTTGTGGAAGAGAAACATCCCGTTGAGTTAATTAACCCTTTGGGTGCTGCAAGCCTGTGCTGCTTTGAAGATATGAGACATAGATGGTTGTCTGTGTATGAGCGTACATGCAGTTCATCACACTTAATGGGCTGGTCTGGCAGGACGGAACTTCCACTTGCCCCTTTGACCCCACCACAACACTACCCTATTTTCCTTGGGCTGTGGTTCATTGGCCGTGCACGGCAGTTCTCCTGGTAGGATTCCTGCTGCCAGGTGGAAGTCTGCCAGGGTTGAGGAGGAAACCACAGGGGTGCTGCAATGGGGAGGGAGGCTTCCGTAGCACCGCAGAAGGTGGCGAAGGACCGTAAACAGGCACGTGAGCCCCTGCAAATGAAGAGAGAGCGGCGCCTTTGTAGGCCTCCGAGCCGACGGAGACTTACCCAGATAGTGTACGGGACCACATTGGAGGGAGAGGAGGCCTGTACTTGGACACTGTTGTCATTGTCTCCATCCACCGCCAGTTGGTCATGACGAGTAGCTGTAACAGGGGCAGACGAAAGGGAAATGGGTTGAGAAGCTGAGCCCCGCCTCGCCAGTGGCACTTGCCTGTGGTGGGTGGGGAAGCAGTGCCCGGCAGTGGTGCTGGTGAGATTAGGGCATTTAAGCAGCAGTAGCCCTATGAGTTAGAGAGTCGATATTGATGAGTCCAACAACATTCGCGCTTACCTTCCATTTACCCTGTGGACAGAAATGGTTTAGAAAAGAAGGAAAAACATTGCAGGGGTAATTTCGGCATTCCCAGTGGCGAAGCTGCACTTAAAGTGAGAAGTCGCACAACACCAGGTTATAGTCCAACAGTTTTATTTGAAATCACAAGCTTTCGGAGCTGCTGCTCCTTCGTCAGGTGAAGTGAAGGAATACGAATCGGCACAGCATATATAGACAGAGAACAATGCCTGTGCAGCGTACAATGTCAGACGACTACAGTTAATCTTTCTGTGAGCAGAGTTTGGAGACCGCGCTACAGCAGTGAGTCCTCGATCCTCCAACCTGCGCTCCTTGTGAGTGCAGGAGCACGCAACTAACCCTTCTCAACATCAGTATGTTTTTATTGAATGTTAGAATTTTAATTTACGTTTTGCAATCAGACACATGCTGGAGATTCCCATGGACGATTGACAGGAGCCTCCACATGCACATTGCTCAGCAGTTGTTCCTGTAAAGCACCCTCCGCGCTGTGCATGATAGTTATATTGACATGTGTGCACTGGCTCTTTTATTTGCTGTGTGCAGGCTATCAACCTGTCAAAGTCTTTGGTGCTTAAACTCGTCTTGGGTGATGGCACAAAATGGGCGATAGCGAATCAGCGGCACGTTTTACACCCCGCCCAATAATATGTGGCGGACTGTAAAACGGGTTGCCAGTTCGCAATTGCCCATTTTGCGCTACCGCCCGTGACACATTTCACCCCGCGCGAAACCAACATTGGCATCCAGAGATAAATTCCACAATTTGCCGCATACCATTAACATGAAATTTACATCTATTGCTGCTGCTAAACATTATGAATTAAAATGTACAAAACTATACACAATACAGCCCGGAAATTGCCTGACACTGCTCTAACAATGGAGTCTTGCTCGCCTGGACCAGTGAAACAGGCGTGAGGAGCAGCATGTCTGACTTGCTGTGCTCCGGATCTTCCAGCTGTTGATTTGCACCAACAATGGAGTCTTGCTGTCAAGAGTCTCTGGTGGTAAATTTTCATCTTCACCGCTTAGAAGACAGAAAGGATAAGCCGCCTGATACAGAAAACGCCCTCTTGGAAATAAAAATCGGGCGGTTTCTATAACGGGCGACGATTTGCCCTGCCAGGTTACTGCCCAGGAGCTGAAAACAAAAATTACCCCCTCTGTCTCGAGCCTCCTGTCCCTCTCACTGTCCCCCGCATTGGTGGCTGAACCGTCAGCCACCTAGGCTCCGCTCTCTGGCACACCCTCTTATTCTCTTCGTCCCTTTGAAACTCTCGCTCCTGGCTCAGTGTTTTGTTCCTCTTACTACTAACATGCAAAGTGCCTTGGAACATTAGGTAAATTAAAGGTACTATACAAATGTTGTTGTCTTAATTCACTATATATATATAACATTTATATATTAAATATACACACTCACTTTTACATTTGTTCTATTATCTACATATTAAATAAATGTAAAAATGACAACTTGATTGATATTATTTTACATTTTGTTGTTGATAAACTCAGTTAAAAAAATGCAGGTGCTGTTTGGTTCTGAAGCTCAAAACATTGCTTCTGAGAGAGTTTCAGATTTAAGTTCCACTTGCTTTGAGACTCAATGCTAGCATTTATTCAGCTCTGCTAAAAAAAAGCTGTTTAAGAATAAATCTCTCCGCCAATAAAACAAAATAAATGCTGATACTTTGTTTATTCTTGATGCTCGGCGCTGCTGGGTCTCGCTCGGTGCTGTCTCCTCTCCCTGTCCGTGTTGTTAACTCTTCATTTCTCTTTAAAATAGGTCTATTTCTCCAGCCTCCTTTATTTATGGTGATTCAGTGGATGCATCAAAGTTTATTCAGCTGGAAGACATGTCCTGCCTCTTTCAACCATTCAACTTGACGTTTCAGGTGACATTTCTGAGCCAGTGTTCATTTCTTATACGGCAGTAATTTGGTTCAAGTAGTCTGCCTCTCAGTTGTGCACTTGTTCCATCAAAATATCCTTTCAGTCTATGCAACCTTAACCAGTTCTAAAAATTGTGTGGGGCACAGTGGCTCCTACGCTTGAATTCTGGATAATTTGGTCCCAGTGCGCCAGGAGTGTGAATTTGTAAAATCTATCCTAAATGGGGTATTTCCATGATCTCATAGAGTCCTTCGGCCCATCGTGTCCGCGCCGGCCATCAAGCCCTGTCTATTCTAATCCCATTTTCCAGCACTTGGTCCGTAGCCTTGTATGCTATGGCGTTTCAAGTGCTCATCTAAATGATTCTTGAATGTTGTTGAGGGTTCCTGCCTCTACCACCCTTTCAGGCAGTGAGTTCCAGATTCCAACCACCCTCTGGGTGAAAAAGTTTTTCCTCAAATCCCCTCTAAACCTCCTGCCCCTTACCTTGAAACTATGCCCCCTGGTTATTGACCCCTCTACTAAGGGGAAAAGCTCCTTTCTATCTACCCTATCTATGCCCCTCATAATTTTGTACACCTCAATCAGGTCCCCCCTCAGCCTTCTCTGCTCTATGGAAAACAACCCCAGCCTGTCCAGTCTCTCTTCATAGCTGAAGCGCTCCAGCCCAGGTAACATCCTGGTGAATCTCCTCTGCACCCTCTCCAAAGCAATCACATCCCTCCTATAGTGTGGCGACCAGAACTGCACACAGTATTCCAGCTGTGGCCTAACTAGCGTTTTGTACAGCTCCATCATAACCTCCCGGCTCTTATATTCTATGCCTCGGCTAATGAAGGCAAGTATCCCATATGCCTTTTTAACCACCTTATCTGCCTGTCCTATCTCGTGCTTCAACAGAGAGCTGCACTCACAGGCATCCTTAGCATCCCCTGCTCATGTCAGAATAAACCCAAGAAAACAAAGGGGAGAACAACAGGTTGTGCTTACGAGTTTGACATCCACCAGCTCCCTTCACAGGAAGTCAACTAATGGGTTTTATAGCTTGTTAACAGATTTTAAAATGCTGTCAAAGAGAGTCAGGCACTGTACACTTTACTGAGGTGAAGTGTAGGCTATTTTATTTTGTGTTTCCATTAGCAGATCTCAGAACATTGTCTATTTCTGGCAATTGTTAACATTTGACTTTAAGAATTATAGGGGGAAAAATTCAGTTGGTTGCGCCTCCCGTTAGCGCCTTAAGAGGGCGCTAATGGGGCGCAAAGCAACTAGCGCCTGGGCGCAGCGATGTTTGCGCCGCTCGCGAACTTAACTAGACATTTTGCGGCGGCGCTAAACTTTACCGCCGCGATCTCCTGCGCATGCAGATCTTGACGTCATACGAGGGTGCAACGCCCTTGTGGCGCCCCGGAGCGGAAATTGAGTGGCGCCCCCATCCTTTCCGCCTGGCGCAACCAACGACCGGAAGACTGGAACGCTATCAGTCGCTGTGGGGCTGGGGGGGCGCTATTTAAAGGGGGCCTCTTCCTGTCTTTCTCTGTGGTTGACATTTTTGCACCACTCGTTCTGAGAGAGAGAGAGAGAGAGATTCGGAGAAATAGAAAGAGAGACTTCTGCATTGAGTCAACGCTGTGTGAGGTAGTTTTGGCTACTGATCATAACTTGGCAGGTACTTTGGTTTTTGGCCTTCATAACTTTGCTTGCTAAGAGACTATGGGGGCTGCAATGATTGGGGGCGTCGTCCTGCGCCACCTGAATCGGAGGACACAGAGACGCAGAGAGAGAGTGGCAATCATGGCCAGACGGAGGAGGGCCAACAGGCGTCTGTACAGGAGAGCTTACCCTCCCAGGGTATATCGTCAACAGCTCTCCTACATTCATATGTCTGAGGAGCAGTGTTTGCGAAGGCTGCGCTTCAGCAAGGAGGTGGTCACTGAGCTCTGCCACCTGCTGCAGCCAGATCTGCAGCCTCAACTGAGGTCCAGGACGTCTCTGTCGGTGGCAGTGAAGATCACAGTGGCTCTGAACTTTTATGCCACTGGCTCATTTCAATCTGCTGCTGGGGACATCGCCAATATCTCCCAGTTCGCGGTGCATTGCTGCATCCGTCAGGTCACAAATGCCCTCTTTAAAAGGAGACGAGAGTACATCTCTTTCCCCATGACCCCAGACAAGCAGCATGAACGCGCTATGGGCTTTGCGAGGATAGCGGGCTTCCCCATGGTGCAGGGCGCCATTGACTGCACGCCTGTGGCTTTGCGTGCTCCGCATGAGAATGCCGAGGATTTCCGGAACAGAAAGGGGTTCCATTCCTTGAACGTTCAGTTGGTCTGTGACCACAGACAGCTGATACTCGCTGTCAATGCCCACTATCCTGGCAGCTGCCACGATGCATTCATCCTGCGCCAGACTACTGTGGCAGAACTTTTCGAGGCACCGCATCAGCCAGTTGGTTGGCTTCTCGGGGACAAGGGGTATCCACTGAGCACCTGGCTGATGACACCGCTCCGTACGCCCAACACCCCTGCTGAGCTGCGGTACAACGAGAGCCATCAAGCTACCAGGAACATCGTTGAGCACACAATCGGCATGCTGAAGCAACGGTTCCGCTGTCTGGACCATTCTGGAGGAGCCCTGCAGTACTCGCCTGAGCGAGTTTCCCACTTCGTAGTTGTGTGCTGCATGCTGCATAACATGGCAATCCTCAGGACCCAGCCAATGCCACCAGGCCTTGGAGCACCACCAGAGGAGGAGGAGGAAGAGGAGGAGGAGGATGATCATCAGCAGCACCAAGGCGGGAGGGCGGCCCACAATGTTGAAACTGCAAGGGCCGTCTGTCAACGGCTGATAGCAAGCCGCTTCTAGGCCCCTGCTGAGGAAATGGCTTCAACCATTGATAACAACATGAATGAAACCAACCCGCAACCCCTAAGCCGGCCAAGGCACCAATGATTCCAAAGACCAAACATGTATATTTTGAATACAAAAACTTATTTATTTCACAAACTCTGTGTGTGTCATTTCCTTATGACAAACTAATAGAAAGAAACACAAAAACACAGTCATTAACAGAACTGGTTCTCATAACATAGAAACATAGAAACATAGAATCTAGGAGCAGGAGTAGGCCATTCGGCCCGTCGAGCCTGCTCCACCATTCAATACGATCATGGCTGATCATTCAAATCCAGTACCCTGTCCCTGCTTTAATCCCCACAGTACACATATCCCACCCTACCCCCGTAACCTGGAGATAATGTCCAAAAGTTTGACCACGAACCTTAGCATTTAATAAAATAATGACCAACATTTTGTCACACCTCCTACTTTTTGCCCTTCGAGGGTGATCTCCTTCCCTTGCGCACTTCCCCCCTCCCACCCTACTGCTCCTCCGTAATGGGACCTCAGTGGCTGCAGCAAGGCTGGTGGAAGGCTGTTGATTGACAGAACCTGAGACTGCAGATGCCCTTGAAGGACGGCCTCGACCAGCTCTGGGCCTGGAGGGCCCGGCTGCAGACTGCACCAACTCTGCATGGGCAGCAGCAGTCTGTCCTACAGGCAGTGGCAAGTGCAGTGGAGAAGTGACAGTGGTGGCAGCAGGAATGCTGTCATCTTGAGAGAGGACAGCAACTCCCTGCTCGACCGACACACTGGCACTCCCACGGGGCAGCACTTCAGCATCCGGAGCAATCTGCTGGAGCACAGATTGCTGGCCTGCTGCGGCGCGGTGACAGCCCCGGGGAAATGTGTACGAACCATCGAGGATGGCAGCAGTCAGTGCTCGCGTGGCATCAATCTGAGTCTGCATGAGAGCAGTCTGAGACTGAATTGCAGCACTAAGCTTTAGTGTGGCATCCGCCTGTGCTACAGCGAAGTGCTCCACACTCCTTGCCAGTGATTCAATGCATTCGGGCACCCTTCCCACTGCACCCATGAGCTCAGTGTGCATGTCCACCGCCTGGGTGTTCATTTCAGCGATGAGCCGCTCCTCCTCTGCGTCCAGTGCAGTAGGAGTCGCTGGCATACTCTCCCTCCGGGGAGAAGGCCCCCGTTCTTCCCTACCCCCATGGCGTTGCTGCAGCCCGCTGGGTCCTGGAGCTTCACCCTCATCAGACCCTTCCCCCCTGCTCCCCTCCAGGGAAGGCGTGTTCCCAGTGTGGGCATGGGCTTCCACGGGAGAGGGTGGCACTGATGCTCCGCCTTCATCTTCCTCCTCGCCTGCAGCTTCACTCCCACTGGCAGCTTGAAGGCCCGTCTCCTCAGCTGGTGCATCACCATCTGAAAGCAGGGAGGTACAAGAGTGGCTTTAGCGTGAGGACAGGATGGCAGTAAGGGAGGAAGGAGTGCAGCCATTTAGTAAGTTGGATTGAAAGTGTCAAAGGCTGGTGTTGTGAGGGACAAGTGGAAGGACAGAGGACAAAAAGGTGATGACCTTACCATTGCTGTCCAGAACGGGGTCGGCGTCTCCAGTGGCGACGGGACCGATCACCCGGCTTGCCACAATCCTCTGGACGCGTGCCTCAAGATCGCTGAGGGGTTGCAGCTGAGGCCTGCCCTCCACCCGTCCGTTGCTGCTGTCTCCTATTATGAGATAGCTTGGCCTGCAAGAAAAAGGACGGCGCCTGAGTAAATATACAGCCATGGTCTTGCCTGATGAGCCTCCCATAGGTGAATAGCCCTTACTGTATGCAGCCATGGTCTTGTCTGATGTGCCTCCCATAGGTGAATAGCCCTTACTGTATGCAAAGTGTGGAATGTGCGTGTGTGTTTCATGAGAGGGCCATAGGTATTGGATGAGTGTTGGGCATTGGGGTTTTAAGACCCTCTGGCCATAGAGTGAGGTTGAGATGGAGGGATGGAGAGGTATTGAAAAAAAGCCACTCACCCTGACGATCCGAGTGAGGTCGTTGAACTTTTTTCGACATTGTACATGGGTCCTGGGCACCATGCTCCTGCAGGAGACGCTCTGAGCCACCTCCCTCCACACTCTTCTGTACTCGCGCGGCAAAGGCCTCCTGCCACTCTCAGGGAAGAGTATAGATCTTCTGCGCTCCACCGCGCCAACCAGAGCATCCAAGGCCCGCTCGCTGAAGCGCTGAGCTCGTTCTCTCACCCTCTCCATAGTCCTTGGCTGGAAGATTTAGGCACAGGTCTCTCCAGGCCGAGATTCAAGGCTCCAATGAGCAGGGTGTGGCTGGAGTGCAAGATCGACCCTCCCCTTTAAGAACTGTCCGGCGCCAGTGTGTCTGTGTTCCATCGCTGCGCCCGCGCTCTGAGTTAGGCTCCTCGGCCTTGGCCTTTGCGCCTTAAGACAGGTGTGAAGCGCCTGATTTAGCGCTCCAATCACCTCCAGGGTCGATAAAAGTCAAGTTTGCAGTCGGAGGCGATAATTAGCGCCAGGCGCTAATCTTTGTGCCCGGCCGATAATTGCGCCCCAAACGGGGCGATACTGAATTTCTCCCCCATAAGGTTTTACTCCAGGAAAGCAGATCACAGAATCAAATGTAGAGCTCGGTGCTTCCGACTTGCAGCACTCCTGATTTCTTGGATCCTGCACTGAACTCTCTGATTTGGGCAGTACCATCATCGTATGAAGCTGGGCTACAAAGGGCTGTGTGTTAGCAGCCCTCAGTCGTAAATTGTTTCTTAGATTTACAGAAGCGACCTGTGAACGATGGAAACTTATAGTTGTGAGGAGAGGCTGGAGATACTGGGACTGTTTCCACTGGAGCAGAACAGGCTAAGAGAAGATTTATTAGAGAATTTTAAAATGATAAAGAGTTTTGATAGAGTGAATAGGGAAACACTGGCCCCAATTTTACCTCACCGAGCTGGGGGGGGGGGGGGGGGAGAGGCAGCTAAAATAAAGACAACAACTTACCCCCACTGATCCCATTGCCTTCCAGTCGTGTCCCGATGTTAAGAAGATACATAAGACGCAGGAGTCGGTCACTTGGCCACTCGAGCCTGCTCCGCCATTCAATAACATCATGGCTGATCTGATCTTGGCCTCAACTCCACTTCCCTGCCCGCTCCCCATAACCCTCGACTCCCTTATCGTTCAAAAATCTGTCTATCTCCACCTTAAATATATTCAATGACCCAGCCTCCACAGCTCTCTGGGGAAGAGAATTCCAAAGATTCAGGAGAATTCCAAAGATTTCTCTTTTGAGCGAACAAGTGGGTCACCCACAGGAAAGCAAAGGATCCTGCTTTAAGTACGCAGACTGGGTCCAAAGATGTCATTGGGACCTGATCTGTTGTTCTAGTCGGATCCCTGAGTGGGGAAGTGACGGCTTTCATGTTAGGCCAAACCTGACGGGAGGTGGGTTGTCGGTCGAAAGTGGCCCAACAAGCTAAGTTTAAATTTTTTTTATTTTAGGTGGCCTTATGGGCCAGGAGGAGCAGGAGTGTTCCCCCGGGCCTCCCAAGGAAACCTTGGGCCTCCATTGCCTTGAGCTCCCCTCCCTCCCTCCCTCCGCACCACTTAAGTGACTGCAGGGTTCGATCCCATGGTTGGCTCGGGCCTCCTGCCACCGATTGCCTGCTCTTGCCCGCCGGTCAGGTATTGGACCGGGGCAGGTCTCCAGGAAAATCTATGCAAATGCTCCATGTCCCCAAACTGCCCGGGTTTGCCGCACGCTTCAGGGCACGGACTCACTCTACCCACCCTCCCCCCACTCACCCCCACCCTCCCCTCACCCCCACCCTACCCGCACACCCCCACCCTCCCCCCTCACCCCCACCCTCCCCTCACCCCCCCACCCTCCCCCCTCACCCCCACCCTCCCCTCACACCCCCACCCTCCCCCCTCACCCCCACCCTCCCCTCGTCCCACCCACCCACCCTCCCCTCACACACACCCCCCCCCCGCCACCTTTAAAATAGGGGCCACTATTTCTGCGGGTTGGAATATCAGTGACCAGAAGTCATCAAATTCAAATTATCCCTAACAGAGTGAGGAGAGAGGATAGGAGAAATTTCTTTATGTAGAGAATTGTTGGAGTACAGAACACTTTGCCACAGGGAATGGTTGAGCCAGAGATCATTTGCTTCTTTTTAAGGGAAAAGTTGACAATTAATGGAAGCAAGCAGAGGCAGATCCAGGGCCATGGCGAGAGAGCCAGGCAGTGGAATCACTTTTGGATTGCTCTAGAAAAGAGCTGGCACAGATATGACGGGCCTAATGGCATCCTTCTGTGCTGTGAACTTCTACGGTTCAAACTTACAGGGTTTAGAAATGGGAGCTCTGAACCAGTGACCTGTACACACTGGGCACCTACTTAATGTGTACCTAGTTCTGGTCTGTAACAATCTGGCTTATCTATTTATAGAACAGTTCCAGACCGTGAACCCAAGATGCTTAGTACTCTGAGGACTAAGGGTAATACTACTTTGATGCAATATATGTTTATTTCAATTACGGCACACAATGTATAAAAGAGTATCTTTGATCCATAAAAGCACCAAGGGTTGTGTGGACCTGACTTGTAGGTGCATTCACTGCAGTTTGTTCCTATTGACTAAATAGGACTCTGTAGTTTTCTCTGAGCCTTGCCAAGCCTTGAACATTCAGAGATTTCAGGATTATTTTAACTAAACTCAGTCCCTTTCTGAACCTCTGGGATGGTGTAAATTCTTGGCAGGGACATCTAGCTTTATTCTACAAGCATTCCTTCCGACATAAACAACCCCTTTGGGAAAATGCATTTAGTGCTCGAGAACATATCCCAACCCAACTCTACGCCTGCTCGGCCCTAGTGACAGCTTTTATTTATCTCATTCTGATCACGCTCCTTCCCATAATGGGGAAGGTATGACAGCAGGGGAGGAGTTATGGGTCTCGTATCATCCTGGACCTGAAATTTGTACAAGTCTCTGCATCCCCGCAAAATGACATGAACGTTTTCCTGAGGTTTTATTTTACACTGCTGCTAGTTTGAAAATCTGCCAGCTGTAGAACGCTTGAACAAGCCAAGCCGCACACTTGTGCACTTGATTTGTTTAACGGCAGCATTATAAAGTTGTCAGGTTTTACCTTGTGAACTGAGGCATGTTCTGAGCTCATACTGAGGTAACAAGACGTGAGCCGATTGCACCTATTTTCCTCTGTGTCCACTTTTAGTTTAGTTAAAGAGTTGAGGGTTCCACCTCGCTGGATTCATGTGGCGTGAACAATTTATGAGGCCAAGTCAAGGGAACATAACAAACCCTTTTAAATGTGTTTGTCCTAACGAGACCATTAAGAGCCTTTCAGTAAGCGGCAGTCTAAAAGTTTATTTCAATGAACTTGCAGCCAGGAATTTTCAATTGACATTATATTAAAATGATTCGGCTAATACCGGTCAGAAAGCTTAGACTGTCTCTATCAAGACTCTTTCTAAAGTGGGATTAAGGTGGACATGTGCTACAGCTTGTGACGTCAGCAGCATTACTCAGCAACAAGTAAATCAAATTGAGACTCAGTGTTTACTTAGCTTATCCACAATTAGAATTGAGGGGAAGTTGCCATTAAGTCTGACGTCGCCACTTATTGCACTGCCTTTGTTCCTCTTTTAGAGTTTTCAAGTTGTGATGGTTATATAAAGGGTAAACAAGTACATCTTAAAACATAAACCAGCTCTCGAAAGGCTACCTCTGGGAGCCATACAGAAGGATGTCACAGTGGGACAAATAAGGGCCCATAGTCAAGCTGGTGCTCCCAGCAGTGAGCAGTGTTTACGGGGCACATCTCCGGAAATTGGGGCTGCACAGCATGTGATTTCCATTCATTAAGAAGGAGCTCTGAGATTGCAGAATCATCCCATGTTCTTTTATAGAGTTCAGTGTTGGCGGTCTGCACAGAGCGGGATTAAAGCAGAGTGGACTTAAACAAGTGTGTTTTATTTGGGAATTTGGAAAGAGTGGGAATTTCTGGTAAGTATCGGGTAAGTATTAGATGTAAAAAGTGAAATTTAGTTTAAACATTATGGGGGAGAAATTCAGTATCGCCCCGTTTGGGGTGCGATTATCGGCCGGGCGCAAAGTTTAGCGCCTGGCGCTAATTATCGCCTCCGACTGCCAAACTTGGCTTCTATCGCCCCTGGAGGTGATTGGAGGGCTAAATCAGGCGCTGCACACCTGTCTTAAGGCGCAAAGGCCAAGGAGCGAGGCACTAACTCAGAGCGCTGGTGAAGCTCATGTGATGTCAGTCTGCAATGGAACACAGACACACTGGCGCCGGCCAGTTCTTAAAGGGGAGGGTTGATTTTGCTCTCCATCCACACCCTGCTCATTGCAGCCTTGAATCTCGGCCTGGAGAGACCTGTACATCAAATCTGTTGGAAAGAACAATGGAGAGACCCAGGGAAAGAGCTCAGAATGCAGCCCCCAAAGTCTCTTCTAAATCGATACAAGGAAGATCAATTCAAAATGAACCTGCAAAGTGCTGCTCAGTACCCAAAACTCCTCAACACAGCTTTGAATATCTCCTGCAGTCTCTCTCTCTCACTCAGAATGCGTGGTGAAAATTTTTTGCCGTCATACAAAGGCAGGAAGCGGTCGCCTTTAAATAGCGCCCCCCCAGTCCCTTCCCAACTGCAAAATGCTCCCCTCAACCTGTCATTGCTAGCGGCAGGCGGTAAGGCAGGGGGCACCACTCAATATCCAGTTCTGGGCGCTACTGGGGCGTTGCATGCTCGACTGACGTCACGATCTGCGGGCGCAGGAGATCATGGCGGTAGTATTTAGCACCGCCGCAAACTGTCTAGTCAATTTCGTGAGCGGCGCAAACATCGCCGCGCTCGAGCGCTAGTTGCTTTGCACCCCATTAGCGCCCTCTTAAGGCGCTAACGTGAGGCGCAAACCAACCAAATTTTTCCCCATTTGATTTTAACCTAGAACTTTAAAAACTGTAGTTAACAGAAGCTGCCTGCCAGTGGCAGTTAACTGTCAGTCAGCTGTAAGCGTTTGTCTTGAATAGGCGCCAGTCACCAGGAGCAGGAGAGCTGAGTCAACACTTGTAAATTGGGTGAGGCTCCTAGAGTATAAAAGTAAACAGGTCTGCACAGAGCAGGATTAAAACAGAGTGTACTTAAACAGTGTTTTATTTGGGAAGAGGGGGAAGGAGTTGCTGCTTTTTGCCTGCACTACTTGTAGTGCTTTGTGTTACAGGCAGATATTTAATTTCAGTACTCATAACTTAATCTAGATTAAGTAAGTAGTCAAGAAACTACACTGTAAACAAAGTTACCTAATTACAAATTAAATTAAATTAAACAAGGTTATATAGGGATGGCAGTGCAGGTGATGTGCCACAACTGCAGCATGTGGGAGTTTGTGGAGAGCATTGTGATCCTGGACAACCACGTTTGCAGTAAGTGCCTGCGTCTTGAAGAACTTCAGCTCAGAGTTGTTGAGCTGGAGTCTGAGGTGCAGACATTGCGGGGCATCAGGGATGGGGAGAGTTACCTGGACACTTTGATCCAGGAGGCAGTCACACCCCTTAGGTTAGGTAGTGGTACAGGTCTGGTTAGTGGTCAGGGACAGGAGGGTGTGACTGCGACTCAGGCAGGTAAAGGGACCCCAGGTGCAGTGCTGGAGGAGCCTCAGCCTTTGCCCTTGTCCAACAGGAATGAGGTTCTTGCTGCCTGTGTGGATGAGGGAAAAGCCTGCAGAATGGATGAGCAAGCTGACCATGGCACCATGGTGCAGGAGGCCATTCAAGTGGGGGGAGTGAAAGGGAATGTAGTTGTGGTAGAGGACAGTACAGTCAGGGGGATAGATACTGTTCTCTGCAGCCGCGACTGAGAGTTCCGAAGGTTGTGTTGCCTGCCCGGTGACGGGGTTAAAGACATCTCCTCACGGCTGGAGGAGAACTTAGAATGGGAGGGGGAGTATCCAGTTGTCATGGTCCATGTAGGAACCAACGACATAGGTAGAACTAGGAATGAGGTTCTGCTGAGGGAGTTTGAGGAACTAGGATCCAAATTAAAAAGCAGAACCTCAAAGGTAATAATCTCTGGATTGTTACCTGAGCCACGCACAAATTGGCATAGGGACAAACAGATTAGAGGTTTAAATGCGTGGCTCAAAGGTGTGGGAGGAAGGGGTATCAGTTCATGGGGCACTGGCACCAGTACTGGGGAAAGAGGGAGCTGTTCCGTTGGGACGGGCTCCACTTAAACCGGGCTGGGACCAGTGTCCTGGTGAATCGAATAACGAGGGCAGTAGACAGGCTTTAAACTAATGAAGGGGTGGGGGGAAGATTCAGGAAAGAGTAAATTTAAAAGCAGCGAGAGAAATGTCAAGGCTGCAGAGCAGAGTAGAGTTTTGGGTAAAAATAAGCAGAGTGGGTCAGGAAGGGACAGAAAGAGTAACAAAGGTAATAAGGCATCAATGACTAAGGTGACCTCAGGGAAAAACTGAAATAAGTCAAAGCTCAAGGCACTATATCTGAATGCGCGAAGCATTCGCAACAAAATAGATGAATTAATAGCACAGATAGAAATTAATAGGTTTCATCTAATAGCAATTATGGAGACGTGGTTGCAATGTGGCTAAGGTTGGGAATTAAATATTCCAGGATACTTAACTTTTAGTAGAGATATGGAAAAGGAGGAGGGGTAGCCCTGGCAATAAAGGATAGGATAAAGGCAGTAGAGAGAAAGGATCTTAGCTCCGAAAATCAAGAAGTAGAATCAGTTTGGGTGGAGCTGAGAAGCAACAAGGTGCAGAAAACATTGGTGGGAGTTGTTTATAGGCCCCCAAACAGTAGTTGTAATGTAGAGTATAAATCAGGAAATTAGAGGTGCATGTAACAAGAGTAATACAGTAATTATGGGGGACTTTAATCTACATATAGACTGGGCAAACCAAATTTGCAGCAATAGTGTGGAGGACAAATTAATGGAATGTATGCAAGATAGTTTTCTAAATCAGTATATTGAGGAACCAACTAGGGATCAGGCTATTTTAGATCTAGTATTGTGCAACTAGAAAGAGTTAATTAATAACCTTGCAGTAAAGGGGCCTTTAGGGAAGAGTGCCCATAATATGATAGAATTTGATATTGAGTTTGAAAGTGATTTCATTAAATACGAAACTAGGATCTTAAATCTAAACAAAGCAAACTACGTAGGTATGAGGGGCGAGTTGGCTAAGATCAATTGGGAAACTACATTAAAAGGTATGATGGTAGAGAAGCAATGGCTAGCATTTAAAGAATTAATACATAATTTACATCAAATATACGTTCCTTTAAGGCACAAAAACCCCCACAGGAAAAGTGGTCCAACCGTGGCTAACAAGAGAAGTTAAAGATAGTAGTAGATCAAAGGAAGAGGCTTATAATGTTGCCAAAAAGAATAGTAAGCCTGAGGATTGGGAGGATTTTAGAATTCAGCAAAGGAGGACCAGGAAATTTATAAAGAAAGAGAAAATAGAATACCAGAGTAAACTAGCGAGAGACATAAAAACAGACTGTAAAAGCTTCTATAGGTATGTAAAAAGGAAAAGATTAGCGAAAGTAAACGTAGGTCCCTTACAGGCTGAGACAGGAGAAAGTATAATGGGGAATAAGGAAATGGTACTGTGGCCGTGATTTTGCCAGCGCTCAGCAGGCGGGTTTGGAGGCGGGTCAGTAGTGAAAATCTAAATGATTGACGGCGGGTTGCGAACCCGCCACCATCCCGCCTCCACGCAACTTTGCAAAGTGTTGGGTCTGCGAGTCCCGATCAGACCCGACACCAAGTGGCGGGAGAGGCACTTAAGGCAGTTAACAACTTGTTGACTGCCTACATAATCCCATTTTTACAGGCTCTTCCCATTTTAGTACTTTTTCGGCGTGTTGCCCGTCGTGCGACAAACACGCCAGCTGATTGTGCCGGGTTCAGCAACTCGCTGAATACTTGAGAGCTGCTCCTGCAGCATAAAAGCGGACCTGTAACATGGCTGACTTTCAGATGGCAGAACTTTGTGTTTTGAGGTTTTGGAACACATTTTGCAGGTCTATTGAGCTTGTAATTGTTTAAGCTGAGATCCATATGCTCTGTGACCTCCTTGGAAAGCGCTCTCCCCACATTGACTGAGTGCTTATAACATCTCTTCCTCAACTGAGATATATACCAGCGGAATGGGAACCATTTATACTCTCTCATCCTGGTCCTCAGAATCGGGGGAAGAGCAGCCGTGGCAGCAGCAGAACCAGGCATAACAGCAGCAGCAACAATAGGAGCACCAACCTTCTCCTTACCCACCTGATGCTGCACAGGTCAAAGGGCGTCAGCGCAGGGCTGCACCGCGCCGCAGGAGATACCCCCAACACAGGGTTTACAGGCCGAGGATGAGCTTCCTCAACATGAGTGAGCAGCAGTGCCAAAGGAGGCTGTGGCTTTTGCGAGAGGTAGTCGCTGACATCTGCACAATGCTGCACCAACACCTGGAGCCCAGAGGAGCGGGTGGACACTCCTTACCAGTGGCTGTCAAAGTCACCACCGCACACAACTTCTTTGCTTCAGGGTCCTTCCAGGGATCAGCTGCAGACATCAGCGGCATCTCCCAGTCGGCTGCACACACTTGTATCACGCTGGTTACCGATGCCCTCTTTGCAAAGTCGCACAATTACATCCACTTCTCCACGGATGAAGCAAGTGTAACTGCGCGTGCAGTTGGCTTTGCAAATATGACAGGTTTCCCAAGGGTGCAGGGCATCATAGACTGCACACATGTGGCCATTAGGGCACCCCATCACAACCCAGCTGTATTTATCAGCCGCAAGGGCTTCCACTCCCTTAACGTCCAGCTGTTGTGTAACCACAGGAAGAACATTATGCATGTTTGCGCCAAGTTCCCTGGCAGTTGCCATGACTTGTTCATCCTGTGGCAGTCTACTGTGCCTCAGCTGTTCAATCCACCAACACAACTTTCTGGATGGCTACTTGGAGACAAGGGCTATCCCCTGAAGACGTGGCTAATGACACCGATGAGAAGGCCATCAAACGAAGCTGAGGAGCGGTACAATGTGAGCCACATTTCCACCAGAAGCATCATAGAGCAAACCAGCAGCTTGCTCAAAAAGTGATTCGGATGCCTCGACAGATCTGGTGGAACCCGACAGTACTCACCAGCCAGGGTCTCCAGAATCATCGTGGTCTGCTGTGCCCTGCACAACATCGCACAGCAGCGTGGCTTACCACTGCCTGAGGAACCAGTGGCTCAGCGCACAGCCTCCTCCTCCTCCTCAGAGGAGGAGGAGGTAGACCTTGCGGAGGCCACATGTGCCAGTTCCACCAGCACACGAGCACATTGCTGGCCGTGAGGCAAGGGGTGCACTAATCCATGCCAGATTCGCTTATGATTACGCAGCAAACATGTGACTGGCACATGGAAATGAGTGTCTGGCCGACCTTCTTAACACACCATATAGCATCTGTACAATAAACTGTGGGTTCCTATCACTCTCAGATGAAAGGCGCCCTGACCCCTCACTGTGACACTTCCATTTCTGAGCACACATAGGCCAACTCTTTGAATCTTTGCCATCGCATTTCTTTATTACAATTGAAATAACGATGAGAATCCTCACTTTGTATTAGATCAAAACACCCAGGTGACTACCCTTGTGACTATTGGTGTGTTAACTTTCTCTTACGCGTGCTTTTACGTGGTACTTCCCCTGTGGCTTCAGCAGATGCAGAGGCACCTTGCTCACTTCCATGCTGCGCCCGCTTCGACGCCTTTGGCAGGCGTCCTCTGGGTTTGGGAGCCTGGGAGGGCTGGGAAACAGTCTGCTCCTCCTGCGGCTGTGCAGGGGCTGAGATGGCCATCTCAGTTGGGTGAGGAATCTGGGGCTCTGACCGAGGGCTCCGCAGTGGCATAGGAGTGTGAGCGCTTGGAGAGGAGCCCACACTTCCTTGTTGTCGACCACCATCATCCCTCTCATGAGTCACCTGCACTTCACTGCTAGCAAGTAGCTGGAGAGCACCTTGCTGCACATCAGTGGGGCCATGAGGACCCGTCTCTATACTGACAGTCCTCATAATGGGGACGTCCATGTATCTCTGGTGCCTCTCCTCAATAGATGCCCATCTATCCTCCATGGCAGGCCATCTATTTAGAAGATTCACCATGTTCATTTGAGTCTGGCGATTTATGTCCTCCATGGAGGTTGCCATCCTTTCCATGGCGGCACCTACATTCGCCATTGTGTCCACCACGGCATTGCTCATGTTTGAGATGGACTCCTCCATTCTCTGCACTCTCGCAGTTACCGTGGATGCAAACCCAGTCAGAGCCTCCTGCATTTGTTCCTGAAGCTCCAGCACCACTCTCTTTCTGGATGGCCCCAGAGGCACAGCTTCCACATGCAGCTGAGCAGAGTTAGGATCATCCTGCGCCCTCTGACAAGGACTCTCCACTGCTGTCCCTGTCTCCACCACCTGCTGATGCTCACTTGTGAGCTGTGATACACCAGGTGACAACACTAATCTATCTCACGAATGACCCACCGAGGTGCGCGCCTCTGCGCTGGTGCTGGGTGCACTCAATTCTGCTGAAGCTGCACCCTCAGAGGTTGCAGCTTGCTCTGAGGAGTCTTCTGGTTCTTCCTCCTGGACAGTGGGGAGGGGGGCTCTCGATGGTCCTGTGGGGGAGTAAAGGCATGAGTTAGACAGGTGATATTAACGCAGCAGACACATCCCATTGTGCAGATGATCAGAACTCAATCTGTATGAATATCAGATGCCGTATCAGTCACTCATGAAATCTAAATGAGAGGGTTGCAAATCTATTCTGTCACCTGCTTGCTCTACTGCGCCTGTCTCTCTGTCCCCCACTTCCAGCTCCTCAGCACCTCTGACAATGTCGATAGCAGCCTCCTCAGCGGTGGTCAAGTGCGCCATGGAAGGTGGCCCTCCTCCTGTCCTCCCCCTCTTATTGTGGGCTCTCTTTTCCTGCAATGAGGGACACAAGTGGAGTTTGAGTGCGAATGTTGGAGTGAGTGTAGAGAATCCATAGCATAGATGCTTAGAGGGAGACAAAGATGGAGTGAGGTGCTAATACCAAGGGCCCTCCCTGTGCGTTGTTAGTTGTTGCCATTGCATAACAGTGATGGCGAGTGTGAGGAGTGCATAGTAGAATGGTGGAGTGAGTCTGTACATAGAGAGAGAGGGATGGTTAAGGGTGCAAGGGATGTAAGGTTAAGTTGGGATGTGCAGGAGTAGGTTGACAATGCAGAGTGCTGGTGATGAGAGGAGATGGGGAGCAGAGTGAAGGTAAGTGTGATGTTATACTCACTTTTGCTGAGCGTAGCAGATCATTGAACCTTTTCCTGCACTGAACCCAGGTGTGTGAGCATAAAGACCTGGCGCTCACCTCCTCAGCAATCTGCAGCCAGGCTGCCTTGGTTTGCTGAGGAGGCTTCCTCCGTCCATTTGAGGGGAACAGAACCTCCTTGCGCCCTCTCACTCCCTCCACAAGAGCATGGAGGTAGTTTTTTGAGGTTGTAACTAGCAGAATAGATAAGGAGAAACCAGTGGATGTGGTGTATTTGGATTTTCAGAAGACATTTGATAAGGTGCCACACAAGTGGTTATTAAACAAACTTAGGACTCATGGAATTGGGGGTAATATACTAGCATAGATTGAGGATTAGTTAACGGATAGAAAACAGAGAGCAAGAATAAACGGGTCATTTTCGGTTTGGCAGGCTGTAACTATTGGGGTACCGGAAGGATCAGTGTTGGGCCTCAGCTATTCACAATCTACATCAATGATTTGGATGAGGGGACCAAATGTAATATATCCAAGTTTGCTGATGATAAAAAGCTGGGTGGGAATGAAGTTGTGAAGAGGATGCAAAGAGGCTTCAAGTGGATATAGACAAGCTAAGTGAGTGGGCAAGAACATGGCAAATAGAATATAATGTGGAGAAATGTGGAATTATCCACTTTGGTAGGAAAAATAGAAAAGCAGAGTGGCCCATATTTTCCGATGCCTACGGGTGTGTACGAGCTGTGTACGCACCCATAGGGACATTGGAAATGCCAGTTTCAGGCATGCGAAGCGCATGTGCTGAAAACCGGCATTTCCGATCTGTCAAGAATTCTCTTGACAAACTTAACTGGACCAGCCACGTAAATACTGTGGCAACAAGAGCAGGTCAGAGGCTGGGTATTCTGCGGCAAGTGTCTCACCTCCTGATTCCCCAAAGCCTTTCCATCATCTACAGGGCACAAGTAAGGAGTGTGATGGAATACTCTCCACTTGTCTGGATGAGTGCAGCTCCAACAACACTCAAGAAGCTCGACACCATCCAGGACAAAGCAGCCCATTTGATTGACACCCCATCCACCACCTTAAACATTCACTCCCTTCACCACCGGTGTACCGTGGCTGCAGTGTGCACTATCTACAAGATCCACTGCAGCAACTCGCCAAGGCTTCTTCGGCAGCACCTCCCAAACCCGCGACCTCTACCACCTAGAAGGACAAGGGCAGCAGGCGCATGGGAACACCACCACCTCCAATTTCCCCTCCAAGTCACACACCATCCTGACTTAGAAGTACATCGCCGATCCTTCATCGTCGCTGGGTCAAAATCCTGGAACTCCCTGCTTAACAGCACTGTGGGAGCACCTTCACCACACGGACTACAGCGGTTCAAGAAGTCGGCTCACCACCACCTTCTCAAGGGCAGCTAGGGATGGGCAATAAATGCTGGCCTTGCCAGCGACGCCCACATCCCATGAATGATGCAGAATCTCCACCCGCTGAAAACCCTTAGAAATCTTACGCCTGGTAAAAACCTGTGTAAGGCCTGCTTTTACCAGCATAAGAGTTGAAAAAAGTAAAAAAATAAAATAATTTTTTTTCACTCATTTATAACTTAAAAATACTTTTAAATAAGGTAAGTTTATTTTTAGCCCCGTAAAAAACTTTAATTATTTTTTTCAAAAAGTTAAATGTTTGTTTAAAATATTTAATTTAATGTAATTTTAACTCATTTTAAAAACATGATGGTTTAAAAAAAAAATATTTAATGTTTTAGTGTCTTTTTTCAGTGATCCCCATTCATATATTTGACGGGTCTATCTGTCAAAAGTATGAAGGGAGATTCCCTTCTTTCATTGGCTGGCCTGGCCCACGTGATCCCAGGGACGCTTGCGAACCGCCTGCGCCCCTGGGATACGTGGGCCCTGTGCATTTCGACTGTGGAGAGGCCCAGGATCGGAAGTGTCCGGACCTCGGGAGCCCTCAGGTAAGGGCGTAGATTTTTTTCTGATTGGAGGCCTCCGCACGCGGGAAGCCTCCTATCGGAAATTATGGGCCAGTATTTTTTAAATGGTGAGGGATTGGGAAATGTTCAGAGGGACCTGGGTGTCCTTGTACACAAATCACTGAAAGTTAACATGCAGGCAATTAGGAAAGCAAATGGTATTTTGGCCTTTATTACAAGAGGATTTGAGTCTAAGAGTAAAGACGTCTTACTGCAATTATATAGGGCCCTGGTGAGACCACACCTGGAGTATTGTGTACAGTTTTGGTCTCCTTACCGAAGGAAGGATATATTTGCCATAGAGGGAGTGCAACGAAGGTTCACCAGACTGATTCCTGGGGTGGGGGATTGTCCTATGAGGAGAGATTGATAAGACTAGGCCTATATTCTCTAGAGTTTAGAAGAATGAGAGGTGATCTCATTGAAACATTCAAAATTCTTACAGGGCTTGACAGGGTAGTTGCAGGGAGGATGTTTCCCCTGGCTGGGGAGTCTAGAACCAGGGGGTCACAGTCTCAGAATAAGGGGTCGGCCATTTAGGACTGAGATGAGGAGAAATTTCTTCACTCAGAGGATGGTGAATCTTTGGATTTCTCTACCCCAAAGGGCTGTGTAGGCTCAGTCATTAGGTATATTCAAGACAGAGATCGATAGATTTTTGAATATTAAGGGAATCAAGGGATATGGGGATAGTGCAGGAAAGTGGAGATGAGGTAGAAGATCAGCCATGATTTTATTGAATGGCGGAGCAGGCTCGAGGGGCCGAATGGCCGACTCCTGCTCCTATTTCTTATGTTCTTATTAAAAAGGGAGCCATAAATAATGCATGTTATGTCACTAGACCAGAGAGTGTTATGGTGAAGGGTGGGGCTATTGCTAATGCTTGAATTAACAACAGCTTTTTTTCTGTTTATTATTGAATTAAAGGTTATAAACATGGGCCCAAGCAGCGCGCCAGAACTTGCTGTGCAAATTATGATTCCTAGCAGGCTGTTTGCGAATGGAGCGGATCTCTTTCTTGTCCAGGAGGCCGTGGTGAGTACACAGGGCTGTCGATAATTATTGCCGTCTCCTGCTACCTACGAGTAAATTGCTTGCATCAGTTTTGAAACTTGGTTGTCAGGTGTAGATAGCACCATTTCCTAAACTATGCAGCGGTCGTAGAGAGTTATTGTCGCACTTTGTAGATCGCGTGGGCGAAGTTAATTTTTTCTGCATATGCTCATTTTCCAAGCCTGAATTAGGTTCGGATTTCTTTCCTGCCCATTTGCGTTTGGAATTGATTGGTGCCGAATGCAATGAGGCATTACACCAGGACTGAGGATTCTTTATTCTCTTATTGCCAAAGAACTAGTTCTCTGACTGACTGTTTTGAGACTGAGCTTTTTGACTATCCAATGTGACGGGTTGATTTCTGAAAACTGTAGAGCGTCCCTTTCACAACAGACGCAAGCGTGAAAAAGTTGTTTTTCCTGTTAAAATCTGTTGCTTTCAACAAGCCCTGTGCTGTTCATGCTGTTAATGGGGGTACAGTTTGTCTTCAATACTCCTGGCGCTCAGTTTTGTGCACGGGGAACACATACTGGGAATTCAGGAACATGCTGGGAATTCAGGAACATGCTTAGTACAGGGGACCACGGTTGACGGGGCTACAAGCAATGTTCCCTGTGATTATTTTTGGAGCCTTAAAGTGGCCGCGTGGGCCATTCAAAATACTGCACACGCCCGGTTTTTGCATTGAAAAGCCGGCTGCGCGGTTCCCTGGAGCGCCGCGCGGCCGCACAGCTTAGAAGGGAGATTGGTTGCGAGTCAGACATACGCCTGAATTCCCAATCTGCACTGCTGGGGTGTGAAGCTCTGTGCCAAGAGAAATAAAGACAACAATTTACCCCACATTCTCTGACCACCTGACACTGGTGAATAACCAGAGCTGAAAGGTCCAGAAAGGTAAAACTGTGACGGTTCTCCCTCTTGCCAAAGGTAATCGAGTAAAAATTCAGAGCAAGCCTGTCGAATTGCATTCCACAGATGATGCTCCTGTGGTCCCAACAGGACTGGCGTCTAATTGAACTATGACGTTTTTGTTCATCTCAATCTGTAGTTATCTTTAAAACCATTAATCCCATTCTTAATCAGATATATGTCCTGTTTTGAGGAGTTCTTTTACATAGCATTAGCTACTTTGATTGAAGTGTATTCTCTGTATCCAGTTTTCTGTGAAAATAACTCCAGTGTCTTAATTCACCTTCCCAATCTTGTACTTGTGTCCTCTAGTTCTGAGCTCATCGCCCAGGTGGAGTAATCTGCTTGTACCCACATTATCCATGGCTTTCAGCATTTTGAAAAACTGGATCATAGCTCCTCTCAGTCTTTGCCCAATGAAAGCAAGAAAGAACGAATTTGCGTTTATGTAGAATCTTTCACACTTTGCAGCTGATAGATAACTTCAGAAGTGTAGTCGCTGTCATTATGAAGGGAAATGTGGCATCCAATTAAAAACAAGTAGATTTCTGTAGGCCTCTTCTCATAACTTCGAACTTTATATCCCAGATGCATGCTCGTTGCTGTTTTCTGACCTCTCTCCAATGCATCAATATAACTTTGATGGTCAGGTGGCCATTGCTTTATGTTTCATGATGTGCTTTGTGCTCTCTGATAGCCATCTCTCGCTACCCTACCAAAAGTGCTTTAATTAATGTCAAGTTTATTATTGTAAAGCTCCCAGTGGTGAATTTCAACAGGGATCCTCCTGCTCATCTGCAGCCGCAGAAACCCTGGAAAAACGGCGTAAACACTGATCACGGTGTTTTACCGGGGTTTCTGCGGCTCTTTTGCCAAAGTTCTGGTGGACGAGCGGCAGAACCTCGGCGGAGAGTAACGTCCCTTATCTGACTCTCTTGAGTCAGTCACCTTCCCTTCACCAGTCAGGCAAATTTGTATGAAATTACTTGTGTGAAGTACACATCTGAAACCCTTTTAGAAGATGGTACATACAATCTGATCATGATCACAGCACCTGGACACTTACAAAAATGAAGGCAGAGTGAAGGGCACTACGATTAATGGACAACCACTTGAATTGTGCAAGGTAATTGTGGGCATAAGAACATAAGAAGTAGGAGCAGGAGTAGGCCATACGACCCCTCGGGCCTGCTCCACCATTCAATAGGATCATGGCTGATCCGAACCTAGACTCACGTCCACTTCTCTGCCCGCTCCCCATAACCCTTAATTCCCTCATCAGCTAGGAAACTGTCCCCGTTTTAAATTTATTTAATGTCGCAGCTTCCACAGCTCTCTGAGGTAGCATGCTTCTTAATTCCCTGTCAAACAAAATAATTATTATTCAGTCAGAGTTTCAGCTCTTGTTTCTAACAGTGCTGCTTTAATGGATACTTTCTTTACAAAGCCATCAGAAAGAAGTGAAGAAATCAGCTTAATTTCTATGGCAACTGAACTAATCAGTCATTCAGTCCCAAACATATCTACTTTCCTCAAGTATTCCTTCTCCAACAAGACTGCAATCAAATAGGGCACAGATGTTCCCCAGTGGCTAGCACCAGTGATATTGTTTAATATTTTTCTAATAGGAAGGAAACTTGCTGTGCGTCAACAGCAGGTGGATGCTAAGGGTCCCCGTTGCTCCTTTGCGGAAAAAATTAAATCCTCATTGTCTCCTGAGAATATTGAATGGAACTGTTGGGTGTACATGCTGCATTAGTGTTTTGTGCCATTCCAAATAGTGCAGCACCATTAGAGCATTTCAGCTCATTAACTGCAGTGTTGTACTTCAGTGTGTGTGTTTTATTTGGTAAGGTTCTACATTGCTGGAATCAGTTACATGCCAGAAGATCACTGGACCTGCTTTACATATTTGACAGCCCGTTCCCTTTTTATAGAAACTATTATATTATATTCCCAAATTATTCATTTTTAAATCTGTTTTATTTAGCGTGTTATCATTTAAATAAAAGATAAGGGAACAAAAAAGTGGGTATTGGGCTGTAACAGCAGTATTGTGTATCAAGGAAAAGTCACGCCCACCAAGCATACTAGGTTCTTTTCTGCCCAAGTCGTCGTCTTCTCAGGCAGTCCCTCGGAACCGAGGATGACTTGCTTCCACATTAAAAATGAGTTCTCAGGTGACTGATGAGTCCAATGCGGGACCTACAGTCTCTGTCACAGGTGGGGCAGACGGTGGTTGAAGGGGCGGGTGGGGGGTGTGCTTGGGTTGACGTGCGCTCCTTGCGCTGCTTGAGCTTGGCTTCCGCTTGCTCCCGGCGAAGAGACTCGAGGTGTTCGGCGCCTTCCCGGATGCTTCTCCTCCACTTTGTGCGGTCTTGGGCCAGGGATTCCCAGGTGTCGGTGGGGATGTTGCACTTTTTCAAGGAGGCTTTGAAGGTGTCCTTGAAGCGTTTCCTCTGCCCACCTGGGGCTCTCTTGCCGTGTCGGAGCTCCGAGTAGAGCGCTAGTTTTGGAAGTCTCGTATCAGGCATGCGGACGATGTGACCCGTCCATCGGAACTGATCGAGCGTGGTCAAAGTACTCCACAGCTCTTACACAGGAACAGGAGTAAGCCATCCAGCCCCTCGAGTCTGTTCTACCATTCAGTTAGATCATTGCTGATCTGTACCTCAACTTCATTTACCCACCTTTGTTCTATATCCCTTGATACCCTTACCTAATAAAAATCTGTTGATCTCAATTGAAAACTTCAATTGGCCCAGCATTTGGGGGAGAGAGTTCCAGATTTATTTCCCCTTCAACACAGTAATACCGGCTTCAAGTACCTTGGACTTTATTGAGTAGCTGGGGCTGGGTGGGCAAATTGAAGAGAAGAGATGGGATTGGCAGCCACAGGGAAGGAATGTCTCGGGACAGAGTCCAGGACATGGGAGGAGGAAGAAGCAGCTTTGTGGATAGCCCCAATCTTTGAGATTAAAAAGTTCATTAATGCTTCACACTTGGGGTTGGAGGGGGAATGGAGCAAGTGGGTCAGAGAGACAGTCCAGGATGATCCCAGTAGGGGGAGTCACAGAGAGGAGTATTGCTTTAGATGATGGAGGATACCCATGCTAGTTCGGCAATAGGTATGCTCCAATCTGCAGCTCTTGTACTTGAGAGTGTGGAGGTAGGAAATTTACTAGAAAACTGTCAGGGTGGAAGACTGTGAATGACTTCTAAGGTCAAAGGCAGTACCAAGGGAGCCGTTGAGCAGGTTGACAAAGGCAGCAGTATCCTGGCCAGTAAAGAGACAGACGAGAAAATCTGGGAGTTAGAAAGTGTCCTTGTGAGGGAACTGCAGGGAAGATTTTTTTTCCCAAGGGCAGGGGTTAAGGTGGGTAGGAAGATATAGATGGTGACAGAGATGCGAAAGTGTTTGTAGACAGCTTTGTCAGTGATCAAAACCTTGGACGTGGCAAGGCCTCATGTGATGGCAAGGTCCAGGCATGGCTATGCATCCCAAAGTTGGTGTAGTAATGGCCTGAGAAGGATTGCTTTCTTCTTACTTTGGAGATTATTCGCCCCTCCCCCCCCCAACTTAAAACAATTAAAGGGCAAGGTGTGACCTTTAATACCGTATCATTATATCATACATCATATCACCAAACACATCGGAACGCACTACGCTATGTACAGTCCTTGTAAGACACTGCATCAGCTGAATTCTAATGTACAGGTTACTGTTTAAATGTTGAGCTGCCTGTTACAAGTGGCTGCAAGGTGCAGCTGCACTTGGTTGGGGTGAGTCATGGCCTCGTATTGAACCATAGAAATGACAGCACAGGAGGAGGCCGGGCAGACGATTGAGTCAGGGCTGGCGCTTTCTGATTAACCAGCACTACTCTCTTCCCATTTCCCTGCCTTTTCCCCGACTATTTACTTTTCTTCCCTTTCAATTACTCATTGTTATGGTGAGTCTAAGTTAATTTGATTGGCCCCATCATTGAGGGACGGACAAAGGGAGGTTGGTGCTTCTCTCACCAGGGAAGGCTGCACAAACTTGCCGGGCCTTCACAAGCACCACCGGCAGCTGGAGACTGGGTTTAGCAGTACACCTATGATCCAGTATACTCTGTGATGAAATCAACTCTAATTAAGCCAAAGCCAGAGCTCCTTGGCGTCAGTTTGTTTCTTGGCATTTACCAACAGACAAGCCTCTGAGCTTCCAGCTGACGTGAACTCTGGACTTCATTAACCACTTAACTCACACTTTGCTGAACAAACAGAGTAAGATCTGTGAAAAGTGATTTAAGTGTTAAGGGGTTTCACGTTTTATTCTCAGTAGAAGAGGTGCGTTTGACATACCAACATGATCCTGCCACACAGGGTGGTCGGACATGGATTCACTCCCACCATTCCCCACAAGACAAATTTCCAGATTCAGCCAGAACACACAAGTTTTGCTGCAGGTTGGAGGCCAAATACTTTCCAGCTTGGAGGGAGGGAGAGAAGTGAGCCACTGGCCCACTTGTGATGACCTCCTGGTAGCTGGCGGTCGAACAGCATTGAAAGAGAGCTGGGAACTCAGTCAGGAGAGTGACGCTGGAGCAGTAGGGGACCCAAGGAGAGGAGAAAAAATACATTCAACACGGAGTCACAAACAAAGAAATAATTCTGATGGGTTGGTGCAGTGAAGTTATTTTGTGTTGTTCTGTTTGACAGGCTAAAAGTAGAGCATGTCCTTTGGGTGCTATAGATTTGATGAGTTCATCCAGTCTGTTTCATTGAAAGACTTTGTTTGCTGACTAATCACTCAAGAGGTTTGCGTGAAAGAGAATTGAATGCAAACATATTATTTACAGTTGGTTCCAATTAATCTGCATAATTTTGCCATGAATAATTCTGTCTGGTACTGAAGTTACAAGATGATGGGGGGGGGGGGAAAAAAAAAAGTGATAAATAAAATAAATCTGGATAAATAAACCAAACTTGGTGCTGTGACAGGGGTTGGCTGAGCCCAGCATTCCGGATCATCTCCCCAGAGGCTTGTTTCAGAGTATAGCAATAGAAGGTGAAGCACGATACAGACACACACATCTGCCTGTCAGAGGAGTTGAAGTAGGTTCGCAGTGTGATAACCTACTCATTATTAATCAGTTGGCCTGTTGAGGCTGCCTTGTAAATCTGTGCTGAGTAAGTCGCAGCAAACCACTGTAAGCTTGCCAGATGTTGGCTGTGAAGGCCAGTAACACTGACCCCCGCGCCACCCCCCCCCCTCCCGTGGGGGTCTGCATTTCGGAAGCTGCGCCTACAGGAAGCCATTCCATGGAACTCTCGGAGCAGGAAAATACTATATTTATTGTGTAAAATGTTCATACGGCGGTTGAGGCCGACTGTACCAGTGACATTTGAAACCTTGAGATATGAAAATACATATATAATTTTATGTTACAGAGAAAATTGTTCGTACCCTCCTTTTCCTCCATTTCCCTATCATCTCCTGAAGGAGGTGACTCAATTGCTGGGCTGTGGTTCCGAGTGTGCCAGCAGCCTCTGGTAATTTTCTCAGTGGCCATTCTTTGTGTATGGACCCGAGCCCAAACCTATCCTCCTCCAATATCCACAAATGCAGCTTCCAGCGAGGTGGGGGGGGAATGATGAATGGAAAATGCTGAGGAAAAGAAACCCTGGCTGAATTTTATTCCCCTCCTTAGGACAATAGGGGGGCTCATTTCGGTTGATTTGCGCCTCCCGTTAGCGCCCTAAGAGCGTGAAATTCAGCGGGAGGTTAGCGGCGGCGCTAACCGTTAGCGCCACGCAGTGCTGCGCCGCCGGCGATGACGTCATCGCTGTGCGCAGTGCCCCGCTCGTGCCCCGGCTGTAATATTGGGTGGTGCCCCCGACTTACCGCCAGACGCTATGTCCGCCGGGGTCAGGGGAGCCTACCTGTGGCCGGGGCGGCGCTAGTTAAAGGGGAAGTGGCGGGCGGCCATTTTTGTTGCTGGCCGCCCGCCAGCACCTGCCCCCGTTGCTGTCCCCGGCCCCCGTGAAGCCCCCCCATGGGGTGCCGGCTGCTCTCCGTGAGCCCGGCACTCCTCTCGAGTGCCAGGCTCGTTTGCCGGCACTCCCGATCCCTGGTGGCCCAGCTGGGCGCCGGGACGCGCTGCACTAGGCCCCTCCCCTTTAATAAGGGGAGGAAGGCCTGCAGTACTGCGGCATGTAGCGCCACGATATTGGCTCGCAACGCCCCAAGAGGGACGCGGGACGCTTCCAGTCGCGCCCCTCCTCCCTCTCGGGGCGCTACCTGGAAAAATCGGCCATGGGGGCGCTAACTTTTTCGGGGTGCTATAATTAGCGCCCCAGCGAAGGTAGTGCCCAAGGGGGCGCTACCCAATTTTTACCCCTCGGTAACCAAGGACTTGTTGTGCCTCAAGACCATGGGCCTTGATTGTGGTCATAACTTTTGAGCAGAGAGCTGGGTTGAAACTGGGACATACGAATGTACGAACAATGACAGACAGGTAAAGACCCTCTGGTCCATCCAGCCTGTCCCACACAATCGCGATACCTTGTGTATCACAAATAGATACAGTCCACCTCACCCAAAACCATATGATCTCCTGGGAAAAGTGAAAAACCAGCTAAAAATCCCGGGCCAATTTGGGGTAAAAAAAATCGGGGGGAAATACCTTTTTTTAAAGATGGGGACTACATTAGCCCCCTTTCAGTCTATGGGAACCATTCCAGAGTGCAGTGAACGATTAAAAATACAAGCTAGGGCCTGGCACAGCCCCGAGGACCCTCGGGTGAATATCATCTGAGCCGGCTGCTCTATTTTTAAGTTCTTAATTCTTTCTAAAACAATATGTTCATCCATGTTAATATTAATAATTTTGTTAGTAACATTATTAAATTCCAATGGTTGAGCATCATCGTCAAGAATGAAGACCGATGCAATGTACTCATTTAATGGGCCGGATATTCCGACTCCCACTGGTGCGTACGAGGTGTGTACACACTCATAGGGGCCTCGCAAGTGCCGGTTTCAGTCATGCGCTAAAACCCGGCACTCCCGATCTGTGAAGAATCCACCTGACAAATCCTCCGCCTGCCCGGGAGAAGGGCCTCTGCGGGGGGGGAGTTCCGCTTTCTACACAACCTCCGCCCGCTGAAAACCTTTAAAAATCTTACGCCTGGTAAAAGCGCGTGTAAGGCCTGCTTTTACCAGCATATGAGTTTAAAAAAATAAAAAAATATTTTTTTTCCCATCATTTATAATTTAAAAATACTTTTAAAAAAAGGTAAGTTTATTTTTAGCCCCGTAAAAAACTTTAATTATTTTTTTCAAGAAATTAAATTTCTGTTTAAAATATTTAATGTAATCTTAACGAATTTTAAATAGGTGATTTAAAAAAAAAATTATTTAATATTTAACTTTTTTAAGTGATCCCCATTCATACTTTTGACAGTTCCGTGTGCAGAGACCTGTCAAAAGTATGAAGGGGGATTCCCTTCTTTGATTGGTTCCCCATGGCCCACCTGATCCCAGCGACGCTTGCGAACCGCCTGGGATACCTGGGCCTGTGCCCGCGCGGACCCGGAGAGGCCCAGGATCGGAAGTCTCGGGACCTACGGAGCCAGCAGGTAAGTGCGTAGATTTTTCCCGATCGGAGGCATCCGCACACAGGAAGCCTCCGATCGGAAAATCCGGCCCTATGTTTCCGCCATACCCAGTGAGTCCTTTGTAACCTTTCTTGCCCCATTTACAGACCAAACTGTGTCACCTTTCTAAAAAAATATCAATATGTATTTGTTTGATGTGTAAGCACAGCAGGAATGGCAACTGGGATGGAATGTTGTAAAATGAGGTAAGGCTTGTTTCATTGGCCAACAGTCGATCTTCATTAAGATCCATGTGATGTCATCCAATTGTGTTATTTGTGATATTTTCCTTGTGTCTCAGTGGCCAGGCCTGAATGCAGCATTCAGGGTATGACCTGACAGGAGCACTGTATAGCTTCAGCACGACAGTCTCCGATTTATAAGGGGCGATTTTCGGTTTGCGTGCCAGATAGGCGCAATATCGGCGATGCGCTCGTGGTGCCTGCCCTACGCAGCAGTTGGGAGGCCCTATTAACTTTGAGGTTCGAGCCCCATTAACATTTTGTTGGCGAGCTGCGGGCGCAGAATGGGCAGCTCGCTGGTGTCCCACGGCAGAAAATTGGCCAGCTGTACTGTGCAGTCCAGTCCGCAGGGGGACCCCGAGCTTCCGGTCGCCTGTCACTTTAATTCTCCGCTCCACTCCCACTCTGGCATCTCGATCCTCGGCCTCCTACGCTGTCCCAATGAAGCTCAACGTAAGCTCGAGGAACAGCACCTCATCTTTCGATTAGTCACTTCACAGCCTTCTGGGTTCAACATCGAGTTCAACTATTTCAGGTCATAACCCCTGCCCCCATTTCTTCCAGTCGGCAGCTGTTGATGATTCTGCTGTTCCCATGTGCACCTCCTCCAGACCCATCTTTTGTTTCTTTATTTGTCCTGTTACCACCTCCTTTTGCCTTGTTACAATCATACCTTTTGGGCCGTAATTTGACAGATCCTCCGCATCCCCGGGAAAAGGGTATCCGCGGGCGGAGAGTTGGGCTATTTGCCCAACTAGTGCCCAGTGAATGCCCATGAAATTCTTTCACCTGGTAAAAGAGTTTTAAAAAAAACAGAAAAATAAAATTTTAGCAACAATTTAAAAAACCTGTGAAATAAGGTAAGTTTATTTTTAGCCCCTTTAAAACATGTAAATTTATTTTTCAAAAAATTAAATTTTTGTTTTAAATATTTAATTAAATGTCATTTTAATTAATTTTAAATATGTGATTTTAAATTTTTTTTATTTGAAGTGTAGAGGTATTTTTGGGGTATTCACATTCATACTCGTGGGGTTTGCATACGTACGGAACCTCCATAAGCATGAATGGGGATTCCCTTCTGTCATTTGTTGGGCCGGCCCACCTGATGCCAGGGGAGCTTGCGAACCGCGTGCGCCTCTGGGGTACGTGGGCCTCTGCGCATGTCTACGCGTAGAGGCCCAGGAGCGCGAGTCTCCGTGGGTCCCGAGGCAGAAGGTAAGTTCGTAGATTTTTTGCCGGTCGGAGGCATCCGCCCGCGGGAAACCTCCGATCGGAAATTCAGGCCCTGTGTCTGTGGTAGAAGCAGAGTCTTTGAATATTTTTAAGGCAGAGATAGATAGATTCTTGATAAGTAAGGGGGGTGAAAGGTTATCGGGGGTAGGCAGGAATGTGGAGTAATCAATAAGATCAGCCATGATCTTATTGAATGGCGGAGCAGGCTCGAGGGGCCGAGTGGCCGACTCCTGCTCCTAATTCGTATGTTCGTATGTATGTCATTTAATCTCTCCTGCCTTCCATCCTATCACAGACCTTCCCCTTTTGTTCTTTTCTCCCCCGTTTCCCTGCCTCAGCACTTGATTAGAGCCTGTTATATCTCTAACTTTTACCAGTTCTGACGAAGGGTCATGGACCTGAAACGTTAACCCTGTTGCTCTCTCCACAGATGCTGCCTGACCTGCTGAGTATTTCCAGCATTTTCTGTTTTTATTTCAGATTTCCAGCATCCGCAGTATTTTGGTTTAGCTTTAGCATTCCTAAATCTGTAGAATCTGGACAATTTGGATTAGCACCTTGGATTCAGCACTTAACCCAACTACCTCTTCTGTTACATAAATTTCATATCTGCTGATCCGATGATAAATCAGGTGCGAATAAATTCTCTCCCTGGACTGGGTTCCAAGCTCATTGAATTGCAGTTTTGCATTTTCTTTGCACAAAATGAATAGACTAGAATGGTTCCTGTAATTGGTCCTTGTGCCCAGTAATCAAAACTTGTCCGTGTTTTATTTTCATCTGAGGGATTAAGGATGAGCCAAAGTGAAAACAGAAAATGCTGAAAATGCACAGCAGGTTAGTCAGCATCTGTAACGAGAAAAGATAGGTTGTGACATTTTGGGTGTGCACCCAATTTGCAGTGAGTGATCTGTTTATTGGATTTAATGAAGTTGTGCTGCTTAACAAGCTCCACATATTACACATAGACCCCGGTTCATCGGCTGAAATGGTGAATATATTTATTTATAATATTAAATAGTAATGTGAAGCACAAATGTTCAATAGGGTAAATCTTGTGAGTCATAAGGAAGGATACACTTACATTGGAGGCAGTTCAGAGAAGGTTCACGAGGTTGATTCCAGAGATGAAGGGGTTGTCTTATGAGGAAAGGTTGAGCAGGCTGGGCCTATACTGATTGGAGTTTAGAAGAATGAGAGGGGATCTTATTGAAACATATAAGATTCTGAGGGGGCTCGACAAGGTAGATGCAGAGAGGATGTTTCCCCTCGTGGGGGAATCTAGAACTAGGGGGCATAATTTCAGAATAAGGGGGCACCCTTTTAAAACGGGAATGAGGAGGAATTTCTTCTCTCAGAGGGTCGTGAATCTTTGGAATTCTCTTCCCCAGAGAGCTGTGGAGGCGGAGTCATTGAATATATTTAAGGTGGAGATAGACAGATTTTTGAACGATAAGGGAGTCAAGGGTTATGGGGAGCGGGCAGGGAAGTGGAATTGAGGCCAAGAAATGATCAGCCATGATCTTATTGAATGGCGGAGCAGGCTCGAGGGGCCAAATGACCTACTCCTGCTCCTACGTCTTATGGTCTTCTAGCTCCAGGCACAGAGCCACTGGGAACACAGATTGGCAATTCAGGTGCTAGAGGTCAGTGCGTCTGATTTGTGGCACTCCTGATTTTTAGGTCATTAAAATTAATAATCAGAAAATTGGAAAGGCCACAAGTCAGACACACTGATCTCTGCTCCTGATTTCCTAATCGAGGCACACATCTTGAAAAATCTACGTATAAATTTGTATATAAATGTACATACAATTTTTTTAAAAGTCTGTAATGGGTTAATTATCCTTGGCAATAATTCTTTGGCTATACTGTAAAAGCCTTTTTAGTTTTGATAGGTAAGTGCTGGTTGCTGGTATGTCAAATTCAGTTGGCTTTCTCTTATAGAATCACACAGCACAGACGGAGGCCATTTGGCCCATCGTGCCCGTGCTGGCTCTCTGAAAGAGCTACCACTTAGTCCCACTCCCCCTGCTCTTTCATCATAGTTGTGCAAATGTTTCCTTTTTAAGTACATACCTGGTTCCCTTTTGAATGTTACTGTTGAATCTGCTTCCACCACCCTTTCAAGCAGTGCATTCCAGATCACAACAACTCGCTGCATAAAAATAATTCTCCTCATTTGGCCCTGGCTTTTTTTGCCAATTACCTTAAATCTGTGTCCTCTGGTTTACGACACGCCTGCCAGTGCAAAGCGTTTCTCCCTATCAAAACCCCTCATAATTTTGAACATCTCTATTAAATCTCCCCTTAACCATCTGTGCTCTAGAAACATAGAATGATACAGCACAGTAGGAGGCCATTCAGCCCACCGTGCCCGTGCTGGCTCTTTGGCAGAGCTATCCAATTAATCCCACTCCCCCCTGCTCTTTCCCCATAGCCCAGCAAATTTTTCTCCAAGTATTTATCCAATTCTCTTTTGAATGTTACCATTGAATCCGCTTCCACCGCCCTTTCAGGCAGCGCATTCCAGATCACAACAAATCGCTGTGTAAAAAGTTTCCTCATATCGCCTCTGGTTCTTTTGCCAATCACCTTAAATCTGTGTCCCCTGGTTACCGACCCTTCTGCCCCTGGAAACAGTTTCTCTTTATTTACTCTTTCATGATTTTGAACACCTCTATCAAATCTCTTAATTTTCTCTGCTCCAAGGAGAACTACCCCAGCTTCTCCAGTCTATCCACGTAACTGAGGTCCCTCATCCTGGCACCATTCTAGTAAATCTCCTCTGCACCCGCTCCAAGGCCTTGACATCCTTCCTAAAGTGCGGTGCCCAGAATTGAACACAATACTCCAGCTGAGGCCTAACCAGTGATTTATAAAGGTTCATCATAACTTCCTTGCTTTTGTACTCTATGCCTCTATTAAAGCCAAGCATCCCAAATGCTTTTTTAACAGCCTTCTCAATTTGTCCTGCCACCTTTCTGTTCCTGCACCCCCTTTAAAATTGTACCATTTAGTTCATATTGCCTCTCTTCATTGTTCCTACCAAAATGTATCACTTCACATCAGTAGTAGGGAAAATGCTAGAGTCTATTATAAAGGATGTGATAACAGGACACTTAAAAAATATCAACGGGTTAGACAAAGTCAACATGGATTTATGAAAGGGAAATCGTGTTTGACAAACCTACTGGAGTTTTTTGAGGGTGTAACTGGTAGAATAGATAAGGGAGAACCAGTGGATGTGGTGTATTTGGTTTTTCAGAAGGCCTTTGATAAAGTCCCACATAAGAGGTTAGTGTGCAAAATTAAAGCACATTGGATTGAGGGTAATATACTGGCATGGATTGAAAATTGGTTAACAGACAGGAAACAGAGAGTAGGAATAAATGGGTCTTTTTCAGGGTGGCAGGCGGTGACTAGTGGGGTACCGCGGGGATCATTGCTTGGGCCCCAGCTATTCACAATATATATCAATGATTTGGATGAGGGAACCAAATGTAATATTTCCAAGTTTGCTGACGACACGAAACTAGGTGGGATTGTGAGTTGTGAAGAGGATGCAAAGAGGCTTCAAGGCGATTTAGACAAGTTGAGTGAGTGGGCAAATACATGGCAGATGCAGTATAACCTGGATAAATGTGAAGTTATCCACTTTGGTAGGAAAAACAGAAAGGTAGAGTATTATTTAAATGGTGATAGATTGGGAAATGCTGATGTACAAAGGGACCTGGGTGTCCTTGTACACCAGTCACTGAAAGCAAACATGTAGGTGCAGCAAGCAGTTAGGAAGGTAAATGGTATGTTGGCCTTCATTGCAAGATGTGGAGATGCCGGTGTTGGACTGGGGTGGACAAATGTGAGAAGTCGCACAACACCAGGTTATAGTCCAACAGCTTTATTTGAAATCACAAGCTTTCGGAGCGCTGCTCCTTCGTCAGGTGAAGTTATCTGATGAAGGAGCAGCCGCTCCGAAAGCTTGTGATTTCAAATAAAGCTGTTGGACTATAACATGGTGTTGTGCGACTTCTCACATTCATTGCGAGAGGATTTGAGTACAGGAGCAAGGATGTCTTACTACAGTTGTACAGGGCCTTGGTGAGACCACACCTGGAGTACTGTATGCAGTTTTGGTCTCCTTACCTAAGAAAGGATATACTTGCCATAGAGGGAGTGCAGCGAAGGTTCACCAGACTGATTCCTGGAATGGCAGGACTGTCGTATGAGGAGAGATTGGGTCGACTAGGCCTGTATTCACTAGAGTTTAGAAGAATGAGAGGGGATCTCATTGAAACGTATAAAATTCTGACAGGGCTAGACAGACTGGATGCAGGGAGGATGTTTCCCCTGGCTGGGGGGTCTAGAATGAGGGGTCACAGTCTCAGGATACAGGGTAGGACATTTAGGACTGAGATGAGGAGAAATTTCTTCACTCAGAGGGTGGTGAACCTGTGGAATTCTCTACCACAGAAGGTTATGGAGGCCAAGTCACTGAATATATTTAAGAAGGAGATAGATAGATTTCTAGACACAAAAGGCATCAAGGGGTATGGGGAGAGAGCGGGAATATGGTATTGAGATAGAGGATCAGCCATGATCATATTGAATGGCGGAGCAGGCTCGAAGGACCGAATGGCCTACTCCTGCTCCTATTTTTCTATGTTTCTATGTTTCACACTTCTCTGCATTAAATTTCATCTGCCACGTGTCTGCCCATTTCACCAGTCTGTCTATGTCCTCCTGAAGTCTGTTATTATCCGCCTCATTGTTTCCATGTTCCGTATCATCTGCAAACTTTGAAATTATTCCCTGTATACCCAAGTCTAGTCATTAATATGCATCAAAAAGAGCAGTGGTCCTAATACTGACCCCTGGGGGATACCACTGTATATCTTCCTCCAGTCTGAAAAACAACCGTTCACCACTACTCTCTGCTTTCTGTCCCTTAGCCAGTTTTGTATCTATGCTGTCACTGTCCCTTTAATCCCATGATCTTTAATTTTGCTAACAAGTCTATTATGTGATACTTTGTCAAACGCCTTTTGAAAGTCCATATACGCAACATCAATCGCACTGCCCTCATCAAACCTCTCCAATACTTCATCAAAGAACTCGATCAAGTTAGTCAAACACAATTTGCCTTTAACAAATCCGTGCTGACGTTCATTTATTAGCCCATACTTTGCTAAATGACAGTTAATTTTGTCCCGGATTATTGTCCCTAAAAGTTTCTCCCTTCCCTCAGTAATCTATGATGCATCCCATCCAGACCAGGTGACTTTTCTACTTTGAGGACTGACAACCTTTTAAGTACCTCCTCTTTGTCTATTTTTGTCCTATCCAATATCACTACTGCCTCCTCCTTTACAGCTACATTGGCAGCATCCTCTTCTCTAGTGAAGACAAATGCAAAGTACTTATTTAGTATCTCAGCCATACCCTCTGCCTCCACAAGAAAATGTCCTTTTTGGTCCCTTATCGGCCCCACCCTTCTATTGACTATGCTTTTACTATTTATGTGTTTATAAAAAGACTTTTGGGTTCCCTTTTATGTTAGCCGCTAATCTATTTTCATACACTCTCTTCGCCTCTCTTATTCCCTTTTTTATATCTTCTATTTACTTTCTATATTCAGCTTGGTTCTCTACTGTATTATGAACCTTTCAATTGTCATAAACCTCCTTCTTCTGGCTCATATTAACCTCTATATTTTTAGTCATCCAGGGAGCTCTGGCTTTGGATGCCCTTCCTTTACCCTGATAATGTGTCTACTCTGTATCCAAACCATTACCTCTTTGAAGGCCTCTCAATGTTCAATTACTGTTTTGCCAATCAATTTTTGATTCCAATTCACTTGGCCCAGATCCCTTTTCAACTCATTGAAGTTGGCCCCCCACCAGTTAAATATTTTGTGCTTGACTGTACCTTGTCCTTTTCCATAACTATCCAAAACCTGATGATATTATGATCACTGTTCCCCCAAATGCCCCTCCACTGAAACTTGCCCCACTTCATTCCCCAGAAGTAGATCCAGCACTGCTTCCTTCCCCATCGGGCTGGAAACACACTTATCAAGAAAGTTCTCTTGCACACATTTCAGGAAATCCCCCCCCCCTCCTTTTTGCCCTTTACATTATTACTATCCCAGTCTGTATTAGGATAATTGAAGTTCACCATGTGAGACTCACGGTTGCAGAAATTAGAACAATCCCAGCTTCTCTAGTCTCTCGACATAACTGAATTCCCACATCATCTGCATCAGCATAGTGCACCTTAAAGTGCCAGTCAGGTTGCAGTGTTTGTCTTGAGTACCAGAATTTTGGATGGATTCACATCCTGCCTTCAAGCTCCAGCTTTTAACATAGGAGGTGTCCAAATTTCTGTCCAAGTATAGTTTTCAGATATTTTTCACTATCCTTCATACATACTAAGAGTTGACAATCAGGAAACCAATGAAGGCACGTATCGAAATGTAGGCATGTCCTGTGCGTGTTTTCCGTCCATTTGAATTAATAGTCAGAACATCATGAACAGCGCACGGCCAAATTTCTGATACGTGTTTGCAGTGGATGAGGTTACCTGCCAGAAGCACAAACCTGGAAAATTATTCCTGTGCCTGGGACTGACAATTTATTCTGGCTCTGGGTGTTAGACTGCCACATGGTTATTGGAGAAAAATCATGGACTGCATTTACAAAATTTTCCAAGGTTCACTCCCCACTAGGTGCACTGGGTGACGTAATCCCCCCGTTCAATCTATGCAATGGTGCGTATGCCGACAGCTATTATCAATTTTCATACAAAATCTATACAAAGAACAAACTTGTCCTTCACATCAAATGTACCCTGCTGTTAACTACACATAGGAAACAGACCAATTTGATCTTTTGATCAAAAGGCACAGTCAGTTCTTTGAGGAATGGAAACAAGCATTTCAACCTTGTTTACAATATCTTGGTGTTTGGCAGTTTTTTGTCTGTCATTTACTGTCATTTTTGTGCTGACAACATCATGGACAAGCATCAAACTACATTTCCAAGTGATTAATGTCATTGTCTTGTGCATTTGTCAACAACTTGTCTCACTGTTTTTTGTAGAGACAGTGCCTTTTAACGGAACGGAATTACGCTGAATACATCTAATTTGCTTTATCGTTTCACATTTCAAAACCCATCATAAATAATTGCTCTGACATCAGTTCCGTCAGAAGATGAAGTACTTTAGTTACTGCCAAGATTGTATCATTTTTGGAAACAAAAGGATAAAATTTGTCCCGTTGATAATTTTACCAAAAACGTCCTGGGAGCTATTTTCCCCGCTGTTAGATGCTAAAGAGGTGGCCAAGGTGGGGTCTTGAGCTGCAATGTCTGTTTAGCCCGCCATTAGTGCTAGACGCTATCTTGGTAAAAGAGTTTAAGCGCGCTAGGAATGGTTGCCCCGAGGATGATTAAGCCTCTGATGACCAATTAAATTGGCTTCTAAGTTCATTCAAGAGGGTGCTTGCCATTTTGCTGGCTAGCGTTGCAATTACCAACCTCCCCTAGCAGCGACCAGCTGAACAGGAGTAAAGAAGTCGTTGGTGAGGATTGCGAGCGCTACTTAAAGCCGTGCTCAGCTTTCACTGCTCGCATGCTGATTGAGATCGACTGACTACACTGTGTTCGAAGAAGACTTTTGATGCACATTGGGAGACATTCCGGGACACTTTGTCAAGACTTCACCAACACTCTATCAACATTTATTCCGCAGATTCTCTGAGGACTTCACCTAAAGCAGTTGTGCCGGAGGGTCAAGTTCAGGAGCGACAAGAGAAAGAGGAGGAGGAGGGGGTTGAGGAGAAGCAGGTTGAGAAAGAGGAGGGGGACCAGAGAGTTCCAGGTAGACGGCCCGCACCTGGGAGGAACGATTGCCGACATCTAAATAAAGAGCGCTTTTAAGAGACATCCTCCACTATCAGACTTCGGAGCGCTCTGGTCACATGCCTTACCTTCCACAACTGAGGATCCATCAGGAAGTCCATCATCTGCACTCAATCCCATCAACCCCTTCCCCATGAAGAACACAATAAAAAAGACCACCAATTCCAGAACTGCCCAATTAGCATAATTACTCTTTATCTATACCAAAAACAAACAATGAAAACATGACCCAACCAACAGCACTTAAAAATATTAAACTATTCACCCTGGTGCTTACCTTTGGTGGCTATTGTAGAAAGAAAGATTGTCCTGCCCTGGTCAATATTTATCCCTCAATCAACATAGTATCAGAGAATGGTTACAGCACAGAAGGAGGCCATTCGGCCCGTCGAGCCCGTGCCGAAGAGCGGGGGAGTGGGACTTCAGCAAGTCCCACTCCCCTGCCCTTTCCCCGTAGCCCTGCAAAATTTTTTCCTTCAGGTACTTAACCAATTTCCTTTTGAAAGCCACGATTGAATCTGCCTCCACCACCCTCTCAGGCAGTGCATTCCAGATCCTAACCACTCACTGCGTAAAAATGTTTTTCCTCATGTCGCCTTCGGTTCTTTTGCCAATCACCTTAAATCTGTGTCCTCTGGTTCTTGACCCTTCCGCCAATGGGAACAGTTTCTCTCTATCTACTCTGTCTAGACCCCTCGTGATTTTGAACACCTCTATCAAATCACCTCTCAATCTTCTCTGCTCCAAGGAGAACAACCTCAGCTTCTCCAGTCTATCCACGTAACTGAAGTCCCTCATCTCTGGAATCATTCTCGTAAATCTTTTCTGCACCCTCTCTAAGGCCTTCACATCTTTCCTAAAGTGTGGTGCCCAGAATTGGACACAGTCCTCCAGTTGAGACTGAAGCAGTGTTTTATAAAGGTTCATCATAACTTCCTTGCTTTTGTACTCTAGGGCTAGAAATTCGGTATCGCCCCGGTTGGAACGCTAACTTTTGAGAAGTTGGAAGTTTAGCGCCAGGCACTAATTAATCTCGCTGCCCGCTAAATTCAGTCTCAGTGCTCAAAGAATGCAGGGGAGCGCTAAATCAGGCGCTAATGGCGTAGGCGAGTGGCGTTAGGCTCCAAGCGATAATGAATATGAGGTGTTGTGTAATTGGGAGCGAGCATTGGCGCAGGCGCCTTCCAGCCTTTAAAGGGGAGGGTCACTGGAGTCGAGGAGTGCGGAATGGCGATATGCTGTGGGATGAAATGCAAAGTGCTTTGACGGCCCACAACACTCCGGGGACTAAGCAGCCTTTATTTGGCTGCAGATACATCCTGCGCTCTCGGCCACTCATCACTGACCTTTGGAACGGAACTTCCTCGACAGCTGGGGCGCATCCCTGTAAGTAGCGCCCCGCCAGCTGCCGGCCGGCTGGTTCACGCCTCCGCTCTCTGGCGCTGTCGGCGCGAGGCGGTAAAGCGGGGGGGGGGGGGGCGCTACTGAAGTTTGCAGATCGGGCGCCCAGTGAGCGCAGCACGCTCACTGACGTCACGATCTGCACGCCGAAAGATGCCCAGGTGCTAACTGTTATTGCTGGCGCTACGGGGCCGGCGCGGGATTCGTCCCGCCGCGGCGCTAACTGGGTAACGCTAACATGCCAAATTATCTTTCCCTTTGCCTCTATTTATGAAGCCCAGGATCCCGAATGCTTTTTTAACTGCTTTCTCAACCTGCCCTGCCACTTTCAATGATTTGTGCACATATACCCCCAGGTCTCTCTGTTCCTGCACCCCCTTTAGGATTGTACCCTTTAGTTTATATTGCCTCTCCTCGTTCTTCCTATCAAAATGTATCACTTCGCACTTTTCTGCATTAAATTTCATCTGCCACGTGTCCGCCCATTTCACCAGCCTGTCTGTGTCCTCTTGAAGTCTGTCACTCTCCTCCTCACAGTTCACTGTGCTTCCAAGTTTTGTGTCATCTGCAAAATTTGAAATTGTGCCCTGTACACCCATGTCCAAGTCATTAATATATATCAAGAAAAGCACTGGTCCCAGTATCGACCCCTGGGGAACATCACTGTACCCATTCCTCCAGTCCGACAAACAACCATTCACCACCACTCTGTTTCCTGTCACTTAGCCAAAACAAAGCATAACAAAATCAGATTATCTGGTCATTATCACATTGCTGTGGGAGCTTGCTGTGCGCAAATTGGCTGCCGCGTTTCCTATATTACATCAGTGACTACACTTCAAAAGTACTTCATTGGCTGTGAAGTGCTTTGGGACATCTGGAGGTCGTGAAAGGCGCTATAGAAATGCAAGTCTTTCTTTCTCCTCCACTGTACCTGCTCCACCAGGATCTCCAATGCTGCCTCTGAGAACCTGTGAGCCCTGTCCTTCAGCCCCTGAACCATCCTGATATGTGCGGTTGTGTGTCAGCCAGCACACTCCAGACCTACAGTGGAAGTGCGTGCATGGAGGCTACATACACTGCTCCACGCAAATTGCTCCTAATCAGCGCTTGAGTGCTAAACGTGCAATTCTTCGTTTTAGCGCCTCCAGGCATGTTTAAATCATGGTAGTCCACAATTAGCCCCAAAATTCTGGGGTAAAACCAGAATTTTAAAAGGCGTCTTATTAGCACAGCACCCTGTTTGCACCCTTTCCCCAAAATAACCCCTCCCGCCCCGCCATTTAAACAGGAGGAATCTCATCCCCATGACGTATTTAAAAGTAGATTGAAGGGGCGATGACATGAGCCATGACACCTAGTGGGGAATGCACCTTGGTAAACTGTGTGCACGCAGCCCATGATTTTCCTCCAATAGACAGGTGGCATTCTAACGCCCGGAGCCAGAATAAATTGTCAGTCCCAGACGCTGGAATAATTTTCCGACTTTGCGCTGCTGTCAGGTAATCTCAAATGTGTGTCGGAAATTTGGCCATGTTGTGTTTATGATTTTCTGACCATTAATTCAAATGCACAGAAAATCATGGAGGGCTTTCCTACAATTTGCTGTGTGCTTCAGTTGGCTGTGGTTCCCCGCTGGGACCAGGATGTCCAAATATTGGCCCTCCTGCCTACACTATAAGCGCCATTCCCTGTTTAAAAACTTCAGGGCTAACATCCATCACACCACGGCAGAGGATTTTTACCTAAAGTGTGACAGCCAGCAGAGAAAGGCCGACCAATTCATTGAGCCCTGCACCCACTTAACTTGGTGCTGTGTGTATTGATCAACCCAAGCTGCTCCTGTTTTGCAAACGCAGGGTGAATGCTTCATTTCAACGATGCATTAATAAGTAACGAGAAAACATTGTGCTGATTTTTCTCATCTTATATGGAAAACTGCAGCAACAAAAATTCCTCATCAGAGTTCTTTTTCTGACCTTCCTCCGAGGTATACTTTACATGTGGCGTCTTGCCCTTTTTACAGGGGTGAGTTACAGTTTAAAATTTACTTCTTCATAAATAGTTAATCTGCGGCCAGCGGTGTGTGGAGCCTTGCAGGGGATCCTCCAAGACGTGGGGCGAACAATTTGAATGCGTAGCGCCCGTTGTTTGGCCGCTACGGGTGCTGTTTTGGTTCGGAAATGGCACCCGAACCACGTGCGCACAATTCTGGTGTAGGTCACACCAGACACCATCTTGGTGAGGACGGTAGCGTCGGTGCTGGGAGCGTGCACCAGAAGTATGCAGAGTAGGCAGATCGTGACGTCAATCAGCGCTGCCATTTTCGTCCTCAACGCTGGAGCTAACGCCCTGTGTTAACCTCGCACAGATGAACATGTGTTCAGCAGCTGCAAGGACCCCCCACCAGCAATATTTAAAGGGATCATCAACCACTCTCTGGTTAGTTGCTGATTAATTTCTGCTGGCTCTGTAAGTTTGTGGAAGTGTTTTGGAGCTTTCTAGAGTTGTTTAAAGTTGGTGAGGTGACGGGGAGTGGTGCTGCAAGTGGAGAAGGCCTTGCTTCTGACTTAAAAAGTTCTGGTCAGACCAATTGCTCCCAGTCATGGGGGCTCTAGTTGTCTCACCCCTTGGCCTGCAGCACGACAAGGAGATGGAGCAGAGGCGGCGAAGAAGAGGACAAGCTGCTCACAGAGGGAGGAGGGGAAGGGCTCTCAGCAGGAGGTCTTGCCTACCTCGGGTCTTCCGAGAGCAATTCTCTTACCTCAACCTGAGCCAGGAGCAGTGTCTGAGGCATCGGAACTTTAGGAAGGAGGTGCTCACAGAACTCTGCCACTTCTTGCAACCAGACCTGCAGCCTCACACCAGGGCAAGGACAGCGCTGCCAGTGGCTGTGAAGGTGACCGTATCCCTGAATTTCTTCGCCTCGGGATCCTTCCAGGCTGGAGCAGGCAACATCTGTAACATCTCACAGTTCCCCATCCACTGCTGTATAAGAGAGATGACAGACGCTCTTTATGCCAGGAGAGGGAACTTCATTGTCTTCTCTCTGACCAATGAGAAGCAGGCGGAGCGTGCACGTGGCTTTGCCAGGATAGCGGACTTCCCCACGGTGCAGGGCGCCATCGACTGCACGCACGTGGCTTTGCGGACACCACATCTAAATGCTGAGATGTACCGCAACCACAAAGGTTACCACTCGCTGATTGTGAAGTTGATGTGCGGCCATGTTCAACACAACATATTGTAGGACAGATTGCTGGAATGCTGTGACATCCTGCAAGCCCCTTTCCACATTGGTAAACCCAGCCGCGACGGCAGCAGTCTGAACTTGCATGACTTCAGTCTGAGCTTCCACTGCAGCACCCAGATGTTGGGTGGCTGCTGCTTGTGCTGCAGTGGAGGCCGGTCTCTAGCTTGGTGCAACATCATATAGAGTATTTGCCCACTCAGCCATCAATGGAGTCTCTCCACTGAGTGTAAAAATTGTTTAAAGCATTTACGGAAATAACTACTTTCTGCAAAAATGGTTATTTTCAAATCAACTGCTCCATGCTTATTAAACATCCAGTTTCTAATTGGGATTGATTGATCTTTTCAAGCATCAGTACAGCGACCCATTGCAGCGGAGACACCAGCCTACGGTAAGATGGTCATCGTGGGAAGAGCTTCTAATTTAATATATGTGATCTTAACAAGCTTCTTCTTCAAGCGATATCACAGGGTGTAAGTGACAGGATCTTAGTCTGTGGCCATTGTTCAGATAGAGTTTAATAGAAAAATAGGCCCATGGGGTTCACTCACTTGCATTAAAGATTAATCTTGTTAATTTCACTGACATTTATTGTCCTGCTGGGAGCAGTAAATGTAACGTTTAATTGCAGCAATATAATAATTAGGGCTTGCCATAATTTTCCAGTCTTCTCTAGATGCGGGGGAGGTGCCTGAGGATTGGAAAGTGACAAATGTGACACCTTTGTTCAAGAAAGGGTGTAAGGACAATCCTAGTAACTACAGGCCAGTCAGTTTAACATCAGTGGTGGGTAAAGTTTTAGAAACAATAATCAAGAAAAAAATTAACGGGCACTTGGAGAGGTTTAAGCTAATTAAGGAGAGCCAACACGGGTTTGTAAAAGGAAGATCATGTTTGACTAATTTAATTGAATTTTTTGATGAAGTAACAGAGAGGATTGATGAAGGGAATGCAATGGATGTTGTCTACATGGATTTTCGGAAGGCGTTTGACAAAGTACCACATAGAAGGCTGGTTAACAAAATTGAGGCTCATGGAATAGGTGGGTCAGTGGCAGCTTGGATAAGGAATTGGCTTAAGGACAGAAAACAGCGAGTTATGGTAAATGGCTGTTTTTCAGACTGGAGGATGGTAGACAGTGGTGTTCCCCAAGGGTCAGTGCTGGGGCCACTGCTTTTTTTGATATATATAAATGACCTGGATATTGGAATACAGAGTAGAATTTCTAAATTTGCCGATGATACCAAACTTGGGGGTATGGCAAACAGTGATGATGATATCAATCGACTGCAACAGGACATAGAAAGGCTAGCAGAATGGGCAGACAAGTGGCAGATGGAATTTAATAGAGAGAAGTGTGAGGTGATGCATTTTGGCAGAAGGAACAGGGAGAGGGCAATATACACTTAATGGCACAGTTTTAAAGAGTGTGCAGGGACAGAGGGACCTGGGAGTTAATGTGCATCGGTCCCTGAAGGTGGCAGGACATATTGAGAGAGTGGTTAACAAAGCATATGGGATCTTGGGCTTCATAAATAGAGGTATTGAGTACAAAAGTAGAAAAGTTATGCTGAACGTTTATAAAGTGCTGGTTAGGCCACAACTGGAGTATTGCGTCCAGTTCTGGTCACCACACTTTAGGAAGGATGTGAAGGCCCTTGAGAAGGTGCAGAGGAGATTTACCAGAATGGTTCCGGGGATGGGGGATCTTAGCTACAAGGACAGGTTGGAGAAGCTGGATTTGTTTTCATTAGAGCAAAGGAGGTTGAGGGGTGATTTGATAGAGGTATACAAGATTATGACGGGTTTGGATAGGCTAGACGGGGAAAGACTGTTCCCACTAGTTGATGGTACAAGGACTAGGGGACACAGATTTAAGGTTTTGGGCAAGTGATACAGGGGGGACGTGAAGAAAAACTTTTTTACGCAGCGAGTGGTGATGACCTGGAATTCGCTGCCGATGGAAGTGGTGGAAGCGGAGACACTCAATGTTTTCAAGGGGAGACTGGATAGACACTTGAGGGAAATAAACTTGCAGGGCTACGGGGATAGAGCGGGGAAATGGGACTGACTGGATTGCTCTTCAGAGAGCCGGCACAGACTCGATGGGCCGAATGGTGAAGACCTCCTAAATATTTAAAAGTCGGTGAGCGATGGCATCATTCAGACCGCGATGCAGTTTTAACCCTGTGTCCTGCAAGTCGCGAGCAGTGCTAGAGCCGCCAGTGAAGCCTGGAGGCAGACAGGATTGGGTCCAGAAGAGGCCTCGGCGAGTTGCAATTTAAAATTTTTTTTATGGTTTCTTTGTGGGCCAGGAGGAACAGGAGTATCCTGGGTTTCCCTCAACCGCAAGTGCATCTGCCCCCCCCCCGCCAAATATCTTATGGCGGGTTCATTCCTTCGGATCTCAGCGGCGGCCTCCTGCTGTGTGAAATGCCACTCCTGCCCACCGGCCCCCTAGTGATATCCACCGGGTTCGGCCGTGAGTCCATCCTCCAAGATGGTAAGGAGAGCCGGAAGTTAAAATGGCCCTCTACCTCGTGCTGGTGCTGTCATGGGGACTTACTGCCCGCCCTGACCCCTGCATGCCACACTCGCGTGACAAGCTAAAGTTGACGCTTCTATCTGTGGCGGCTAACCAGTTGAGCTGTGTAATTGGAGCTAGTTTCCAGAGATATTGGAGCCAATTTTAACCCTGCCTGCCTGACAGGGAACTAGAGTGTGTGGTGTGAAGAGAGCAAAGGAAGACGTTAGTGTGTTTGGAATGAGAAGGAGAGGTGTCACAGCGTGCTCTTGTGATTATATGGATGCAGGGAGGATGTTTCCCCTGGCTGGGGGGTCGAGAACGAGGGGTCACAGTCTCAGGATACGGGGTAGGACATTTAGGACTGAGATGAGGAGAAATTTCTTCACTCAGAGGGTGGTGAACCTGTGGAATTCTCTACCACAGAAGGCTGTGGAGGCCAAGTCACTGAATATATTTAAGAAGGAGATAGATAGATTTCTAGACACAAAAGGCATCAAGGGGTATGGGGAGAGAGCGGGAATATGGTATTGAGATAGAGGATCAGCCATGATCATATTGAATGGCGGAGCAGGCTCGAAGGGCCGAATGGCCGACTCCTGCTCCTATTTTTCTATGTTTCTATATGTTGAGGGATGTGATGGAGGGGAGGGAATTTCTGAGAATGGTGAGGGAGGGGTGAAAGGAGTGTTGTCTTCTTTAGGTGTTGTTGAGAGAGGTGTCGAGATGAAGAGCTGGGCTCGCCCTTGCTGCTCTTGTGAGGTCATTGAACCTCTTCCTTGGGGTGATGCTGTTGGTAGTGACCCTGTCAGTCAGATCTGTCCAGGACTGCTGAATTCTGTCCATGGGGAATGCTCCTGTGGGTGCTGGGGAACGATACATCCCTCCTTGCCCTGACCTCCTGCACCAGGAGCTCGAGGTAGGCATCAGAAAACCTGAGCCAGCCCTCTGATTCATTAGGCCAGCACAATTGTGTGGACAGCCTGGAACGTGTTCAGGAAAGGCAACCTTGCTTTAAGAGGTGCATCACTGCTTTAAATAGGCCTCGGGGGAGGGGCCTGCCAGTACTGTGTGCGCATAAAGTAGGCGGGCTTCCAGTTTCCTGATACGATTGGCTGGGCAGCCTGTCAATCATATTGAAATGAGGCCCGTGCGTTCAAATCGCCCAGGCCTCATGCTGGTGATGTCATGGGGGCTTACCGCTCCACCAGCCCCCCTCCCCACTCGTCCCCTACTCACCACCCCTCCCCCCACCCACTCATCCCCTAACCACCCACCCACCCGCTCGTCCCCTAACCACCCACCCACCCCTCCCCCCACCCACTCGTCCCCTAACCACCCACCCACCCCTCCCCCCACCCACTCGTCCCCTAACCACCCACCCACCCCTCCCCCCACCCGCTCGTCCCCTAACCACCCACCCACCCCTCCCCCCACCCACTTGTCCCCTAACCACCCACCCGCTCGTCCGATTCATGCCCCGAGTTAAAATCAGGGCTATTAAGACTAGCTCAGGGTGAATTTTCGGCTTACAAATAAGGTGCGATAGATGGAGCTCTGTGTCATTTATATTGGTCTGATTTTTTTTTTTAACAGTAATATAAATATTTCTGAGAATTGGCTGCTGTTTTAACCACAGTCAGTGAGACATTACAGGCCAGGGTTTAACTTTCTAACACATGGACTGTGGAATCAAGAGGACCTCTTACTGCTGCTGATGACAAGCCAAAGATGCTGATTGACATCTTGACACCTTGTGAAGACGTCTGCATCCACTGAGCTGGTGTTTTACAGAGTTCAGAAGTGCAGCATTCAGCCAATTAACGACCCTTCAGCGAGTCAACTTGTGATTTGAATATAGTCCAATGCTCACTGATCCTGTCTTTGTTCTTTGTTAAGGTTGGACACGAGGGAGGTAACTGTACCTACCACCGGAACCTCCAGCCCTGCTTCATACCTCAGGACAAGGAGAACATCTTCCACACAATCTTTGCTTTCTTCACCAAGTCTGGCAGGAAAGTATTGGTGAGTTTGTCCTTCCAACTTTTACGACTAAAGTGGGACGTGGGCTGTCGGTTAAGGCAATGCAGTGCAGGATAAGGATGTCTCTCAATCTCTCCTGCTTTCTATCCCACCACTGACCTTGCCTTTTGTTCTTTCATCCCCTCCCCCTTTTCCCAGCATTATACCAGCTTTAAATCTATTTCATTTCCTGCTTTTTTTCCAGTTCTGACAAAAGGTCTTCGACCTGAAACGCTAACTCTGTTTCTCTCTCCACGGATGCTGCCTGGCCCTGCTGAGTTTTTCCCAGCGTTTTCTGTTGTTATTCAGGATAAGATAGAGTTTGTCAGTCGAGGTGAGATTATAGAGGGGTTGGACCACAAGGTGAGTTATAAACTAGCTGGGAAATGGAGCTTGAGTTTCTACATGAATTGCCAGTTAGGTGGATGCACATGTGGGCAGGAGGTATTGGGGCATACCGTGGGACATGTGCAATGGGACATGAACTACGATGGAGCATAAGATGGGCGTGAAGCATCGATTGTGGAACGCAGCACAAGATGGAGATGAGCAATGTTACTGTTCAGCTATGTGGCTGCGAGGCTGCACTGCTGCCTTAAGCTCCCACGCAGGCCTCTTGCCGGTTTCTCAATCGAAAAACTGCGCGGAAGTTTGAGTGGGCCGCGCAACCCCTTAAAGCGCCCCCCCAAAAATATTAGAGGGAACATTGGACATGAGGGGCTGGATTTTCTCAATGGGAAGCTTTTTGGAGGTGGGACTGCTGCTTGCCGGCTTTCAATCCCACCTCCATCAGCTTCTGGCCAACCAGCGGGATTCTCCCCTGATTGACCCAGTGGGCTCAGCAGGCCAATTAGGGGGGAAGTCAGTGACAGAGCACATCAACGTCTGACGTGCCATCTGTCAAGAACTTTTGAAAGAAGAAATGTCATTGTTTGACAGCTCTGTGAAGCTGTCAAACACTGACATTCTGCGTAGTTTGATGAGTTTTTGTGTTCAGTACTCATCAAACCTTTCAACTTTGCAGAAATCACTTGGCTGTTGGTTCGGAGGATCCAACAGCCAGTCTGTGAAATCTACAATGGAGATGTCGGGACTCCGGCTCCACAGCGGCTGAAAGCTGTAGGCAGAAACAAAGGTAAGTGAACATTTTCTAACACTTTACACTCACCTCACATACTTACCACTCCACACTTGCACCCATCACTCACCTCTACATCGCACTTTCAGACCCCCGCAGACCTCCTACTCGTCTCCTACACCCTGGCGGGGTTCCCCGAGGTCGGGAAACCTGCACCTCGGAGCGAAAAATGGGGATAATCCTATTTTCTGCCTGTTAACTACCTGTTAACAGGCAGTTAAAAGGCTTTAATCCCTTTCCCACTTGGAGGAGATGGGACCCGGGGCAGGATGGGTTCCCTCCTCCTGGCAAGAGGGCACAGAGGCGGGTTGGGGGCGGGTTTGCTACCCGCCCCCAAATTCTGCAACCTTCCCGGAAGTCCCGCCTCCATACCCGCCTCCTCGGGGCTGACAGAATCCAGCCCGAGGTGTCAGAAGGACGGAGTAGCTTTGATTTTCCTTTCTCCCCTCCCTCCTCCGACTGTACCTGTCATGAACTGACCATGTCTGAATTTGATGGGTCAGGTAATCTTGAAAGTCCAGTTGCACCGTCAGTGCAGGCCTTCTCCCGGATAGGGCCTTGTAGCCACAAAACAGGAGCCAGAAGGCCTCAAGGCCCCAAGGCCTAAAGATCTATGGGAAGGCTGTAAGTAAAAGGTAGGACTTACCTTAAAGGGGCCGTGCACCCAAAAAATAATTAAAGGGAACATTTGTCCCACTCCCCTGCTTTTTCCCCATAGACCTGCAAATCTTTTTTTTTTTAAGTATTGATCCAATTCCGTTTTGAAAGTTACTATTGAATCTGCTTCCACCACCCTGTCAGGCAATGTATTCCAGATTCTAACAACTCGCTGAGTTACAAAAAATTCTCATCTTTCTCCTGGCTTTTTTGCCACTTATTTTCAATCTGTGTCCTCTGGTTACTAACCCTCCTGCCAGTGGAAATAGTTTCTCTCCATCTACTCTCTCGAAACTCCTCATAATTTTGAACACCTCTATCAGACCTCCCCAGGACCTTCTCTGCTCTTAAGGAGAACAATCCCAGCTTCTCTAGTCTCTCCAGATAACTGAAGTCCCTCATCCTTGGTGCCATTCTAGTAAATCTCCTCTGCACCCTCTCCAAGGCCTTGACGTCCTTTCTAAAGTGTGGTGCCCAGAATTGGACACAATACTCCAGCTGAAGCCTAACCAGTTTTTTTTTTTAGAGCGGTTTAGCTCCATGTTAGGGAGCTTTTATGCCATTGGAAGGGTGATTTCAAGACCGGTGCTCCCAGTGGGAAGTGGTGCTCACAGGAAATGTAGGGTTTCAGCCTGTGACTTATTTGTCTATCTATTTTATCGCAAAATGATGCATCTTGTATCGATATAAGAAAGGATATACTTGCCATAGAGGGAGTGCAGTGAAGGTTCACCAGACTGATTCCTGGGATGGCAGGACTGTCGTATGAGGAGAGATTGGGTTGACTAGGCCTGTATTCACTAGATTTTAGAAGAATGAGAGGGGATCTCATTGAAACGTATAAAATTCTGACAGGGCTAGACAGACTGGATGCAGGGAGGATGTTTCCCCTGGCTGGGGGGTCTAGAACGAGGGGTCACAGTCTCAGGATACGGGGTAGGACATTTAGGACTGAGATGAGGAGAAATTTCTTCACTCAGAGGGTGGTGAACCTGTGGAATTCTCTACCACAGAAGGCTGTGGAGGCCAAGTCACTGAATATATTTAAGAAGGAGATAGATAGATTTCTAGACACAAAAGACATCAAGGGGTATGGGGAGAGAGCGGGAATATGGTATTGAGATAGAGGATCAGCCATGATCATATTGAATGGCGGAGCAGGCTCGAAGGGCCGAATGGCCTACTCCTCCTATTTTTCTATGTTTCTAGATATTGCATCATGATATTTTACAGCTGTACTATGACTTAACTCACGGGTATGATTTTGAAAATTGTTTAGTCTTCAGAAGGTTCAAGCCAACTGCTTATGTGTAAAATATAAGACAGATGTCCGCAATGCTACTGCACACACGCATTTGTGAATCTAATTTTATCTAAGCCCTGGACTTGGCCAGACTCTGCTCCCAGCATGGAGTCCTGCTGACCCGTAGCGTGGATTGGAGAATCGGGTGTGGATTTTTGCGTTCCTGATTTGCAGTGCCCTCGGTTTTCTAGCCGCAATGCTCCAAGCAAGTGAGCAAGGCTCTCGCACAGATTCTGGGCATTAATGTTGTCAGGTAGTTAGTTAAAACAGGTTATCTAATTGAATAACGTAAGTTTGTTTTCTTGGCTTGCTAATTCTTTTAGGATTGTGATAGGCCTGGCCGACCCTGTTCGATCATCAACTGTAAACTAAACTCCATAGCAAAGGAAGAAACCAGAAACATTGATGTACACTTGCTGCTCAATACTGAAATATTGAAAAAGGTGAGAGCATGCTGATTTTTTTCCCCCCACATGCGCTGATTAGGAAATCACTAACTCCTTTCAGAACCAAGATTTTTGGTGTGGATTGTGCTTTTATCTTTTTTTTAATTCGCTTATGGGATGTGGGTGTCGCTGGCAAAGCCAGCATTTATTGCCCATCCCTAGTTGCCCTTGAGAAGGTGGTGGTGAGCCGCCTTCTTGAACCGCTGCAGTCCGTGTGGTGAAGGTACTCCCACAGTGCTGTTAGGGAGGGAGTTCCAGGATTTTGACCCAGCGACGATGAAGGATCGGCCGATATATTTCCAAGTCAGGATGGTGTGTGACTTGGAGGGGAACTTGGAGCTGGTGGTGTTCCCATGCGCCTGCTGCCCTTGTCCTTCTAGGTGGAAGAGGTCGCGGGTTTGGGAGGTGCTGCTGAAGAAGCCTTGGCGAGTTGCTGCAGTGCACCTTGTAGATGGTACACACTGCAGCCATGGTTTGGAAAAGAAACCCGAATAGTCCTGCACTGTAGTGGGCTGGTCAGACAGTGATGGGGAATACAACATGTTTCCACTTCCGCACTTACTGTCGTTATCGAGCTCTCCTCATTTAGTTACAACATTGGTTTTGTGCTGATTAAAGTTCCCTCTGTTCTGCTCCAACAGTGCACCTTAACCCCAATCTCAGGTACGCACCACAAATGTACAGTGCAACATTTCCATTTCCCACACCAGTTGGTTTTTTATTGCCGCTTTGAGTCAGACTCTAATTTCGTGCCAATTTGTGCAAAATTACGGACTGATTTAGGGTAAAAATGGTGCATCCACTGGCCCAACCCCACATCACTTTAGACTTTTGTGAAGACTTTCATCCAATACCGGCTGGGCTGGATTCAGAGTGAGGCCCTGAAGCTCAAGGATAGAGTGCTAACTCACAGTATCACCTTGTTCCCACCCAGAGAATACCACACCTTCCTGATTAATAGCAGGCCAACACACTTGAGCTGGGCCAGTGACCTTATCCACCAGTAATAAGCATGTTATGGAACAGACTATGACCATGGTTTGCCTCTTGCCTGAGCTTGTACAATGTCTGGAATACAGTTTGTTGCTAATATGCGCACCCACCGTGAGGGTAGAAGTTGTCATCATTGTCACATTCTTACCATTTCTCTTGGTGTTCTGCAGGACAGCGCTTCAGTTATCCAGTTTGTTACCAGGGCAAAAGGAATGGTAGCGTCAGACGCTAGGATAGTGGAGGTGGCAGGTGGACTGCCTGAAGATGCAACAGTGAGTATTACTTCACAATGCAAGTGTTACTTGGACCAGAGATACGTCAACAAGACAAAAAAGAAACAAAACTGGACAGGAGTGCATTAAAGTATCACTGAGGCTGAAAATGATTGGGACTTCTGGGGCACTCTGAATGGCTGGAATATGGGCTGAGGAACTGGATGCAGTGGTTCCTGGCCTTGTACAGGAGTCCCCGTAGAGCGTTGTAAGGAGTGGGCCTCCACTTACCATTTACAAGGCTATTGATGCAGGAGGGAGTGTGGCCAGGTGCTAGGACTCCCAGGTTTGAAGTTCTCACATCCCAGACCTGACAGAACATCGGTGGGCTTGTTTATCAAGTGGGACCAGGGAACCGGCTGATCCAACAGCAGAAGTGGGGACCAGCTTGGGGTCCAGGTCTGCAGCGTGACCTGGCCCCCCAAAGAAAGTAGAGTTCATCAGGTGAAGATCAGCCCGCTTATAATTGGGGCCAAGAGGGCACTTGTGTTTTCTTTCTGAGGAGGGATGGGGGGCAGCATCCCCAAACCCAGATTCCCAGCATCCTAGGGCAAGGGGTGCCTGAGATGTGCCTTTTTTGGTACAGGGCAGCTGCTCGGGATATTTAAATTGGATGACTATCCCCCCTGACCCCGCCAACGTTGACAAGGGTCAGTGCCAGAGGTCAATCGGTGGATAGATCCCGGCATTTCCACTGGGGATTACAGGCGCAAAAGATTTTGGCCCACAATCTTTAGCATAAATTAAGATTTGCTAAATCTTTTCTTATTTGGGAGGGAGTGGAGCAAGAAAAAAGTTATTGATCATTGTTGTAATCTCACAGGTGGAATGATGATGTGTTCCACACATTGTTTATTTGTAAAGAAATGGGGAAAAAATTGCTCAACATTGTTTTGTGTGATGGTGGTGCCTCTTTGAATTTGGGAAACCTAATCCCACTGAGTGTATGGGATAGTTCTGTTGAGAATTATATTAAACTGGCAAAACTGAAACAGGTTTCCAACAGATCTGCAGCAAAAGGCAAATAGATACAAGGAAAACAGAATGAAATAAATTCCACATATGGTAGAAATCCCATTGACACTGCAGACTGTTATGAAACGGATTGCGTTGAATCAAAATGCTGAGGGTAGGGGTTGGGGAGGAGATCATGCATTTTGTGTGGGGTTTGAGTCCAACCCAACCTGTTGCTATAGTGAAAGTCACCTGTGTGATGCATTGAAACCTAAAATGCTGGTCAGGCGAGGAGCAAGGAGAAGGTAGGGTTAACGTTTCATGTCGATGACCTTTCGTGATGTGGTATTCTGAATCAAAGCTGGCTGTAAGCACTGACCTATGGAAACCGTTCCAAGTTCGTGTGTAGCACTGATGTTGAGTTAGGGTTGGATTCAAGAGCAAAACTAAGAAGCACAGTTCGGGTTGGATTTTGCTCATGATCCCAACAGAAAACGATGGGAAAATGGAGTCGGAGGGGAAGGTGGATGTCCCACCCTGCCAGTCTGCCCCAAAGTGGTGAATCCAACCCTTGCGCTCCGGCCATGATATACCGCAGATTGAATGGGGCACATTTTCCTCTTTGGTGCTGAGGCATCAATAATCACCAGGGAAGGGAGCACAGAGGCTAACCAGGCAGGGAGGATCACACAGCTCGAACGGTGCCTGCCCTATTTTCCTCGATGCATTTATTTATGTCCAAGGGGAAAATCTGCCCCATGGATATCAAACATAAATTTGCTGGTATTTTTGTTTCCATTTTCAATTGGCTGGAAAGCAGTGACTACTGCAGATTTAAGCCTGAACAATACTGTTGAAGATATTAGGGGTCGAGCACGCATGGCATTTATGTGGCATTCCTTTCTCCTCTTCTTTAAAGGAAGTGCCCATCTTTTTTCACAACTCCATATTTGAACCTCTGCAATCTGGTTTCCGCCCCTGCCTTGCATTGAAACGGCCCTAATCAAAGTCTCATGGTGACTGACCATGGTGTACTATCCCGCCTCGTCCTTCTCGACCTGTCTGCAGCCTTTGACACCCACCATCCTCCTCCAGTGCCTCTCCTCCGTTGTCCAGCTGAGTGGGACGGTCCTCGCCTGATTCCACTCTCGCCTATCCAGTCGCAGCCAGAGAATCTTCTCCTCCCACTCCTGCACCGTTATCTCTGGAACCGCCCAAGGATCTATCCTTGACCCCCCCCCCCCCCGCTATTTCTCATCTACATACTGCATCCGAAAACACAGTGTCAGGTTCCACATGTACGCTGACGCTACCCAGCTCTACCTCACCACCACCTCTCTCAACCTCGCCAGTGTTGCTGTGTTGTCCGACTGCTTCTCCAACATCCAGTCCTGGATCAGCCGAAATTTCCTACAATTACACATTTGGAAGACCAATGCCATTGTCTTCAGCCCCCGCCACAAACCCTGTGACGTAAGAAAACTACTAGGCACTTGGTCTAAGCGTTAAACAAAGCTTTAATCAACTGTTTTACAACATGGAGGTCTAGTTGTGTCCTTCACTAGTTCCTGTTAAGAATGTCCCGCGCAAGCTGGGCCCGTGCCCGAGTATTTATACTCTCCCTGGACAGCGCCACCCGCAGGCCACTCAGTATTATTTCATAAGTCATGAATGACAGATTCATGTCACCCTGTTCCCTAGCTACCGATTTCACCCCCCTCCCTGGGCACTCTCAGGCTGAACCAGATTGTACGCAATCTCGCCGTCCTGTTTGAGCCTGAGCTGAGCTTCTGAACCCACATCCTCTCCATCATAAAGACTGCCTTTTCTCCACTTCCGTAATATATCATCTGTCTCCGCCCCTACCCTGCTCATCTGCTACTGAAACTCTCATCCATGCTTTTGTTACCCCCAGACTCAACTATTCCAACATGCTCCTGGCTGGCCTCCTATCTTTCATCCTCCATTAACTTGAGCCCATCCAAAACTCTGCTGTCCATTTCCTAACTCACATCAAGTCCCGTTCTCCCATCATCCCCATGCTCGTTGACCTACATTGGCTCCCACTCCACCAATGTCTCGATTTTAAAAATTCTCATCCTCATGTTCAAATCCCTCCATGGCCTGGGCCCCCTCCCTATCTCTGCAAACTCCTTCAGCCCTGCAACCCTCTGAGAACTCTGTGTTCCTCCAACTCTGGCCTTTTGCATCCCCCAGTTCCTTCGTCCCACCATCAGCCATCTAGGCCCTAAGCTCTGGAATTCCCTCCCCAAACCTCTTCGCCTCGCCACCTCTCTCTCCTCCTTTATGACACTGCCTAAAATCTACCTCTTGGACCAATCATTTGATCACCTGCCCTATTATCGCCATTTCCGCCACCTCCAGCGTGATCCCACCACCAAACACATCTTCCCCTCACCTCCCCTTTCAGCATTCCGAAGGGACCGCTCCCTCCGCGACACCCTAGTCCACTCCTCTATCACCCCCAACATCCCTTCCCCTTCGCCCGGCACCTTCCCGTGCAAGCGCAGGAGATGCAACACATGCCCTTATACCTCCTCCCTTCCCACCGTCTAGGGCCCCAAACACTCCTTCCAGGTGAAACAGCGATTTACTTGTACTTCTTGCAATTTAGTATACTGTATTCGCTGCTCACGATGCGGTCTCCTCTACATTGGGGAGACCAAACGCAGATTGGGTGAAGCGGAACACCTCCATTCAGTCCATAAGGGGGACTCCGAGCTCCCGGTCGCCTGTCACTTTAATTCTCCGCTCCACTCCCACTCTGATCTCTCTGTCCTCGGCCTCCTACACTGTTCCAGTGAAGCTCAACGTAAGCTCGAAGAACAGCACCTCATCTTTCGATTAGGCACTTTACAGCCTTCTGGACTCAACATAGAGTTCAACAATTTCAGACCATAACCCCTGCCCCTATCTTTTTTTTTCTTTTTCTCTCTCTCACATGGCAGCTGTCGATCATTCTGCCATTGCCATTTACACTTCATCTAGAGTCATCTTTTGTTTCTTAACTTGTCCCATTACCATCTCCTTTTGCCTTGCACCATCATCCCTTTTGTCTCTTAATCTCTCCTGCCTTCCATCCTATCACAGACCTTCCCTTTTGTTCTTTCCCCCCTCTCCCTGCCCCTACACTTGCTTAAAAACCTGTTCCATCTCCAGCTTTTTCCAGTTCTGACAAAGGGTCATTGACCTGAAACGTTAACTCTGTTTCTCTCTCCACAGATGCTGCCTGACCTGCTGAGCATTTCCAGCATTTTCTGTTTTTATTTCTAATATCTCCTTCTTTGGCTCAGTTTCATTTTTTTGTCTGATTACACCCCTGTGAAGCGCCTTGGGATGTTTTACTACGTTAAAGGCGCTATATAAATTCAAGTTTATTAGTGAATTAACATCTGCATTAAGATATGCAAAAGCATTAATAATTGGCCCATTAATATCAACAGTGGTTGTTTCTCAGCTTTACAACAGTAGCACTAAATTTATGGTCCGCTGCGTGCAATTAAAGTAATAAATACAGATTGTATTTCTATATAGGAGCACGCAGTGACTTCCAGCAAGTCCTCTGACACCTGTTTATGTTGAGACACTGGTTTAAAAGGGTCCTTGTGGAAAAAGTATTTGGCAAGGTACCTTTTGCATTTGTTTGCACACTGCAGTGGATTGACATCAAGCTCGATATCCCGTTAACTTCATCACTTGCGCAGGCATGGCCGTTGTGATTGAAATGACAGCTGGTTCCTTGAGCACCTCTCCCTGCCCATGTAGAGGGAGGGTTGCTAAATATTTAACTTCATGAGTTCAGTTGCCCTTTTTAATAACAAAAAAAAATCAGATGAGCTGCAGGAGACTGAAAATGTTACATCTGTTATAACTGGCAGCAATCTGGGGGTGGGTGGGAATGTACTCAAGTTGTGGGGACTGAAGGAATCGTAGAAAAGGAGCCTGGTCCCCACAGCAGAGTAACTTAAACCACAGATATGTGGAAATATGAGAAATATTTGCAGGATTTCCAAACCGCATATATGGTATGAAAACTAACTCACAACTGACTCCAGATGCTGAAATGTCCCTCAGCTACTTATTTACAGACTTTAAAGCAAACATTTACTACAATTGCTCAACATAAATAAAGACTTTGAGAAGCATTTTACAAGGGTGATTCCACAACCCCATAACTCCCACCCCAGTAGGCATTGCACTAACAGGGAGCAGAGGTCAGGAACAGAGCTACAGGAAGTGCTGTTGCATGGTGGGAGCGAGACACCGCAAAACGGCCCCTTATGAAATGGCTTTATTAATCGAGGCGCAGAGTTCAAAAGCAAGGGAATTATGCTGAACCTTTATAAAACACTGGCTGGGCCTCAGCTAGAGTATTGTGTTCAATCTGGGCACCGCACTTTATAGGAAGGCTGTCAAGGCCTTGGAGAGAGTGCAGCAGAGATTTACTAGAATGGTACCAGGGATGAGCGATTTCAGTTATGTAGAGATACTGGAGAAGCTGGGGTTGTTCTCCTTAGAGCAGAGAAGGTTAAGGGGTGATTTGATAGAGGTGTTCAAAATCATGAAGGGTTTTGATGGAGTGAATAAGGAGAAACTTGGCGGAAGGGTCAATAACCAGAGCACACAGATTTAAAGTGATTGGCAAAAGGACAAGAGGCAACATGAAGAAACATTTTTTTACGCAGTGAGTTGTTGTGATGTGGAATGCACTGCCTGAAAGCAGATAGAATAGTAAGTTTCAAAAGGGAATTGGATAAATACTCGAAGGGAAAAAAGTTACAGGGGTATGGGGAAAGAGCAGGGGAGTGGGACTCATTGAATAGCTCTTCCAGAGCTGACACGGGCACGGTGGGCCGAATGGCCTCCTTGTGTGCTCCATCATTCTATGATTCGAGTTGTGCTTGTTCGTTTGCCTGTCCTCGGTTACAGTAGTCGAATAAAGGCTAGTGGTGTGCCTGTTGTTGGTCACAAGTAATAGAGTGGAGATTGATGGTGTGCCTGCCTTCAGTCACAGTAGTGGGAAGGATGTTAGTGGCATGCTTATTCTAAGTCACAGGAGCTGCGTGAAGCTTAGGAGGTCTACTCTTGCACCAGGCCTCTCTGGGGCCTTGTCATGCCACAGGCAAAAGTGATATCACTGAACCAAGCTAACATTTAAGGAGCAGTCTGTGTTACCGAGAGGGAGAATATTCACACATCAGCCGGAATTTTAATCGGGAGGCGGGTTGGGAAGCCGGGCGGGTTGGGGGGGGTGGGGTGGCTAGGAAGCGGTCGGGAGAACGGGCTTCCCGCAGGCCCTGCCAAATTTAACGGCAGGGCCTGATTAGCATTTCATAGGTCTGTTTCCCACCTGCAGCCAGCCAGATGGAGAGGCTGGCTGGCTGCGGGCAGATAAGCTTGTGGCATTAGGCCACAGTGAGAAGGGAGGGTGGGGGCTGGGAGGTGGTCGGAAGCTGGAGGAGGATCAGGGGGGCGATCACTTACCTATCACCCCTTACCCTTCGCCCTGCACCTTCCCGTGCAAGCGCAGGAGATGCAACACCTGCCCTTTTACCTCCCCCCTTCCCACTGTCCAGGGCCCCAAACACCCCTTCCAGGTGAAACAGCGATTTACTTGCACTTCTTGCAATTTAGTATACTGTATTCGCTGCTCACGATGCGGTCTCCTCTACACTGGGGAGACCAAACGCAGATTGGGCGACCGCTTTGCGGAACACCTCCGTTCAATCCGTAAGTGTGACCCCGAGCTTCCGGTCGCCTGTCACTTTAATTCTCCGCTCCACTCCCACTCTGACCTCTCCGTCCTCGGCCTCCTGCACTGTTCCAATGAAGCTCAACGTAAGCTCGAGGAACAGCACCTCATCTTTCGATTAGGCACTTTACAGCCTCTGGACTCAACATCGAGTTCAACAATTTCAGACCATAACCTCTGACCCCATTCTTTTTTTAATTATTTTTTCTCTCTCCCACATGGCAGCTGCCTTTCATTCTGTCATTTCCATTTACACTTCATCTAGAGTCATCTTTTGTTTCTTAACTTGTCCCATTACCATCTCCTTTTGCCTTGCGCCATCATCCCTTTTGTCTCTTAATCTCTCCTGCCTTCCAGCCTATCACAGACCTTCCCTCTTGTTCTTTCCTCTCCTCCCCCCTTTCCCTGCCCCAGCACTTGCTTAAAAACCTGTTACATCTCCAACTTTTTCCAGTTCTGACGAAGGGTCATCGACCTGAAACGTTAACTCTGTTTCTCTCGCTACAGATGCTGCCTGACCTGCTGAGTATTTCCAGCATTTTCTGTTTTTATTTCTTTCTCTAGTTTCTCTCCTATCTCCCCTCCTCTCCTTTCCTCTCCAAGCTCAACATGTCCATGAGATCCATTGCCTGCCCACTTGACCCCATTCTCAGTAAACTGCTGACCACCCAACTTCCCCTCTTGGCTCCCATGCTAGCTGACAATGTAAATGATTCCCTCTCCTCAAGTAATGTCCCGTTCCCTTTCAAAACTGCCATCGTCATCTCCTCCTCAAAAAACCTAAACTCTTCTATCATTGCAAACCACCGCCCCATCTCCAACCTTCCTTTCCTCTACAAAGTCTTGAATGTGTTGTCGCCTCTCACTTAATTGAATAACTCCGATCATGTTTCCGCCCTGCCACAGCATTGAAATGGCCTTAATCAAAGTCACATCATCTGAAAACATAGGCCGCGAATTTAATCGAGGAGGCGGGATGGGGGCGGGACAGCTGGTTTCCGGGTTCTGGTCCCGCTCCCAGCTGCAGTCGCTCTCTAGACGTGATTTTCCCTTGATTGGCCTTGTTAAGCCCCGCCCTGCGGGCTTCCCGGCCATGAAACCGGCATTTCCGATGTCCCTACAGGTACACCTCGTACACACCCGTAGGGATCGGAATATACCGGCCAACATATCTAGGGAGTGATTATAAGGTAGTGATCAAGTGGAGTGCTTTAGGTAAGGGTCATAAACTACTTATCTTCACTCCAATGGTTTGACCTCATTTGATTACTAGTTTGGAATCACTCCCAGCTATCTACTATATCCTATTTCCTACTAACTCAGTCTTTTGGTGTTATGCTAAGTTATATTTTAGCAAGGACTGCCGAGAAAGTGCACGGAAATGTGCTTTTCATGCTTTAGCAATTTGATTACTCTCTCAATCCCTCTTCTACGCTGATTTAGTTGGGAGGTGGGTTTGGTGTAAGAAATCCGGCCTGTTTCCGAGCTGTTGGTTACACAATCCCTTTCTGGTATTTTTTGCTGAGCTAGCAAAGTTTGACAGCAGCAAAGCTGGCGAGTACCAATCCCTTTGATGTTTTATATGTATCCGAATTAGCACATGTGCTGGATCAGCGTCCCGGCTAAAGGGCTCAGCTGCTGTTGTTCCGGCTATTAACACACTCGTAAAACGCAGTACAGGTGTTGTGATCATAGGAGGTTGCATCCTCCCTCCCTGAACCTTTTGTTGCAGGTCGAGTTTGAGCACAGTCGCTCTTCATGGTTGCACTGTTTCTGCCCTATCCCTGTGCATTCAAATTGTTCTCCCTGTAGGTATCGGCAGCAGGTCCAGGAAGGGGTCTAGCAAGTCTCCTGGTTGAGCAGTTCCCTCTGCATCTCCAGCTATTGGCCTTCCCAAGACCAGCCTACACTTCTTAAATGCTGTTCATTAGTATACGTTAAAGCTATTCAACATCTGAATAACTTAAAGCCACAGCTGGCCATCAGAAATACTATACACACAAACTAGTGCCTGCGTACAAGCGTAAATATCTTTCCAGACAGCAGAAGCTGTGAGGCAGTGAGGCTGGTACAGGACCAGGGTGCAGAACTGGAGCTGCGATGTTGTGGCATATCTCTGCTATGGAAGCCTTGCACTATCTACCCTTTTCTATTTTTGCTCCATCCATCTGGATTGCGTTAATCCTGTTGGGAACAATTCCTTTTAAGGCCCTCACCTGGTGCTGTAATCTGGTCAATCACTCATTCTTTTGGTGCTAAATCATATTTTTGGTTTCTCAGAAAGCAGTGCATCTTTCTTCAGTCTTAATGTTGCAGTTGGCCTGAATAACCCATCATCCTGTTTTTCCCTCCATCTCAGTTAGGAAGTCTGACTATTCAGATGAATTCTGCTTGTTTGGAATGGTTGTTGTGAAGGTACATCATACCACACTCCATAGTGCAGTCCAACAAAATGCTGATGCCTATTGAGGGCAGAACACAGGAAAAAAAGCACTGATGGCAGAAGGTGATATTTCACTTTCTTCCCCCATTTTCTCCCCTCTGCTCCCCTCGTCATTGACTCATACTGGCCTAGGATTCCACAGGTGCTACCACCTCTCCGGTACCTTGTCCAGGTTGCCTGTTCTTCATGTGTGAGCCCAGATGGTGAGTGTCACACCAGGGACATCACAACCAGTCCCAATCATGTCCTCAACACACATTCTTCCAGCATGGGTCTCTTGATACCACAGATTCTTTCCCATTTCCTAGCTGAGGGGTACTGTGACCGATTGTAGCCACCATACCCACCCCCCCCCCCCCCCCACCCCCAAAAAAAAAATTAGTCTTAGAGACATTGCCTCGCTCAACATAGACTGGGAATCAAACCAGGGTCTTTCTGGTGTATATACTTCATTTGTGAGAGCTGTATTTGTAGGGAGTGCATCTTGGAAAATTGTGGCCAAGTGCTTCTGGTTTCCTGAGTCCTGCTCCCTGCTGGGACCACCATTGTAGTGCTTATTTTATTATGGCCCGGATTTTGCGGTCAGCAGCGAAGTGATGGCGCTTGCCGCCGACCTCAAAGAAAGCTGCCCACAAAGATCTAGCGATCTCTGTGGCATCGATTTCACCTCTCCCAACATTAATTTGAATCTGGTGCCAAGTCTAGGGCATCTCCAGTGACCAGCAACAGTGATGTCATCAAGCTAGCTAAGCAGTCAATCACATCGAAGAATTCTCTCAGACAGCAAACCAGGAAGTAAAATGCACTGATTTTCCTTTTACAGAGAGCAAAATAAAGATTGGGACATACACATGGGATTAAGGTAGAAGCTGAAATATCACAAACAAACGTTAAAAAAAGAATTATAAAAAACCATGGAATTTTTATCATAATGGAAAAGTTTGACATTCCACAAATATAAAATTAGTTTTTCAGGGGAAGAACGGTTGTTCAGCAGTAATTATGACTCAGTACGCCATTATAAAACCCAGTTACACCTCATTGAACAAGGCTTAACTTTTTTAGGGGTTTGTAAGAGTGATATACCAGCGTAAAAGGGGAAGCTTTTGTCAGTTCAGTGATTTCACTTGATTGCCGGCTCCGAGGAGTTCAGCAGGGAGCGCCCTGTGGAGGAGCAGGGAATGACTAACAGCAACTTCTGGATTTCTGCGTTTAACTATGCACGTGCATACTCCAGGAGTTACTGTCAGATTCACAGAGTAATGACGGCGAACGTTGACAGTTTCTCCGTCACTACAATCGCAAATTCCGGACCTATATTTTTTTCATGGAATGTGGATGATGCTGGCAAGGCTGCATACATTGACCCTCCTTAGATGCCCTGAACAGATGATAGTGGGCCTTCTACCACTGCAGACCTTATGGTGATGGTGCTACCACAAGGTGTTAGATAGGGAATTCCACGATTTCAGAGGAACACCGTAAATTATTGCCCTTTATTCATGCCATGCTGCAAATTTTCAAATGCGTTGTAGAAGCATGAAGTAGGGGTACAACAGCCTATTGGTTATGGTGCTGTGCTAGCAAGCCAGAGGTCATGAGTATAAAATCCCACTATGGCAAGTTGTGAAATTGAATTAAATAAATCTCGTAATTTGTAGGCTATCACCAGAAACAATTACCAGATCATTGTGAAAACCCTGAAGGGATTTTTACTAGTCCTAGCCCCAATCCCGGATCAGGCGTATTTCTCAGATGTTCACTTTCAATTAAAGTTTGAGGTAGCCGAATCCTAAAGACGCTTAATTGGGTCTAAAGGTCCGGACTATCTCTCCCTAAAGGAAAGGAACAACCCGAGAATGTTACCGTCCTCCAGATAGCGCTTTTAAATAAGTTTAGCTAGACTGTAACGTCCGGATATTATGAGGGTCCGGAAAACTCCCTCAGAATTCTGTAACTCTTCACCAAAGAGTGTACAGAGATTGAGTTCATGAGTTATTGATACAGAAGACTTATGTGAGACAATTCTAAAAATATATAGAGATTTATTGAAAGAACCGACATGTAATTTACAGTTGGTGGATCAGTCAATCGCAACATTAACAGTTCTAAAAAGGAGAAAAAATACAATCTTATTATTAACAGAGAATCTTACTTTTAAATCTTAACTTCGCTACAGTATTACAGTTCTTAAAGTTTTCTATACAGGATATCCATCAATATCAAATACCTTTGATCCCCGAGGTACAAAGAGTTGGAGACCACAGAGCCGCCTCTGTGGTCGAGAATCGCTTTGCCCAATTAAAGCGAGTCTGATATCCCATTTGAGAGTTCAATATTTATACCCTTTTTCAGTGGTATTTCCTTTAAAGTTTCTGCTGACCCAAGTTAATTATCCCTATTCATCTTTCTGCCAACCTCTGCAATTCTTACTGCTACATCAGCCAGAATCTTGTCTCATCTCCAGGTGTTCTGAGTTTACCATAGAGAACGGTGTGAAGGGCAAGTGGTCCTTATTTTATGTGCCATCTTTACGAAGTTTAAATTAGAACACCTTATCCAGGATGAACCATTGTTTTTGTTCCCAAAGGTCAGCCTGTCGGAGCCATGCACCTTCTCTTTCAATAAGATTATTTATCCAGGGTCAACAACTGTCTTATCTCAATAGCCAGAATTCTTTCATAGCTATTTGATAGTTAGGTTTCTAAATTTTCAAGCCCAGTTTGTCATGTTTTAATAAGGCCAGAATTCTTTCATAAGATAGTGTATTTTTCTGAATAGGTTATACGGCTTATTCCTTCACAACCCAACTGATTTGCTAATGTCCTTCAGGTCTGACCGACACATCATTTTATTCCCACACTGTGTGGCTGACTCTTAATACCTTTTGAAGTTGCCTTGCAAGCCATTCAGTGATAAAAAGCAATCGCTGTCAAGAAGGTGGCCCACCATCAACTTCTCAAGGCAAGTCACCCACATCCTGAGAACAGATTTTAAAAAGTACTTTTTGAAGTGTAGTCACTGTTGTAATGCAGGGAAAAGTGGCAGCCAACGCACATAGGAAGATCCTACAAGTATCCATGAGATAATTGCCTACCGAATCCGTTTTAATTATGTTGATTGAGGGACAATTGATGGCCAGGACACCAGAAGAACTCCCCTGCCCTTCTTTGAATAGTGCCATAGGGTCTTTAACATCTACCCGAGAGGGAATACAAGACCTCAGTTTAACATCTTGTATGAAAGATGACATCTCCCTTTCAACCTAAATTTTGTGCTCAAATCTCTGGAGTGGAGCATAAACCCACAACACTTCGACTCAGAGGCAAGAGTGCTCCCACTGAGCCAAGGTGACACTTAATTTAAATGAATGGCAATCGGGTACAGACCACAAGAACTATGTCTCTTTATAAGCACAAATTGCTGCCGTTTAATAATACATCTGTGAGGGACTCAAATCATATTCCTTAAGGCAACGTCTCGATTTTAAAATTCTCAGCCTTGTGTTCAAATCCCTCCATGGCCTCGCCCCTCCCTGTCTCTGTAGCCCCCCTTCAGCCCTATAACCGTCCGAGATCTCTGCGCTCCTCCAATTCTGACCTCTTGTGCATTCCCGATTTTCATCGTTCCACCATTGGTGGCCGTGCTTTCAGCTGCCTGGGCCCTAAGCTCTGGAATTCCCTCCCTAAACTTTACCGCCTCTCTACCTTGCTCTCTTCCTTTAGGTAACTCCTTAAAACTTACCTCTTTGACCAAGCTTTTGGTCACCTGTCCTAATATTTTTTTATGTGGTTTGGTGTCAAATTTTGTCTGATAATCGCTCCTGTGAAGCGCCATGGGATGTTTTTACTGTGTTAAAGGTGCCGTATAAATGCATGTTGTTGTTGCTGTTAAGTTCAGCAGAGGCAGGAATAATGTGTGTGCGAGCGAACTTGACAGATCCACCACATGTCCTTTATTAGGAGAGCGTTCAGACGTGTGGGTTGAAATATTTATGTTCAAATTGGATTACAATCTGCGTCATGCTTGCTGATCATAAATATGACTCCGAACAGATCGCCAATGTTGAGAGCTCTGGGATAAGTAAGAAGTGACCTTTGCATGTGCAAAAAGCCTGCCCAAGCCCTGTGTAGAGGTTAGAAGTCATAAGTCAGAGGTCAACTGTTTCCAGCACATATCCGCTCACTGGGAAAGGAGCAGTCGGAATGGAATGTTAAAGTGTGTTGTTTAACAGCTTTAAATAAGTGAAAATAATTGTATCTGTATATTTTCTGAGATAACAGAGCGACTATTTTTAAGTCTATCCGGCAATTTGCACCTCTATTTCGAAAGTTGATTTTAAGCCACAAAGGTATTTCCAGAGATGAGAATATTTAGTTATGAGGGGAGACTCGAGAAATTGGGGCTCCTTTATTAGAACAAAGTTTGAGAAGAGCGAGAAGTTCAAAATTTTAAATTGTGAAAGACTATTTCCATTGGTTGGTGAGTCGCTAACTCGAGGCTATGTTTAAGATCACCACCAAAGAATGAAGGGCGACCTCAGGAGAAATTTATTTATGCAGAGCGTTGTTGCAGAAACCCAGCTGGTTAATTCAATTCCTTTAGGGGAGGAAACCTGCCATCTGGTCTCTCTGTGACTCCAGTCCCACACCAATGTGGTTGACTCCTAACTGCCCACTAAAGTGGCCGAACAAGCCACTCAATCACGGCAATTAGAGCAATCAGACAATGAATGCCAAACCTGCCAGTGATGTCCACATCCCTAGAATGAATAAAACATTTTGGCCGGAATTTTGCCGGCGCTCAGAGTGCGGGTTTGGAGGCAGGACCGTTGTCAAAATCGCAAAGATTGACAGCGGGTAGGAAACCCGCTGTCAACCCGCCTCCAATCAATCTTCCCAAGTGTCGGGTTCCCGATTTGCACATGGACCTGACACCTAGCGGCGGGAAGAGGATTAAAGCCACTTACCTGCCTGTTAACAGGTACTTGATAGTAGTTAACAGGCTCTTTTTCAATTTTGCTGCTTCTGCCTTGGGTTTCCCGATGTCCGGACACCATGCCAGGTAAGTGTGGCATGTTGTGAGTCTGCTGTAATGTTTCTGCATTGATGACAGCTGCAGAAGTGATGTGAAGGATCCATTGGTGCACTGGTGAGTTTCAGAGGTTAGAAAATGTTGGGAAAATCATTTTTAATGCATTTACACTTTTCTGTAGGTTACAAGTTTTGAATTGGATGTCTAGTCCCACCTCATTGGGAGAACCTCTCTCACCAGTGACAGATCGCTTCTGTAACCTCACCTGCAGCTGTCATCTGCTGCAGCCTAGGGAGGGAGTCATTGGAGAGCCTGGTTGCAAGAGCCCACTTTTGTGCAGTGATTGTCAGTGTTTGCAGCACCTCAATGCTGTCAAACACTGAGAAATCAGCTGTCAAAAAAAATTGTGCGTGGTCCTTTTAAGAAAACTGGCGGATGACGTCATCTGACCGGCTTCCTCTTAATTGGCTGGCAAGCCCACAGGGCGGCGTTAACAAGATCAATCAACGTAAAATCACGTCCGTGGGCCGGATGCAGTTGGGAGCGGGACCAGCTGACCCGGAAACCAGCTGACCCGCTCCCAAGCCACCTCCATTTACAAAATGGCAGCCTTTGTTTTAAAACATAGCTGTCCGACCAGAATCAGTGGTGGAAGTAGAATCCATAATAGCTTTTAAAAAGGGAAGAATAAAATTAAATATTTATAAAGAGGGCTGGGGAATGGGACAATATGGCTAACTTTTTCAGAGCTGGTCTAGGTACGATGCGTCACAGGGCCCCCTTCTGTGCTGTAAATGATTCTGACATCGAAACTGTGCTAACATGGCACCTCTGGGCAGTTTTTTTCCCAGAGTGCCATTGTCACTGTATTCAAGGGGCATCATTGATGTTTTAGGAAGTTTCCCTGAAACATGGAAACATAGAAAAATAGGAGTTGCCCCTTCGGCCCTTCGAGCCTGCTCTGCCATTCAATATGATCATGGCTGATCCTCTATCTCAATACCATATTCCCGCTCTCTCCCCATACCCCTTGATGCCTTTTGTGTCTAGAAATCTATCTATCTCCTTCTTAAATAAAATGGCCCAAAAATTCGGCTGAAAACGGGAGAGTACGCACTGTGTACTCTCGCGTATTCAGTCCCGAAGTGCCGGTTTCCTGCATGCACTGCGCATGCGCGGGAAACCGGCACTTCGGGTATGGCTAAGGGGGCGGTTCCTAAGTGAACCGCGTGCGCACTACAGGCTGTGCGCACGCAGCGCATTTAGGTTTTTTTTCAGGTTTCAACGCGAAGGTAAGTACGGAAGATTTTACACATGAAGAAAGGAGGCGTAAGACCCCCTTTTAACAAGGTAAGTCGTTAATTAAGTATTATTTTAAATTCTTTTCAACAGGTTTATCTTTTTTAGAGACTTTAAAGAAAGGTAAGTTTATTTTTATAACTTTTAAAAAGAATTTAAATTTTTTCAAAAATTTAAATTTTTGTTTAAAGTGGTTAATTTATTTAACTATAGTTATTTTATTAATGTGATGGTTTTTTTAAAATTTATTTGAGGTTTAGCTGTTCTTTTGGGGGCAATTTGTATTCATAGTTTTGACAGTTCTCCTGTCAAAGCTATGAATGAAAGATGGTGTGCTGCCATTGGCTCTCCATTGCCCACGTGATCCCAGAGGTCGCATCGAACTAACTGCGCCTCTGGGACACGCACACACTGCGCGCCTGGCACCAGGGAGAGGTCCAGGAGCTGAAGTTCGTGTGGGCCCGAAACACAACGGCCGGCGCGGAGTGTGATATCGCGGGGGACTGCCTGGGAGGACTCTCTCTCTCTCTCGCTCATTTTGCATCCAGGTCCTCTCACAGCAAAGGCCGGGCAGTCTCTGACCTGCAATGATGACATCATCAGAGGCGACTTTCAGACTGAAACCACTAATTGGTTCATGGGTTCCCACATGCTGGAACTCAATTGCCCAATTAAGTGAAAATTGCATCAATCTCCCACATCCAATTGCAGTCGGGTGGATAACACGAAAAGTGGATGACACGACCCCAACCCGCCCCAGTATCAAAATCCAGCCCTTTGGCTCCAAAAGGAGCCACGTGGCCTTCAGACAGGTTAATCAATCCTTTCCCCCCCAGGATTTGATTACCTCGGTCTAGATGAGGCTTGGCACCTTTTAAGAAGGCCTCAAAGGGACTCAAACAAGCTCTCAACTGGTGGGTGGTCCACTTCGGTATATTAAAGACAGGAAAAACAGAATTTCTGGGGAAGCACAGGAACTCCCCCAAACATAGCCCCTTAACTATTGGTTGGGGCAGGGGGCAAGCGGTAGATCTTACCATGTCTCCCCCGCTCCCCCCCCCACTGAAATTTAAAGGGCCACTACAAATGGGGCAGAATCCCACCGTAATCAGACTCTGCCCCAAATTCAGCCGCCCTGGATGGAAATCAGGTGTTGTGTTCTCTCCAGTCGCAGAATTTTAGAGTGAATGAATTTTCAGCTGCTAGTATGATCGTCTACACGAGTCATGTAGCTGAACCTTTTACCAACCCAATAAATTGTTTTACAGGAGACGTAATCATTATTACTATCGGAATGGGAAAATTAAAGGAATAGAAATGATTCTGAAAGCTGGCATATGGATGTCAGATGAGAAGTACTTCTCTCAAAACCGTACTGTCAGAATGGAGTGTCCCGAGAAGTTATTGGCACCCTGTGTGATGCCATACTTAATGTTGGTCAGTTGGTGTCTCTGAACCCCAGCGTGTAACGCAGATTTTCTTTCTGTCTAGGTGGTGTTTGAAGCCTTGCACAATCTGGAGCCTCGTGGTTACGTTGTGGGATGGATCATCGCCATCAGCCTTTTTGTGGGAATTCTCATTTTCCTGTTACTTGCTGTCTTGCTTTGGAAGGTAAACTGGCCTGTGATCTCTCGGAGCAGTCTCATATTTTCCCGTGGAAGCAGAAATTTGCCTTTGTTTTGCCTTCCAATGCGCATAAACTATATCTGATGGATTATCCATTTAAATGCTTCCTACAATATTAACACGTAGGGGCTGATTCCACGACCTGAGCTCTTAATAGGGAATGGCATGTGTGGGTAGCGAGGCTTGCGATTTCCAGAGATGCGTTCCATGCAAGTGTTGCTCCATCCCACGAGCAATAGATTATACAATTACTCCTGAATTTGCGCAGAATTCCAAATTATGGGTTTGATTCTTGAATCAAGTGCTCCCTGTGCTTTGTCGCTGCAGCCCGATTTTCTAGCCATTCATTCAAATGGATACATATAAGAACATAAGAAATAGGAGCAGGAACAGGCCACTCGGCCCCTCGAGCCTGCTCCGCCATTCAATAAGATCATGGCTGATCTTGGGCTCAAAGCCACTTCCCTGCCCGCTCCCCATAACCCTTCACTCCCTTATCTTGCAAATACCTGTCTATCGCCACCTTAAATGTATTTAATGACCCAGCCTCCATGGCTCTCTGGGGCAGAGAATTCCACAGATTTCCGACCCTCTGGGAGAAGAAATTCCTCCTCATCTCAGTTCTAAAAGGGCGACCCTTTATTCTGAAACTATGCCCCCGAGTTCTAGATTCCCCCACGAGGGGAAATATCCTCTCTGCATCTACCCTGTCGAGCCCCCTCAGTATCTTATATGTTTCAATATGATCACCTCTCATTCTTCTAAATTCCAATGAGTATAGGCCCAGCCTGCTCAACCTTTCCTCACAAGTCAAACCCCTCATCTGTGGAATTAACCTAGTGAATCGTCTCCGAACTGCCTCCAATGCAAGTATATCCTTCCTTAAATAAGGAGACCCAAACTGTACACTGTTTACTAATCTGAGCTGCAAGCAAAGGAAAAAATAAACTGCATTTCATATCCTCAGGTCTTTTCAAAGTGCTTCACAGTCAATGAATTGACTTTTGCATTGTAGTCACTGTTATGTAGGTAACAGTGGCAGCCAATTTGTGCGCAGCAAGGTCCCACAGTCAGCAGCTGAAGTAAGTGACCGGTTAACCTGCATTTGGTGATGTTAGCTGAGGGATTAATGTTGGCCCAAGACACTGGGAGAACTCTCTGCTCTTCTAATACTGCCATGGGATCTTTTGCATCCAAACAACAGGTCCTCACTTTAACCATCCCAAAGGCTCCGTGACAGGAGAGTGAAACTCGTAAATTGTTTCGGTTCTCGGGATTTGGGCGACGCTGGCAACACCGTATTTAACGTCCGTCCCGAGTTAGCCTGAGCAGGTGGTGGTGGGCCTTCTGCTTGACCTGCCACAGCCCTTGTGGTGATGATGCTAGGGAGGGTATTCCCATATTTTGACCCAGAGACGATGATGGAACCCTAACCCTAACCCAAAATATGTCCCAAGTGTGTGACTTAGAGGTGGTGGTGTACCCATCACATGGCTGCTCTTGTGTTTCTCGGTGGTAGACGCTGCAGGCCTGGGAGCTTGCATTTGCAGAGCTGTTGAGGTAAGCTTGGTGAGTTATTGTTGTGCGTCCTGTAGGTCGTGCATACTGCAGTCACAGTATGCCAGTGGTGGAGGAGGTGGGTATTGATTCCAGTGGTAGGAGTGCCAATGAAGCAGACTACTGTATCCTGGATGGTGTGGAGCTTCTTGAGTGTTGTTGTGATATGACCAGCCCAGTTAAGCTTCTGGTTAATGGTGACCCCCCCCCCCAAAATGTTAATGCTGAGCGTGATGCCATTGAAGGTCATGGGAAGGTGGTTGGGCTTCTTCTTGTTGGAGGTGGCCACTGCCTGGCACTAATGTTGTGCGAAGGCTAGCTGCTACTTGTCAGCCCAGCCTGGGTGTTATCTGGGTCCTGCTGTAGGCTGGCATGGGCTGCTTGACGATCAGAGTGATGGAGAGGGGCAGACCAGTGCATGGTGGCCAGTGTAGTCATTTTGAAAGCTAAAGAAGTACAGACATGAGGACAAGTATGTCATGAGTAAAACATAACATCACAAGTTATATGTGAAATGGGTTGTGCATTAGAAATGGAGCTTGAGGAGGACAATAACACTAAACTTACTGAGCACATCACAGAATCTCAACTACCACGTACCTTATGGCAGCACCCACCTTCTTGCAGTCTTGTATAAAACGCATTGTGGGGATCATCGATGCCTCTTGTAAATCATTGCAGCAATTGTTCATTCACTGTCCTCTTACCTCAGGGTTTATACAAAACACGCGAGAGTTGAAAATACTACCCTGTACTGTTTAGAGCATAATTCATTTTGAGCTGACACCATTCATTCTTTATGTTACTGTGGCTTTGTTTCTTGGTTTCTGCCGCTGACTCTTTGTACTTCACAGAGTGTTTACAGGAGGTGTACAATTATTTAGGATTTTGTGGAGTGGATTTAGAGAGCAGTGGCCGTTTTAGTTTTTATCTGCTTTAATTTGTATAAGCTTCAAGTTGGCTTTAGTAAGTATCAATACACAGAGAGTGCAAACTGTGCAATGTCTGAATTCATACTCTTAAAGTCATACACATCTTTACTCTTTCAAATTAGAGCTGCCAAATATCCCAGCTCTGTGTATCAGGCACACTTCTATCAAAGCTAGAGGGTCTCTGTTTCCTTTTCCCCACCCAATACTGCACCAGTCAACAGCAGCAGGCAGCAGGAGCGTGCATTTATAGAGCACCTTCGACATAGAAAAACATCCCAAAGTGCTTCACAGAAGTATAATCAGGCTAAAATGGACGCTGAGCCGAAGAAGGAGATAGTTAGGAGAGGTGACCAAAAACGTAGTCAAGGATGTGGGTTTCAAGGAGGGTCTTAAGGAAGAGAAGAAGGTGGAGAAATTTAGGGAGGGAATTCTAGAATGTGCGTTCCAGACGGCTGAAGGCAGGAGGAAGGGTCCTCCACTCCAGGGCAAATTCCATTTGTGCCCCGCAAAACTGTCTTTGTGCCGATCCACCTTTCTTGTTCCCATTCAGAGCAGTGAGAAAGTAGTTGGTGGGACTTGGGTAGGGGGTTAACTAGCCTAATGCAAGGGAGGTGATGACTGCAAGTACCCTTCTCTGTACAACTGCACCTTATGAAACAGAAGATAGGTACACTGAAAATGTACACAGATAAGAAAGACTAAAACTGATACTTAACTGTGTGCAATCCCTATGTTGTCGTCTTGGAAAACAGCACAGCCATAATGATCATACCAAGAAGTCATCAGCACCACAATCTTTGCCAAATGCCACTAAACACCTTGGCCACTCGCACTCAGTATAAAATGCTCTCTGATCTTGCTTCCAAACCTCCACAGCCTGACACCTGGCTGTCCCTATAACTCTCTGTCCAGCTGTCTTATCTGATGTGTAGTAAAAATAAAGAAAAATGCAAAGGCCTAGATTTTCGGAATCAGCAGGTGGCAGAGTGGGCTTTGGTCCCCCCTCCACCCCCTGTCTCTGTGTGCACTGACGCTGGCATATCTGGTGGGGGGAGAGCGGTGCCAGGCTCATTTGAACTTTTCTGGGATGCTCCTGGCGGCATTCCCACTGCTGCCGGGTGGCTTTCCTCGGACGTGTGGGAAGGAAGTGGCGTTGGGCGCCTGCTGCGGCAGGCATCAGGGCTCTACAAAAAAGTCTTCAAAACTCCTAAATTTGACCAATACAGCCATTGATTGTACTGTAGATATAAATAAGTATAACGTGGATAAATGTGAAGTTATCCACTTGGGTAGGAAAAACAGAAAGGCAGAGTATTATTTAAATGGTGCTAGATTGGGAAATGTTGATGTACAAAGGGACCTGGGTGTCCTTGTACACCAGTCACTGAAAGCAAACATGCAGGTGCAGCAAGCAGTTAGGAAGGCAAATGGTATGTTGGCCTTCTTTGCAAGAGGATTTGAGTGCAGGAGCAAGGATGTCTTACTACAGTTATACAGGGCCTTGGTGAGACCACACCTGGAGTAGTGTGTGCAGTTTTGGCCTCCTTACCTAAGAAAGGTTCACCAGACTGATTCATGGGATGGCAGGACTGTCTTATGAGGAGAGATTGGGTCGACTACGCCTGTATTCACTAGAGTTTAGAAGAATGAGAGGGGATCTCATTGAAACGTATAAAATTCTGACAGGGCTAGACAGACTGGATGCAGGGAGGATGTTTCCCCTGGCTGGGGGGTCTAGAACGAGGGGTCACAGTCTCAGGATATGGGGTAGGATATTTAGGACTGAGATGAGGAGAAATTTCTTTACTCAGAGGGTGGTGAACCTGTGGAATTCTCTACCACAGAAGGCTATGGAGGCCAAGTCACTGAATATACTTAAGAAGGAGATAGATAGATTTCTAGACACAAGGGGCATCAAGGGGTATGGGGAGAGAGTGGGAATATGGTATTGAGATAGAGGATCAGCCATGATCATATTGAATGACGGAGCAGGCTCGAAGGGCCGAATGGCCGACTCCTGCTCCTATTTTTCTATGTTTCTATATAACTATGCAGGAGCTAAATGTAGTATTTTTGCAAGTACAGGGGTAGAGTTTCCGATTTGAGCGCAGTCGGCAATCTAGGCACAAATCGAAGCGTTTGCAATCATCTCCAGCCAGAAGTGCCGAGTGGATGATCCATATCGGCCTCCTCCTGAGGTCCCCACCATCACAGATACCAGTCTTCAGCCAATTCAATTCACTCCACGTGATATCAAGAAACGGCTGAGCGCACTGGATACAGCAACGGCTATGGGTCCCGACAACATCCCGGCTATCGTGCTGAAGGCTTGTGCTCCAGAACTAGCCGCGCCTCTAGCCAAGCTGTTCCAGTACAGCTACAACACTGGCATCTGCCCAACTATGTGGAAAATTGTCCAGCTATGTCCTGTCCACAAAAAGCAGGACAATTCCAATCCGGCCAATTACTGCCCCATCAGTGATGGAACGTGTCATCGACAGTGTATCAAGCGGCGCTTACTTACCAATATCCTGCTCACTGATGCCCAGTTTGGGTTCCGCCAAGACCACTCGGCTCCAGACCTCATTACAGCCTTGGTCCAAACATGGACAAAGGAGCTGAATTCCAGAGGTGAGGTGAGAGTGACTGCCCTTGACATCAAGGCAGCATTTGACCGAGTGTGGCACCAAGGAGCCCTAGTAAAACTGAAGTCAATGGGAATCAGAAGGAAAGTTTTCCACTGGCTGGAGTCATACCTAGCACAAAGGAAGCTAGTTGTGGCTGTTGTAGGATAATCATCTCAGTCCCAAGACATAGCTGCAGGAGTTCCTCAGGACAGTGTCCTAGGCCCAACCATCTTCAACTGCTTCATCAATGACCTTCCCTCCGTCATGAGGTCAGAAGTGGGGATGTTCACTGATGATTGCACAGTGTTCAGTGCCATTCACAATTCCTCAGTTAATGAAGCAGTCCGTGCCCGCATGCAACAAGACCTGGACAACATTCAGGCTTGGGCTTATAAGTGGCAGGTAACATTTGCGCCACACAAGTGCCAGGCAATGATCATATCCAACAAGAGAGAGTCCAACCACCTCCCGTTGACATCCAATGCCATTACCATCATTGAATCCCCCAACATCAACATCCTGTGGGTCACCATTGACCAGAAACTTAACTGGACCAGCCACAGAAATACTGTGGCTACAAGAGCAGGTCAGAGGCTAGGTCTTCTGTGGCAAATGACTCACCTCCTGACTCCCCAAAGCCTTTCTCCCACTACAAGGCACAAGTCAGGAGTGTGATTGAATACTTTCTACTTGCATGGTTAAGTGCAGCTCCATCAACACTCAAGAAGTTCAACAACATCCAAGACAAAGCAGTCCACTTGATCGGCATCCCATTCACTCCCTCCACCACTGGCGTACCGTGGCTGCAGTGTGTACCATCTACAAGATGCGCTGCAGCAACTCGCCAAGGCTTCTTCGACAGCACCTCCCAAACCCACGACCTCTGCCACCTAGAAGGACAAGGGCAGCAGGCACATGGGAACACCATGACCTCCCAAGTTCCCCTCCAAGTCACACACCATCCTGACTTGGAAATATATCACCGTTCCTTCATCGTCGCTGGGTCAAAATCCTGGAACTCCCTCCCTAACAGCACTGTGGAAGTACCTTCACCACACGGACTGCAGCGGTTCAAGAAGGCGGCTCACCGCCACCTTCTCAAGGGCAACTAGGGATGGGCAATAAATGCTGGCCTTGCCAGCGACGCCCACATCCCATGAACGAATAAAAAAACTAGCTTAATTTTAAGAGCCTCCTCATAGGCCTGCAATAGGGTACAATGAGCGGAAACTCGCCGTGGTGATTAATTTGATCTGGGGGCGGGAGCTGGGTCGCTTCCAGCGCGATGTTTTTTAAACCAGTGCAAAAAATCGCGGAAGCTCGATTTGTGGTGGTTTGAATCGCGCTGGAATTCCTCGATCTTTTGCGCGGGTTGGTCGATTTGGGGGACGAATTGTCCCCTAGCGGAAACTCCAGGACAATATGTTGCCTACTGTGAAATGTACGTAGCTCCGGGACATGTCCGTATCCGATTCGATAGGTCGGTATCGGCCATCCTTGAAACTTCAACACCAGAGAGCAGAGTCAGGGTTCTGTCCACTGGGCTGATGAAGCAACACAACATATGTGTAAAATGATTTGATGATTTCACTCTGTTGCGTGTGGTACTTGTCGTTTATTTGCTTTTTCTCACTCGGGAGATGAACGCGAGGTGTTTGCTTGTGTTTTGCTTGTTTTTTTTGTACAGAAATTGGCTTGCACTCTCCTGCAGGGAGGGGAACAGTTGCAAACTCATCAGTTTTCCCTCTTTGATTTATTGATTGCAATTTTAATTCCAAGTGGTTTCTGTTGCTGTTCCCATGGTTCAGGAATGCTTTGCCATGCAACACTGAAACTTATATCCTCAGGTGGTTATTATCACTGTAGATCTCGACTGTTATCCAGCGCTGTGTTTCTTTAGTTCTGATAACTGTGGCATTGATCCAGGATTGTATCAATGGGAACATTTCAGCTACAATAGTTCAGTAATAGTCAACAAGTTTACTCTTGGTGCTGCCAAGACTGCTGGCCGCCAGCTGATGGGAAAATCAACTTCTTATTGCTTATCAGTTGAAATGCTAAAGAAAGCAGCTGGAATGTTTGTACTGCTGGACAAAGGTAAATTAAAACCTGTCTTGAGAAAGGGTCTTGGTCCTGTGCTTGATGACTCTCAGTGGTATGGAAGAATTCATGTGTAATCGCAGCTTGCCGCAGATTTATTTTCCTGTTCTCCTTCTATAGACAGTGATCTGAGCTTTGTTTAACATGATTGACTGAACGGTAAAAATGTTCAGGCTCACGAGGGAGATTTGGTGCTAATCAAGGTCATTAATCCCTACAACGCTAACATAAAAAGGCTCTTTCACGTTACAATGGAATAAGTTATGGAAAAGGACAAAGAGAGATCAGGAGTAAAAGTTCTCGATTGGGGAAAGGCCAATTTTACTAAACTGAGATCCGATTTAGCAAAAGTGGACTGGAAACAGCTACTTGAAGGTAAATCAGTGTCCGAGCAGTGGGAGACATTCAAGGAGGAGATAGTGAGGGTCCAGAGCAAATATTTTCCCACAAAGAAAAAGGGTGGGACTCCCAAATCTAAAGCCCCCTGGATGTCGAGGGGTATACAGGGTAGGATAAGGCAAAAAAGGGAAGCCTATGTCAGATACCGAGAGTTCAATACTGCAGAAAGCTTTGTGTGGAGGCGGAAGACGTGGGTATGGTTCTTAAAAAATACTTTGCGTCTGTCTTCACAAAAGAGAGGGACGATGCAGACATTGTAGTTAAGGAGAAGGAGTGTGAAATATTAGATGAGATAAACATAGTGAGAGAGGAAATATTAAAGGGTTTAGCATCTTTCAAAGTAGATAAATCTCCAGGCCCGGATGAAATGTATCCCAGGCTGTTGAGAGAAGCAAGGGAGGAAATTGCAGAAGCTCTGACCATCATTTTCCAATCCTCTCTGGCTACAGGTATGGTGCCGGAGGACTGGAGGACTGCTAACGTGGTACCGGTGTTCAAAAAGGAGAAAGGGATAGACCGAGTAATTACAGGCCAGTCAGCCTAACCTTGGTGGTGGGCAAATTATTGGAAAAAATTCTGAGGGACAGTATCAATCATCATTTAGAAAGACACAGATTAATCAAGGACAGTCAGCATGGATTTGTTAAGGGAAGGTCTGACTAACTAGATTTAATTTTTTGAGGAGTTAACAAGGAGGGTCGATGAGGTTAGTGTGCTTGATGTAGACTACATGGATTTTAGCAAGGCTTTTGACAAGGCCCCACATGACAGACTGGTCAGAAAAGTAAAAGCCCCTGGGACCCAAGGGAAAGTGGCAAGATGGATCCAAAATTGGCTCAGTGGCAGGAAGCAAAGGGTAATGGTCGATGCATGTTTGTGTGACTGGAAGACTGTTTCCAGTGGGGTTCCACAGGGCTCAGTACTGGGTCCCTTGCTTTTTGTGGTATACATCAATAATTTAGTCTTCACTGTAGGGGGCATGATTAAGAAGTTTGCAGATGATACAAAAATTGGCCGTGTGGTTGATAATGCAGAAGAAAGATGTAGACTCCAGGAAGGTATCAATGGACTGGTCAGGTGGGCAGTAAAGTGGCAAATGGAATTAAATCCGGAGAAGTGTGAGGTAATGCATTTGGGGAGGGCTAACAAGGAAATGGAATATACAATAAATGGTAGGATACTGAGAAGCGTAGAGGAACAAAGGGACCTTGGCGTGCATGTCCACAGATCCCTGAAGGTAGCAGTACAGGTAGATAAGGTGGTTAAGAAGGCATACAGGATACTTGCCTTTATTAGCCGAGGCATGGAATATAAGAGCAGGGAGGTTATCCTTGAACTCTATAAAATACTAGTTAGGCCACAGCTAGAGTACTGCGTACAGTTCTGGTCACCACATTACAGGAAAGATGTGATTGCACTAGAGAGGGTACAGAGGAGATTTACAAGGATGTTGCCAGGACTGGAAAATTTTAGCTATGAGGAAAAATTGGATAGGCTGGGGTTGTTTTCTTTGGAACAGAGGAGGCTGAGGGGAGACTTGGTTTAGCTGTATAAAATTATGGGGGGCCTAGATAGAGTGGATAGGAAGCCCCTATTTCCCTCAGCAGAGAGGTCAATAACCAGGGGGCACAGATTTAAAGTAATTGGTAGAAGGATTAGAGGGGATTTGAGGAGAACTTTTTTCACCCAGAGGGTGGTGGGGGTCTGGAACTCACTGCCTGAAAGGGTGGTAGAGGCAGAAATGCTCATCGCATTTAAAAAGTACTTGGATATGCACTTGAAGTGCCGTAACCTACAGGGCTACGGACCAAGAGTTGGAAAGTGGGATTAGGCTGGATAGCTCTTTATCAGCCGGCACAGACACAATGGCCTCCTTCTGTGCCATAAATTTCTATGATTATATGGCCAGAATTTTCTGGGGGGTCAGCAGGCGGGATTCGTGGTGGGTCGGGTGGGAAAGTGTTTTTTTTTGACAGTGGGTCGGGAACCCGCCGCAACGCACCTTTCCCAATGTCGGGTCTCTCAGCGCTGAGCAGACCTGACAGGCAGCTGCGGGTGACCCAATTAAACTCATTATAATCTACTTAACAGACCTTTAACAGGCTTTTTAACTTACTTTTTAACTTTAACTTCATGGCCACAGGAACCACACTGTTCAGTGACCACGTCTGTCAACCTGAGGTGGGAGTTCAGTGGCCATTGCTCCAGCTGATTACTTGACAGCTTCAAATGTACAGTAAAAGCTCCCACCTGACAGATCATCACTTTCCTTAGCCACAAGCTGTTTCTCAGTCCATTTCCAGCACAGATTCTGCAGGCTTTCCACTTTCCACTCTCACCTCATTGGAAGAACTCTCTCACCATTGACACAATATTTCTGTCATCTCTACTTCACCTGCCATCTATTCCATCAACATGTCTCACCTTGGTCCTCAAAATTGGACCACGATCAGCCCCCACACCAGCAGCATCAACAACAACACCAACCTCCGCAATCATCCGATGCTGCACAGGGCATCAGCACCCGACCACATTGCTGCCCGAGAGGCCAGAGATAGCCTCACCATGGCCAGATTTACTTCACTTGACGCTGTACACCCTGGCTTTCTCATGATGTGCCAGGTTGGCACCACCCCACACCAACACCATAAAGCATCCCTACAATGTCTAAGCCATTCCTTTCACATTCATCACCATTGCGGGGGGTACCGTTATGTCTCACCATTCACTGCAACTCACTAAGCCACTTCCAAAGGTGCACACAAATCTGTCCAAGAATGCAAAGTGTTGAAAATAAAGGTTTCAATGTTTGACAGCACATTAACAGAAACTTTACATGAGCATTGGATAAAACACCCAAGTGGCTACCCTTGTGTGTTGTTAATTGGTATGATTGCACTAGGATGAGGGTGAGTGTGAGGAGTGGCTAGTGAGATGGGGATGTGATAATGTAGATAGAGAGGTATGGGTGAAGGTGCAAGGTAAGTTGGTGTGAGTAAGGATGTGTGTGAGTAGGGTAGGGAAGGCAGAGTGATGGGGATGTGATGAGAGACACAGGAGGATGAAGGTGAGTGTGGCTTTGTAATAATGTTTCGTGATCTAATGAGATCATTGAAAGGTTTGCGCTACTGCACCCAGGTCCTTCTGATGACATCCCTGCTTGTGCCCTCCTCTGCAATGTGCAACCAGGCTGTGTTGGTCTCCTGGGAAGGTCTCTTCCGCCCATTGGAAGAGAAGAGAACCTCCCTGCGTGCTGTGACTCCCTCCATAAGCATATGGAGGGAGTCATGGGAGAGCCTGGGTGCAGCCCTGCACCTCTGTGCAGTGCTTGTCAGTGTTTGCAGCACTTCACTGCTGTAGAACACTGACAGCACAAATGTCAAAAGTAAGGTGGCCATGGTCCCTTTACGGAAACCGGCTGATGACGCCTCATGAATGACGTCACCAGACCCGCTTCCTCTAATTGGACCGGAAAACGCGCTGGGCGGGCTTAACAAGCCCAATCAACGTAAATTCATTTTAGACAGCGGGATGGAGCCAGCAGCGGGGCCGTGACCCGCCACCGACATCACCTGCCCGGGACCTGCCGAGGTACGGAAAATCCCGGCCTATGATTCTCAGAACAGCTTCTTGGTTGTGGAATAAATGCTTAGTTCAATATTGACAAGTCCTGCCATATTAGCAAATGTTCACCTCCGGATGACTCCTTCAGAAATAATCCAATTGCTGTAAACTCAGTTCAGTGTATCAGCTGGCCACCTGGACTGGAATCCTGACTGAATTCATTCAAAAAATCATCCAACTCTAAGCCAACTAGTGACAGACTGTCACTGAGGTTAGATCCTTTGATTGAACAGAAGGGATTGCCTTGAGTAGACTGGATGGGTAACTACTCTTCATTTATCGCTGGGAAATGTTTAAACCTAACATACGTGGGTTAACTTGCAGATTTGGAGGCTCAGCTGTTGAGAGCAGGTATTTGGGGAATTGCAGGGCTCGTTGGCCATGATTCCCCGTCCATTACGGAGCAGAGAATCGTGAGGATTGCACCTGTGATATCCCAATGGGAGTAATTTTATCAATCTGCACTGCCAGCAATGAGCCTCGACAATGCCAATTGAACATTTTGGTCAGAAATAATAGTCACAAAATTGTGGGCAGTTTGTACCCGAGTTTCTGATACGTGCTGCCCACAGGTGAGGGTCTGTGCTGGGAGCAATGATTCATACAATACCTGCTCACTATGTACCACCAGTGGATGAGGGTCTGGAGGAGAGGAGAGGAGTGGCCCATCAAAGAATCAATGGGCTGGATTTTGTCAATGGGGGCGCGTTGGAGGCGGGACTGCTGGTTGTCGGGTTTTAGTCCCGCCCCCAACGATGTCCGGCCAACCCACGCTATTTTCCCTTGATTGACCTTGTTAAGCCCGCCAATTAAGGGAAAGCCGGTGACAGAGGACGTCTGCATATGACGTTTCATCTCCACACTTGCACCCATCGCTCACCTCTACAGCGGACTTTTCGATCCCTCTCACCCCCGCAGACCCACTGCTCGCCTCGCTGACCCTGGCGAGGTTCGCAGCCGTTGGGAAGCCCGCACTTGCAGGGGTAAAATGGGGATAATCCTCTTAACTGCCCGTTAACTACCTGTTAAGGGGCAGTTAAATGGCTATAATCCCCTTCCCGCCTCGAGGAGACGGGTCCCTGCGCGAGTCGGGGACCTGCCTCCCAGGACGATGGCACAGAGGTGGGTTGGGAGCGGGGTCGGTACCCGCTCCCGGTTTCTGCCATTCTCCCGGCAGTCCCGCATCCATACCCGCCTCCACAGGGCTGGGAAAATTCCCCCCAATGTCTTCATAGAAGGAAAGGAGTGCTCACCTACCATCCATGCCCTTGCTGACCTACATTGACTTTGAAACCTCCTCAGTGCCTCCAATTTAGAATTCTCATCCTCATGTCCCTTCATAGCCTTGCTCTTCCCTATTGCTGTAATCTCCTCCAGCCCTACAACCATCCCCCTCCAAACTGTAAATTCCTCTGATTCTGGCCTTTGTGCACCCACCTCCCTTCACCCCACCATTGGTGGCTGTGTCTCCAGCAGCCTCGGCCCTAAGATGTGGAATTTCTTGCCTTTACTCTTCCAACTTTCCCCTCTCACCCTTTATGACCCTACTGAAAACCCACTTCTTTGACCAAGCTGATATTTCCTTCTTCAGCTCAATGTCCGTTTATTTCTGAGTACACCACTGCAAAGTGCATTGGAATCGTTTTCTACATCAAAAGCGGTATATAAATACAAGTTGTTGTTGTTATCAGTGTCAGCTCAGCTCATTCGGGAGCATTCTCGCCTCTGAGCCAAAGTCATGGGTTTGTGTCACATTCCAGGACACAATCTAGGTTGACACTTCACTGCAGTGCTGAGCGAGTGCGACATCGTTGGAGGTGCTGTGTGTTGGATGAAATGTTAAACTTAGGCCCTGTTGTCTGCCTGTTTATCCCCCTCCCCCTTTTTGAACAGGGGTGTGACATTTGCAATCCTCCAGTCCTGTGGCATTGCTCCCATATCTAAGGAGGATTGGAAGACTGTGGCCGGAGTCAGACAGAAACCCGACAACTACAGTCCAGTCAGCCTAACGTCGATAGTGGTGAAACTTTTAGAGGCAATAATCCAGGACAAAATTAATTGTCACTTGGAAAAATATGGGTTAAACAGCCAGCACAAATTTGTTAAAGGCAAATTGTATTTGACTAACTTGATTGGTTTCTTTGATGAAGTAACAAAGAGAATTGATGAAGGTAGTGCGGTTGATGTTGTGTATATGGACTTTCAAAAGACGCTTGATAAGCTGTCACATAATAGACTTGTTAGCAAAATTACTACATGAGCAGCAATTTCCTCCAACAAAATATTGGGAAGAACAAAGCCATTGTCGTCAGTCCCTGCCACAAACTCCGTTCCCTAGCCACCAATTCCATCCCTCTCCCTGGCCACAGTCTGAGGCTGTGCCAGACCATTCGCAACCTTGCCATCCTATTTGACCCAGAGATGTGCTTCTGGCCCCAAATCCGCTCCATCATCAAGACCGCCAACTTCCACCTCCATAGCATCGTTCGTCTCAGCTTATCCGCTGCTGAAACCCTCATCCATGCCTGTATTACCTATAGACTTGACTATTCCAGTGCTCTCCTGGCCAGCCCCCCCATATTCCACCCTCCACAAAGTTGAGCTCATTCAAAACTCTGCCACCCGTATCCTAACTTGCACCGAGTCCTGTTCACCCATCACCCCAGCACTTGCTGACCGGATGACTTTTTTACTTTGAGCGCTGCCAACCTTTTCAGTACCTCATCTTTATCTATTTTTATCCTATCCAATCTACTACTACCTCCTCCTTTACTGTGACGTTGGCAGCATCCTCTTTAATGAAAACAGGTGCAAAGTACTCATTTCGTGCATCAGTCATGTCCTCTGCCTCTACAAGAAGATCTCCTTTCTGGTCCCTAATCGGCCCCATCCTTCCTTTGACCACCCTTTTACTATTTATATGTTTATAAAAGATTTTGGGTTCCCTTTTATGTTACCCACTAATCTATTATAATACTCTCTCTTTGCTCCTTTGATTTCCTTTTAGCAGTTCTCCTCTGTACTTTCTGAATTCAGCTTGGTTCTCTACTGTATTAGGAGCCTGATATTTATCATAAACCTCCTTTTTCTGTCTCATTTTAATCTCTATGGGAGAGAAATTCGGTATCGCCCCGTTTGGGCGCAATTATCGACCGGGCGCAAAGTTTAGCGCCTGGCGCTAATTATCGCCTCAGACTGCAAACTTGGCTTCTATCGCCCCTGGAGGTGATTGGAGCGCTAAATCAGACGCTTCACACCTCTCTTAAGGCGCTAACGCCGAGGAGCGAGGCGCTACCTCAGAGCACTGGCGAAGCTCATGTGATGTCAGCCAGCAATGGAACACAGACACACTGGCGCCGGCCAGTTCTTAAAGGGGAGGGTTGATCTTGCTCTCCATCCACACCCTGCTCATTGCAGCCTTGAATCTCAGCCTGGAGAGACCTGTACATCAAATCTGCTGGGAAGAACAATGGAAAGACCCAGGGAAAGAGCTCAGAGTGCAGCCCCCATAGTCTCTTCTAAATCGATGCTAGGAAAGTCAAATCAAAATGAACCTGCAAAGTGCTGCTCAGTACCCAAAACTCCTTCACACAGAGTTGAATCTCTCCAGAAGTCTCTCTCTCTCTCTCAGAATACGTGACAAACAAAGGCAGGAAGCGGTCGCCTTTAAATAGCGCTCCCCCAATCCCTTCCCGACTGCAAAACGCTCCCCTCAACCTGTCGTTGCTAGCGGCAGGCGGAAAGGCAGGGGGCGCCGCTCAATATCTGGTCCGGGGCGTTGCACGCTCGACTGACGTCATGATCTGCCGGCGCAGGAGATTGTGGCGGTAGTGTTTAGCGCCGCCGCAAAATGTCTAGTTAATTTCGTGAGCGGCGCAAATATCGCCGCGCTCGGGTGCTTGTTGCTTTGCGCCCCATTAGCGTCCTCTTAGGGCGCTAACGGGAGGCGCAAAGCAACCGAATTTTTCCCCCTATATCTTTAGCCATTCAGGAAGCTCTAGCTTTGGATGCCCTTCCTTTCCCCCTCATGGAGCTAGTCTGTACCCGAATCGATCTTTGATTCCAATCAACCTGGGCAGATCCTTTCAACTCACTGAAATTAGCCCTCCTCCAGATGAGTATTTTCACATTTGATTGTTATCCGTCCTTTTTCATAACTATTCTAAACCTGATGATATTGTGATCACTGTTTCCCAAATGCTTCCCCACTGAAACATGATCCACTTGCCCCACTTCTCCTCTTCCACCTTCTGTGATAGATAGTAGATTGGCGGTTAGGATCAGATCAGCCATGATCTTATTGAATGGCGGAGCAGGCTCGAGGGGCCGATTGGCCTACTCCTGCTCCTATTTCTTATGTTCTTATGTTCTCCTCCTTCCTCTTCCTCTTCCTCCTCCCCTCCCTCCTCTCTCCCTCCTCCTTCCCCCTCCACTCTCCCTCCACTTCTCCTCCCTCACTCCTCTCTCCCAGCCTCCTCCCTCCCTCCTCCCTCTCTCCCTCCCTCCCTACTCCTCTCTCCCTCCCTCCTCCTCTCTCCCTCCCTCCTCCTCTGTCCCTCCCACCTTCTCTCCCTCCTCTCTCCCTTCTCTCTCCCTCCTCTTCCCTCTCCCTCCTCTCTCCCTCCTCTCCCTCTCTCCTCTCCCTCCTCTTCTCCTCCCTCCCTCCTCTTCTCCTCCCTCCCTCCTCCTCTCTCCCTGTCTCCTCCTCCCTCCCTCCCACCTCCTCTCCCTCCCTCCTCCTCATAGAGTCATAGAGTTATACAGCACAGAAAGAGGCCCTTCGGCCCATCGTGTCCGCGCCGGCCATCAAGCCCTGTCTATTCTAATCCCATTTTCCAGCACTTGGTCTGTAGCCTTGTATGCTATGGCGTTTCAAGTGCTCATCTAAATGCTTCTTGAATGTTGTGAGGGTTCCTGCCTCTACCACCCTTTCAGGCAGTGAGTTCCAGATTCCAACCACCCTCTGGGTGAAAAAGTTTTTCCTCAAATTCCCTCTAAACCTCCTGCCCCTTACCTTGAAACTATGCCCCCTGGTTATTGACCCCTCTACTAAGGGGAAAAGTTCCTTTCTATCTACCCTATCTATGCCCCTCATAATTTTGTACACCTCAATCAGGTCCCCCCTCAGCCTTCTCTGCTCTAAGGAAAACAACCCCAGCCTGTCCAGTCTCTCTTCGTAGCTGAAGCGCTCCAACCCAGGTAACATCCTGGTGAATCTCCTCTGCACCCTCTCCAATGCAATCACATCCTTCCTATAGTGTGGCGACCAGAACTGCACACAGTATTCCAGCTGTGGCCTAACTAGCGTTTTGTACAGCTCCATCATAACCTCCCTGCTCTTATATTCTATGCCTTGGCTAATGAAGGCAAGTATCCCATATGCCTTTTTAACCACCTTATCTACCTGTCCTGCTGCCTTCAGGGATCTATGTACATGCACACCAAGGTCCCTCTGATCCTCTGTCCTTCCTAGGGTCCTACCATTCATTGTGTATTCCCTTGCCTTGTTAGTCCTCCCAAAATGCATCACCTCACACTTTTCAGGGTTAAATTCCATTTGCCACTGTTCTGCCCATCTGACCAATCCGTCTATATCGTCCTGTAGCCTAAGGCTTCCCTCCTCACTATTTACCACTCCACCAATTTTCGTGTCATCTGCGAACTTACTGATCATACCTCCTACATTCATATCTAAATCATTAATGTAGACTACAAACAGCAAAGGACCCAGCACCGATCCCTGCGGTACACCACTGGACACAGGCTTCCAGTCACAAAATCAACCTTCGACCATCACCCTCTGCCTCCTGCCACGAAGCCAATTTTGGATCCAATGTGCCAATTTGCCCTGGATCCCATGGGCTCTTACCTTCTTGAGCAGTCTCCCATGTGGGACTTTGTCAAAAGCCTTACTGAAGTCCATGTAGACCACATCAACTGCACTACCCTCATCCACACACCTAGTCACCCCCTCGAAAAATTCAATCAAATTGGTTGGACATGATCTCCCCCTGACAAAGCCATCCTCCTCCTATCCCTCTTTTCCACCTTGTAAATCAGAAGATATTGTGGGATGAGGGGGAAGTGGGATGTGAAAAGGAGGATAATATATGAGGATACCCGTATCTTGTATCCTTTCAGCCCCGCTGCTGGCCAAGGGCTCAACCATGTCCCTGCCAAGAATGGCCAGCACCGTCTCCTCCAAGGAGGTGAGGTGGAGCTAGGAATGGGAGGTGTGCCTCGTGTTTGGTACAGATTGTGGTAGGTGAGTGATGGGAGGGTGGCGGGGGTAGTCGTGTGTGAGGCTGGTGGTGCAGTTGGTAGGTGACGGCTTTTGAAGATGTATTCACTGACTTTGACCACTGGTCTGAGGTCATGAAACTTCTTCGGGCACTGGAACCAGGTCCCGGGGGTGACACTGCTGGCAGTGATGACCTCGGTGATCTGATCCCACATCATTCTTTCTGGAGAGCCTCCTGGCCCCTGTGTTGACCCCCTGCACAAAGCTGGAGTGCTCCGTGCGAGACCCTGGTGCCCCTTCCCTGGCTTGTTGAGTCATTTGTGTTAGTGCTGAAGCACTTTTACTATTTATTTACGTGTGGTAGGCAGTTCAGCTTTAAGAGCTGAAGACTGCCATTTTGGAATTATTTTTAATGTTTTTTTTTCAGAAGGCAGTTCAGCTCTAAGGGCTAAAGACTGCCAATTTTTAAATGATTTTTAATTTTTCATTTTAGAAGGCAGTTCCCCTTTAAGGGATTGACACTGCTTTCTAAAATGACAGACTAGCTTTAAGACAACGCTGCCTCGCTCCAGGGACATTACGGCCACAGTACATTGGGCCCCCTGCTGAGACTACCGCCCGAAACAGCGCTTTCCACAGTAGGTTTTGCTCTGTGCTCATGTAAATCAGCAGGCAGCACCAAAATGCGCTCTTTTTGTGGGCGGCCGTTAACTTGGGCCCACGGTGGCACCGGCCATTTCCCACCTAATCGAATTTCTCGGCCTTAATTTTTTTCAAATCTACAACAATAATTCAAATCTGAAGAAATGAGACACCACACTTGTGAAAGTATATTTTCAGTGCCGGAGAGGTTGTTTGGCAGTAATTAAGACTTAACACGCCGTTAAAAATTCACTTACACTTGAATGGACAAGCCCCATCTTTTTCTGGCGTGTTAGTGGGTAACTAGTGGGTAAGTACCACTAATTCGCACCCTTACATGTGTTTCAATGCCGAGTCTATCGGCGAGATACCAGTATAGCGCAGCTTGTGGAGGAGCAGGGCAAATCGGACAGGAACTAACTGATTTTCGCATTTTACTGCACATGTACGGACGCCAGAAGTTGCTGTCCAATTTACTGCATAATAATGGTGAGCGCTGATAGCCACACAGTTATTCCTACCACAAATTCCGGGCCATTGTCTCTGCTCTAGGTGGGCTCTACTGCTGCGTTCTGCTCTCCTCCTCATCAGGTACTGTAAGTTCATAGTTTGAATGACATTCTCTAAGCCTGTCCTATATTTTTTTAAATCTAATAGTTGCTGCTGTTAAACTTTTATCAAGACATGTGTAGGCTACTTGGTAACATATTTGCAAAATCCACATTCTCTTGCCGCCGGAACGGCACTGCAGAATTCTAAGGACACTGAATAAGCACAAAATAAATACTTTTTATCAGAAATTTGTAACAGATTGACTAGATATTGACATGATTGCACTGCCGGTCCTGCTATTCTCATTTTATAAAACTGTCTTTAAATAAAAACAGAAACTGCTGGAAATATACAGCAGGCCAGTCAGCAACTGAAATGAAAAGGGAGAGGTCAATGTTTGAGTTGCAAACTTTCATTAACAAAACATCCGTCTATCTTTAGGGGACTTCTGTCCTGACCCAACATTTCTCTCCCAACCAACACCTCCGAAAGCAGGTTATCTGGTGAGCTAGAAATCTGCTGTTTCTGGGAGCTTGCTGTGTGCAGTTTGGCTGCAGCCTTTCCCTCCATTACAACAATGACTATACTTTAAAAGTATTTCTTTGGCTATCCGGCACTTTGGGACGTCCCGCGGATGTGCAACTTTGTTCCTTTCTGTTTCAAATGCTGACGGCCCCGCTGTGCATTTTCCAGCATTGCCTGTTATTTATTTTTTTAGATTTCCCGCTTTTCCAGAGTATCTTTTGACACAAGGGCTAATTTTCTGTCTTAAGTACAAAGTCAGAAAGTTACCCCTATAAACGCTTCAAAGAAAGGAAACGTTATCAGGAAAACGTCACGGAAGCTTGAAGTCCTTCAACATCAAGAAGTAAGCTTCGGTTCTCCACAACTAAAGATAATCCTGTCACACATATTGCCCAATCAGTAAACAGTTAATGGTTTCTCCTTCCAACCATATCTATGGTCCTACACTTTGATTCATTTTTATGGTGGTAATAATATTTATGGTTGAAAATATTTATGATCAAACAGGCATTTGCGGAAATGGCAAAAAATTGTTTAGACCGTGAAAATTGTTGTGCTTCCAGACATTTCTTTAAGTTCAGATCACGTTTCCCCATATAAGTTGAGAGTGAGGCCAGATGTCGGGAGAGGCTTAGCTGCTGGGGTCCGATTTCATCTGAATCTGCTCCTGGGCAAAGGGGCTCCGGAGGTTGTCTCCTGTCCTCTGTTCCCCATGGATGCCGTCAAAAGATTTGAAGTTCTGCTAAAAAAAGATTAAAGTAATGTAACATCAGACCCATAAAACAAAATGGTGGAAATGGAGACACTTCATGCGTGTGAAAGGTTCCTCATGTCCCTTACTTTTCAACACGCCCACCGAAGGGTCGCTGTTAATCAATGCCACATTCAGCTCTGAATGATCCTCAGTGCACAAGTACAAAGCCCAGACTAAAAAAAAAAGGAATATTGAGCACTCACAGTGGGGAGCTATTCTTGAAGGGAGAGTGCAACGAAGGTTCATGAGATTGATTCCTGGGATGGCGGGACTGTCGTATGAGAAGAGATTGAGTAAACTAGGCCTGTATTCTCTTGAATTCAGAAGAATGAGAGGGGATCTCATTGAAGCATACAAAATTATTATAGGGCTTGATAGGGTGGATGCTGGGAGAATGTTTCCCTTGGCTGGGGAGTCTAGAACCAAGGGCCACAGCCTCAGGATAAAGGGTAGGCCATTCAGGACTGAGATGAGAAGAAATTTCTTCACACAGAGGGTGGTGAATCTTTGGAATTCTCTACCCCAGAGGGCTGTGGAGGCTCAGTCTTTGGGTATATTCAAAACAGAAGTCGATAGATTTCTGACTAGTAAGGGCATCAAGGGATATGGCGATAGGGCCGGTGAATGGACTTGAGGCAGAAGATCAGCCATGATCTCATTGAATGGCGGAGCAGGCTCGAAGGGCCGAATGACCTACTCCTGCTCCTATTTCTTATGTTCTTATGTAATAGATTCTCTCACCCATGTTCCTGTCAGGTATAACTCCCTGCTGGAAATGTGGGATCACTGAATTTACCCTGTAATTTAGTCTGCTCAAATTTACCACCAAAATCCAACAAAAAAATGGATGGCCAAAGGCTGTGTGAGGAGCCGAGCAGGTTTTAATTGAGGCTGTTGTAGACCTAGCATTCTTTCATTGACAATGATGGTCACCAATTTTTTTTCCTCAATTATATTTTCCGATGCTTATCGAGATGATTAATGTTGGCACTGGGGAATGGGACATTTTCCATTTTCAGTACTTAGTGTCAGCATCGAGTCTTCTTCCCAGGTCAGGTATGGGATCAACCGACTACAGTAAACATCACTCAGCTGCATTTCAACAATATGCCTCAAATCTAAAAGCCCCTAATACCCGTTACTAACGAGTGAATGTTTCCACTGCGTAGAACAGCCCTTGTTATTGCCTCTCTGAGTGTTGTTGCCAATTTTTACTGGATTGTCAGCAGTTTTATACTTGGGACATCATGGCTGCTGGGTCCTGAGCTGAAACTGCCCAAACTCATATCATGTAGGACATAGAAACATAGAAAAATAGGAGCAGGAGTAGGCCATTCGGCCCTTCGAGCCTGCTCCGCCATTCAATATGATCATGGCTGATCCTCTATCTCAATGCCATATTCCCGCTCTCTCCCCATACCCCTTGATGCCTTTTGTGTCTAGAAATCTATCTATCTCCTTCTTAAATATATTCAGTGACTTGGCCTCCACAGCCTTCTGTGGTAGAGAATTCCACAGGTTCACCACCCTCTGAGTGAAGAAATTTCTCCTCATCTCAGTCCTAAATGTCCTACCCCGTATCCTGAGACTGTGACCTCTCGTCCTAGACCCCCCAGCCAGGGGGAAACATCCTCAGACCATTCTAACTGTCAGATTCTACTGATCTGATCTAAATTTGAATTTATTTGACCGAAGAGTATGCAAAAACACTGCACCATGCAGTTCCTTTTACAAGCCTTTCAAGCTCAATGTTTCTGGCAACACATTCACCTTCTGATTCTAAGGGTTACCTTGATTTGTCTTGTGATAATTCCTTCGAGTGATGTCACCTGGGTTCACTGGGGTCTGAGGGGAACATATGCCAACACCAATATGCCAATCAACCTGCCCACTCGATGGCCGGACTTTTCCGGGGTGGTAGCGGGTGCGATCGGTGGCGGGTCGGGTGGGAAAGTTGTTATTTTTGACAGCGGGTCGGGAACCCGTCGTCATCCCGCCCCCACGCGCCTTTCCCCCAGGCGCGCCTGTCATCGCGGAGCCGACCCGACCGGCAGTGGCAGGCGCCCCAATTGAAATCATTATCAGATAGTTTACAAGCACTGAAAAGCCTATTTTCCACTTACTTTTTAAATTTCCCTGCACGGCCACGGGATTCACGCAGCTCGGGAACCATGTCTGTCAACCTGAGGCGGGAGTTCAGTGGCCATTGCTCCAGCTGATTACTTGACAGCATCAAATGTACAGTAACAGCTCCCACCTGACAGATGATCACTTTCCTCAGGCAGAAGCTGTTGCTCAGTCCATTTCCAGCACAGATTCTGCAGGCTGCAAGTGTTTCCAGCAAAGTCTCCATCCAGTCTCACCTCATTGGAAGAACTCTCTCACCATTGACAGAATGCTTCTGTTATCTCTACTTCACCTGCCATCTATTCCATCAACATGGGTGCCCTTTATACTGTCTCACCCTGGTCCTCAGAATCCTACCACAATCGGTCCCAACACCAGCAGCACCAGGCGCACCAGCAGCACGAACATCAACACCAACCTTCTCCGCAATCAACTGATGCTGCACAGGACAGAGGGCATCAGCACTCGAGCACATTGCTGCCCAGGAGGCCAGGGGATGGCCTCATCATGGCTAGATTTAGTCAACTTTACGCTGTACACACATATGGCTGCCACATGATGTTGGCACCACCCCACAACAACACCATAAAGCAACCCTGCAATGCCCAAGCCATTCCTTTCACACTCATCACCATTGCGGGGAGTGCCATTATGTCTCACCATTCATTGCAACTCACTAAGCCACTTCCAAAGGTGCACCCAAATCTGTCCAAGACCTGAAAGTGTTGAAAATAACGATTTTTTATGTTTGACACTGCATTAACAGAAACTTTACATGAGCATTGGATAAAACACCCAAGTGGCTACCCTTGTGTGTTGTTAGTTGGTATGATTACACTAGGATGAGGGTGAGTGTGAGGAGTGGCTAGTGAGATGGGGATGTGATAATGTAGATAGAGAGGGATGGGTGGACGTGCAAGGTATGTTGATGTGAGTAAAGATGTGCAGGAGTAGGGTAGGGAAGGCAGATGATGATGGGGATGTGATGAGAGGCACAGCAGGATGAGGTTGAGTGTGGCTTTGTACTAATGTTTCCTGATCTACTGAGATCATTGAAACGTTTGCGGCACTGCAGCCTGGTCCTCCTGACCACATCCCTGCTTGTGACCTCCTCTGCAAACTACAACCAGGCTGTCCTGGTCTCCTGGGGAGGTCCCTTCCACACATGGGAAGGGAAGAGGACATACCTATGTGCTCTGACTCCCTCCATAAGCATAGGGAGGGAGTCATGGGCGAACCTGGGTGCAGCCCTGTACCTCTGTGCAGTGATTGTCGGTGTTTGCAGCACCTCAATGCTGTAGAACACTGACAGCACTATGTTAGATTAACCTTCAAATCTAATGTGGCCATGGTCCCTTTAAAGATCTCGGCTGAAAACGCGTCATGAAGACGTCACCAGACCCGCTCCATCTCATTGGGCCGGGTAACACACTGGACGGGGCTTAATAGGGCCCATTAAGGTAAGTTCATTTTCAGCAGCGGGATGGAGACAGCAGTGGGGTCGCGACCCGCCATGGCCACCGCCCACCCAGACCCGCCCAGGTAAAGAAATTTCCGACCAATATGATTGGGCTAGTGCTGCTGAGTTACACCATAACCTCCAAGAATGAGTAACCGCAAACAACAGAATGCGAGGGTGAAAGGCCTTTATTGATCGCAATTACATTTGCCACAACTAAACTGTTGTAAATCATTCCAATACTGTGTATAATCATCTTGGGCCCTTATCCATTCCACTTTTTTCTTTTTTTGTCTAGATGGGCTTCTTTCGTCGAAGATACAAAGAAATCATTGAAGCTGAGAAGAACAGAAAGGACAGTGAAGAAAGTTGGGACTGGGTTCAAAAAGACCAGTGAGCTGCCAGATAATTGAGTCATGTGACATGCATCGGACAGCCATCGTGATCCTGCTCCTGAGTCTTCCATATGTGGAAGAGGGAATCCTTCTCCAGATTTTTCGGAGACCTGATAATTGTGTATTCGTGTAATTCAACTGCTGGAAGCATTCCTGAGGCAGGCGCCGCAGACAGAAGATCTGCTGGGTGATGCTTAGACTTCCTTTAAAACACATCAATGAACTTCAGAAAGCAAAGTGCTGTGGAGAACGCAGACTCAAGATGGAGCAGAATGGGATTTACAACAATACGACCCTCAGGGGATTGAATTCTCTTTGTGTGTTCAGTAAAGAGAAACAGATATTTTTATAAGAGAAGAACATGTTTGTCCAAAATGTTTATTCCTTTATATTTTTATCTAAATATAATTTACTCTTATCCAGTTCTATAACACACTCACTGCACTGATGTCTTGCTCAGAGCCTGAGTGACGACAAGTTGATGAAGAAGCTATTTTATCTGAAGGTCTTTGCAGTAAGGTCAATCTTGATGATGAAAATTCATGACCACATGCAGAGTTATCTAACCCTTTCAGTACTGTATATTCTTTGCACTTTGCAGCAAGCTATTTTCCATCATCTACTGTCTGAAACAATGATCTTGCAATGTTGTATACTATACAAACAATACTTCCAGCCTGGTGGGGAGAGTGGGGATCGGCAGAGGAGTCACTATTGGGCTTAGTGCTCCTGGGTTAGATCAGAGAACATGGGCCAGGGTTTCTGTACCAGGTCACTATCTAGCGACCCCCTGATGAAAGTGTGCCATGTGTGGCTGTTGGATGCGGACAGGATCAAGCCTGGCTGTAATGCTCTCCAGCAGTTGAATAGCCGACTGACACTCAACTGTCGAGGCTTAAGACAGGAATAATGACCATTTGTCTGAGGTGCCGGAGGACAAGCAGTACCTCTGGAAACGTATGCAGGCAAAGACTCAACACATTCGGGAGAGATGGGAGAAAATTGATGAGGAAAGGAGGAAAACAAAACCCCCCCCATGCATGCAGGTATAACAACAACTTTCATTCCTAAAACACTCCTTACACACAAAAAGACGTTGCAGCTTCCTCACAGAGTGAGGGGAGAAAGGAAGGAGAAAACAAAGGAAGGAGCTAAGGACTGGAGCTGAAAACTCAGCCGAAAAGGAGGACTTTTAAAAGGCTTCTGAAAGCAGAGGAGGAAGCAAGGTGGAAGGGTTTAGGAGGAAGCTGAAGAGGGCAGGGCCCAGGTGCCGGCCAATAGCAGAGCTGAGGGGTAAAAATCACTTACATGCTACGGAAAGTAATGGGGAAAGCATTTGCAGGTGATAACACAATTGAGAGGGGCACTCCTATGGTTTGTGCATTTTACCTGACTTCAGGATTGCGTTATTGTCCATGAAACCCTCCTTAATAGAGCAGTTAAAAGTGATCTTTAGTTTGATTTACTGAATCTCGACCTTTCTGGCGACCTAATGGTATAAAAAGCTTCCTTGGGTCTGTGTGCAAAACGACAACATGACACCGGTGAGAGCATTGTGACCTAAGTGTGTGGAAGTTTACTGTGTTGTCACGTCACAAGCATATGTGTTCTGTTGTACAGTGATTTTAGCAGGTTATTCATTGCCTTTCTTCACACTGTTTTATGCAGGGCTGTATTACAGATGAGGATAATTTCAGTGATGTTTCCGGAGCCTCACTTAAGGGAGCTCAGTTCGCCGGATTGGTCACATAACGCTACCTGCGCTCTGCTCTGCTCTGCTCTGCCGTCGAATGAGACTGCAACATCTCTGAATTTACTCTCTAAAGTAATGAGATCAAAAAGTCTTATCTAAACTTGTTAAGAGCTGAGTACTCAGGGGAGTTCATTTCCCCTGCAATATTTAAAAAAAATTAAATTGATTGTGCTTGAAAGTTTCAAAAGACTTGGGTTGTGAGCATCTCTGATTGGTCATTGGATGCATCAGCTTAGTTCTGGAACAAAATCGGTGATGATGGTTTGACTGAATTTAAAACTGCAGATGGTAACATTTTCAGCTGTTCATGTGCCCCAGTAATATTACACTAAACAATACAGAGAGATGCACCTATAACAGCAATGTGAGAGGACAGCTGCAGTAATGCCACTGAGAGAAAGGAGATGAAGTCCATGAATGAATATTCAAATATTGCTGGTCTCCGATTGGTGCAGACATTTTTAATGATAGTAAAGAACTGAAGACACAGTGGGAAATTGAAAGGGGACGTAGGAACTCAGGAGCTGCGGTGCAGCAATAGGTGAGCAAGGTAACCTTTCTTAAGTGGAGTCAGAACTGATTCAATCTGCATTATTTGCAATGTTTTTTGCTTCTGCTGGGAGCTATGGGGAAAGGGAGGGTTGGTAAATGAGAATGATAAGGGTGAGCAGGTTATGGGCCTGATGGCCATTTCCTGTTCTGGATACATAAACCGGAAACGTTGATGTTGATGTGGTGCAAGAGATCATGGTATACTGATTTTAAACGTGCAGGTTAATGGGACCTTCAGTCTGTGGTCTAAGTTGACCATTCTCAGCCCTGTCTTAAATGTGATATGAAAAACTCCAGTATGATTTGGACAGGTTGGGTGATTGGGCAGATGCATGGCAAATGCAGTATAATGTGGATAAATGTGAGGTTATCCACTTCGGTGGCAAAAACAGGAAGACAGATTATTATCTGAACGGCAATAGAGTGGGAAAAGGGGAAGTGCAACGAGACCAGGGTGTCCTTGTGCACCAGTCGCTGAAGGTAAGCATGCAAGTGCAGCAGGTGGTTAAGAAGGCAAATGGTATGTTGGCCTTCATAGCGAGAGGATTCGAGTACAGGAGCAAGCATGTCTTGCTGCAGTTGTACAGGGCCTGAGTATTGTGAGAGTATTTTGGTCACCTTATCTGAGGAAGGATGTTTTTGCCATGGAGAGAGTGCAGCGAAGATTCACCAGACTGATACCTGGGATGGCAGGAATGACGTATGAGGAGAGATTGGGTCGATTAGGCTTATATTCGCTAGAGTTTAGAAGAATGAGAGGGGATCTCATTGAAACTTATAAAATTCTAACAGGACTAGACAGACTAGATGCAGGAAGGATGTTCCCGATGGCGGGGGAGTCCAGAACCAGGGGTTACAGTCTAAGGATAAGGGGTAAGCCATTTAGGACTGAGATGAGGAGGAATTTCTTCACCCAGAGAGTGGTGAACCTGTGGAATTCTCTACCACACAAGGCAGTTGAGGCCAATTCATTAAATATATTCAAGAAGGAGTTAGATATATTTCTTAAGGCTAAGGGATCAAGGGATATGGGGAGAAAGCAGGGACAGGGTACTGAATTTGGATGATCAGCCATGATCGCATTGAATGGCGGAACAGGCTCGAGGGGCCGAATGGCCTACTCCTGCTCCTATCTTCTATGTTTAAAATACTGGGGGTTAGTTTTTTTTCTGAAAAGTCAGTTTCTTGCTCTTTTATAGAATGACACGAATGGTCGAAGGCTCCTTGATGCTGCTTGATGATTGGCTAGAAGAGGTGCTTTCTATAAAATGGAGTTGGTGCTGCCATTTTTATAATAATAAAAGAAACTGGTTAATGCCTGTGCAAAAATAGTGCGCCCTGGAAAGTATGAGCTAATCCCATGATTGCAGAAGTACAGGTCAGAGAATCAGGAATAAGGTGTTGATGCTCTAACTCCCGTGGAGAGTGTGGGATCACAGGATTAGTCCTGTACTACAAGCATATAATGAGAACTTCACCAAGTGGAAATTCTGCCCTATGGAGTTTGGGGCTGGAGTTTGTGTCTTGATTATCAGTCAAGGGAGGGAGTTGGACTCCAAACTTTATCTTGGAAGATGAGGCCATTACTATTTGAGCTATTGACTCGCCCCCATTTCAGGTTATATCCCCACCTCTATGTAAGTTCAGGTTACTTTTGCAGTATTATGGCAGAATCGAGGTCCCGATCACGTCACACTTCTCCGGTGCATTGTCCTTCAGTGTAAAATTCCCCTGAACACAGCAGGCACTGATCTGCTGCTGATGGCACCTACAGTCCAAAGGAACCAGGCTGAATGTAATACATTTTCTGCGTCAGGGTGTCCAAGCTTTTATCTTCAAGCTGTCGACCATGGAGCCTCGCCGAGAGGCCAGGTTTAAATTCATGTTTCTATTAATTTGCACATATATCTTGCGTTGCTGATACTAACAGGTGTTCTGATTTAGGATTGATCCACCAATGAGACAACCCACAAAATTCAAACAGGACAAGAAAGAAATATAAGTGCAAATAGGATGGAGATGCCTGATCTTTAAGGGCTGATTGCCAGGGTTCGGGGGTCACTGTTTGGACACCCCTACTCTATGTAAGCCATGTGATACGAGGACACGATTTCAATTTAATGAGAGGAGCACATCTCATTTGACTCCTGCATCAGCTGCTTGGCGAATCATTCCTTAGTTATCCTTTGTTCATTTATGTGGGATGGGTTTGTTTTGAAAGATGTTACCACATTCCACAAAGAAAGCTCTGTATAATATTCAATTATGGTATATTAACTAGCGGTCCAGTTTAGGAAGATGAAATACTGTTGCATATTACTTTTAGGTAGTAATAAAACTCAGAATATATACATTTATAAGACATAACCTTTCCAGTCAAAGGACAAAGTGATCACCGGCCGCCTCCTAATAATGTTACGGGCAAATATGTCACAATGAGGGTATCTGATATTCAAACAGCGTTAATGCTGGTGACCAACAATGGCTACTTCTTACTTCCGTTACTAACCAACTGGTTTCGAATGGCCTTTTTTTTGAGGATCTAGTTTTGTGTCTTGTACTCATGCGCTTGAGTTTGTTGTCTGTAATAGGAAGGATTCTCCTCCACTGAAGAGGCTAAACATGGTTTCAACAACATTTTCACACATTTCCAGAAATTGTAAAGCGCTGGTTAGGCCACAACTGGAGTATTGCATCCAGTTCTGGTCACCACACTTTAGGAAGGATGTGAAGGCCCTTGAGAGTGTGCAGAGGAGATTTACCAGAATGGTTCCGGGGATGGGGGATCTAAGCTACAAGGACAGGTTGGAGAAGCTGGATTTGTTTTCATTAGAGCAAAGGAGGTTGAGGGGTGATTTGATAGAGGTGTACAAGATTATGACGGGTTTGGGTAGGCTAGACGGGGAAAGGCTGTTCCCACTAGCTGATGGTACAAGGACTAGGGGACATAGATTTAAGGTTTTGGGCAAGAGATACAGTGGGGATGTGAGGAAAAACTTTTTTATGCAGCGAGTGGTGAGGACCTGGAATTCGCTGCCGACGGAAGTGGTGGAAGCGGAGACACACAATGTTTTCAAGGGGACACTGGATAGGCACTTGAGGGAAATAAACTTGCAGGGCTACGGGGATAGAGCGGGGGGAATGGGACTGACTGGATTGCTCTACAGATAGCTGGCACGGACTCGATGGGCTGAATGGCCTCCTTCTGTGCCGTTATGACTCTATGAGTCCCTAACCTAAAGTATATGGCCTGTCCCCAGTTACAGCGTTCAGGCTCTGTCTGATTAACAACTAATAGGCTCTCAGCCCAGGGCTGCAGGAAGAGCTGGTAAAGTGATTTACATTTTTTTAAAATTAATTTCATGCATCAAATCATCCGGAGTGTGCTAAGGTTACATATAATGTGTGAAATAATGAAAATCTGAGTCCCCTTAAGCTTTAGAAAAGAAGACACCTGATTAACATGCTTCAGACCAGCAACGTTATACCTGGGTGCTTGTCCCCAGGGTCTTTCTGTAACTCAGAACATGAGTAAATACAGCGACCCTTTGCTCCCAGTGAACAGCCACACTCGAAGGCAGTGTGGGTCAGAGAAAGGGCGACAACTCTGTAACCTCCGACTGACCTGTGCTCCCTTCACATGTGGCTCCTCGCTGGAGGAGTGAGCTTGGGGAATTTACCCTTCGATCAGACAGGGTGGGGGTGAAATTGGCCTTTGCCAGTCGTGTGAAGCAGGGTCATCGCTCGTTTGACACCGCGCCCGATTTTCTTTTCCATTGCTGTCAATGAAAATGGTGTAGAACAGACTGCTGATTCACCGTGGGCCAGCTTCATGCTACTGGCAAAACACAATTTCATTCCCCTTGTATTCTGGAGAGAAGCAAAACTGTTGTTTCTTCACAGAAAACAATGAAAGCATTTTACAGCTAATGAAGAAACATTTATTGGTTGCGGTTATTAATCACATCTTAATAACCTACAGCTGCCCCCTTCCCTCTAATAGATTATTTAGCGTGTATGATTGTTTGTGATTGGGCTGTGCAGTATTGGGCATGGGAAATGCTAAAGAAATCATTAGAGACCTTTGCATAGTAATTGTTATTTATGAGTGTGATTACAAAGAATGTGGCAGTGTATGTGGCAAAGAAGAAGACAATTGATGGTCTCAGAGGACAAGGTCTTTAAACTACTGCCCTGTGGACATGAGCTCAGGGAAATAGTGCAACTTTATCATATGGCAGTGGTTAGTGAGCTGCATTTCACAATATGGCCCAAAACATCTCTGCACAGGTTACTTCAAGGGATCGGGTGGAATCTGTAAAAAGGCATCCATGTTCATGGATGGTCCTGTTAGCAGATGATGATTTAGGACTGGATTCTGATGCTTGTAACATACCTTGTGCATATTCTTTTTTTTACTGGTTCTCAGTGGATTTGGGATAGATAATATTGTTTGGTTTGGTATATTTAGTCATCTGCCTGCTTGGTTTATTTAAGGGGAGAGTTTTCAGAATTTTTCTTCCTCTCTCCAGAAGGTGCCGAGTCATGTAGGGTTCAGTTCCCTGGGGGCTGGCAGTCTTCTGGCACTCCTCCTGGGTGAGCGTTTTTCATTTCTGTGTCGGGGAGGCTTTCCGACCATGACCGATGGCGCTGCAACTTCCAGCAGGCGGCACTGGATAGCATTTAGGCGCCAGGAACCTTTGCTGATTTATCTTCCCTCACCTGCTTAGGATGTCTGCGGACAGCTGTCGTCCCCCTGACTGCCACCCAGGTTAGATCAGCTAATTCAGCACAGACCGGGAATTGAATCTGGAACTCTGGTCTGAATGACTTAGTACAACGGTAGCTATTGGCTTTACCAGTAGCCCATCAGCGGAGCTTTCAGAATGTTTACATGTTGCTGGCCTTGTTGAGCTACCATATAACGCCACACACAGCACTGCATACAAATTGACATCAAGTATTCCACATTTTATTTCTAATTAGAAAATACTACTACTGTTTGTTTATTATACTTGGGATTTGATTTTCCTGTGTCGTTACATGTATAAGAGCAAGCTCATTCCAAAGTATATTTATAATTATTTCCATCAATTTTATAATAAAAATGGATTCACACTCTTACTCTGTTGGGTTTTCTGCATTGTTGATACTCTGGGCCTGCTGTAGATTGCAACAGCCGTTGGTTTTAAGGACGTTTGGGAATGTTATTGTTGGGTTCTATATCTTGCCCCGAGGGAGGGTGTTTGTGTGTGTGTAAGATAGCAGATAGTGGCTTCATAGGGATAGCATTCTGGGAGATTCACGGGGAACGCACTTACGATTTGCTTCCCCGTGCTTCGTATTGGCATGATGGAGTCGCCTCCTGTAATTTGTTGCATTATGAATGGAACACCTATTTCATGATGCTCTTTTTAACCTCGGGCCTCTGAAATTGCGAGACTTTATGCTCCCATCACGGAGTCTCACTGGGTGGTGCACAGGTTGAAGGACCAGACGTGGCGGGTAGACGCCCCCGATTCAGGGTGCACCTGATTTTTCTGGCTATTCATTTCAATGACCAGAACATAGAAACGCATTGCGAATTGGAGAGCACTGACCGCACCTGGTCCACAGCCCATTGAGTGAGACTCCATGCTGGGAACCGAGTCTCACCGTTTCAGGGCTCTCATCCCCGGCTTTTTAAGCTTCATTTCTGCTAGTTCAAATCACATTACCAAGGCTAGATCTAACCTCAACGATGTAATCAAAGCTGGGTTAGATCGGTCGCACTTCTGATACAGATTTTTAAGTCTCAATGAAAAATAAGTAAAGCATATTATAACATTTTTAATGTCCCCCCCCCACCCCCCCTTCCAAATTTTCCCTTCTGACGTGCAAGTCCACAGCTGTCAACTGGCTTCTCGTACCTCGCTCAACAGGCCATTATTCATATATCAGCCTGGATAGCATGTGTCAGCAGCCTGTTTGGCCATGGAGGGTGATGTAAGAAAACTACTAGGCACTTGGTCTAAGCGTTAAACAAAGCTTTAATCAACTGTTTTACAACATGGAGGTCTAGTTGTGTCCTTCTCTAGTTCCTGTTAAGAATGTCCTGCGCAAGCTGGGCCCGTGCCCGAGTATTTATACTCTCCCTGGACAGCGCCACCAGCAGGCCACTCAGTATTATTTCATAAGTCTTTCTTTCATGAATGACAGATTCATGTCAGAGGGCATCTACTGCCAAGCCTAATCCCGTTCTCAGCTATCGTGCACATATAGCCTGTTCAGCAGGTGATATTGGGCAGGAGTGGTGATTCCAGTCAATTCTCTCAGTCTTCCTTAGCACAGGTGTACTGAGGCCAATTGTTGTGTCCTAATTGGATACTTGGCTGCGGTCAGCGTGGACTGAGGATTGAACCTGGGGCTTTCTGGTCTGTCTAGTTCAGCACAGCACTGGGTGTGCTTTTACCCACCAAGACATCGGGCGAGCTACAGATTTGAAAGTTCACACCCGAGCAGATATAAGGGCCGATTTCCTTTTACTTCCCGGGAGCAAAGCGGTGGAAAAAGAGGCGGAAACCCACAATGCCCGGTCTCTGCCCACTTTGCATTGCCCTGAGATTTCCGGGGTTTCCCCACTTAGGGGCTGAAGTGCTTGTGCTTGGACCAGGTGCGCCCGTTCAAATCAAATTTAATGGAGGCAGGAGTGGTGCCTTGCAGCTTATTTGCTCTTGGTATGTCAGACAGGACCTAATTTATAGCCATGCTGAGAACAACTGGGCCTCAGATCCTGTACTGAGCCCCACCCACACTGGATGCTCTGAGAAGGGGCAGGCAGGAAGTAGATGGAGTTGGGAAGAAAAGTTAAGCACCTTTTTTTTTATTCGCTTATGAGATGTGGGCGTCGCTGGCGAGGCCAGCATCTATTGCTCATCCCTAATTGCCCTCGAGAAGGTGGTGGTGAGCCGCCTTTTTGAACCGCTGCAGTCTGTGTGGTGAAGGTGCTCCCGCAGTGCTGATAGGGAGGGAGTTCCAGGATTTTGACCCAGCGACGATGAAGGATCGGCGATATACTAAGTCAGGATGGTGTGTGACTTGGAGGGGAACTTGGAGGTGGTGGTGTTCCCATGCGTATGCTGTTCTTGTCCTTCGCATTTCTCCACATTATGTTCTATTTGCCATGTTCTTGCCCACTCACTTAGCTTGTCTATATCCACTTGAAGCCACTTTGCATCCTCTTCACAACTTCATTCCCACCCAGCTTTGTATCATCTGCAAACTTGGATATATTACATTTGGTCCCCTCATCCAAATCATTGATTAAAATTGTGAATAGCTGAGGCCCAAGCACTGATCCTTGCAGTATCCCACTAGTTACAGCCTGCCAAACCGAAAATGACCCGTTTATTCCTACTCTCTGTTTTCTGTCCGTTAACCAATCCTCAATCCATGCTAGTATATTACCCCAATTCTATGAGCCCTAAGTTTGTTTAATAACCTCTTGTGTTCTTCTTCTTCTTAGGCAGTCCCTCAGAACCGAGGATGACTTGCTTCCACATTAAAAATGAGTTCTCAGGTGACTGATGAGTCCAATGCGGTACATGGTCCATGTCTCTGAGGCATACAGCAGGGCGGGTATCACTGCTGCTCTGTAGACCATGAGCTTATCATGGCACCTTATCGAATGCCTTCTGAAAATCCAAATACACCACATCCACTGGTTTCCCCTTATCTATTCTGCTAGTTACAACCTCAAAAAACTCTAACAGATTCGTTAAACACGATTTCCCTTTCATAAATCCGTGTTGACTCTGCCCAATCCTATTATTATTTTCTAAGTGCCCTGTTACCATGTCCTTAATAATAGATTCTAGCATTTTCCCTACTACTGATGTCAGGCCAACTGGTCTGTAGTTCCCCATTTTCTCTCTCCCTCCTTATTAAATAGTGGGGTTACATTTTCTACCTTCCAATCTGAGGGAACCGTTCTAGAATCTATGGAATTTTGGAAAATAACAACCAATGCATCCGCTATCTCTATAGCCACCTCTTCAAAACCCTAGGATGTAGGCCATCAGGTCCAGGGAATTTATCAGCTTTCAGTCCCATTAATTTCTCCAGTACTATTTTTTTTACGAATACTAATTTCTTTCAGTTCCTCATTCTCGCTCGCCCCTTGGTTCGCCACTATTTCCGGGAAGTTTTTTTACGTCTTCTTCCGTGAAGACAGACATATAAAGGCCGCAATTTTACCATCGGCGGCGGGTTGGAGTCGGGTTGGCTAGTCGGCGGGTTCCGGTCCCATCCGCTCTAAATTCACTATTTTCCCTTAACTGGGCTTATCGTGCGCGTTGCCCGGCCCAGTCAGTGGGTTCGGGTCTGCTGCTCGCCTCTGCTGACGTCTTCGATTCAGCTGCATTTAAGGGGCCCCTGGGCACAGGAGTGTGCAGGTATCGGATACTTTCAGGGTTGGAGGTCATCTGGCTGCTGCTTTTGGACAGCGACCAGAAGGTCCGTCCAGCTGGTAGCCATCACCACTGCTGCGGGCCCCACCCAGGCTTAGGGAAATGATCTGAACCAGCAAGTATGGTTGGGATGAAGTTAGGTTAAATTTGAGGGTTTTGACGGCTGAACTTATCGACCAGAGCACTGTAATAGGAACATGAAGTAAAGCCATCCTTGGGTCGTTGGTTTGATTCGGGCTCGAAGGAGCATGAAGTGTTGGTAATGGTTAATGTAGAGACCATTGCATCTTTTTAAGGGAAAATTGGATAAATATTTGAAGCATGACTGCAGGGCAGTGGGATTAGTGTCGGATTGGTCTAGTAAAGAGCTGACCCAGCCATAATGGGACGAAGTGGCCTTCTTCTGTCTTGTAAACTTCTATGGTTTTATAGTTCAGAAGAGAAATAAAGAATTAAAGGCATATACGAGACACAGAGGGGTGGAAAATTACAGGGATTTAAAGATCCTGAATTCTGCAATTCTGTGGAGATTCTCACGATCTCCTGCAGCAACTTTGGCGAGGGATTGATGGAACCCCAGCGAAATGGCTGTAAACAAATTTACTGCAGGAGGCTGCGAGAACCTCCATGGATTTTCCTAGGCTCCTAAGAAGCTTCCCACTTCTGCCTCTTAACTGCCGGTATTATTTTACGATGGGTGGGCTACAAGCGGAACCATCAGAAAATCCAAAGGTTGACATCACGGCAGCATTTAAATGCAGTTTCCAAATGGCCACCATTATCTGGGTGGGCGCTAACCGCACTTCCAATGGAAAATCCTCATGTGTGTCGCTAGGGCCATGGATGTGACATACTTGCATTGGAGGCAGTTCAGAGACGATTCACTCGGTTGATTCCTGAGTTGAAGGGGTTGACTTATGAAGAAAGGTTGAGCAGGTTGGGGCCTATACTCATTGGAATTTAGAAGAATGAGAGGTGATCTTATTGAAACATATAAGATACTGAGGGGGCTCAACAAGGTAGATGCAGAGAGGATGTTTTCCTCTCGTGGGGAAATCTAGAACTCGGGGGCATAGTTTCAGAATAAAGGGTCGCCCTTTTAGAACTGAGATGAGGAGGAATTTCTTCTCTCAGAGGGTCGTAAATCTGTGGAATTCTCTGCCTCAGAGAGCTGTGGAGGCTGGGTCATTAAATACATTTAAGGTGGAGATAGACAGATTTTTGCAAGATAAGGGAGTCAAGGGTTATGGGGAGCAGGCTGGGAAGTGGCTTTGAGCCCAAGATCAGCCCTGATCTTATTGAATGGCGGAGCAGGCTCGAGGGGCCAAGTGGCCTATTCCTGCTCCTATTTCTTATGTTCTTATGTCACATGTCACCCACAACCCCTCCCCCCGCCCATTTTCCTCTTCCAGGTGCCCCAAAACCGCCTGAAATTGGATGGTCAAAGTGAGAACAAACCAACTAAAATTTTTCATATTGTCCTGTTTCTTTCTTCTCTGTGTGTGTGTGTTTATATGCTGAGACTTTCTGATTCAGCCCATTATTTGAAAATCAAATCTTGATTAAATTATCTTGATAAACGTATTTGGTTTTCTTTTGGCCACGTCTTGTTTTGACAGATGTAAAGCAACACAGACATCGCTAACCTTGTGGCCAGAGGTCCTAAATTATAAAACCACTTTCACCGACCCTAATTTGTTCAGAGGGGATGTTTAAACCACATCAGTCGTGAACAGCCCCGACTCCTCTCTACGTAACTATGGTGTACCTTAGAAAGCACTCACACAGTTGCTGTTTAAAAAGGCCAGAGTTTTGCTCCTTTAGAGCCTGCAACTGCATGTTTCTTATCAACGAGCTGCCTCAGTCAGCTGGTGCTCAAGAGAAAATCAAATTAAACCAAACTTAAAGTCCCGAATCTAAAAATCCATTGTTGTGTGTTTGTGTGGTCCAGTGATAATATTCAAAGAAAAGAAGCTCCACAATTCTGGGCTATTGAAAAGTCTTCATTAAAAAAAGAGAAAAAAACCCTGAAGGCTCAGACCTGGGCGGGGGGGGTGGGGTTGCGGGTGATGTGCGACATCACATCTGTGGCCCTGAAGGATCAAACCTTCCTCGCAAACAGTGGACAACCATCAATCGCCTCAGAACTGGTCATGGTAGATGCTGCCACCTTCTCCATAGATGGAAGATTAACAGCTTGTATTTATATAGCGCCTTTAACGTAGTAAAACGTCCCAAGGCGCTTCATAGGAGTATTAAAAGACAAATTTTTTTACACCGAGCCACATAAGGAGAAATTCGGGCAGGTGACCAAAAGCTTGGTCAAAGAGGTAGGTTTTAAGGAGCGTCTTAAAGGAGGAAAGAGAGGTAGCGAGGCGGAGAGGTTTACGCAGGGAATTCCAGAGCTTAGGGCCTAGGCAACAGAAGGCACGGCCATCAATGGTTGAGCGATTATAATCAGGGATGCTCAAGAGGGCAGATTTAGAGGAGATCAGATATCTCGGGGGGTTGTGGGGCTGAAGGAGATTACAGAGATAGGAAGGGGCGAGGCCATGGAGGGGTTTGAAAACAAGGATGAGAATTTTGAAATCGAGGCGCTGCTTAACCAGGAGCCAATGTAGGTCAACGAGCACAGGGGAGATGGGCGAACAGGACCTGGTGCGAGTTAGGACACGGGCAGCCGAGTTTTGGATGACCTCAAGTTTATGTAGGGTAGAATGTGGGAGGCCAGCCAGGAGTGCATTGGAATAGTCAAGTCTAGAGGTAGCAAAGGCATGGATGAGGGTTTCAGCAGCGGATGAGCTGAGGCAGGGGTGGAGACGGGCGATGTTAAGGAGGTGGAAATAGGCAGCCTTAGTTATGGCGTGGATATGTGGTCGGAAGCTCATTTTAGGGTCAAATATGACACCAAGGTTGCGAACAGTGTGGTTCAGCCTCAGACAGATGTTAGGGAGAGGGATGGAGTCAGTGGCTAGGGAACGGAGTTTGTGGCGGGGACCGAAAATAATGGCTTTGGTCTTCCCAATATTTAATTGGAGTAAATTTCTGCTCATCCAGAACTGTATGTCGGACAAGCAGTCTGACAATTTAGAGACCGTGGAGGGGTCGAGAGAAGAGGTAGTGAGGTAGAGCTGGATGTCATCAGCGTACATGTGGAAACTGACGCTGTGTTTTCGGATGATGTCGCCAAGGGACAACATGTAGATGAGAACTAGGAGGGGGCCAAGGATAGATCCTTGGGGGACACCAGAGGTAACGATGCGGGAGTGGGAAGAGAAGCCGTTGCAGGTGATTCTCTGGCTACGATTAGATAGATAAAAATGGAACCAGACGAGTGCAGTCCCACCCAGCTGGACGACAGTGGGGAGGTGTTGGAGGAGGATGGAGTGGTCAACCGTGTCAAAGGCTGCAGACAGGTCAAGAAGGACGAGGAGGGATAGTTTACCTTTGTCACAGTCACAAAGGATGTCATTTGTGACTTTGATGAGAGCCGTTTCGGTACTGTGGCAAGGGCGGAAACCTGATTGGAGGGATTCAAACATGGAATTGCAGGAAACATGGGCACGGATTTGGGAGGTGACAACATGTTCAAGGACTTTGAAGAGGAAAGGGAGGCTGGAGATGGGGTGCTAGTTTGCAAGGACGGAGGGATCAAGAGTTGTTTTTTTGAGGAGTGGGTGATGACGGCAGATTTGAGGGAGGGGGGACAGTACCTGAGGAGAGAGAACCATTAATAATGTCAGCTAACATGGGAGCCAGAAAAGGAAGGTGGGTGGTCAGCGGTTTGGTAGGAATAGGATCGAGGGAGCAGGAAGTGGGTCTCATGGACAGGATGAGCGCGGAGAGGTCATGAGGGGAGATCGGAGAGAAACTGGAGAAAGATGTGAGTTCAGGGCTAGGGCAGGGGGGAACCTTAGAGGAAGTTTGGCCCAGTGGGCTAGGGGAAGGAAGGGAAGGGACAGAGGCAGCTGAACGGGTTGTCTCAATCTTAGAGACAAAGAAATCCATGAGCTCCTCACACTTGTTATCGGAGGTGAGGGTGGTGGAGACAGGGGAGAGGGGTTTAAGAAGATGGTTAGCAGTAGAGAATAGGAGCCGGGGTTTATCTTTGCATTCCAGAATCATTCTGGAATAGTGAGCAATTTTGGCAGACGAGAGCAGGACCCGATAATGCTTTATGTGGTCCAGCCAGATCTGGCGGTAATAGGGACTAGGGCATCAAAGGTGGTGGTGAGGGTATGGTTGAGCGGATCGGTAGCTGCAGAAATGTCGTGGTGAATGGAGGGCCAGAGGCTGAACAGTTGGGATTTCATAAGTGCAGTTGTAAGAGAGATGGGAGAGAGTTTTTTCCAGGGATGGACACAGAGGGAAATAGGGTTGGCGGGGGTGGGGGGGGGGGGGTGCTGGAAGGGGATGTGGGTGGAGAGCGATATGAGGAAGTGGTCAGAGATGGCCTTATCTGCGATTGACACGATCATACCTAACATTCATAGCTTCACCTCACCCTCACACACTTAGAACTGCTGCAAGCCTCCCAGCCACATCTCTCAGCTTGCACACACTGCCAGCTATTCAACCGTGACAGTCACATCACCCAAACAGATTGCACCACACTCACTGACACACTTCCCTCTCCCTTGAAGGACAAGGTGGCGCTCAACTGAAGGCAGCAGGAGCTAACCAGCAGGGGACAGGCGCGCATGCATCTCCTAACCCCCATGGAGGAGATGGTACTGGCCATTATTGGGCCGGCCATTGCTGAGCCCATGGCCAGCGGCCGGGCTGAAACCATCGAAGGTGACGGTACCTCATACCTAATCCTCCTTCTCACATCCCGCTTCCCCCTCGTCACACAATCGCTTCTGATTTACAAACTGCAGATGGTGTAAACGTGCACCTCCTGCTTTCTCCCCCCTCCCCTCACCACAACCTTGCCCTTGTGCCTTTCTCCTTTCAGAGATCCAAGAAATGCAGCCTGGCCAGGCAGTGGTAGAAGAGCAGGAATATAGTGAAGATGAAGACAGCCCAGCCAGTGCTTCAACAATAAGAAGGAGAGGAGAGTGAAGAAGAAGAAACACCGTCACTCAATTACACAATACCAGACACCAGCTCAGATACTGACACTGCATGTAATTTAGAAGATAGTATAAAGGCGGGATCTGCATGTGGTAAGACACCGGGCATGAGTGGCCTGCAGCCAGGGCAGGAGGCAAGGGTAGCACAGGTGCCAGCTCCCCGGAGGGCAAGGTTGCACACGAGTTCTGCTGCAGAGGACGCAGATGAGCATTTCGATGGGGCAGGCTACAGAAGAAGGCTGATGGGTATGCACAAGGAAATGCTTGGCGCATTGGCAGGCCTACCAGAAAGCCTGTGTGCAATGCCAAGGAGCATGAAGCAGTCTGGCACCAACTTGGCACAGGGCTTTGCGCAGAGCTTGGTGCCCATCCTTTCCAGCATGGAAATGATGGCCACCTCCATCAACACACTTCTGGACCCAACTTTGATGCAGCGTCTGATGGCCAATGTCTCAGCTTCCGTTGCAGCACAAGCAGAAGCCACCCAACGTCTGAGTGCTGCAGTGGAAGCTCAGACTGCTGTCATCCAAGGTCACACTGATCCAAGGTCAGATTGCTGCCATCATGGCTCTGGATTCCAGTGTTCAAAGGGGCTTGTAGGGTGTCACAACAGTCCAGCAATCTGTCCTCCAACAGATTACTAAGAATGCTGAGGCGCCGCCCCGGGGGAGTGGCAGTGGGTCAGTGGAGCAGGAACCTGCTGTCCTCTCTCAGGATGACAACATTCGTCCTCCCACCACTGCCACTCTGCCAGTGCCCTTGGTGTTGCCCGTCAGCCAGCCAGCCCAGACTGCTGCCACCCGTGCCGTGGTACAGGTGCAGCCGGGCCTTCTTGGCCCAGAGCTGCTCGAGGTCATCCTCCAAGGCCATCTGTAGTCTCCCCCACTGAAAGTCAGCAGCCTTCCACCAGCCATGCTGCAGTCACTGCACAGGAGCACTAGGACAGGCAAAGGCACACGGAAGACGGGCACTAAGGGAATACACAAGGGGGATTAGTTTACGTTTCTATGCAATATGGCATGGTTTGATTTATAAATCTGGTTTGGAATGTTTATTTTGTGAGGGCTTTTACTTTTGCATTGTGGCCAAGTGTGTGATGGTCAGTGACAGAGGGAAGGTAAGGCGTTGGGACTGTTGGTGAATGGGGAATTGGAATTGCGGTTACCGGTATCGCACTCAGATGAGTTCTTCAAGGACAGCCCGGCCAGAAAGGGGCCGTCTAGGTTGCCTCCTCCCTTCCTCTTCTTCCTCTTCCCCTTCCTCCTCAGCATAATTTCAACCAATCTATCGAATCAAAGGTTTTGTGCTTGATGCCTGCCTGTAAGGTTAAAGTACCCGTAGGGCATGGAGAATATATTATATTTATACAGCAATGGAAAGTACTCAGTATAATTGCAGGTTGAGAAGCATGTAGTTTGTCTCAAATGTCCAATCAGTAGAAACTTACCAATCAAAGCGACTAACTGCAAAAGTAAAATCACTATTTTAATTAATCTCATAAAATGTTTCTGTAAGAATTTTTCATTCATTAAAAAGCAACTAATGAATATCCAGGAACTACCATAAAAGCAGCCAACCAAATAATCTTCTCTTAGGCAGTCCCTGGGAGCCGAGGATGACTTGCTTCCACACTAAAACGAGTTCTCAGGTGACTGATGAGTCCAATGCGGGACCTACAGTCTCTGTCACAGGAGGGGCAGACGGTGGTTGAAGGGGCGGGTGGGTGGGGTGCTTGGGTTGATGTGCGCTCCTTCCGCTGCCTTGCGCTTGGCTTCCGCTTGCTCCCGGCGAAGAGACTCGAGGTGTTCGGCACCTTCCCGGATGCTTCTCCTCCACTTTGTGTGGTCTTGGGCCAGGGATTCCCAGGTGTCGGTGGGGATGTTGCATTTTTTCAAGGAGGCTTTGAGGGTGTCCTTGAAGCGTTTCCTCTGCCCACCTGGGGCTCTCTTGCCGTGTCGGAGCTCCGAGCAGAGCGCTTGTTTTGGGAGTCTCGTCTCGGGCATGCGGACGATGTGGCCCGTCCATCGGAGCTGATCGAGCGTGGTCAAAGCTTCGCTACTGGGGATGTTAGCCTGAGCGAGAACACTGACGAAATGTTTTTCCACAAGTCCTTTGAGAAGCCTTGTTAGGTTTCCACTCACCTGACTAAAACCACCTGAAAATAAAATTTATAACCTAATAAACACAACAAAAAATCAATAAGGTTAAAACAAATCAGAACTGTCTGTAAAGTTACCCATCCCATCTCAAACACTTTCCTCTGCATTTCCTCGGAGATCTCAAGCTTGCCTTCTGCCTCCAGCATTATTAACCTGGGCCTTCACCGGCAGTCCTTTTTGGGGTCTGTTTGTGTGTCTCACTTTTCAAGGCCTCCACACGCTGTGACCTCAGTGTACCTCACTGCTGCTTATATATACTCCTGCTCCTTGATGACCTGGTAAAGGTTTTTTTTCATACTTGACCCATGCCTCTCACCTTTCCATGGGATTTAATTACTTTGTGATTCTTTTGATGCAGGTTTTGTTTTTGCAATTGATTTGGTTCATAATGAATATTTATTCCCTGCCAACCCTAGGAGGGTCATTGACATTTTGCATTCAACATTTTGTTACTTATTCCAGTGTGATCAAAATTACATTCGGTTTAGTTTATTTTGATTCGAAGAGAACTGAAAAAAAATGAACACAATGTTGAAGATTGCCCGATGGTAAATGTTTAGTAAGATGCACCGAAAAAAAAAGAAAGGCTTGCAGAGTCTCAGAAGGTTCTCTGGATACTTGGGGGGAGAAATTCGGTATCGCCCCGTTTGGGGCGCAATTGTCGGCCGGGCGCAAAGTTTAGCGCCTGGCGCTAATTATCGCCTCCGACTGCAAACTTGGCTTCTATCGCCCCTGGAGGTGATTGGAGCGCTAAATCAGGCGCTACACACCTCTCTTAAGGTGTTAATGCCGAGGAGCGAGGCGCTATCTCAGAGCGCTGGCGAAGCTCATGTGATGTCAGTCAGCAATGGAACACAGACACACTGGCGCCGGCCAGTTCTTCAATGGGAGAGTCAATCTTGTTCTCCATCCACACCCTGCTCATTGCAGCCTTGAATCTCGGCCTGGAGAGACCTGTACATCAATTCTGCTGGAAAGAACAATGGAGAGTTCCAGGGAAAGAGCTCAGAGTGCAGCCCCTACAGTCTCTTCTACATCGATGCAAGGAAGGTCAAATCAAAATGAACCTGCAAAGTGCTGCTCAGTACCCAAAACTCCTTCACACAGCGTTGAATCTCTTCAGAAGTCTCTCTCTCTCTCTCTCTCTCAGAATGCTTGGTGCAAAAATGTCACCAACAAAAAAAGTCAGGAAGCGGCCGCCTTTAAATAGCGCTCCCCTTGTCCCTTCCCGACTGCAAAACGCTCCCCTCAACCTGTCGTTGCTAGCGGCAGGCAGTAAGGCAGGGGGCGCCACTCAATATCCGGTCCGGGGCGCTACCAGGGCGTTGCACGCTCGACTGACGTCACGATCTGCGGGCGCAGGAGATCGTGGCGGTAGTGTTTAGCACCACCGCAGAATGTCTGGTCAATTTCACGAGCGGCGCAAACATCGCCGCGCCCGGGCACTAGTTGCTTTGCGCCCCATTAGCGCTCTTTTAAGGCGCCAACGGGAGGCGCAAAGCAACCGAATTTTTCCCCCTTGGTTCAATAATTACTACTGGCGAGTTTGAGTTTAATGAGATAGAACAGCATCTGCATTAGCACCTCTCAAAGTTACAAAAGTTGCATTGATGCGCTGTTTTAAGATTTTAAAAATCTATATTTAACCAAATGGAAACGTGATGGAAAATTCATCTGCGGTTTTCCAAATTTATTTTCTTGTTACTGCCATAAGTTACTTGTTACAACTTTACAAAATAAAAATGAGGAGGAAAAATGACGGCAAAATATTCCAGTAAATCAACTATATATTCTATGTTAAAGGTGCTTAGTGAATCAGACATAAGAACATAAGAAATAAGAGCAGGAGTAGGCCATTTGGCCCCTCGAGCCTGCTCTGCCATTCAATAAGATCATGGCTGATCTGATCTCGGCCTCAACTCCACTTTCCCACCCGCTCCCCATAACCCTTAACTCCCCTGTAGCTCAAAAATCTGTCTATCTCAGCCTTGAATATATTCAACGACCCAGCCTCCACAGCTCTCTGGGGTAAAGAATTCCAAAGATTCACGACCCTCTGAGAGAAGAAATTCCTCCTCATCTCCGTCTTAAATGGGCGACCCCTTATTCTGAAACTACACCCCCTAGTTCTAGATTCCCCCACGAGGGGAAACATCCTCCCTGCATCTACCCTGTCAAGCCCCCCCAGAATCCCATATGTTTCAATAAGATCACCTCTCATTTCTCCAAACTCCAATGAGTATAGCTCCCAGAACCAGCCATACTCCAGTACTTCCTGTCTCCTGAGTGCTGCTCGCCTCCAGACTCCTGAGTGATTAAACCTCCTTCCCTGAACTCTGACTTCAGAATTGCTGCCTCCTCAATGAGTGTCTCAGCCACTGAACCTACTTTGCTCCTGGACCCCTGCCCTCGTGCTGCCAGATTGCAGCTTCCCTTCGAGTCCAATTGCGCACAGGCTCCATTCTTTCTCCTCTCCCCCAGAAGGATGCCCAAGCCTAACTCGCCAGCTCGCTATGCCACCTCTGAGTGGTCCCAAGGTCAAGATTCAAGCAGCTCCCACATCCCTTCCAGACCCCCATAACCCCTGAGTAGGCAGGGCCAGCTCTCCAATACCTCACTGAACGTGTGGGCCAGGAACATGATGTTGACATGTTATTCAACCATGAGGATCAACTGAGCGAACGTTTTCTTCATCCCACCCACATCTCCAGCAGGGATAGCTGAGTAGGAATTAAATATAACTAAATGTCTTGGCCTAATTTTCCCTTCCATATTCAGGGGACACTGAGATTAAGTCAACAACTCCACACACACACTGGCTGATTTTGGCTAAGATAGCACAGAGCAGGAATTAAGCCTGACACCAAACACCTTAGTCTGTTCTTTCGTGACAAACGTTACCCCTCACCCCACCCTTGCAACAACTCTTAACTCTCTATGAAGTCCAAGCCCATCCAAGATTTGAAAATAGCACTCATATCTGGGGAGGATCCTCTAACAACCCTCATTTGCACTCAGACAGAATATAAGAAAAAGTTTGTCATTAATTCCCCTCTCACCTCTAGCCTCCTCTAGCCTCCAACCTCTCTCTGTCTTTCATCTCCCTCGATTTTATCAGTTCTGTTGTGGTCAGTGGTCCTTTGAGCTTTCCCCTCTTGTCCCCTCTTGTCCCTTCCCAGTAAATAATGGGCCGAAAATTGATCCCGGGACGCGAGAGTACGCACTGCATACTCTCGCGTATTCCCACTCCAATTGCCAGTTTTCTGCATGCCCTGCGCATGCGCTGAAAACCGGCAATTGCTCTTCCGAAAAGGGGGCGGTTCCTCGGTGCATCGCGTGCGCGCTACAGGCTGCGCGCACGCTGTGCACTTCATGCTTTGGACGCGCAGGTAAGTAGGGAAGATTTTGGAAATGTAAAAAGGAGGAGTAAGACCCGCTTTTAAGAAGGTAAGTAGTGAATTAAGTATTTTTTTGAATTTTTTTTTACAGGTATATCTTTTTTATAGACTTTAAAGACAGGTAAGTTTATTTTTATAACTTTTTAAAAGATTTTAAATTTTTTCAAAAATTTAATTTTTTATTTAAAATGGTTAATTTAATTAACTATACTTATTTTATTAATGTGATGGGTTTTTTTTTTAATTTAATTGAGGTTTAGCTGTTATTTTGGGGGGGTGTAAGATTCATAAGTCTCACAGCCATGCTGTGAGACTTATGAATGGAAGATGGTGTGCTGCCATTGGCTCTAACTGAGTCACGTGATCCCACAGCTCGCACGAATTAACTACGCCGCTGGGATACGCAAGCCCAGCACAGCTGATGTCTGGAACATCAAATTCGTGCGAGCTGGATCAGAAAAAGCATAAGCGAGGTGAGACATCGCGGGGAAGGCTTACCCCCGTGGGAACAGAGCGAGATCAATTTCTGGGCCAATATATAAATTTCATTGTATAGTATATGCAGTTTTTATATCAAGTATATTGTATTTTCTGTCTATTAGATGTGTGTTTTGCTATGCCATTCTGTTCAAATGAGAAGATTGCTGACTGACTAACTTTGATTATGTGCCTATACTTCTACTGATAATGCTGTATAGATCTTGAAATTATGATTGTTTGGATCTCCAGGTGATATATTAATATGTTAAAACATGGGCCGGAATTTTGTTTATCTGGTCAGGTGCGGGCGGTTGGCGTGGCGGGTCACGACCCCGATCTTGATTCCATCCTGCTCCTGAAATCAACTCTGCGTTAATGGGGCCTATTAAGCCCGTCCTGCGCATTATCCAGCCCTATTAAATGGTGCGGGTCTGATGACTTCATGGATGATGTGTTTTCAGCTGGGATATTTAAAGGAGCCATGGCCACATTGCATTCGAAGATTGATCTAGGAGTGTGCAGGCAGCACACTGCACCAGTGGAGTGTTGCAACCATTTCCAGAGATGACTGCACAGAGACAGAGGGCTGCAGCCAGGTTCTCCGATGACTCCCTCCATATGCTTGTGGAAGGAGTCAGAGCATGCAGGGAGGTCCTCTTCCCTTCTAATGGGCGGAAGAGACCTCCCCAGGAAACCAAAGGAGCCTGGCTCCAAATAGCAGAGGAGGTGAACAGCAGGGATGTGTTCAGGAGGACCTGGGTGCAGTGCCGGAAAGATTGCAATGATCTCATTAGATCAGGAAAGGTGAGTGCAAAGTCACACTCAACTTCATCCTGCTGTGCCTCTCATCACATCCCCATCACGTTGCCTTCCCAACCCTACTCCTGCATATCATTACTCACATCAACATACCTTGCACCTCCACCCACCCCTCTCTATCTACATACTCACATCTCCATCTGACAAACCACCCCCCACACTCACCCTCATCCTAATGCAATCATTTAACAACACACAAGGAGGCCACTTGGCTTTGACACCCCACTCCATCATAGTCTCCCTCTAAAGATGTAACCCATCCATACACTCATTCCATCACTCTCACTCAACCCTCTTCTTTCCCTCCTTGCAGGAAAAGAGAGCCCACAATAAGAGGGAGAGGGAGAGGGAGAGAACTGGAGATGGAACACCATCATTGGCAACACTAACAACAGCAGAGGAGGCTGCCTTAGAAGTTTTGGGAGTCGCCGAGCAGCTAGAGGTGGGAGACAGAGAGAGGGGGTCATCTTAGCAACCTGGTGACAGAATTACATATTATACAGCCACATGACATACAGTAGTCACTCATATGGGGACTGATGTCAACAGCCAGTGAATGGTCATCATGTGCAGAATGGTATCTGTACCCATTCTTGATATGATATCTAACTCATCTCTTTACTCTCCCACAGGTCCAACAAGAGCCCCCCCGCCCACTGTCCAGGAGGAAGAGGAAGACGACTCCCCAGAGGAGCCGCCAGTCTCTGAGGGTGCACCATCACCAGACATAAGTGCACCCAGCACCAGCGCAGATATGCACACCTCGGTGGGGCCAACGCGAGATAGAGTAATGTTGCCACCTGGTGTCTCACAACTCACAAGTGAGCAAGAGCAGATGGTGGACAGGGACAGCAGTGGAGACTCCTCGCCGGAGAGCGCAGGATGCTCCCAGCTCTGCGCAGCTGCATGCAGACGCTAAACCTCGGGGGGCCATCCAGAAAGAGGGAGATCCTGGAGGTGCAGCAAGAAGTGCAGGAGGCTTTGACCGGTTTTGCGACCGCGATGGCTGCAAATGTGCAGAGAATGGATGAGCACCACCGTGTCGCAGATGATGGTGATTGTAGGCTCTTCCATGGAAAGGGTGGCCACCTGCATGGAGCAGCTAATGCACCACTCACAGGAGTACATGGTCTCTATGGAGAATAGTTGGCAGAGGCTCATAGACCTCCTCTCTAGGAGGGATGTCAGCGTAGACGTGGGTCCTCATGGCCCCACTGCTGTGCAGCAAGGTGCTCTCCAGCTCGTTGCTAGCAGGGAGGTGCGGGTGGCTCATGAGAGGGATGATGGTGCGAGGGCACATGGAAGTGGGGGCTCCTCTCAAAGCGCTCACACGTCTCCCCCATTGCCATCCCCTCAGTCAGAGCCCTAGATACCTCCTCGGACAGCGATGGCCGAGTCTGCCCCTGCACAGTCGCAGGAGGAGCAGACTTTGGCGGAGCAATCAGAGGCTCCAAAACCCAGAGGACGTCCGCCAAGAGTGTCTAAGCAGTCGCAGCAGGGAAGTGAGCAGGCTGCCTCTACTTCTGCTGAAGCCACAGGGGTAACGCCTCGTAGAAGCACGCATAAGAGAAAGATGACACACAAGTAGATTCACAAGGGTAGCCACTTGAGTGTTTTATTCAATGTTTCTGTAAAGTTTCCGTTCGTGTGATATCACACATAAAAATCTTTATTTTCACCATTTTCCGGTTTTGGCCAAATTTGTGTGCACCTTTGGAAGTGCCTTAGTGAGTTGGAGTGATTGGTGAGACAGAACATTACCCCCAGCAATGGTGGTCAGTGTGAAAGGAAGGGCCTGGTCATTGTAGGGATGCTTTATGGTGCTGCTGTGGGGTGGTGCGAACCTGGCACAGCATGTGGCAGCCATATGGGTGTAAGGCGTGAAGTTAAGTAAATCTGGCCATGATGAGCCCATCCCTGGCCTCCCGGGCAGCAATGTGCTCGGGTGCTGGTGGGATCTGGACCGCTGGTTCCTCCTGCTCCTCCTCCTGCTTGTCTTCCAGCTGATGCTCCTCCTCCTCCTCCTGCTCCTCCTCCTGTGAAGAGGCTGTGTGCTCAGTGCCTTGCACCTCATGCAGCGCTAATCCTCACTGCTGCACAATGTTGTGCAGGGCGCAGCAGACCACGATGATTCTGGAGACCCTGGCTGGTGCATACTGAAGGGTGAAGAGCTCCTCCAGATCTGTCAAGGCATCTGAAGCACATTTTCAGCATGCCTATTGTCTGCTCTATGACACATCTGGTGGAGATGTGGCTTTCATTATATCTCTCCTTGGCTTCAGTACTTGACCTCCTCAAGGGTGTCATGAGCCACATCTTCAGTGGATAATCCTGGTCTCCAAGCAGCCAGCCGGAAAGTCTGTTTGGAGGAGCGAAGAGCTGAGGGAGGGTGGACTGGTGAAGGATGAATGAGTCATGGCAGCTGCCAGGGAATTGGGTGCACACATGCATGATGATCTTCCTATGGTTGCAGACCAGCTGCACATTGAGGGAGTGGAAGCCCTTGTGGTTCACTAAGACTGCTGGGTGATGATGGGATGCCCTGATGGCCACGTGTGCAGTTGTTGATGCCCTGCACACGTGGGAAGTCAGCCAGAGTGGCAAAGCAGAGCGCCCGCTCAGTAACATCGGCTTCATTAGTGGCAAAGTTCACATAATTGGCTGACTTGTCAAAGAGGGCATCGGTGACCTGTGTGATGCATCTGTGGCGGCCGACTGCGAGATGCCGCAAATGTTTGCTGCAGATCCCTGGAAGGAGCCTGAGGTGAAGAAGTTGAGGGCGCTGGTGACTTTGACAGCCACCGGTAAGGTGTGGCCACCCGCTCCTCTGGGCTGCAGGTCTTCCTCCAGCAATCTGCAAATGTCTGCGACGACCTGGCGCGATAGCCTGAGCCTCCTTTGGCACTGCTGCTCAGTCATGTTGAGGAAGCTCATCCTCTGCCGGTATACCCTGTGTTGGGGGTATCGCCTCCGGCGCAGTGCAGCCCTGTGCTGATGCCCCCTGTCCTGTGCCGCATCAGATGAGGAGAAGGTTGGTGGTGTTGTTTTTGGTGCTGCTGGTGTGCCTGGTGCTGCTGGTCTTGGGGATCATTGTGGTCCGATTCTGAGGACCAAGGTGAGACAGTATAAACGGCACCCATGCTGATGGAATAGATGGCAGGTGAAGTAGAGGTGACAGAAGCAATCCGTCAGTGGTGATAGAGGTTCTACCAATGAGGTGACACTGGATGGCGAATTTGCTGGAAGCACTTGCAGCCTCTAGAAAGCTAAATCTGTGCTGGCAATGCAGTCCAGCAACAGCATCTGCCTGAGGAAAGTGATCAGCTATGAGGTCGGAGCTTTTATAGGACTGTTCATGCTGTCAACTAATCAGCTGGATCAATGGCCGCTCAACTCCCGCCTCAGGTTGACAGACGTGGTTCCCTGAGCTGCGTGAATCCCGTGGTCAGTCAGGGAAATTTGAAAGGTGGGTTAAAAAAGGCGCTTAAGAGTCTGACAAGTACCTGATAATGATTTAAATTAGGTCGCCCGCCTCTGCCGTTCGGGTCGCTGCCGCGCTGACAAACGCACCCGAGGGAAAAGCACGTGGGGGTGGGATGACGCGGGATGACGGCGGGTTCCCGACCCACTCCAAGATATTTCAAATTTCCCACCTGACCCGCCTCCAATCGCACCCGCACAGACCCCAGAAAATTCCGGCCATGGGATTTGTTACAAGGCATTAATCTTTATTAATGAAAGCCAGTGGTTTTTAAAAAAAAAACATAAGCAACAGCTAAAAAGTTGAAAAACATCAGCTGGTCTGTGCAGTGTGTATTCTGCCCTCCGCCCCTTCCTTCCCTGTATTAACTGCTGACTCACATCCCGTCTCATGCTGTACGACCTCACTCCTGACTGCACTATAATTTACTGACCTGCAGTTCAGCGATTGGCACCAATGAGGCACTATGAAGGAGAAGGGTGATTGCAGGGGTCAAAAATTAATGTTTGGGAGAGCATGATTACTGCTGAGGGCTTGCACTGATTAATTTACCCAAAAGTATCCACTGCAGCTATAAAATCCTGGACACAATTGTCGGACAATCAGGGCTCCCTAAACAATCCCATGTGGTTACTTAATCTGAGCAAAGTAATTCCATCATAAAAGCCTTTTCTTGTTTGCTGTTATCTTTTTTTGTCTTTTCTCCCCTCCTCCCCTGAAGGTGCTGACCCTCCTCCGAATTTCGCATCACGATCTGCCGTGCCCGAACTACGCTGGACTTGTGCCAGATGCCATCGTTGTCCAGAGTGCCCACCTTAAACCAGCGGGGTTTATATATATAAATATCTGTAACTTAGAGTCCTGCACCAGGTTAAGGACCCTTCTGTGAAATTGTACTGTGGGAGCGCTGTAATCTCTCATTCTAAAATCTGTCCACGAAAGGGATTCTTAGCTGCATTCAGGTAAGATTGGCCAGGAAAACAGTAAATGAGCAATAGCAGGCCTTAAACGCTGAGATAGTTGACATAGGATTACACAGGATATACGGCATAGAAACCGGCCATTCGGCCCAACCAGTCCATGCCGGCGTTTATGCTCCACTCGAGCCTCCTCCCGTCTTTCCTCATCTAAATCTATCAGCGTAACCCTCTATTCCCTTCTCCCTCATATGCTTGTCTAGCCTCCCCTTAAATGCATCTACACTATTCGCCTCAACCACTCCCTGTGATAGCGAGTTCCACATTCTCACCACTCTTTGGGTAAAGAAGTTTCTTCTGAATTCCCTATTTGATTTCTTGGTGACTATCTTATATTGATGGCCTCTAGTTTTGCTCTTCCCCACAAGTGAAAACACTCTCTCTGTATCCACTCTATGAAAACCTTTCATCATTTTAAAGATCTCTATTAGGTCACCCCTCAGCCTTCTCTTTTCAAAAGAAAGGAGACCCAGCCTGTTCATCCTTTCCTGATAGGTATACCTTCGCATTTCCGGTATCGTCCTTGTAAATCTTCTCTGCACCCTCTCCAGTGCCTTTATATCCTTTTTATAATATGGCGACCAGAACTGTACGCAGTACCCCAAGTGTGGTCTAACCAAGGTTCAATACAAGTTTAGCATAACTTCCCTACTTTTCAATTCTATCCCTCTAGAAATAAACCCTAGTGCCTAGTTTGCTCTTTTTATGGCCTTATTAACCTGCATCGCTACTTTTAGCGATTTGTGTATTTGTACACCGAGATCACTTTGCTCTTCTAGTCCATTTAGATTCTTATTTTCCAAGTAATATTTGACCTCCCTATTTTACTTACCAAAATGTAATACCCACATTTATCTGAGTTTGGGTACAAACCAAGCATATTCCCATAAGGAGGAAAGCTGGGCTACCAAAGCTAGAGCTCCCTGGATGACAAAGGAAATAGAGGTTGAAATAAAACAGAAAACGGTTTATGACAAATGTCAGGTACAGAATACAGTCAAAAACCAGGCAGAATACAGAGAGTGCAGGGGGAAACTGAAAAAGGATACAAGAAAAGCAAAGAGAGAGTATGAGAAAAGATTAGTGGGTAATAGAAAAGGGAACCCAGAAATATTTAATAAACATATGAAAAGCAAAAGGATAGTTAAAGGAGTAGTGGGGCCGATTAGGGACAAAAAGGAAATCTTCTTGTTTGGGCAGAGGGCATGACTGAGGTACTGAATGAGTACTTTGCATCTGACTTCAGAAAAGAAGACAATGAAGTTAATGTCACAGTAGAGAAGGGGGGAGTAGAGATATTGATTAGGATAAAAATAGATAGAAAGGAGGTGTTAAATAGGCTGGCATCACTCAATGTTAACAAGTCACCTGGTCCAGATGGGATGCATCCTCAGTTGCTGAAGGAAGCTAGGGTGGAGATAGCAGAATCTCTGACCACAATCTTTCAATCCTCCTTGGATGTGGGGTTGGTGCCAGAGGACTGGAGGATTGCAAATGTTACACGCCCGTTCAAAAATAGGTGAGAGGGTTAAACCTGGTAACTACAGGCCAATCAGTCTAACGATAGTGGTGGGAATTCTACGAGAGACCACTGTCAAGGACAAAATTAATTCTCACCTTGGAGAAGCATGGGTTAATAAGGGACATCCAGCACGGATTTGTTAAAGGCAAATCGTGTCTGACTAACCTGATTGAGTTCTTTGATGCAGTAACAGAGAGGGTTGATAAAGGTAGTGCGGTTGATGTTGTATTTATGAACTTTCAAATGACATTTGATATAAAGTACCACATAACAGACTTATTCGGAAAATAGAAGCACAGGGGATTAAAGGGACGATGGTAACTTGGGTATGTAATTGGCTGAGGGATAGGAGGCAGAGAACAGTGATGACTAATGTTTTTCTGACTGGAGAGAAATATGCAGTGGGGTTGGTATGAGGGCCATTGCTTTTCTTGTTATATATAAATGACCTGGACTTGGGTATAGGGAGTACAATTTTGAAGTTTACGGAAGATACAAAACTTGGCAACATAGCACATAGTGAGCAGGATAGTAGCAGACTTCAGGAGGACATTGACAGACTGGTGAAATGGGCAGACACAAGACGGACGCAATTTAATGTGGATAAGTGTGAAGTGATGCACTTTGGGAGAAACAACATGGAGAGGCAGTATAATCTAAATGGTGATATGATAGCAAAATACTGCGGATGCTGGAAATCCTTTATCCCCTCCCCCTTTTCCCAGCTTTACCCTGGCCTTAAATCTATTTGATTTCCGGCTCTTCCCAGTTCTGATGAAAGGTCATCGACCTGAAACGTTAACTCTCTTTCTCTCTCCACGGATGCTGCCTGGCCTGCTGAGTTTTTCCAGCGTTTTCTGTTGTTATTTCGGATTTCCAGCATCCGCAGTATTTTGCTATCATATTAGTGTTTGGTTCACTGCCACCTCTCTTCTTGGAATGCCTACCTTGAAGAAGTTCTGCTCTTCTCTTCGACGGGATTTCCGTTTGGCTCTTCAACCTTGTTCATCTTCATTGATTTCAGTTTCCCTTCTCGTGTTTGATCTTAATGTCTCTTCATCTCCCCCTTTGTTCCTTTATCCCCTCCCCCTTTTCCCAGCTTTACCCTGGCCTTAAATCTATTTGATTTCCGGCTCTTCCCAGTTCTGACGAAAGGTCATCGACCTGAAACGTTAACTCTCTTTCTCTCTCCACGGATGCTGCCTGGCCTGCTGAGTTTTTCCAGCGTTTTCTGTTGTTATAATCTAAATGGTAATGTTTTGAGGGGGTGCAAGAGCAGAGCGACCTGGGGGCATATTCACAAATATTTGAAGGTGACAGGGCAAGTTGATAAGGCGATTAAGAAAGCGTATGGGATACTTGGCTTTGTAAATAGGGCCATTGAATACAAAAACAAATGCATCACTTCACACTTGTCTGCGTTAAATTGCATTTGGTGTCAGAAAACTTTCAGTTGTCCTGAAAGGCTGGCTGCTGTCAATCTGGTGGGATTCCGTCAAGGGGATTCCCTGCCCAATTCCCACCCTCACATATACATTATGAGCTGGCAGAACCAATCGTGCAGGCTGGAAAATCTACCCCAAGGATTTAAGTGTCAGCTGTGGCTCAGTGGGTAGCACACTCGCTCTCTGAGTCAGAAGGTTGTGGGTTCAAGACCCACTCCAGAGACTTGAGCACATAAAGCTAGGCTAACATTCCAGTGCAGTGCTGAGGGAGTGCTGCACTGTCGGAGGTGCTGTCTTTTGGATTAGACATTAAACTGAAGCTCTCTCAGGTGGATGTAAAAGATCCCGCGGCACTATTTCGAAGAAAAGCAGGGGAGTTCTACCCGGTATCCTAGTCAATATTTATCCCTCAACCAACATAGCAAAAACAGATTATCCGGTCATTATCACATTGCTGTTTGTGGGAGCTTGCTGTGTGCAAATTGGCTGCTGCATTTCCCACATTACAACAGTGACCACACTTCAAAAAGCACTTCATTGGCTGTAAAGCGCTTTGAGATGTCCGGTGGTCGTGAAAGGCGCTATAGAAATGCAAGTCTTCTTCCTTAATAGCTACTGCAATTCTGACTCTGGTTCCCAGCATCAAAGATAAACCTGGATGGCTGGCAGCATGATTTTGATACTTTACCTCATCAGCATCAACTGCTTTTATAAGAATGTAACTATATGCAGCATTTTTAATTTAGACACACACCATATTTTCCTTCTCTGAGTCCAAAAAATGCTGTGGGTTCAAGCCTTACTCCAGAGATGTAGATTTCAAAAAACCCGGTACAATAGCAAAATGCTGAAAGCCTGTTTGGCCCAGTGGTAAGGGCATGAAACGGTTAAACTTCAAGGCACAGAAAAGGTGCCAGTCATCTAAGTCTGCAGTTCTTGGAGAACACATTGATACTGGACAATGAAAGCTTTGACTCATGATTAACTCTGAAAAGGACATTGACATTGAACTGTGAGGCCTTGAATCATGATTGGTTTCGATGGGAAAAATTAACATCTGGACAATGCTCTGAGTTTAACTGAAACAATGGAGGTCACGATCGACTTCCTGACATGAATGGAAGGCACACTAGTCCCAAGCAGACAATCAGCCAACCGCCAATCAACAGTAATAGAAATCACATTGAATATGCGTTACAGAGAGCGGGAGAGGAGATAAGGAGTTATCTTCGATCTCACAGCTCTGTATACCTCCGGTGATTGAATTACAGGTTGACGAGGTGTGAATGTCGGACAGTTCAGCAAACCGACAACCGAAACTGTTTGGGGGAGGCCCAGCATGGGGCCAGGTGACTAAAAGAACTATAAGAAGGAACCACACCCACAGCTCTCTCTTTTTTCGCTCGGAAGCTCTCTCTGGGAAGCTCTCTCTCTCTCTCTCTCTCTCTCTCTCTCGGAAGCTAGCTCTGACTACAGCAACTGCCAGGTGTAAGAAGGAAGGGAAGACGGTCATCTCCAGCTCCCAGCCTGCAATCGACGTCGGCCACGACCAGCTGGACGGGTGATTGTAAGTATCAGTTGACTCTACAAGGGGTTTGCGCTGTGTAGGCAGCTGCAGTCAGATAAAGGAGGACGGGGACAGGTCATCTCCGATCCAGGCCCACAATCCACAACGGTAACGACCGGCCGGATGGGTGATTGTCAGTTTCAGTCAAATCTCAACAGGTTTTTGTCCGTGTTTTGTTGGTTTTAATAAACTAACAGTTTTGGGTTGAACCTAAACCTTTGTGTCGTCTACCAATTTGTTCCTGTAAAACCCAGAGTCAAAGAACCCTCGTAAGGACGAGGAAACCAAACACCTTACAGAGTCTTGAGCACATAATCTAGGCTGGCACTTCAGTGCACTGTCAGAGGTGCCGTTGTGTAGATGAGATGTTAAACTAAGGCCCCATCTGCCTGTTCAGGTGCATGTAAAAGATCCCATGGCAATATTCGAAGAAGAGCAGGGGAGCTTCCTGTCCAATACTTACCCCTCAACACACACGGTGAATAACAGATTGACCGGTCATTTGTTGTGAGAGGGATATTGTTGTATGTGAACTGACAGCTGTGTTTGCCTACATAACGACAGTGACTGCACTTCAAAAGTAATCCATTGGTTGTAAAGTGCTTTGAGATGTTTTCAAGGGGAGACTGGACAGGCACTTGAGGGAAATAAACTTGCAGGGCTACGGGGATAGAGCGGGGGAATGGGACTGACTGGATTGCTCTACAGAGAGCCGGCACGGACTCGATGGGCCGATTGGCCTCCTTCTGTGCCGTTATGACCCTATGTCCTGGGGGCACTCCATGAATACAAGTTCTTTCATTCTGTAGCTTCATTCATATTTTTTTGCTAAATTTTGATGCAGTATTTTATTTCCCAATTTCTGAACTCTAATTATTGACATGCGGAAGATTATGGGATTTATATGTAGGATTTCACAGCATGTCTGAGGAAGATCAGAACTGTAACCAGTGACAAACCTGAGCTGCTAATCAATCTTCATCACTTTGAGGTGCAACGTAAATGTCCACTTCTCTTAACTCAGCCAATCCTGCCCTCTAGAGGTGAAATTAATTATACAGCAAATATGTCATGTCACAATGCATCTGTTGAAGAATGGACATTGGTGAAGAGTTTTCCACGTATTTACTCCCCTCTGTTTATAAGTAATATCAGGAAATAAGTTAAAAACCCAAAGGACATTCGCGTCCATTGTATTCATACGTGATCAGCACCTTATGTGTAAATTCCGGTTCAGTGTTCAAGGTGTCGCATTTCACTTGTCCAGATCAAGGATAAGGCCCGGCGCCCTATCTCAGGGCAACTTGGGATGGGCGATTAATACGGCCTTGCTACGTTGCTCAGACCCCAAGAACAAATAAAGAAATAATCTTCTCCATGAACATTTTTTACTATATCGGTAAACAAGTGAAAGTGAAATTTTTTGGCAAAATAAACATATTTTTTAATTTTTAGTTTGCTCTGGTGACGATGCCTGCATTTCTTCTTCGGACTTTGCCCAGTGCTAAACCTCTGCTGTCGCCACCTCTGAATACACTGATACGGTGACGTGTCAGTGAAACACCTGTGTATTTTTCACTTTCTGATTTGGAGCAGGTAATGTCAACTGGTTTTAAAGGGAGGGAAAACAACAACAACTACAACTTGTATTTATATAGCACCTTTAACGTAGTAAAACGTCCCAAGGCGCTGCACAGGAGTATTTTAAGACAAAAAAATTTGACACCGAGCCACATAAGGATAAATTAGGGCAGGTGACCAAAAGCTTGGTCAAAGAGGTAGGTTTTAAGGAGCGTCTTAAAGGAGGAAAGAGAGGTAGCGAGGTGGACAGGTTTAGGCAGGGAATTCCAGAGCTTAGGGCCTAGGCAACAGAAGGCACGGCCACCAATGGTGGAGCGATTATAATCAGGGATGCTCAAGAGGGCAGAATTAGAGGAGCGCAGATATCTCGGGGGGATTGTGGGGCTGAAGGAGATTACAGAGATAGGGAGGGGCGAGGCCACGGAGGGATTTGAAAACAAGGATGAGAATTTTGAAATCGAGGCGCTGCTTAACCGGGAGCCAATGTAGGTCAGCGAGCACTGTTGAAAGGGGGGCAGAGCATCCAAATCAGATCATGCTGCAGAGGAAATATCCTGCAATCCTGCTGCTGCTGCATGGGTCATGGCTGAACTGGCTGGGATTAGCCTTACGACCATGTTCAGTAGGGAAGGTTTTTGCCATTTGTTTTCATAAACAAATTCCCATGGACTTATAGGTAGGCTTTCAGGTGGATACAGGGGACTGGTCACTCATTAGTTAAACTTGACCAATAGCAGTTATGGGCTGGATTTTCTCAATGGGAAGCTTTTGGAGGCGGGACTGCTGCTTGCCTGCTTTCAATCCCGCCTCCATCAGCTTCTGGCCAACCAGCAGGATTTTCCCCTGATTGACCTGTTAAGCCCGCCCAGTGGGCTCAGCAGGCCAATTAGGGGGAAGTCAGTGACAGAGCATGTCAACGTATGACGTACCATCTGTCAGGAACTTTTGAAAGAAGAAATGTCATCGTTTGACAGCTCTGTGAAGCTGTCAAACACTGACATTCTGTGTAGTTTGATGAGGCTTTGTGTCCAGGACTCATCAAACCTTTCAACTTTGCAGAAATCACCTGGCTGTTGGTTCGGAGGATCCAACAGCCAGTCTGTGAAATCTACAATGGAGATGTCGGGACTCCGGCTCCACAGCAGCTGAAGGCTGTTGGCAGAAACAAAGGTAAGTTAACATTTTCTAACACTTTACACTCACCTTACATACTTACCACTCCACACTTGCACCCATCACTCACCTCTACATCACACTTTCAGACCCCTCCGACCCCCGCAGACCTCCTACTCGTCTCCTACACCCTGGCAGGGTTCCCCGAGGTCGGGAAGCCCGCACCTCGGAGCGAAAAATGGGGCTAATCCTATTTTCTGCCTGTTTGCCACCCGCCCCCAAATTCTGCAACTATACCGGCAGTCCCGCCTCCATACCCGCCTCCTCAGGGCTGAGAAAATCCAGCCCTATGTTACTGTTAATTTCCAGTTCCATGTTGGCGATATTATGTTAATCAGTGTGCTTGCCCTAATTATCTTTTAAGGCATTAACTTTGTTATTGATTGCAGACAGGTGTTAATGAGGGTATGGGCTAGTTTCCATTCTTTGTTTCCTTATTTCTTGATTAAATTCTATCCAGCCCCTGGTGTAGTTACTGAGGAATATTGAATGAAGGGTGTCTTTGTGATCCTACTGATGAGGTGGGGTTGGTTTTACTTTGGCTTCCTCCCTGTGGCCGTGCTCCATCAATGATTTGATTTGGCTGTGTTCTTTAGTCCATGTCTTCAAGGAGAAGGCAGGCATCAGCTCTGATTTCCTTCTGCTTTTCTACTCTTGGCTTGTGTTCCTCCTCAGTTGATGATAGGGGAACTGAAATAGGCACATAGGGCGCTGCCCTTCCATCAGGCATCTGTGGTGTAATATTGGATTTTTTTTAACAAATATTACATTAATATTCCCATGTTAAAAAATCAAAGTGTGCTCTGGTTGCATGGTTACCGGTATTTTGTTAGTGTGCAGTGGTTTAGTTAAATGAATTTTGGGGTAAATTCAGGATTCCTAGCATGGAGGGAGTGAGTCTCATAGATGGAGCTGATTCTCCAACCTGGTGCTCCCTCTCAGTGTGGCTCCCTGCTGGGAGCACTGAATTTATCCTTATTTTCCTTGGCTTTTTGATGGAAATTCCATCTCAGACTGTGTCAGCCATTCCATCAGGAAAAGTCTCTATTAACTTGTGTGAAGTATACATCAGGTTCCTGCATGTAATTGTGAATTAGCTGATTAGAATTCATCAGATTTTCCTTAAAATAGACTGCTGTCTCAGTGAAGTAAAAGCAGATAATATGATTAATGGCTTATCTCTTTGGTAACTTCCTCTTTGGCAGCTTCCATCCTATCACTCAGAGGCCACTGCGTCAGTGTAAGTATAGATAGTCGGGAGCAGTAAGGAAAGATTGTCAGATGGAAGGAAGAGGAATGTTGGCTGCTTGGTCCTCGGGTTTCTCTCATAGACATTTGCCTGCTGGTATCTCCTGTTACTCATGCTTTTGTCTGTCATTGATACAAAGCGAACAGTTAACCCATGTTCTAATGATCTCAAAGAGGACACGACTTCTACCAGCAATCTCCACCCAAGCCTTCTCTCTTGTTGAGCAGGTGGATTTTGGGATGAAGTTTTCTCTAATAAAGAGTGTCTGGCCTAGAAATTGGATAAGGCCCAGAAATGGGAGGGGGGCATCGGCCAGTGCCATTTGCCTGCGCCCGTTCAAAGTGATGCAGGCAGCACACAAAATTCATGCTGCCTCCTCATTTACATGATTGCAGCACTGATCTCGGCACTAAACGCGCTGCTGATTGGCTTAGCACTCTAGAGGGGGGCCAATATCGGGTTCAGTCTATAGCCCAATAAAGTTTGTCCGAGGCTCTCTGCACTTAAAGGGGAGGTGCTTTGTTGCAGAAGCATCTCATTGTCTTTGTGGAGAGAGCCATGGCCCAACAGCCAAGGGAAAGGACAAAAAGTCCTGGGGGTCCAAAGACGCCATTAGGTCCTCCACCCACGGGCAGGAGGCCTTCAAGGCTGAACACCAGAAGGCTGTGGGAGGAGATTGCTCAAGCCGTCACTGCGACGAGCGTTGTCTCCAGGCCCTCCCTGTATTCAGTGCCGCACAAAAGTTTAATGACCTCACACAAGTGGTCAAGGTGAGTGAATGCATCATCAAATGCCATATCCCACCACCTGAACCACAAGCCTCACACACTGCTCAATGCACCACAACCCCATCACTCACCTACCAACAATCTCTAGCTATCGTCACTTATACCTCACAATCACAGCTTCACCTCACCCTCACACACTTACCGCTGCTGCAAGACTCACACCCACATCTCACACCTTGCACACACTACTGGCTATTCAACCATTGCAGGCACATCACCCAAACACATTGCACCACACTCACTGACACACTTCACCCAAACACATTGCACCACACTCACTGACACACACATCACCCAAACACATTGCACCACACTCACTGACACACACATCACCCAAACACCTTGCACCACACTCACTGACACACTTCACCCAAACATATTGCACCACACTCACTGACACACACATCATGAAAAAATATTGCACCACACTCACTGAAACACTTCACCCAAACACATTGCACCACACTCACTGACACACACATCACCCAAACACATTGCACCACACTCACTGACAAACATCACCCAAACACATTGCACCACACTCACTGACACACTTCACCCAAACACATTGCACCACACTCACTGACTCACACATCACCCAAACACATTGCACCACACTCACTGACACACTTCACCCAAACACATTGCACCACACTCACTGACACACACATCACCCAAACACATTGCACCACACTCACTGACACACACATCACCCAAACACATTGCACCACACTCACTGACACACTTCACCCAAACATATTGCACCACACTCACTGACACACACATCATGAAAAAATATTGCACCACACTCACTGAAACACTTCACCCAAACAAATTGCACCACACTCACTGACACACACATCACCCAAACACATTGCACCACACTCACTGACACACACATCACCCAAACACATTGCACCACACTCACTGACAAACATCACCCAAACACATTGCACCACACTCACTGACATACTTCACCCAAACACATTGCACCACACTCACTGACACACATCACCCAAACACATTGCACCACACTCACTGACACACACATCACCCAAACACATTGCACAACAGTCACTGACACACATCACCCAAACACATTGCACCACACTCACTGACACACTCATCACCCAAACACATTGCACCACAGTCACTGACACACACATCACCCAAACACATTGCACCACACACACTGACACACTTCACCCAAACACATTGCACCACACTCACTGACACACACATCACCCAAACACATTGCACCACACTCACTGACACACATCACTCAAACACATTGCACCACACTCACTGACACACACTTCACCCAAACACATTGCAACACACTCACTGACACACTTCACCCAAACACATTGCACCACACTCACTGACACACACTTCACCCAAACACATTGCACCACACTCACTGACACACTTCACCCAAAAAGTTTGCACCACACTCACTGACACACTTCACCCAAACACATTGCACCACACTCACTGACACATTTCACCCAAACACATTGCACCACACTCACTAACACACATCACCCAAACACATTGCACCACACTCACTGACACATTTCACCCAAACACATTGCACCACACTCACTGACACACTTCACCCAAACACATTGCACCACACTCACTGACTCACATCACCCAAACACATTGCACCACACTCACTGACACACACATCACCCAAACACATTGCACCACACTCACTGACACACTTCACCCAAACACATTGCACCACACTCACTGACACACATCACCCAAACACATTGCACCACACTCACTGACACACACATCACCCAAACACATTGCACCACACTCACTGACACACACATCACCCAAACACATTGCACCACACTCACTGACACACACTTCACCCAAACGCATTGCACCACACTCACTGACACACATCACCCAAACACATTGCACCACACTCACTGACACACACTTCACCCAAACACATTGCACCACACTCACTGACACACACATCACCCAAACACATTGCACCACACTCACTGACACACTTCACCCAAACACATTGCACCACACTCACTGACACACACATCACCCAAACACATTGCACCACACTCACTGACACACTTCACCCAAACACATTGCACCACACTCACTGACACACTTCACCCAAACACATTGCACCACACTCACTGACACGCATCACCCAAACACATTGCACCACACTCACTGACACACATCACCGAAACACATTGCACCACACTCACTGACACACTTCACTCAAACACATTGCACCACACTCACTGACACACACATCACCCAAACACATTGCACCACACTCACTGACACACACATCACCCAAACACATTGCACCACACTCACTGACACACACATCACCCAAACACATTGCACCACACTCACTGACACACTTCACCCAAACACATTGCACCACACTCACTGACACACACTTCACCCAAACACATTGCACCACACTCACTGACACACATCACCCAAACACATTGCACCACACTCACTGACACACACTTCACCCAAACACATTGCACCACACTCACTGACACACATCACCCAAACACATTGCACCACACTCACTGACACACTTCACCCAAACACATTGCACCACACTCACTGACACACACATCACCCAAACACATTGCACCACACTCACTGACACACATCACCCAAACACATTGCACCACACTCACTGACACACACTTCACCCAAACACATTGCACCACACTCACTGACACACATCACCCAAACACATTGCACCACACTCACTGACACACACATCACCCAAACACATTGCACCACATTCACTGACACACACATCACCCAAACACATTGCACCACAGTCACTGACACACTTCACCCAAACACATTGCACCACACTCACTGACACACTTCACCCAAACACATTGCACCACATTCACTGACACACACATCACCCAAACACATTGCACCACAGTCACTGACACACTTCACCCAAACACATTGCACCACACTCACTGACACACTTCACCCAAACACATTGCACCACACTCACTGACACACTTCATCCAAACACATTGCACCACACTCACTGTCACACACATCACCCAAACACATTGCACCACACTCACTGACACACTTCACCCAAACACATTGCACCACACTCACTGACACACACATCACCCAAACACATTGCACCACACTCACTGACACACACATCACCCAAACACATTGCACCACACTCACTGACACACACTTCACCCAAACACATTGCACCACACTCACTGACACACTTCACCCAAACACATTGCACCACACTCACTGACACACACTTCACCCAAACACATTGCACCACACTCACTGACACACACATCACCCAAACACATTGCACCACACTCACTGACATACACATCACCCAAACACATTGCACCACACTCACTGACACATTTCACCCAAACACATTGCACCACACTCACTGACACACTTCACCCAAACACATTGCACCACACTCACTGACACACTTCACCCAAACACATTGCACCACACTCACTGACACACTTCACCCAAACACATTGCACCACACTCACTGACACACTTCACCCAAACACATTGCACCACACTCACTGACACACACATCACCCAAACACATTGCACCACACTCACTGACTCACTTCACCCAAACACATTGCACCACACTCACTGACACACTTCACCCAAACACATTGCAGCACACTCACTGACACACATCACCCAAACACATTGCACCACACTCACTGACACACTTCACCCAAACACATTGCACCACACTCACTGACACACACAATTCACCCCAACACATTGCACCACACTCACTGACACACTTCACCCAAACACATTGCACCACACTCACTGACACACTTCACCCAAACACATTGCACCACAGTCACTGACACACTTCACCCAAACACATTGCACCACACTCACTGACACACTTCACCCAAACACATTGCACCACACTCACTGACACACTTCCTTTTTCTTGCAGGCCAAGGTGATGCACAACCGCTGGGAGCACCATGGTAAGGAAGAATCAAGAACCTGATGGACCTGGAGGAAGCAGTGTTCGCTATTATTGGAGGGGCAGTGACAGAGTCCGTGGTGAGCGGAGAAGTGGAAAGCATTGCTGATGATGATGGTATGGTTATACCTAATCCTTCTTCTCACATCCCACTTCCCCCTCATCCCGCAATCACTTCTCACTTACAAGCTGCTGATGGTGTATGCATGGATATCTTGCTTTTCCTCCCCCTCCCCTCACCACAACCCGACCCTGTGCCTTTCAGCTTTCAGATGCGCAAGAACTGCCAGCAGCCCAGCCTGTCCCTGAAGTGATGGAGAAGGAGAGTGATGGAGGAGAAGAAGAAGACACAGTGGCAGTGCAACTGACACTCGCTGACACCAGCTCAGAAAATGGCACTGCGCCTACTTTAGAGGGTAGTAAAGAGGTGGGATCTGCACGTGGTGAGTCACCGGGCATGAGTGGGCTGCAGCCTGGCCAGGGGGAAAGGGTAGCGCGGGTGCCAGCTCCACAGAGGGTGAGTTCGAGCAAGAGTTCTGCTGTACAGAACTCAGATGATGACCTCGATGGAGTGGCCTTTAGAAGAAGGGTGATGGTCATGCACACAGAAATGATTGGTGTAATGGCAAGCCTGCTAGAGAGCCTCTTGTCAGTGTCAAGGAGCGCAGCGGGGTCCGGTTTCAACACTGCACGGGGCTTTACATGGAGCTTGGAGCCTATGATTTCCAGGATGGATATGATGGGTAACTCCACTCGAGAACTTGTGAACCCAACCATGATGCTGGGTGTGAGGGGCGATCTCGGAGCTCCCATTGCAGCACAGGTGGAAATGACCCAATGTCTCAGTGCTGCAGTGGAAGTGCAGACCACTCTCCTGTAGTCTCAGCTTGCTGCCACGCAAGCTCAGACTGCGGCCATCGTCACTGGGTTTATGAGTGTGGAAAGGGGCTTGCAGGGTCTCACAGCTCTCCAGCAATCTATCCTCCAATAGATGGCTAGGATTGCTGAGGCGTCGCCCCGGGGGAGTGGCCGTGGTTCCGTGGAGCAAGAACCTGCTGTCCTCCCACAGGATGACAGCATTCGTACTCCCACCACTGCCACTCCGCCAGTGCCCTTGCTGTTGCCTGTCAGCCAGCCAGCCCAGACTGCTGCCGCCCATGCCGAGGTGGAGCAGTCTACAGCCGGGCCTTCTAGGGCTGGAGCTGCTCGAGGTCATCCTCCAAGGCCATCTGCAGTCTCCCCCACTGAAAGTCAGCAGCCTTCCACCAGCCATGCTGCAGCCACTGGGGGAGCACATCGTAGCAGCACTAGAGTAGGAAAAGGCACACAAAAGACGGGCATTAAGGGAATGCACAAGGGTGATTGTGGCTCAGTGGGTAGCACGCTCGCTTCTGAGTCAGAAGGTTTTGGGTTCTAGTCCCACTCCAGGGACTTGAGCACAAAAATCTAGGCTGATACTCTAGTGCAGTGCTGTCGGAGGTGCCCACTTTCGGATGAGACGTTAAACCGAGGCCCCGTTTGCTCACTCAGGTGGACGTAAAAGATCCCATGGCACTATTTTGAAGAAGAGCAGGGGAGTTATCCCCGGTGTCCTGGTCGATATTTATCCCTCACTAAAACAGATTATCTGGTCATTAACACATTGCTGCCTGCGGGAGCTTACTGTGCGCTAATTGTCTGCCGTGTTTCCTACATTACAACAGTGACTACACTTCAGGAAGTATTTCATTGGCTGTAAAACGCTTTGGGACGTCCTGAGGTGGTGAAAGGCGGGGGAGAAATGTAAGTCTTTCTTTCTTTATTTATTAGTTGACTTTGTTCTTCTGATTTGAATTTGATAAATTTATGAATTTTGTTTGGAATGTGTGTTTTGTGGTGGCTCTCATTTCAGCTTGGTGCCCAGGAGGACGCTGTGATGTTCCGTGACAGAGGGATGGTGTGATGGAACACGCTGCCTGAAAGGGTGGTGGAGGCAGACTCAATCACTGCTCGATAAGTAGCCAAAAGAACAAAATGTTGCAGGGCTACGGGGAAAGGGCGGGGGAGTCGGACTGGCTGAGGTGCTCTTGCAGAGAGCCGGCACGGGCTCGACGGGCCGAATGGCCTTCTGCCGTGCTGTAACCATTCTATGATTCTAAGATGGGGAAGTGGTGAGCAACGGGGATCTGGGGTGTCATTCACTGGAACCGGAGTCTGATGAGGCGCTCACGGACAGCCCATCTAGAAAGCAGGGTACTGCTTCCTGCCTCCTCCCTTCCTCCTCCTCCTTCTCTTCTTCCTTCTCTTCCTCCTCCTCCTCCTTCTCTTCCTCTGCCTCCTCCTCCTCTTCCTCCTCCTCCACCACCTCCTCCTCTTCCTCTTCCTCCTCCTCCTCCTCCTCCTCTTCCTCCTCTTTCTCTTCCTTCTACTCCTCCTGAGGTGGTCCCGGAACCCGTGGTGGCAAGGGCTGCACGGTCATGATGGCCAAGTTGTGAAGCATGCAGCAGACCACCATGAAATGGGACACCCGCTCCGGCGAGTACTGGAGGGCTCCTCCCGAGCAGTCAAGCCAGCGGAACTGTTGCTTGAGCACCCTGATGGTCTGCTCGATGACATTCCTCGTGGCAGCATGGCGCTCATTATATGAGTGCTGGTCACGAGTGGTGGGGTTGCGGAGGAGGGTCATCATCCAGGTGCAGAGCAGATAACCCTTGTCTCCGAGCAGCCACCCTCGAGTTTGACGTGGTGGCTGGAAGATTGCTGGCGCAGGCTGAAGGCATCATGAATGCTGCCAGGATAGCGGGCATTCACCATCATGATGCGCTGGGCATGGTCGCACAACAACTGCACATTAAATGAGTGTTAGCCTTTGTGGTTACAGAACATCTCAGCATTGTATGCGGTGCCCGCAAAACCACGTGTGTGCAGTCGATGGTGCCCTGCAGCATGGGGAATCCCGCTATCCTGGCTTAGCCACAGGTGGCTCCTCCTCCTTCTCTCTGTTCAGAGAGAAGACAATGAAATCCCTTCTCCTGGAGTAGAGAGACTCTGTGACCTCCCGGATGGAGTGATGGACAGCGAATTGGGAGATGTTAGCTATGTCTCCTGCTCCAGACTGGAAGGATCCGGTGGTGAGAAAATTGAAGGCCACGGTGACCTTGAGGGCCACTGGGAGAGCTGTGGTCGCCTTGATCTGAGGCTGGAGGTCTGGTTGCAGGAGGTGGCAGAGTTCTGTGACCACCTCCTTGATGAAGCGGAGCCTCCTAAGTGCAGGTAGGAGAAGTGCTCTCAGAAGACCCTAGGTGGGCAAGGCCTCCTGCCCCTCTTCCTCCTCCCTCTGTGAGCATCTTGTCCTCTTCTTCACTGCCTCCACTCCATCTCCCTGTCATACTCGAGTGCGAGGGGGGACTGCAAGTAGAGCACCCATGACTGGGAGAAAGTGGTGTGAGCAGAACCCTTTCAATGAGAAGCAAGGCGTTCTCCACTTGCAGCAACACTCCCTGTCACCGCAGCAATTTTAAACAACTCTAGAAAGCTCCAAACAGTTGCAGAAACTTAGACAGAGCCAGTAGAACTGAAAGAGCCAGTCAGCTGCAAGTTGTTGACGACCCCTTTAAATATCGCCGCTGGGGGGTCCTTCCTGCTGCTGAACACTTGGCCAGCTGGTCGTGATTAGAAGAGGGCGTTGAATGGAGCGGCGTCGTCGAAAATGACAGATCGTGCGTCAAATCAGCGTTGTGCCCTTACTGACGTCACGATCTGCCTCATCTAAATATCTGGAGCGAGCGCTGGCGACGGCAGCGCTACCGACCTCCCCAAAATGGATGCCGCCGCGGAAGCGTGGCGGCTGCAAATATTTTCAGCAAAACTGGCCTGAAAGGCCACCATTGGACCTCTGAATGTTGCGGCCACTATGTGTAGTGATATAAAGAACACTGGAGCGATGTGCTAATTCGCCAAATCCAGTCTCCTTTTGGAAACAAAAACCACAGGTTACATTTGAAATTGCAGCTGTCTGAGTCCCATATTTAAATCAGCAATTTACAGACACATTTTTGTTGATTTTTAATGTTGGTTCCATTTCATCACACATTATAGAGAAGTTCACTGTAGCTTGGTGTACACATGGTTTGCACTACAGGAACATTTTTTAATGAACTTTTACATAGCTATTTCACTAAATAGTTTTCCTGATATCACTTCAATATCCAATATCTTCCTTTCTCCTCTATGCTAATTTTCCGTTCTTATTTCAAACTGTGCTCACAAGTAGTCCACTGCCTTGACTCCAGTTTCTGATGTTTATCGTTCCGACTGCAGCATAAACCAGACAGCGGCTCACCAATCACTGTAACACAGCAAATTAACTGAAATAATGGCAACAACTTTCCTCTGCCCAATGCCTCATGTACCCTTAGTTCTGACGTATTGGGTAGCAGAAAGTGGAGTGGAGACCTGTTCCACCAGGCCTCCACCCCTTTTGTGTTTGATACGCATTTTCTGGGGCAGCCCCCTGTCCAGCCCTCATCTGAAACAGGTGGGACCATTTTAAGTGTTATGTTTAATGATGTGCGAATGACATCAATATGCCTCCCGTGTCATTTTGCTGAGTCTCCACCTGGCTGAAGCCCAAATGGTAGAGAGCCCAGAGAAAGTGGGCCTTAGAGGTGGTGGGCAACTTTTTCAGATTGGTGGCTTTGAAAAAGGTCTTTCAGCAACCTCCTGCAACCCCCAAAAGGTGATTAGGCTATTGGAGATGGGCTTGGAAAACTACTGACAGCACTCCCAGCCTAGCGCTTCATGCCCAGGAAGACATAATGGGAAATGGGGGACATGGCTTCCTGCCCATTAAAATTCGTGGATGGAGAAGCATGCAGGGCACAGTGACCTCTGCACCTGGATTCCCAATATTTACTCCCATCAAGCAAAGCTCTGCATCAGCACCGCTAGTTTGTAGGATTTGCCCAGAAGGTGCAACTTGGATCTGGCTGCTATGAAAATGTGTTGCTTTCAAATGACTTGTATTTAATATATAAAACACCTATTTGCATAGATCCCCACCACTGATTTATTTCGACATTTATAAACAATGTTGAAAGTGAATGTTTTTTATTTTAAGGAGACCTGTTTGGAGATCATGAGCAGACTTTTGTTACCAGATAATAGTTTCACTTTGCTCTCTGATACTGGTAAAAATACTCTTCCAAACTACTATTGTCAACATCCAAGAGCTTGCTTAATTAGGACATCTAATGATATGTTTTTTTTGTTTGCCTTTAAATGGGGGCAGAATTTTTTTCTGTCTTAATGGCAATCTCACACTCCACTGAAATAAAGTAATTAATTTAAGTACATTAGTCCTGGGTCTATATTTAACTTCAGCTATTTGAACACAGCACGACATCAGGGTCGTTCAGTGTCAATCTATCCAAGAATACTAATAACTGCTCTCAGTAGCTGGAAAACACTCAATGATTTCGATGAGATGAAAATTGTACGGGTTCTATAATGGTTAGGCAATCTGCTCCATGCAGTGAAGATGAAAATTTACCCCAGCGTGTCTGGGTGGGGTTGATTATATTTGAACATAGCAACAAAGCAGAAGGTAGGCGGGGAAATGCACCATAGAATAATGTTTTCAGATAGAGTAAGGGCAGATTTCTTTTATCAGACCTGGATTAATGTATTGACTTTGAGAAAAACATATGCCCCGTATTTTCCGATGCCTACGGGTGGGTACGAGCTGTGTACACACCCGTAGGGACATCGGAAATGCCGGTTTCAGGCATGCGAAGCGCATGCGCTGAAAACCGGCATTTCCGATCTGTGAAGAATGCTCCTGACAGATCCTCCGCCTGCCCTGGAGAAGGGCCTCTGCGGGTGGAGAGTTCCGCTTTCTGCAGAACTTCCGCCCGCAGAAAACCCTTAGAAATCTTACGCCTGGTAAAGGCCTGCGTAAGGCCTGCTTTTACCAGTATAAGGGGGAAAAATTCAGTTGGTTGCGCCTCCCGTTAGCGCCTTAAGAGGGCGCTAATGGGGCGCAAAGCCGCTAGCGCCTGGGCGCAGCGATGTTTGCGCCGCTCGGGAACTTAACTAGACATTGTGCGGCGGCGCTAAACTTTACCGCCACGACCACCTGCGCGCGCAGATTGTGACGTCATTCCATGGTGCAACGCCCTTGTGGCGCCCCGGAGCGGAAATTGAGTGGCGCCCCCTGCCTTACCGCCTGGCGCATCCAACGACCGGAAGACTGGAACGCTATCAATCGCTGTGGGGCTGGGGGGGGGGCGCTATTTAAAGGGGGCCTCTTCCTGTCTTTTTCTGTGGTTGACATTTTTGCACCACTCGTTCTGAGCGAGAGAGAGAGATTCGGAGAGAGAGAAAGAGAGACTTCTGCATTGAGTCAACGCTTTGTGAGGTAGTTTTGCCTACTGATCCTAACTTCGCTGGTACTTTGGTTGCTGTCCTTCATAACTTTGCTTGCAAAGAGACTATGGGGGCTGCACTGAATGGGGGCGTCGTCCTGCTCCAGCTGAATCGGAGGACACAGAGACGCAGAGAGAGAGTGACAATGATGGCCAGACGGAGGAGGGCCAACAGGCGTCTGTACAGGAGAGCTTACCCTCCCAGGGTATATCGTGAACAGCTCTCCAACATTCATATGTCTGAGGAGCTGTGTTTGCGAAGGCTGCGATTCAGCAAGGAGGTGGTCACTGAGCTCTGCCACCTGCTGCAGCCAGATCTGCAGCCTCAACTGAGGTCCAGGACGTCTCTGTTGGTGGCAGTGAAGGTCACAGTGGCTCTCAACTTCTATGCTACTGGCTCATTTCAAGCTGCTGCTGGGGACCTCGCCAATATCTCCCAGTTCACGGTGCATTGCTGCATCCGGCAGGTCACAAATGCCCTCTTTAAAAGGAGACGAGAGTTCATCTCTTTCCCCATGACCCTAGACAAGCAGCGTGACCGCGCTCTGGGCTTTGCGAGGATAGCGGGCTTCCCCATGGTGCAGGGCGCCATTGACTGCACGCATGTGACTTTGCGTGCTCCACATGAGAATGCCGAGGATTTCCGGAACAGAAAGGGGTTCCATTCCTTGAATGTTCAGTTGGTCTGTGACCACAGACAGCTGATACTCGCTGTCAATGTCCACTATCCTGGCAGCTGCCACGATGCTTTCATCCTGCGCCAGACTACTGTGGCAGAACTTTTCGAGGCACCGCATCAGCCAGTTGGTTGGCTTCTCGGGGACAAGGCGTATCCATTGAGCACCTGGCTGATGACACCGCTCCGTACGCCCAACACCCCTGCTGAGCTGCGGTACAACGAGAGCCATCAAGCTACCAGGAACATCATTGAGCACACAATCGGCGTGCTGAAGCAACGGTTCTGCTGTCTCGACCATTCTGGAGGAGCCCTGCAGTACTCGCCTGAGCGAGTATCCAACTTCGTAGTTAACATACATAGAAACATAGAATCTAGGAGCAGGAGTAGGCCATTCAGCCCATCGAGCCTGCTCCACCATTCAATACGATCATGGCTGATCATCCAAATCCAGTACCCTGTCCCTGCTTTAATCCCCACAGTACACATATCCCACCCTACCCCCGTAACCCCACGTATTTAATTCCACCTAACATATCCCATCCTATCCCCACATATTTAATCCCCCCCTAACACTAAGGGTCAATTTATCATAGCCAAATCAACCTAACCCGCACATTTTTGGACTGTGGGAGGAAACCGGAGCACCCGGAGGAAACCCACGCAGACACGGGGAGAATGTGCAAACTCCACACAGACAGTCACCCGAGGTCAGATTCGAACCCGGGTCCCTGGCGCTGTGAGACACCAGTGCTAACCACTATGCCACCGTGTAGTTGTGTGCTGCATGTTGCATAACATGGCAATCGTCAGGACCCAGCCAATGCCACCAGGCCTTGGAGCACCACCAGAGGAGGAGGAGGAAGAGGACGAGGAGGATGATCATCAGCAGCACCAAGGCGGGAGGGCAGCCCACAATGGTGAAACTGCAAGGGCCGTCCGTCAACGGCTGATAGCAAGCCGCTTCTAGGGCCCCTGCTGTGGAAATGGCTTCTGCCATTGCTAACAACATCAATGAACCCAGCACGCAACCCCTAAGCCGGCCAAGGCACCAATGATTCCAAACACCAAACATGTATATTTTGAATACAAAAACTTATTTATTTTACAAACTCTGTGTGTGTCATTTCCTCATGACAAACTCATAGAAATAAACACAAAAAACAGTCATTAACATAACTGGTTCTCACAACCTGGAGATAATGTCCAAAACACTAGACAAAAGTTGGACCACGAACCTCGGCCTTTAATAAAAAAATGACCAGCATTTTGTCACACCTCCTACTTTTTGCCCTTCGAGGGTGATCTCCTTCCCTTGCGCACTTCCCCCCTTCTAACCCTACTGCTCCTCCGTAATGGGACCTCAGTGGCTGCAGCAAGGCTGGTGGAAGGCTGCTGATTGTCAGACCCTGACACTGCAGATGCCCCTGAAGGACGGCCTCGACCAGTTTTGGGCCTGGAGGGCCCGGCTGCAGACTGCACCAACTCTGCATGGGCGGCAGCAGTCTGTCCTACAGGCGGTGGCAAGTGCAGTGGAGAAGTGACAGTGTTGGCAGCAGGAATGCTGTCATCGTGAGAGAGGACAGCAACTCCCTGCTCGACCGACACACTGGCACTCCCACGGGGCAGCACTTCAGCATCCGGAGCGATCTGCTGGAGCACAGATTGCTGGCCTGCTGCGGCGCGGTGACAGCCCCGGGGACATGTGAACGAACCATCGAGGTTGGCAGCAGTCAGTGCTCGCGTGGCCTCAATCTGAGTCTGCATGAGAGCAGTCAGAGATGGGATCACGGCAGGCAGTGACTGAATTGCAGCACTAAGCTTTAGTGTGGCATCCGCCTGTGCTACAGCGAAGTGCTCCACACTCCTTGCCAGTGACTCAATGCATTCGGGCACCCTTCCCACTGCACCCATGAGCTCAGTGTGCATGCCCACCGCCTGGGTGTTCATTTCTGCGATCAGCCGCTCCTCCTCTGCGTCCATTGCAGTAGGAGTCGCTGGCATACTCTCCCTCTGGGGAGAAGGCCCCCGTTCTTCCCTACCCCCATGGCGTTGCTGCAGCCCGTTGGGTCCTGGAGCTTCACCCTCATCAGACCCTTCCCCCCTGCTCCCCTCCAGGGAAGGCGTGTTCCCAGTGTGGGCATGGGCTTCCTCGGGAGAGGGTGGCACTGATGCTCCGGCTTCCTCTTCCTCCTCGGCTGCAGCTTCACTCCCACTGGCAGCTTCAGGGCCCGTCTCCTCAGCTGGTGAATCACCATCTGAAAGCAGGGAGGTACAAGAGTGGCTTTAGCATGAGGACAGGGTGGCAGTAAGGGAGGAATAAGTGCAGCGAGTTAGCAAGTTGGATTGAAAGTGTCAAAGGCTGGTGTTGTGAGGGACAAGTGGAAGGACAGAGGACAAAAAGGTGATGACCTTACCATTGCTGTCCAAAACGGGGTCGGCGTCTCCAGTGGCGACGGGACCGATCACCCGGCTTGCCACAATCCTGTGGACGCGCTCCTCAAGATCGCTGAGGGGTTGCAGCTGAGGCCGCCCTCCACCTGTCCGTTGCTGCTGTCTCCTATTATGCGCCAGCTTGGCCTGCAAGAAAAAGGACAGCATCTGAGTAAATATACAGCCATGGTCTTGCCTGATGTGCCTCCCATATGTGAATAGCCCTTACTGTATGCAGCCATGGTCTTGCCTGATGTGCCTCCCATAGGTGAATAGCCCTTACTGTATGCAAAGTGTGGAATGTGTGTGTGTGTTTCATGAAAGGGCCATAGGTGTTGGATGAGTGTTGTGCATTGGGGTTTTAAGACCCTCTGGCCATAGAGTGAGGTTGAGATGGAGGGATGGAGAGGTATTGAGAAAAAGCCACTCACCCTGACGACCCGAGTGAGGTCGTTGAACTTTTTGCGGCATTGAACATGGGTCCTGGGCACCATGCTCCTGGAGGAGACGCTCTGAGCCACATCCCTCCACACTCTTCTGTACTCGCTTGGCAAAGGCCTCCTGCCACTCTCAGGGAAGAGTATAGATCTTCTGCGCTCCACCGCGCCAACCAGAGCATCCAAGGCCCGCTCGGTGAAGCGCTGAGCTCGTTCTCTCACCCTCTCCATCCTTGGCAGCAAAATGGATTCACAGGTCTCTCCAGGCCGAGATTCAAGACTGCAATGAGCAGGGTGTGGCTGGGGAGCAAGTTGCCCCCCCGCTTTAAGAACTGGCCGGCGCCAGTGTGTCTGTGTTCCCTCGCTAACTGGCAGCACCTGCGCTGCGCTCGCGCGTTGAGTTAGCGCCTCACTGCTCGGCCTTTGCGCCTTAAGACAGGTGTGCAGCGCCTGATTTAACGCTCCACTCACCTCCCGGGGCGGTAAAAGTGAAGTTTCCAGTCAGTGGCGATAATTAGCGCCAGGCGCTAATTTTTGCGTCCAGACGATATTTGCGCCCCAAACGGGGCGCGACCTAATTTTTCCCCCTAAGAGTTTAAAAAAGTTAAAAAAAAAAATTTTTTCACTCATTTATAATTTAAAAATACTTTTAAAAAAGGTAAGTTTATTTTTAGCCCCGTAAAAAACTTTAATTAGTTTTTTCAAAAAATGTAATGTAATTTTAACTCATTTTAAAAACGTGATGGTTTAAAAAAAATGTATTTAATGTTTTAGTGTCTTTTTTCAGTGATCCCCATTCATACTTTTGACAGGTCTATCTGTCACAGGTCTATCTGTCAAAAGTATGAAGGGGGAGCCCCTTCTTTCATTGGCTGGCCTGGCCTGGCCCATGTGATCCCAGGGACGCTTGTGAACCGCCTGCGCCCCTGGGATACGTGGGCCCTGCGCATTTCGACTGTGGAGAGGCCCAGGATCAGAAGTGTCCGGACCTCGGGAGCCCTCGGGTAAGAGCGTAGATTTTTTTCCGATAGGAGGCCTCCGCACGCAGGAAGCCTCCGATCGGAAATTACGGGCCATATAGATCCAGAAGCTGGAAGATCCTCCCCTCTACAAGTTCAGTGCCACAACGGCAGTGTGGAATTCCTTGGCTCGAGTTCAAACAGATTATTGTTTAAAAAAAAATGCACCAATGAGACAACATGTATAACACAGTATGGAGAGTGATACTTGGAGAGATTTCAGAGAAAAGCTGACAAGGTTGAGGTTGTGCCTCTAAGGTATGAAGAGAAAAAACGAATTGGACTTGGAAGGAAGAAGATTGCGACGGGACATAGGAACATAGAAACATAGGAACAGGAGGAGGCCATTTAGCCCCTCGAGCCTGTTCCTCCATTCAATGAGATTATGGCTGATCTGTCACCTAACTCCATATACCCGCCTTTGCCCCATAACCCTTATTACCTTTGGTTAACAAAAATCTATCAATCTCAGATTTAAAATGAACAATTGATCTAGCATCAATTGATGTTTGCGGAAGAGAGTTCCAAATTTCTACCACCCTTCGTGTGTAGAAGTGTTTCCTAAATTCACTCCTGAAAGGTCTGGCTCTAATTTTTAGACTATGCTCCCTAGTCCTAGAATCCCCAACCAGTGGAAATAGTTTCTCTCTATCTACCCTATCAGTTCCCCGTAATATATTGAACATTTTTATCAAATCACCCCTTAACCTTCGAACTTCCAGGGAATACAACCCTAGTTTGTGTAATCTCTCCTCATAATTTAACCCTTGGAGTCCGGGTATCATTCTGGTAAACCTACGCTGCACTCCCTCCAAGGCCAATATATCCTTCCTAAGGTGTGGTGCCCAGAACTGCTCACAGTGCTCCAGGTGTGGTCTAACCAGGGCTTTGTATAGCTGCAGCATAACTTCTACCCCCTTGTATTATCGTCCCCTAGATTTAAAGGTCAGCATTCCATCAGCCTTTATGTTTATTTTCTGTACCTGTCCATGACATTTTAATGATCGATGTACCTGGACGCCCCAAGTCTCTTTGGGCCTCCACTGTTTCTAGCTTTTCACTATTTAGAAAGTGCTCTGTTCTATTCAAAGTGGATGACCTCATATTTGCCTATTATTGAAATCCATTTGCCACAGATTTGCCCATTCACTTAATCTATTAATAACTATTTGTAATTTTATGCTTCCATCTACACTGCTTACAATGTTGCCTATCTTTGTGTCATTGGCAAACTTGGATATGTGGCTTTCTATCCCATCATCTACGTCATTAATAAATATGGTAAATAGTTGAGGCCCCAACACAGATCCTTGCAGGACACCACAAGTCACAACGTGCCCATTATCCCTACTCTCTGTCTCCTGCCGCTCAGCCCATTACCTAACCAGGTCAATAATTTGCCCTCAATTACATGAGCTTCAACTTTAGCTAACAGTCTCTTATGTGGGACTTTATCAAATGCTTTCTGGAAGTCCATATAAATAACATCCATAGACATTCCCCTGTCCACTACTTCAATCATCTCTTCAAAAATTCAATCAGGTTCGTCAGGCGTGACCTACCCTTTACAAATCCATGCTGGCTCTCTGATTGGCTGAAAATTTTCAAGATGCTCAGTCACTCTATCCTTAGTTCTAGACTTTAGTAATTTCCCGACCACAAATGTTAGGCTAACTGGTCGATAATTGCAGGGTTTCTCTCTCTCACCTTTCTTAAATAGTGGAGTGACATGCGCAATTTTCCAATCTAAAGGAATGGTTCTTGAATTGGGAGAACTTTGGAAGATTATAGTTAGGGCATCTGCAATGTTTTCACTTACTTCCTTTAAAAGAAAGACTTGTATTTCTATAGCGCCTTTCACGACTACCGGACATCTCAAAGCGCTTTACAGCCAATGAAGTGCTATTTGGCGTGTAGTCACTGTTGTAATGTGGGAAATGTGGCAGCCAATTTGCGCACAGCAAGCTCCCACAAACAGCAATGTGATAATGATCAGATAATCTGTTTTTGTTATGTTGGTTGAGGGATAAATATTGGCCCCAGGACACCGGGGAGAACTCCCCCGCTCTTCTGCGAAATAGTGCCGTGAGATCTTTTATGTCCACCTGAGAGAGCAGACGGTACCTCGGTTTAACGTCTCATCCGAAAGACGGATGGATGGAAACCATCTGGTCCTGGGGATATGATCCATGTCTTTGGAATGATAGGAAACCAAGGCAATGCAGATATAATTGAGAGGTCGCACAACACCAGGTTATAGTCCAACAGTTTTATTTGAAATCACAAGCTTTCGGAGCTATCGATTGCTCCTTCCTCAGGTGAAGTAAATTAGATACAGAATCGCCAAAGCATATATAGATAGAGAACAAAGCATGTGTACCTTACAATTGCAGACCACTGAATTAAATCATCCTGACTATCTGCCGAGGTGTGATAAAGTTAATCAAGTCAGCCAGGAAGGTACCACATCAAAGACATAGCAAGATACAACTGAGACAATGAGGTGTAGTCGCAGGGGTTCTAACGTGTCAAAAGCTGCCGTCTGTATGTAAAACGAAAAGCTTTAAAATTTTTACTTTTTTACTGGGAATCACATCTGTGAACAAGCCAACGACGACTCGAGTCCGGATCACGTCATGTATCGTGACATAAACCCAAGATCCCGGTTGAGACCGTCTTCATGAGTGCGGAACTTGGCTATCAGTTTCTGCTCGATGATTTTGCGTTGTCGTGTGTTTCTAAGGTTGCCTTGGAGAACGCTTACCCGCAGATCCGAGGCTGAATGTCCTTGACTGCTGAAGTGTTCCCCGACTGGGAGGTAACAATCCTGCCTGGCGATTGTTGCGCGGTGCTCGTTCATACGTTGTCTCAGTGTCTGCATGGTCTCGCATTCTTTCCTGCAACGTATGAGGTAGACAACGTTGGCCGAGTCACATGAGTATGTACCATGTACCTGGTGGGTAGTGTCCTCACGTGTGATGGTGGTATCTGTGTTGATGATCTGGCATGTCTTGCAGAGTTTGCCATGGCAGGGTTGTGTGGTGTCGTGGTCGCTGTTATCCTGAAAGCTGGGTAATTTGCTGCGAACGATGGTACTTCTGAGGTTAGGCAGCTGTTTGAAGGCAAGTAGTGGAGGCGTGGGGATGGCCTTAGCGAGGTGTTTGTCGTCATCGATGACATGTTGAAGGCTGCGAAGAACATGGCGTAGTTTCTCCGCTCCGGGGAAGTACTGGACGACGTAGGGTACCCTGTTGGTTGTGTCCCGTGTTTGCCTTCTGAGGAGGTCTATGCGATTTTTCGCTGTGGCCCGTCGGAACTTGTAAGGTACACATGCTTTGTTCTCTATCTATATATGCTTTGGCGATTCTGTATCTAATTTACTTCACCTGAGGAAGGAGCAATCGATAGCTCCGAAAGCTTGTGATTTCAAATAAAACTGTTGGACTATAACCTGGTGTTGTGCGACCTCTCAATTTTGTCCACCCCAGTCCAACACCGGCATCTCCGCATCAATGCAGATATAGACAGGGTCCTGAATATCTGCAGGGGGGCAGGGACCACTTTCCAGCACAAGTACCTGCATGTGTCCATCTGCGGCCGCTGCCACTGACCACGTTGAAAGGGGTTACTGTGGTCGGCGGGGGCGGGGCGGGGGAGTGGGGTGCACGAGACCAGGAGAGGCCACATATCCTTGTATGTATATCCGACCCCTTTTATATGGGGCCACTTTTACATATATATATTTTTTTTTAATTGCCTGCTCCTTTTCGAGGGTGCAGGCCTGGGTCCCCAGATGGGATCCCACTTCCTTCAGGGGTTGGGAGGTATAACAAGTCTCAAGCAAGACTAGACATTTGAAGACGGTTATGTTCCTAAGAGCATGGTCTAAAAATTAGAGCCAGGCCTTTCAGGAGTGAAATTAGGAAACACTTCTACACACAAAGGGTGGTAGAAATTTGGAACTCTCATCCGCAAAGGGCAATTGATTCTAGATCAATTGTTAATTTTAAATCTGAGATTGATAGATTTTTGATTGATAGATCAGCCATGATCTTATTGAACGACGGAGCAGGCTCGAGGGGCCAAGTGGCCTATTCCTGCTCCTATTTCTTATGTTCTTATGTTCTTATATGTAGAATAGATTCCCAGGGAAGGCAATTAGAGTTACATTGATCCAGTTCTTTAATAAAGATCTATAGAGCAGGATTGCAGGTTGTCAGGATAAGGACAGGGAGAATGATCAAATAATCTACAGAACACGAGGGCTCCTTTGCCACTGGGGCATGGAAATACCATCTACGGAATGCAATATACAATTAGTCAGTGCGGAAAAGTGTGAATTGTAAGGTTGGACTAATATCATGGACATTTACCTGGGGACTCACCAAAAAATTAGAATTTTCTCTTTTTTTTGGAGGTTATCCCTGTGATTAGTCATTTCCTCAGGAAACTGCTTTTTGTCGCCTTTCTCGTTCCAATATATTGGGATGGAAATTGGTTATAGCTGATTTTCGGGTCCATAACCAGCCGTATGCAGACATTACGCAGCATTTACTGCCCATCCCTCTATGCCCTTGAAAACTTGGTGCTGGGCCTTTTTTTGAACCGCTGCAGTCCGTGTGGTGAAGGTGCTCCCACAGTGCTGTTAGGGAGGGAGTTCCAGTATGTTGACCCAGCGACGATGAAGGATCGGCCGATGTATGTTCAAGTCAGGATGGTGTGTGACTCGGAGAGGACCTTGTAGGTAATGGTGTTCCCATGCGCCTGCTGCCCATGTCCTTCTAGGTGGAAGAGGTCGTGGGTTTTGGAAGTGCTGCCGAAGAAGCCTTGGCAAGTTGCTGCAGTGCATCCTGTGGATAATATACACTGCAGGTACGGTGTGCCAGTGGTGGGGGAGTGATGTTGAAGCTGATGGATGTGCTGACGATCAAGCGGACTGCTTCTTCCTGGATGGTGTTGACCTTCCTGAGTGTTGTTGTAGTTGCACTCATCCAGGCAAGTATTCTATCACACTCCTGACTTCTGCTTTGTAGGTGGTGAAGAGGCTTTGAGGAGTCAGTTGGTGAGCCATTCACCACAGAATACCCAGCCTCTGACCTGGTTCATCGATGGTAATGCCATTGAATGTCAAGGGGGTGTGGTTAGTCTTTCTCTGGTGGAGACGGTCACTGCCCAGAACTTGTGTCACACAAATGTTACTTGACAAGTATCAGCCCAAGCCTGGTTGTTGTCCAGGCCCTGCTGCATGCGGGAATGGACTGCTTCATTATCTGAAGAATTGCAAATGGAACTGAACGCTGTGCAATCATCAGCGAACATCCCCACTTCTGACCTTATGATGGAGGGAAGGTCATTGATGAAGCTGCTGAAGATAGTTGGGCCTAGGACGCGGCCCTGAGGAACTCCTGCAGCGATGTCCTGGGGCTGTGATAATTGGCTTCCAACAACCACAACTATCTTCCTTTGTGGTAGGTGTGACTCCAGCCAGTGGAGAATTTTTTCCCTGATCCCCATTGTCTTCAGTTTTACTCGGGCTCCTTGATGCCACACTTGGTCAAATGCTGCCTTGATCAAGGGCAGTCACTCTCACCTCACCCCTGGAATTCAGCTCTTTTGTCCATGTTTGGACCACGGCTGTAATGAGGTCTGTAGCTGAGTGGTCCTGGCAGAACCCAAACTGGGCATCTGTGAGCAGGTTATTAGTGAGTAAATGCCGCTTGATAGCACTGTCGACGACTCCTTCCATCACTTTGCTGATTTGAAGTAGGCTAATAGGATGGTAATTGGCCAGTTTGGATTTGTCCTGCATTTTGTGGACTGGACATAACTGGGCAATTTTACACATTGTCAGGTAGATGCCAGTGTTGTAGCGGTGCTGGCAAAGCTTAGCTAGAGGCGCAGCTAGTTCTGGAGCACAGGTCTTCAGCACAACAGCTGGAATGTTGTCGGGGCCCGCGGTCTTTGCTGAAAGATGAATATCGGACCGGTTGCCTCAGTGCCAATGGCCCAAAGGTAAGGCTTGAGAGGGGAGTTGAAGTTGCAATGGGAGGGGGTGGGGAGAGTAAACATGAGGAATGTGAAGTCGGACAATCACTCCTGCTTCTCCTGGCACCACAGGAACATTTCTTGGGCAGCAGCGTGTAAGAATAAAAATATAAGTTTTGTATGTGTGATGGACTCGAGACTATTAATATAAGATGTATGTAATAAAGATAAATTTGATGTGTATGGATCTCCCCTGGGTAAGGCAACGGCGCAAAACTTAACAAAGGAAACCTGCATAACAGGATAACCCCCCACAGAGACACCATCGAAACTCACCATCGAAACTCACCATCGAAACTCACCATCGAAACTCACCATCGAAACTCAGGAGCCACGAAAAGGTGTCAACAAACAATTAACTTAAGCAAGAAATGGCCCCAGCCACTGCAGACAGACACATGTTCAAAGAAAGCCAATCAAGAACTGCCATGAATCTAAGACCCAATCCTGGGGTCTTAGGAATTTAGACTAGAGACAATGGACTTAAAAAGATATAAAACAAGGAACCCAAAGACTCTCTCTCTCTCTCTCTCTGGACGACCACGTAGAAAAACAAGAAGCTCTCCCTCTACAGACCAGACCAAGAAGCAAGGAAAAAGGCCAAGTGCATTGCTTGACTCAGGGAAGTACCAGTCTGTGTAAATCTAACCCATTACCTTACGTGTTGTAATCGAGTAGAGTCCATAAATACCAGTAGGCTATTGTTTTGATGTGCATGAGTGTGTGTGTTTAATAAATTTGCATGAGTTTGTGTGTTTAATAAACTTATTCCAAATTGTTTCAAAAGAATTGTTCTTGCTGTCAATTTAATGCCAGTCGAAATAAAAAGCTCACATGCGGCCGGCCATTGAAGAAGTCTGAGCACAGCAGTCCCAGCACTTGCTCTGCTCAATCCAAACCAATTTCTGCAAGGAGACCTAATACAGGCACTCGACCCCTCATTTACATTCATATAAGGCTCAGGAGAAGGCACAACCGAGGAAAAACAAACCCATATCCAGTCTCGGGTCTTGTAGTTATCAGGATAGGCTCCAGAGTTGGAGCTATATTCAATGGAGTCATGCAGGTTTAGAAGGAATTATGACTGAAGTTTTCGGAAAGATGAATGGATTAGATTCTGTCTAATTGAATAGAAAGGAAAGAAATACATTGATATTAGCGCCTTTCACATCCTTAGGATGTTTCAAAGTGGTTCATAGTCAATGAAATCACTGTTGCCATGTAGGAAAACACAGCAGTTAATTTTCACACAGGTCACACAAATAAAGAAGACATAATGACCAGGTCATCTGTTTTTGGTGTTGTCAGTTGAGGGATAATACTCCACTGTACTTCTTCAAATTGTTTAATCTTCGACAGTGCAGCACTCCCTCAGTACTGCGCTGAAGTGTCAGCCTAAATGATGTGCTCAAGTCTTTGAAGTATGGCTTTTACCCAGAACCTTCTGACTCAGAGGTTAGAGTGCTACCACTGAGGCAAGGCTGACACCTATGGGCATAGGTTACTTGAGTTGGATAGGGATGGGAAACCATGGAGCATGAGTATAAAATATGGAGACAGACTTTGGTTAGATGACTGGAAGTATTTTTGTCATCACCCTATGTGACAGATTACTGAAATGTGAATTAACAACAACAACTTGCAATTATATAGCACCTTTGACATAGTAAAAAGTCCCAAGATGCTTGAGTATGGATTCCTTGCAGTCCTACAAAAGGGAGCAGTGTATTTTAAATTGTAGAGAGTAAGGGATGGATTTTGTCAATGGGGAGCACTTGGAGGCGGGACTCCCACTTGTCAGGTTTTAGTCCCGCCTCCATCGACTTGTGGCCAACCCATGCTATTTTCCCTTGATTGACCTTGTTAAGCCCGCCCAGCGAGTTTAGCCGGCCAATTAAGGGGAAGCCGGTTACTGGTGACATCAGCGAGTGACGTTTCATCTGTCAAGAGTTTTTGACAGATGAAATGTCATCGTTTGACGGCTCTGTGAAGCTGTCAAACACTGACAATCTGTCCTCTAACTGGAGTCCTTCCACTCAGACTCAATTAGAGAACTCTCCTGAGCAGAAAACAGAAGGCTGCAGCTTTTGACAGTTCAGCGGCCATTCTGCTTTCTGTGCCGGTGAGCTGAGGGACTCCCAAGACCTGAAGGGAGGAAGCCTGCAGGAAGAAGTAAAGGTAAGTAAAACTTATTGAAACACTTTACACTCACCTCACACACTTACCTCTGCACACATGCACCCATCACTCACCTGAACACCGGACATCTCCGACCCTCGCAGACCCCCGCAGACCGACGGCCCGCCTCGCTGACCCTGGCGAGGTTCGGAGCCGTCGGGAAGCCCACACTTCAGGGCTCAAAATAGGGATTCTCCAAAAAACTGCCTGTTAACTACCTGTTAATAGGCAGTTAATTGGCACTAATCCCCTTCCCGCCTCGAGGAGACGGGACCCGGCGCGGGTCGGGTACCCGCCTCCTGGGAAGATGGCACGGGGGCGGGATGGGCATCCGCCCCCAGATTCTGCCATTTTCCCGGCAGTCCCGCCTCCCCAGGGCTGGCAAAATCGCGCCCTAAGTTGTGGGAACAACTGAGATTCACGACTTACTGTGGTCTACTGGAGCCTGCCTCCTTGACTTAAGGAGCTGGAGAGGAATTTCCCAGAAGTTTTCCGAAATCAGCCTCAAGTATTTTCCTCTGACATTTTGCTTCTTTCAGAAGATTAAGGTGTGGGTCAAGGGTGCATGTTTGGATTAGGTGGGTTTGATGAACCAGATCGTCTTTCCCTGTTCTTTTTGTATATTTGTATTTAACTATTGGCACAATGGATGTTGTCGCCTCAATAAAAAAAAATCAAAGGGATGAATAGCAGTCTCTAAATTCCTGCTAATTTTCCCAATGGGGGAAAAAAAAACACACACACACAAAGTATAAGATTTATATTGTGTTACCCGAACCACTGAGCTTTGATTTGTTTCCTTTCAAGTCCTCCTTTTACTGTGTCTGTAACAGAGGAAAAGAAAAGCAATTGCTGTATTTGGGATTAGTGTTACACAAAGGCTTAAATATATTCAGCAGTCTTTGGCTTTCACATCCCAGTTGTTGAGGGACCATTTTGCACAGTGCCTGCCAATTCACATGGCTGCTGATTGTCCACGGGGTTGTTGTATCCTCGACGTGTGGGGTGGAAGAAGGTTGGGGCAGGAGGGCAATGGAAATTCAGGGGCTGAAGGCACTCAGTACTGCATGTTAGCCTAATCAGAAACAGATAGCCTCAGTGGAGTGCAAATCGTTATTGAACCTTGTTTCGATCAGTCCCGAGAACTGAGCCCTGGTGTTTTTATTTTATTGGAAAAGGTTGCGAGTCCTCTTGGTCTTCATCTCTGTCGGAGCCGGTGTAGTATCACGGCCAGCTGAATCCCCGCTCATCTGCTCTGCTCTCAAACTCGAAGAGGTTCCGGAAAGGAAACAAACAAGTTCCTGACATTTGAAAGGGTTCATAGTTATTGAGCTTTGCAAAGGAAGATGTAGATATAAATTATAGATAAGAAAGTTTGTTAATTTTGTTGACAGCTGACAATAGTTGGATTCTCTGTCAGACTGTACTTCAAAAATAGAGTTCTAAAGGTCATGGCCTGATTTGCTTTTAAGTCATTTGGAAAACAAATGAACTCATGCAGTTGGGGGTGGGGGGGGGGGGGGGGGGCGGTGGGGTGGTGGGACTGCTGTTTAGAGGTTGGGAAACGCGTTCTTCCGTTTTTAACCGCAGGACGACTTTAATTTTTTTTCTGTCGATTTCCTGTCCACAGCCAACCTGATTGATAGGCTGGAGGCCTGTCGGGCAGGGAAGCCTGCAGTACAAGGCCATAGCCACACTCAGCAGGTATGTCTAGTGGGTGGGTGGGAGAGATCATGCGGATGAGGGCGGGGGGGGGAGTTTGATCACGGAGGGGAGGGTTCTGATCACCAGGTGAGTCACAATCGTTTGGCGGGGGGGGGGTTACATTTCGCAGGGGAGGAGGGGTGGTCCAAGTCGTGGGAGTGTGGGTCCCGATCGCGGGGGGGAAGACGATCCGGTTGAGGGTGATCCCGATTAAGGGGGCTCCGATGGTAGTTCGGGGGGGATTTTAATGGTGGTTCGGGGGGGGTCCGAAGTTGGTCAGGGGGCCGATCGAGGGGGAGGTGTCCAATGGTGGTCAGACGGGTCCGATTGTGGCGGGGGGGCGTGGGGAAACATACAGATTGCTGTGGGTGGTGCTCCTCTGGCCCACAAGCTGGGCTGTCAAGGCACTTTCCTCATGGATTCAGCCCTTCTCGCCTCCTTTCACCTGTCGGCTTTCCTGAAACCTGCAAAACTTGCCCGACATGAGTTTAAAATGCAAGCAGGTTGGTCGCCCACCTCTCGCCCCACCTCCGATAAAACTGAAAGTGGCCGGGTTCAAGGCGGGTTGGGTTCCTGTTTCAGATTTTTTGAATTTTAATTTCTGACCCAACCACAACCCACCCATTTTCGGGAGTTCAGATTCAGCCCACATTACTGCTGCAGCCTGAGGGAAGACACACTTTGAGTAATTACAATGAATCATACTGATGTATACAGGAAGATTGCTGCACTGCACATGGTGAAACTGCTGGGCCTGGAGTTTCCTCCACATTTGCACCCAGATACACCAATCATCTAGGTGCAAATCAACTGTGTGGTTTAAAAGATCACGGAAATTTGGATGTAAATGAGTTTAGGGCACGTAACTACAGTATGCCCAAGTCGCCTCGATCTTTTACGTCTGTCTATCAAACACTTCATCCAAACGAATCTCCACCCACAAAACTGGCAACTCCCCCAACTTTCAAATTCTAGTTTTTTTTTATTCGTTTATGGGATGAGGGAGTCGCTGGCAAGGCCAGCATTTATTGCCCATCCCTAGTTGCCCCTTGAGAAGGTGGTGGTGAGCCGCCTTCTTGAACTGCTGTAGTCCGTGTGGTGAAGGAACTCCCACAGTGCTGTTGGGGAGGGAGTTCCAGGATTTTCACCCAGCGATGATGAAGGATCGGCGATATACTTCCAAGTCAGGATGGTGTGTGACTTGGACGGGAACTTGGAGGTGGTGGTGTTCCCATGCACCTGCTGCCCTTGTCCTTCTAGGTGGAAGAGGTCGCGGGTTTGGGAGGTGCTGCCGAAGAAGCCTTGGCGAGTTGCTGCAGTGCATCTTGTAGATGGTACACACTGCAGCCACGGTGCACCAGTGGTGGAGGGAGTGAATGTTTAAGGTGGCGGATGGGGTGCCAATCAAGCGGGCTGCTTTGTCCTGGATGGTGTCGAGCTTCTTGAGTGTTGTTGGAGCTGCACTCATCCAGGCAAGTGGAGAGTATTCCATCACACTCCTTACTTGTGTCTTGTAGATGATGGAAAGACTTTGGGGAGTCAGGAGGTGAGACACTCGCCGCAGAATACCTAGCCTCTGACCTGCTCTTGTTGCCACAGTATTAATGTGGCTGGTCCAGTTAAGTTTCTGGTTAATGGTGACCCCCAGGATATTGATGGTGGTGGATTCGGCGATGGTAATGCCATTGAATGTCAAGGGGCAGTGGTTAGACTCTCTCTTGTTGGAGATAGTCATTGCCTGGCACTTCTGTGGCGCGAATGTTACCTGCCACTTATCAGCCCAAGCCTGAACGTTGTCCAGGTCTTGCTACATGCGGGCATGGACTGCTTCATTATCTGAAGAGTTGTGAATGGCACTGAACACTGTGCAGTCATCAGCAAACATCCCCATTTCTGACCTTATGTTGGAGGGAAGGTCATTGATGAAGCAGCTGAAGATGGTTGGGCCTAGGACACTGCCCTGAGGAACTCCTGCTGCAATGTCCTGGGGCTGTGATGATTGACCTTCAGCCACCACAACCACCTTCCTTTGTGCTAGGTATGACTCCAGCCAGTGGAGAGTTTTCCCCCCGATTCCCATTGACTTCAGTTTTACTAGGGCTCCTTGATGCCACACTCGGTCAAATGCTGCCTTGATGTCAAGGGCAGTCACTCTCACCTCACCTCTGGAATTCAGCTCCTTTGTCCATGTTTGGACCAAGGCTGTAATGAGGTCAGGAGCCGAGTGGTCTTGGCGGAACCCGAACTGGGCATCAGTGAGCAGTATCCTCCAATTGCGCTTACTCGGGGTTGGTGGAGGTGGGGGGTCTCTAAACATTGCAACCAGATATAAAGATGCAGCAGGAAACAAGATCACTTTTCTGGTCTTTGAATTGCAATTTTTTGAGCATTTAAAAAAAAAAGATCCTCACTGTATTTTCTGTTTCTTATAATGAATGTTTATGGCATAATTATAAGCCACAATAAAAATTGAAAAGCTTCTCTGATTGCAGGTTCTGAAACACCCTGTGCCTGATGTGCATAAATGATGGTTAAATGAGCTGAACCTTAAATTTAAGGCTCAAAGATGAAATATACAGGTGTGGGTTGGTCCTTTCTCTTGGGCCCCGATTGTTTACTCTGAGTTGTGCCCATTTACACCCATTTTAAGTTAGGGTGTGTTCTGATGAGATTGGGAGGATTCTTGGGTGCAACTTGACATTGGCAAAATGGACGCAATATTGGGGGCATTTTCGGGTTGCGGCCAAGGAGGAAACTCCAGGTCCAACATTCTGACAGTTGTTATCTTTCTTCAGTTGACAGGATGATAACTCTAGGATGAATATCAACGCCAACCCACGGCTTTTCTGAGGCCTCTAAGTAAAAACATTAATGAAGGTACTCAAAGACACAAAATACATTTTTAAACGCGTGTTTAATCCTGCTATTGTGAAATATGTAACTTTTTAATGTCTTTATTATGTTACAAACTTGATTTTACCTGCCCATTGCGGCTGAAAGAAGAAAAATGTGGGAAGGAAAAATATTTTGAAAAAATATTTCGAGCAATTTGGTTTGCTCAATTTTATATTGGTAGATTTTCTTCGCTGCTCAATGTACAGGCTTCTGGTTTATTGCTCTTTCAGGAGTATGAAATGTGAATCTATCAGCAGGAAGAAGTTTGAATTGAAGGAAATGTTATGCCCAAAGTGAGACACAAGAAGTGTGAAGGACAAACAGGAATTGCACACAATTTTACTGTTTTTTAAAAAACAAATAAATGGATAACACAAAAGCAAAATACTGCGGATGCTGGAAATCTGAAATAAAAACAGAGAATGCTGGAAATACTCAGCAGGTCAGGCAGCATCTGTGGAGAGAGAAACAGAGTTAACGTTTCAGGTCGATGACCCTTCGTCAGAACTGGAAAAAGTTGGAGATGTAACAGGTTTTAAGCAAGTGTAGGGGCCGGGAAAGGACAAAAGGGAAGGTCTGTGATAGGATGGAAGGCGGGAGGGATGATGGTGCAAGGCAAAAGGGGATGGTATTGGGACAAGTAAAGAAACAGAAGATGGGTCTAGAGGAGGTGTAAATGGCAATAGCAGAATCATTAGCAACAGCTGCTGTCTCAATAAATGGATAAACTCTGTTACCAGCTGAAGAACAGCATGCAGCATGACTGAAAGAATCATATTGATGTACCTTGGGATATTCTCTGCAGTGCACATGCTCAAACTACAGAATTCAGGGAATGGCAGGCATGGGATCAGTTAATAACTCCCTTCAGCTGACAGAGTAATAATTGTGGCAAGAACATCAAACCCAATCCCAGGCTTTGGAGATTAGCTGGGGCCTCCAAACAAAAATGTTAATAAAGGTAATGCAAGGCACAAAAAAGAATTCTGCAGATTAGTTTAATCATGTCATTGTGAAATGCATTTTTAAAATATTCATTGGGCCAGAATTTATTGTAGCCGGTAAACGAATGGCGCCCGTTTAATGTGCTTGAGATCTTGCAACAGAAGTTGCTGCAAGTGGGAGATCAAAATGGTGCAGCGCCTGCTACAGGGCGTCTGGGATCTGTGTGAACAGGGCAAGTAACTGTGCATCTCCATAACCAATCAGATTGAAGAATCGATAATGAGCAAGCAGAGTCTGAACCAGGAAGTGTAAGTTTGAATATTGAAATCAAAGTCAAATCAGGTACAGAAAGAGAAACAAAGAGACAGAAAGAAAAGGTAAAAAAAAATCAATTAGCATTAAAAAAAATTCTCCAACAACAATTAAAAGCTGAGGGAATGAGACTCCACACTTGTAATAGTTAATTTTCAGTGCCATAGAGGTTGTTTGGCAGAAATAAAGACTTATAATGCAGTTAAAAAGTGTACTTGGACAAGCCCTATCTTTCTGTGGTGAGTTTGTTTTGTAAGTACCATGCAAGTACAGGAACTTCACGCCATTTGAATGGGGAGCAGACAGCGAGATGCCATTTTCGGGAAGCTAACAGCGGAGCGGTGCAACTCTGAGAGCAACTTCCAGATTTTCCCTTTTAATCCCACATCTGCCCTTGCCTGAAGTTGCTGTGCGATTTGCGCATAAATAACGGTGAGCGCTATTAGCCTCACCATTATTTTGACAATAACTTCTGGGCCATGATGTAAGGTAGCTTATTTTTGAACTCTGGATATTTTAGTTTGTACACAGGTAAAATGGCAGACAAAAGATTTTTGAAGGAAATTGTTTAGCAATTTGATTGGTTCAGTTTATTTCTTTATTTGGCAGATTTTCAATACTCTTTATAATTACTGAGTTCTGAAAGGACTTTTACAAAAGCAATTTGATTGATCCACTTTGTACTTTTTGATTGGCAGATATTTGTGACTTATTTCAGTCACTGAGTTTTGAGTTATCTCTAATTTACAAATATGAAATTTAACCAATCAGCTCCAAGAAATGTACATATAATTAGTCTGTGCTAACAGCTTTCATGGTTATTTTTCAGCAAAATTGAGAGGTCGCACAACACCAGGTTATAGTCCAACAGTTTTATTTGAAATCACAAGCTTTCGGAACTATCGCTCCTTCCTCTTTTTCAGCAGCCAGCCCAAATTATCAGATTTATTGAGTTCAATTCTACAACGGACTATGCTGAGATTTGAACTCAATTTGATCAATAGTCAAGTACCATAACCATTAGATTACAATACCTATAAATTAGGATGGATGCTATAATGGCCCTCTTGTCTTTGTCTTTTCCTTTGTTCTTATGTAAAACTGGCTTGAGACTCTCCATTTTACATAGCCATCAGTTAGAGACAATCTTCCCCTCACCTCCCCTTTCAGCATTCAGTAGGGACCGCTCCCTCCGCGACACCCTGGTCCACTCCTCTATCACCCCCAACACCACTTCCCCTTTCGCCCGGTACCTTCCCGTGCAAGCGCAGGAGATGCAACACCTGCCCTTTTACCTCCCCCCTTCCCACCGTCCAGGGCCCCAAACACTCCTTCCAGGTGAAACAGCGATTTACTTGTACTTCTTGCAATTTAGTATACTGTATTCGCTGCTCACGATGCAGTCTCCTCTACATTGGGGAGACCAAACGCAGATTGGGTGACCGCTTTGCGGAACACCTCCATTCAGTCCGTAAGGGTGACCCCAAGCTTCCGGTCGCCTGTCACTTTAATTCTCCCGCTCCACTCCCACTCTGACCTCACCGTCCTCGGCTTCTTACACTGTTCCAATGAAGCTCAACGTAAGCTCAAGGAACAGCACCTCATCTTTCGATTAGGCACTTTAGAGCCTTCTGGACTCAACATCGAGTTCAACAATTTCAGACCATAACCTCTGACCCTATCTTTTTTTTTTCTTTCTCCCACATGGCAGCTGTCTTTCATTCTGCCATTGCCATTTACACTTCATCTAGACTCATCTTTTGTTTCTTAACTTGTCCCATTACCATCTCCTTTTGCCTTGCACCATCATCCCTTTTGTCTCTTAATCTCTCCTGCCTTCCATCCTATCACAGACCTTCCCTTTTGTTCTTTCCTGCCCTCCTCCCTTTCCCTGCCCCCTACACTTGCTTAAAAACCTGTTCCATCTCCAACTTTTTCCAGTTCTGACGAAGGGTCATCGACCTGAAACGTTAACTCTGTTTCTCTCTCTGCAGATGCTGCCTGACCTGCTGAGTATTTCCAACATTTTCTCTTTTTATTATAGTTAGAGACAATTCTCAGCCTAGCAGTTTGAATTGGATTTAAACCCAGGTCCCAGAGGTAGAAGGAGTGTGCGGTAACCCAGTATACCACCCGATTCCCTAGTACTATAACAGGCTGTTAAAATTAATTTCTCCCTTTACCACCTTGACTGGGATCCTTTGTTCCACGATTCCCAAACTATCAATGCCATAGAAAACACTACTTAGTTACTCTGCCGTGATTACCACCCATTCCATTCTGATTACCACCAGCCCTGTGGACTCACATATCTTTTATATTAGCTCTGTCCCCTGGCTAGAAGGTACAATCAAAATGGAATGGATCACAGTCATGGCAGAGTAACTCTGGGACGGTGTCAGACCTGTCAGGAGTCACCTCATTATAAATATTTGGTACTAGTCAGTCAGAATATGTCATCCTACTGGCAGACAAAAAAGAGCCCCAATTAAGCAACAACCAGAACAGCATTTAAATTCTAGCCTGGCCGTGAGCCAGCAGCAGTAAGGCCACATGCCTTCACCATCTGCATACTGGCAACCTGGACTGGCTGCACTCGGCCCTTTCCTATCATTAAGCTGAGATTCCCACTGAGCTGCTGCAGACTCCCCCGCTCTGGTAAGATGGATATTTACTGTACATTACAGTCTCAAAGTGTATGTGAGATACCTTTCTGACTATAGCTTATCTTGCATCCGAACAGTTTCATAATTTATCTGTGATGAGAATTAGCTGTCTCTCGCATATTGTTTCACTTTAGTTTATGCTCCTAATGCAAAAATAGCTATTTCCAGCGACAATAACTGACATTTATATAGCACCTTTCACATAGAAAAATGACCCAAAGCACTTTACAGGAGGTGCGGTGGACACTGAGCGAGAAGTTAAAGAGAAGCTGGGGAGGGGAACGAAGGTGCATTTGAAGAGGTCGGTTTTGACGAGGATTTGTGAAGGTGGAGAGAGAGATAACAAGACAAGCCGAGAATCCCAAAGTGCAGGGATGTGATGATGTGCAGGGGGATCGATCACTGACTGTGGAACAGAAGGAGGAGGCGAATGAACAGCAAGCCAGAAAAGTAGACGGTGTGATCTGTAATATATGATTTGAAAAGGCCCAGGCACAGGGTCAAGCAAAGCCATAGAGGGATTTATAAACGAGTGTAAGAGTTTTGGAATCAATATGCTGGGGGATGGGGAGCCAAACGTCAGCAAGGCTCAGTTGGTGGCACTCTTGCCTCCGAGTTAGGTCATAATTTAAACCCCACTACAGATTTGAACACTCAATTCAGGCTGACTCTTCAGTATTGTAGTGCAGAGGTTCTGCATTGTTGAACGCGATGTATTTTTGATGAGACTAAACCCATCTGCCCTCTCGGTTTGATGCAAAAGATCCCATAGCACTATTTAAAGAAATGTGAGAAGTCGCACAACACCAGGTTATAGTCTAACAGTTTTATTTGAAATCACAAGCTATCGGAGCGCTGCTCCTTCATTCCCTTTACCTGACGAAGGAGCAGCGCTCCGAAAGCTTGTGATTTCAAATAAAGCTGTTGGACTATAACCTGGTGTTGTGCGACTTCTCACATTTGTCCACCCCAGTCCAACACCGGCATCTCCACATCATGGCTATTTAAAGAAGAGCATGGAGTTATCCCAGTCCTGGCCAACATTTGTCCCTCTACCAATACTACTGAAAAACAGATTAACTGGTCATTTAATGGACTTCAATGGAAATAAAAATCGGTAAAAGGGGGCTGCCGATTCGCTACTACCTGTGTTACACTATCACACGTCAAAATTGCCCCCGAGTGATGGGATAAATCCCAGGGTTTTTTTTTAGAATTACAGAATCCCCACAGTGCAGATAGAGGCCATTTCGGCCCATTGAGCCTGCACCGACACATATCCCACCCTATCCCCGTAACCCCACGTATTTAATCCCCCCTAACACTAAGGGTCAATTTATCATAGCCAAATCAACCTAACCCGCACATCTTTGGACTGTGGGAGGAAACCGGAGCACCTGGAGGAAACCCACGCAGACAATGTGCAAACTCCACACAGACAGTCACCCGAGGCCGGATTCAAATCCGGGTCCCTGGCGCTGTGAGGCAACAGTGCTAACCACTATGCCGCCGTGGGTTGATGGGGGAGAAACTGCAGAATGCTGTGGGACTGGAAGTGATGGGATATAGCTGGGCACTGAGACCAGAAGAGGCAGGAGCAACTCAGCATACCTTCATCATTTTGGAGTTGAAGGAATCCATGAAGTTCTCCCGTTGGGCGATAGGGGTGGAGACATGAAGTTGGTCGATGAGATATGTAGTAGAGAAGAGAATTTTGGGATTGGCGTTGCGTTCCAAGATAATCTTAAAGTGATAGGATGTTTTGGCTTCAGAATATTGATGTGATACTGCTCTACTTCACCACCACCTCTCTCAACCCCTCCACTGCCTTTTATTTGTCACGCTGCTTGTCTGACATCCGGTATTGGATGAGCAGAAATTTCCTCCAATTAAATATTATCATTGTCTTTGGTCCCCACCATGAACTCTGTTCCCTAGCCACCAACTCCATCCCCCTCCCTGGCCACTGTCTCAGGCTGAACCAGGCTGTTCACAGCCTTGGCGTCCTATTTGACTTTTTCTGAGCTTCTGACCCCCTATCCTCTCCATCACCAAGACCGCCTCCATCTACATCCATAATATCACCTGTCTCAGCCCCTGCCTCAGCTCATCTGCTGCTGAAACCCTCAACCATCCCTTTTGTTACCTCCAGACTTAATTATTCCAAGGCTCTCCTGGCCGGCCTCCCACCTTCCACCCTCTGTAAACTTGAGCTCATCCCAAACTCTGCTACCCGTATCCTAACTTGCACCAAGTCCTGTTCACCCCTCACCCCTGCGCATGTTAAAAGAAAAAAAAGAAAGACTTGCATTTCTACAGTGCCTTTCACGACCACCAGACGTCCCAAACGCTTTACAGCCAATGAAGTACTTTTTGAAGTGTAGTCACTGTTGTAATGTAGGAAACGCGGCAGCCAATTTGTGTACAGCAAGCTCCCACAAACGGCAATGTGATAATAACCAGATAATCTGTTTCAGATGTTGATTGAGGGATAAATATTGGCCAGAACACCGGGTTAACTCCCCTGCTCTTCTCTGAAATAGTGACATAGGATCTTTTATGTCCACCTGAGAGGGCAGACGCGGCCTCGGTTTAACGGCTCATCCGAAAGACAGCACCTCTGACAGTGCCGCACTCCCTCAGCACTGCACTGGAGTGTCAGCCTAGATTTTTGTGCTCAAGTCCCTGGAGTGGGACTCGAACCCACAACCTTCTGACCTACCTTGGCTCCTGGACTGGCAACACCTCGATTTTAAAATTCTTGTCCTTTTGTTCAAATCCCTCCATGGCCTCGCCCCTCACTAGCTCTGCCACCTCCTCCAGCCCTACAACCCTCCGAGATCTCTGATCTCCTCCAATTCTGGCCACTTGCGTTTCCCCGATTTTCAACGCTGCACCATTGGCAGCCATGCCTTCAGCTGCCGAGGCCCCGAGCTCTGGAATTCCCTCCCTAAAATTCTCTGCCTCTCTGCCTCTCCTGCCTTTTAAGTTGCTCCTTAAAACTTACCGCTTTGACCAAGTTTTTGGTCACCCATCCGAATATCTCTTGATCATCTGACCTAATATCTGCTTCTGTGGCTCGGTGTCAAATTTTGATTGTTAACGTTCTTGTGAAGCACCTTGGACGTTTTTGCTGTGTTAAAGGGGCTATATAAATGCAAGTTGTTGTTGTTATGTGGCTTGGTGTCAAGTATTGTCTGATACCGCTCCTGAGAAAGCACCTTGGGAAATTTTTACTACGTTAAAGGCCCTATAGGAATGTAAGGTTTTGTTGCTGTTGAGGTGGTTAAGCCACATCTGGCAGAGGACAAACAGGCTAGTCATGAACCAGGAACACACAGGCCAGCACATGTTGATTTGTCATCATAGAGGTGGTCGTTGTACCACAGGGAATTCTGAAGTTAGGAGATAGCTTGTGAGCTAGTGGGTATGAAGGCATTGATGATGAACGCAAGGCAGTTGTTGAGCCGGTCAACGGAGGAGCTGATGTCATGGTGGGTGAAGACTAGAAGAAAGGGAGTATGGAGTTAGAGATAGCGCAGGTGAGGGAGCGAAGGGGAACTTTTCTACTGCTGGAGGATGAAGGTAGAAAGGTTGCAGGTCGGTAACAAGTGGTCGGGAATGACCTTGACGTTGGAAGTGGAAAGGCCTTGTCTTATGGCAAGGCTCAGTAAGTGGCCATCAGTATGTGTGAAAGAGTTACTTTTATTTGCAAACAATGCTGCTTTGACTATGGCAATAAAATGTATTCAAAAGTCTCTGGCCGTGAAGTTGGAGCCTTTAGCGTGGCCGTTAAGGCTGGTTTGGAAGAAAAACTGGCGGCTGCCTTGCTTCTGCCGCTTCCAGCGGGTCCTGCGACGGCCGCCATTTTGGGCAGGTTGGCAGCGCTGTCGTTGTCTGTGCTCGCTGCAGATATTTAGATGAGGCAGATATTGACATCAATGAGTGCGCAACACTGATTTGATGCACGAACTGCCATTTTGGACGTCGCCGCTCCATTTGATTCCCCTCGCTAATCACGACCAGCTGACCAAGTGTTCAGCAGTGTAAGAAATAGCTGTTAGATTCAAAGATGGGTTTTAATTCCTAGAACAGAGACTGACAACATGCAGCCGGGAACAGATAGCAGAAATGCCAGCAAGGTCGAATATCAAGCATCAAAAGACAAATAGAAGTGATAAGGGAATCGTAAAATGCAAAACACAGGGTGGGGGATAATAGACAAAAATGGAGCCGAAAAGTCATAAAATGTCCTTAAAGAAACGTAACAAAACATTCCTCAGAAAGATAAGAGGGAGGCCTCGTCAGCCATGTCGGAAGGGACAGCGAGGGATGCCTTCCCGCTTCACAATTGGACAATAGGATGGGGGATCAAATGATTGACACCAAGTGATTACCAGCCCACCGAAATAACTATAAATATAGACGACCGAGAGAGGAAATCAGGCAGTTAGGGGCGAAGGCTTCCCCGAGGTGGCTACGGCCCAACACCTTGGTCAAGTTTAGCCTCTGAGATGGCTGACGGCCCAACACCTCCAACAGCTCGAGAGATGACCCAATGGAAGTGACCGCTGCAGCAGACTGCAGGAATCCAGCCGACTGCAGGAATCCAGCCAATCCGAGACCACTGTACTGCCTCCCAGGCGTCCGGTCGTGGCATTCCAATTCGGGAGTCGTAGATCGCTCCTACTGTCACGGGTTGTATGTCTATTATACTCGGCTTAAACCATATGTAATACCTGATTATGCTTTAAAACTGTTGGGGGGAAAAATTCAGTCGCGCCCCGTTTGGGGCGCAAATATCGTCCGGGCGCAAAAATTAGCGCCTGGTGCTAATTATCGCCACTGACTGGAAACTTCACTTTTAACGCCCCGGGAGGTGAGTGGAGCGCTAAATCAGGCGCTGCACACCTCTCTTAAGGCGCAAAGGCCGAGGAGTGAGGCGCTAACTCAGAGCGCTGGCGAAGCTCATGTAATGTCAGTCAGCAATGGAACACACACACAATGGCACGGGCCAGTTCTTAAAGGGGATGGTTAATCTTGCTTTCCATCCACATCCTACTCATTGCAGCCTTGAATCTCGGCCTGGAGAGACTTGCACATCAAATGTGCTGGAAAGAACAATGGAGAGTACCAGGCAAAGAGCTCAGAGTGCAGCCCCCACAATCTCTGCTAAATCAATACAAGGAATGGCAAATCAAAATGAACCTGCAAAGTGCTGCTCAGTACCCAAAACTCCTTCACACAACGTTGAATCTCTCCAGAAGTCTCTCCCTCTCTCTCTCAGAATGCATAGTTCAAAAATGGCACCAACAATAAAAGGCAGGAAGCGGTCACCTTTAAATAGCGCTCCCCCTTTCCCTTCATGACTGCAGAACGCTCCCTTCAACCTGTCGTTGCTAGCGTCAGGCGATAAGGCAGGGGGCGCCACTCAATATCCGCTCCGGGGCGATACCGGGGCGTTGCACACTCGAGTGACGTCATGATCTGCCGGCGCAGGAGATCGTGGCGGTAGTGTTTAGCGCCACCGCAAAATGTCGAGTTAATTTCGCGAGAGGCGCAAACTTCGCCGCGCCCGGGCGCTAGATGCTTTGCGCCCCATTAGCGCCCTCTTAAGGCGCTAACGGGAGGCGCAACCAACTGAATTTTTCCCCCTAGCTCTTTAATAAAAGCCTTACAACTTCTAAAACCCTTTTGGGTAATCTGTGTGTGGCCTGTGATTCGGATCTTACAGCAGCAGGAAGGACCCCCCAGCAGCGATATTTAAAGGGATCATCAACGACTTGCAGCTGACTGGCTCTTTCAGTTTTACTGGCTCTGTCTAAGTTTCTGCAACTGTTTGGAGCTTTCTAGAGTTGTTTAAAGTTGCTGAGGTCACATGGAGCGTTGCTGCAAGTGGAAAACGCCTTGCTTCTCATTTAAAGGCTTCTGCTCACACCACTTGCTCCCAGTCATGGGGGCTCTACTTGCAGTCCCCCTCGCACTCGAGTATGACAGGGAGATGGAGCGGAGGCAGCGAAGAAGAGGAGAAGCTGCTCACAGAGGGAGGAGGAGGAGGGACAGAAGTGCTCTCAGCAGGAGGCCTTACCCACCTAGGGTCTTCAGGGAGCCCTTCTCCTCCCTGCACCTAAGCCAGGAGCAGTGTGTTCGGCGGCTCCGCTTCACCAAGGAGGTGGTCACAGAACTCTGCCACCTCTTGGAACCAGACCTGCAGCCTGAGAGCAGAGTGACCACGGCTCTCCCAGTGGCCCTCCAGGTCACCATGGCCCTCAATTTTTTCGCCACTGGATCCTTCCATTCTGGGGCAGGAGACATAGCAAATATCTCCCAGTTCGCCCTTCTTCGCTGCATCCGGGAGGTCACAGAGGCTCTGGACTCCAGGAGAAGGGATTTCATCGTCTTCTCTCTGAACAGAGAGAAGCAGGAGCAGTGCGCATGTGGCTTTGCCAAGATATCGGGCTTCCCCATGGTGCAGGGCGCCATCGACTGCACACACGTTGTTGTACCACAGGGAATTGTGAAGTTGGTAGATAGCTTGTGATCTGGTGGGTAGCATTTCCACTTCCAATGTCATAATCACTTGCAAAGCCCATTGCAGGAGATGCCTTAGCAGGTGCCACATACCAATCCTGAGATGTTCTGTAACTGCAAAGGCTGTCACTCACTTAATGTGCAGTTGTTGTGCGACCACACCCAGCACATCATGATGGTGAATGCCCGGTATCCTGGCAGCAGTCATGATGCCTTCTTCCTGCGCCAGTCCGGTGTGCCAGCAAACTTCCAGCCACCATGTCAAACCCAAGGGTGGTTACTCAGAGACAAGGGCTATCTGCTTTGCACCTGGATGATGACTCTCCTCCACAACCCCACCACTTGTGGCTAGCAATCATATAATGACAGCCATGCTGCCACGAGGAATGCCATCGAGCAGACCATTGGGATGCTAAAGCAACGGTTCCGCTGCCTTGACCACTCTGGAGGAGCCCTCCAGTACTTGCCGGAGCGGATGTCCCATTTCGTGGTAGTCTGTTACATGCTCCACAATTTGGCCATCATGGAGGCACAGCCCTTGCCTCCACAGGTTCTGGGACCACTTGAAGAGGAGGAGGAAGAGGAGGAGGAGGCGGATGGGAGGAGGCAGACAGCAGAACCCCATTCTGGACGGGCTGTCCGTGAAAGCCTCATCAGACTCCGATTCCAGTGAATGAAACCCCAGATCCCCGTTGCTCACCACTTCCCCATCATACCATCCCTCTGTCACAGAACATCACAGCGTCCTCCTGGGCACAAAGCTGAAATGAGAGCCACCACAAAACAAACATTCCAAACATAATTTATAAATTAATCACTCTTCTGCATTCCCTTAGGGCAGAATTTTCATTGACCTGTGGAGGTGGGTTTGGAGGCGTGTGGGGGGTTAAAATTACGAAAACTGGTGGGCGGGCACAAGCCTGCCTCCATCCCGCCTCCACACAATTTTCATTAAATTGTGTCTGTTGGTTCCGACTCCGTCCCGCCTCTAAGAGGCGGGATAGGCTGTTAAGGCCCTTAACAAGCACTAAATTGCCTCTATAATGCCATTTTGAAAGGCCTTTGTGATTTTAACCCTTTTTCTACGTGAAGCACGCCTGTTCTGAACCACGATTGTGAAACCTGGTGGGAGCACATTTTGATAGCTGACTATCAGCTGCAGGTCCACTATTACGAAGGAGAGATGATGATGGAGGTGCAAATGATGGAGATGGAGGAGAAGAAGAAGAAGAAGAAAAAGAAAAAGAAAAAGAATAATAATATCTGGGAGCAGACTAGGGCTGCTGCTGCTCATTTTGCCTCCAGGTCCTCTCACAGCAAAGGCCAGGCAGTCTCTGACCTGCAATGCAGCAGCAATGATGACATCATCAGAGGCGACTTTCAGACTGAAAACACTAATTGGGTCATGGGTTCCCACATGCTGGAACTCAATTGCCCAATTAGGTGAAAATCGCATCAATCTCCCACATCCAATTGCAGTCAGGTGGATAACACGAAAAGTGGATGACACGACCCCAGCCCGCCCAAGTATCAAAATCCAGCCCTTAGTGTCTGTCTTTTATGTTCATTTTCCTACTCTAGTGCTCCTCGAAGTGCTCCCCCAGTGGCTGCAGCATGGCTGGTGGAAGGCTGCTGACTTTCAGCGGGGGAGACTGCAGATGGCCTTGCAGGACGACCTTGAGCAGCTCTGGGCCTAGAAGGTCCAGCTGCGCGATACCCATGCCCATGCCCGTTTTTGGACCTTATCCAATTTCTAGGCCTCATTGTTTCCCATCTGGGATCACCAAATTATTGTTATGAGCACCATGGCATGGGCTGGTACCTCATAGGATATAACCATAAATGACGTGGTGCTGACAAAGGCCGAGAATTTCTTCGGGGTTCTCCCGATCGGCTGCCGTAAGCTGAGTGGAAACCCTCTGTTTATCTGAGGTTACGATGGCTGATCGTAAGTACCCTGAAGAAATTTCTAATGATCGTCTCCCCTAAGCATTGTGTTTAAGGCCCTACTTCTACTTTGTTTATATTAATGAATGAGGCATAAACTTATTAAACATAATCTTTGATCTAAATCTATAAGTACGAGTAGATTTCCCACAGCGAAACTCGTGGGTCATTCGGGACCTGGAATACAGTTTTTGATATTAACCTTGATTGTGCTGCGGTCTAAGAATGACAGCACTTCACCCATTATTGTAATGCAATATACTTATTGAAGCAATATATCATACGACTGTCACTAGGTAAAATATTATACACTTTTCGATACAGGGCCTCGCTGATATAATCCTGGAAGTTCCAGTGGCCAATATTAGCAGACTAATGCTTAACATGTTCATATGACAGTCCTTTATCCGCACTTTGAACCAAGGCAATTTGAAATAAACAAGTTTCTAGCCTATAATATTTGCAATACTATTTATAAAACTTGCTTAAGGTGCAAGCAGCTCTGTTTTTCCCATCCCCAAAACCTCTCATTCCCAGTTATTTATATTTTAATATATTTTTTGCTCAACCTCCCACTGTAGATTTGCGATACTTGCTTAAGTTGCCCATTTACGGGCTGGATTTTCCTCCATTTTGGCGCCTACGTTTGGACATAACGAGAGAGGAAAAGTGGACAGTGAGACCCAATGTTGGATCCCCATCCCCAAAAACCTATCTGTAGCAAGCAATGCTTCTTTCACCCTGTTGCATCCAAATGACAGGCGAGGGGGTGGGCAGTGTTTGCTGAAATGCCTCATTTCACTCTCCTGCTGCCCAGTGGCTGCCAGCCATGAACAGCACCTCAACAGACTAGATTTAGGGGCCTACGTGCAGTGGACCAGAGTTGCTCCAGAGTTAAAAGCAACAAGGGATTTGGAAGAAACCTGCAGGTAAGCCTTTAACATTTTTATATTAACTGAAATCTCTTCGTTTTTTTAGTTCCTATAAAGTATTTTTAAAAGTTTAGTCTTGTGGACTGAGGCTTGGGCACTAATGGTGGCTCCCATTGGCCTCCACCTGTTCCTCTGCTGTCATAAGGAAGCAGAGGTTGATCAGCAGAACCAACAGAGAGATTCCAGGCAGAACAGGCATTGCAAATGGCCTTCGACCCTTACCCGCTGCTCATCCAGGCTTCGTTACTTCACCGTGAGCCCTTGGCAATGCTTCAGACGGCTGCGCCTCCCTCATGAGTTAATGCTAGCTATGAGCAGCTGTGGGTGCATCGTATCAGGGAGACCTTCAACTGACTAAGATCCGAGCCCACCGCCAAGTGAGTCCTGACATCATGGTCTTCCTTTGACCAAAAAACTCAACTCAGTCACTCGCTGATGTGTAACTCTCTTCCACAGCTACCGACGCTCCCTTTTGGAAATCATTCTGCTGCTCCTTCGTACAGGCGTTTGCCCTCTTTGTCACAAATCAATTTTGCATATCCATTCAATGACTAAAACATGTCACTCTAAACAAATCTGGCAACCTAGCGACTGCTTATGACCACTTTATGCCCCCTTGGTGCCTACTCTTGTGTGCCCTTTCAGTCTTAGACTCCTACTTCTCCTACAGTGGAAGAAGGTTCTGAGATGACTGGTTGAAGATTTGCAGCGGGAGTCTTGGAGATTTGAGCTGGCTCTTCCTTGTCTTTGGTTGTGGGCCATTTCCCTTTTAAGAAGGAATTGGAAAGATTGAAGAGCCAATATGTGCTATCATATGGAATGGAGCCCAGGTTTCAGAAGGCGTGGGAGTGAGAATAGGTGCTGGCAGTGAAACACCATTCATGTGAGTCATCCACTGCTTCTCTACATGTTCAGCTGTGAGTAAAGAACATGTAGGTGAAGGAAGGTATTGTAGTACCTCCTGAACATAGGTGATGAAGTGCAGATGGTGTTCGATGTAGTGAGGGTAGGATAGCTGTAACTCGGATACATGCTTATTGCAGTGCATTGCTACAAGGTATGACTGCCTCCTGTGTCCTGTTACTATGGAGAGATCAGTAACTTTTTCCGGCATGAAGTAGCTGTGGAGAGGTGGCTTCAGGTGGCACTCACTGCCAAGGCCACCGCCTTCCACAGGGCCTGTGGTCTGCCTTCCTTGAAATTCCTGAACATGCCCAGGATCAGGTGTAAATGGAAGTACTTCTGCTGCCTGCAATATTATGTATTTGAGTAAATTTACTTTTTAGTGCGAGCTCTCGCCTGCACGGTGGACTGCATCAGAGCTGACAATCATTAAAAGGTGCTGTTAATTTATGGAACTTGTAAGGCTATATGTTCAAACTAGATTCTCTGCTCAAGTCCTGAACACACAACCTTCTGACTTCAGAGGTGAGAATGCTACCACTGAGCCAAGGCTGACACCAGTTGATGAATATATATATATCTATATCTATATCAATATGACCTTCCCTTTTGTTCTTTCCTCAACTCCCCCCTCTCCCTGCCCCTACACTTGCTTAAAAACCTGTCCCATCTCCAACTTTTTCCAGTTCTGACGAAGGGTCATCGACCTGAAACGTTAACTCTGTTTCTCTCTCCACAGATGCTGCCTGACCTGCTGAGTATTTCCAGCATTTTCTGTTTTTATTTCAGATTTCCAGCATCCGCAGTATTTTGCTTTTGTACATCTATATCTATATCTATATCAATATATATATATATCTATATATATATACATATATCGATAGAGATATCTCTCTCTCTCTCTCTATATATATATATATATATATCTGTACATAATATAAAAAAAATTTACATAACAAGATCATAACAGAGTTGGGGGAGAATCTTCAGAAACTCATCCCACAAAGATATCTAGTGGCCAGACCTTGCAACTACAATGTGACAGTTGACATAGCAAAATTGAATGGGAAATGTCGTTGTAGAAATTTACAAAAGTAAATGTTAATCAAAAAATGTGACTCAAAACCATGACAATAGGCTGGAAGGTTTATGGACTGGAATTGTGCATCTCATGCAATTTTAAAAATAACATTTATGCTTTTCATTCATTACCTTTCTATGTGAAGTGCTGGCCTGACTCGGCAGCAACACCAGCTGCAGATACTGTCTAGGGATTGTGATTCAAACCTAAAATCCACTCACATTGTAGGGAACTTCCATTTCATAATGTACATGCAACCCAAATGCAATATTCACTTGATGAGGTCCTTTTTTGCTGATTCATGCTCCAGGCAGATAAAATACTGAGTCGAATGCTGCAGTTTAATTGGAGGGTTTAGATGCCTTCTGTAAACCACTGAGTTGTTGCTGTTGTTGTGCTTCATGCTGCCATCTGGACCCCCAAATAAATGATTACCAATCACTTTATATATCAGAACAATAAACGAAGTGCACGCAATACTTTACTTAGATGCCCCCGCACAGCCTAGTGGAAAATTTCAAGCTGTTAATTTGAGTTTCAGGTATTTTTACTGAGACCAGGAATGGCAGTGGATGTGCTCATTGCTTTATACACACCAAGCGACTTTGGACCGATGTGCTCACAATGGGCCGTATTTTCCGATCGGAGGCTTCCTGTGTGCGGAGGCCTCCGATCTGGAAAAAATCTACGCCCTTACCTGAGGGTTCCCGAGGTCCGGACACTTCCGCTCCTGGGCCTCTCCACAGTCGAAATGCGCAGGGCCCACGTATCCCGGGGCGCAGGCAGTTCGCAAGCGTCCCTGGGATCACGTGGGCCAGGCCAGCCAATAGGAGAAGGAATCAACCTTCATACTTTTGACAGATAGACCCGTCAAATATATGAATGGAGATCACCCCAAAAACACACTAAAACATTAAATAAAATTTTAAAATTCACACTTATAAAATTAGTTGAAATTACAATAAATTAAATATTTTAAACAAAAATTTAATTTTTTGAAAAAAATAATTAAAGTTTTTTACCTTTTAAAAAAATATTTTTAAATTATAAATGAGTGAAACATTTTTTTTTTAACTTTTTTCAACTCTTACGCTGGTAAAAGCAGGCCTTACGCGTGCTTTTACCAGGTGTAAGATTTTTAAGTGTTTTCAGCGGGCGGAGGTTCTCCAGAAAGCGGCACTATCCGCCCGCAGAGGCCCTTCTCCAGGGCAGGCGTCCGATCTGTCAAGAGCATTCTTGACAGATCAGAAATACCGGTTTTCAGCGCGTGCGCTTTGCATGCCTGAAACCGGCATTTCCGATGTCCCTACAGGTGTGTACACAGCGCGTAGACACCCGTAGGGATCGGAATATACGGGCCGTTAAGCCACAAGTCCACCACGAGTCATGCATGTTGATATTCACCACTGCCCACCAGTCATGCACTTCACAATAGCTTTCATTAAACTAGTGCGTGAGAAATAACTGAGATTACTTAGAAAATTTAAATAATCAGGATGCGAATGGCAAGAACTTTAAGTGACAAGCACAACATTTTCTGACAGGAAGTGGGCTCGTTAAGTTTGGAGCTGAGACCCCAAGTAATTGTAGAAAAATCACCTCAGCCTCACCTCTGTAGACCCCCCCTCCCCCATTCCTCCTGCTCACTTTATTTGAGATCTTTCAAAACCTCCAAGGCAAGGGCAGATTGTAGAAACACAGACATTGACGAAGGAGTGTTGAGCAAAGGACACATTACACTGGTTCCAGTGAGTGACCTTTCTTAGTGACCCAATTCTTTGGTTTGCGCTGCACATTCTATGAGACGAGGGATCTCCTGAGGCAGGTCAAGATCTCCCACCACTTCTGAGAGGACCCCCTGAAATGGACAACCTGACTGCCCATGTGTAATGACAGGAAGTGAAAACAATTGCCTTTTTTAGCCATTTATGGTGTTCATGTTAATGTCTTTTAGAACGGGGAGAGAGAGAGTTTGATAGAGAACAGCTGTTGAGTTGAATGAAAAGAAGGCACATCCTGTCTGTGGAAGTGTTGCCTAAGAGCAATGTTAAACCTCCAAATTGCTGCATTAATAGCATGTGAGTGAGATCACCCTACCAAATATAACAACATGACTTTGCTTGGCAACTGCCTGGGAACAGAGTTAATTACAAACACATGATTTCATCTGAAAAAAATTAAAGTTCAAATTATTATTCCACAATAGCTTTGCACTTTCACTGTGTGTTACCCTGATGTAAGGGTTGCTTTAAATGCCCAATGATATTTTGTTTTACTTCACTCAAATTCTGGAAAATAGGAAGGAAATTGTTGAATAAATGTAATTAACATTAAAATGGGAATGTGCTGCATTTTGAGTGCTGAGTTCTTGCTAAAAGAAGTAAGAGGCGATTTTTCTGGGTCTGTGCCCAGGTGCGATGAGCCTCCTGAGCGCAGTGAATATCAGAAAAGTGGGTGGGTCGGAGCGCCAACTGTGAAGGAACCCACTATATTTTCCTCTATTACTGCACTTTGACCCATCCACTTTTCCGATATTCACTGCGCCTAGGCGAGCCAATGCATTTGGGTGCAGATTCAGGAAGACCGCTCCTGTAATATCATTTCTGGTTTTTTTTCAGATGTGTTCAATACATGAAACAGCCTGCTCCAAAAGCTTGGTTTCACAGCTATGTTTACCATGGAGCGACAGACATTTACAGCACAGAAGGAGGCCATTTGGACCATTGTGTTTGTGCCATCTCTTTACTCGAGCAATCTAAAGTTAATCCCGCTGCCCGTGCCCTCCCCATACCTTTGTATCTTGCTCTGCTTCAAATGGCTATCTAATCTTCCCTTAAAAAGATGCCATGTTCTCTACTCACTGGAAGCATGCTTACTGTAGTACATTCAATAAATGCAGCAGTAAAAAATGTTGCACAAAGATGTTTTCATTTTTAGCAACAAATGTCCAAGATTTTTTGCTTGATGAGCGCAGGCACGATGAGTGATGTCATCACATTGCCATTTGCATCATTGCACATGTGTTTCCCATACATTCCAATCTACATAACTGGCAAAAGCAGACAGTGTCTCCCACTGCCCCCCAGAGAAAGCTGAAAGCTGAATATAGGCATCGTGAGATCTGAAGACAAGCGGGGCGGGGTGCGGATTTTAACCTGTTAAATGTTCACGCACCGTTAGGCTGTTAACCATATCTGGCTCATTGCTCATTATTAAATTCTAATATGGCCTGCCCACTTGTTGGTTCTAGGACATATTGGGCTGGATTTTGAATGACCCGTGGAGTCGGGTTTGGAGGCGTGTGGGGGGTTAAATTTGCGGGGTCGGGGTTTCCGACCCCATCCCGACTCCATCCCACCTCCACGCAATTTTGACAGAATCAGTCGCGGGGTTCCCGACTCCGTCCCGCCTTCAAGAGGCGGGAGAGGCCATTAAAGCCCTTAACAAGCTCTAAATTGGCTCTGTAATGCCATTTTGAAACGCTGTAGTGAGTTTAACCCTCTTCTGACGTGAAGCACGCCTGGTGTGAAACACTCCAGTGAAACCTGGCGGGAGCACAAGTGGATAGCTGACTATCAGCTGCAGGTCCACTATTACAACGGAGATGTGATGAAGGTAGTAGTAGTATTAGGTCTGAACGTCGCCTCTGATGCTGCTGCATTGAATGTCTTCAGAGACTGTCTGAGAGGACTTGCTTGGCAGAAAAATTCTCTCTCTCTCTCTCTCTCTCTCTCTCTCTCTCTCTCTCCATTTTTGCATCCAGGTCCACTCATTTCAAAAGCCAGGCAGGTCCTCTCTCACACAAACAGTCTCTGAGACGAGGCAGTCAGCAATGATGACATCATCAGAGGCGACTTTCAGACTGAAAACACTAATTAGTTCATGGGTTCCCACATGCTCCAACTCAATTGCCCAATTAAGTGAAAATTGCATCAGGCATCCACATTAATCTGGAGTCGGGAGGGAAACACGAAATGCGGATTACACGACCCCAACCCGACCCCAAGACAAAATCCAGCCCATTGTTGCAGGAAACTATCCTGAACACACTGAAGAAATTTTCTACCTTTCTGACATGAGCTGTTCTGCTTATCCCAATCTATATGAAAGTTAAAATACCCCATTAAAACCACGCTGCCTTTACTACATGCTTGTCTAATCTCGTCATTTATACATTCTGCCACTTCACCGCTGCTACCAGGGGGCCTATACACAACTCCTACGACAGTCTTAAACCCATTTCTATTTCTTAATTCTACCCATAAAGAGGGCAGCAGCAGAGAGGGGAGCAGCAGAGAGGGAGCAGCAGAGAGGGGAGCAGCAGAGAGGGCAGCACCAGAGAGGGGAGCAGCAGAGAGGGGAGCAGCAGAGAGGGGAGCAGCAGAGAGGGGAGCAGCGGAGAGGGAGCAGCAGAGAGGGGAGCAGCGGAGAGGGAGCAGCAGAGAGGGGAGCAGCAGAGAGGGGAGCAGCAGAGAGGGGAGCAGCAGAGAGGGGAGCAGCAGAAGGGTGCAGTTGATAGCAGGCACTACCTGCAATAAAGGGTATAAAGGCAAAGGCTGAGTTTCCGTGCTATGTCCGAGCGGCAGTGTTTCAGGAGGCTCAGGTTGTCATGTCATCGGCAGCCTCCTAGAAGAAGACCTGCTGCCTGCTGGACCTGGTGGCCATGCGTTACCACTGGTTGGCAAAGTCACCACCGCCCTCAACTTTTTAGCCTCCGGATCTTTCCAGGGCTCTGCCAGAAATGTATCCAGGATCTCCCAGTCGTCAGCCCACAAATGCATAAGGCAGGTGTCTGATTGGTTATTTGCCAGGGCTGGCAATTATGTGAACTTCGCCTGCGACAACGCCAGTCAGAATGAGCAGGCGCTCGGGTTTGTGTCTCTGGCTGGCTTCCCACAGGTGCAGGCCATCATCGATTGTACACCCACATATCAACCAGGAGTATTCGTCAACCACAAGGGCTTCCACTCCATCATTGAGCAGCTGGTGTCCAACCACAAAAAGATATTTCTGCAGGTGTGCGCAAGATTCCCGGTGAGCTGCTATGATGCATTCATCCTGCAGCAGTCCAAACTCCCTGACGTCTTTGGACCTTCAAGCACATTTAAGGGGTGGCTGCTAGGAGACAAGGGATACCCACTTCAAACTTGGCTGATGACACCCATCAGAAACACGACAAATGAAGCCCAACAGCGCTACAATGTAAAATTAAAACAGAAAATGCTGGAAATACTCAGCAGGTCAGGCAGCATCTGTGGAGAGAGAAACAGAGTTAACGTTTCAGGTCGATGACCCTTCGTTAGAACTACAGTGCTACAGTGTATGCCATATGACCACCAGATGAGTGATCGAACAAGCCATCAGCATGCTGAAGATGTGCTTCAGGTGCCTGGACAGAACTGGAGGCGCCCTTCAGTGCACAGCAGCGAGAGTGTCCAGAATGGCCGTCTGTACAACATTGTGCAGCAGCAAGGTTTGGACTTGCAGGAGGAACAAGGCGCAGAGCACAGAGCCTCTTCAGACGATTCCAAGGAGGAAGAGAAGGAAGGCGGGGAAGAGGAAGGTGATGAGGGCAATGCACCACCAGCTGCTCACATTGCTGCCCGGGATGCCAGGGATGCTTTTATTAATGCAAGGTTCACTTAGGTTGCACCAGTGGACCGATGTCAGAACCACCTGCAACGACCACTCTTCCACTGGAGAGTGGCGAATGTTGTTCCTCTCTTCAAGAAAGGAAATAGGAATGACCCTGGTAATTATAGGCCGGTTAGTCTTACTTCGGTGGTTGGTAAGATAATGGAAAAGGTCCTGAGGGATAGGATTTATGACCATTTGGAAAGGGGCAACTTAATCAGGGATAGTCAACACGGATTCGTGAAGGGTAAGTCTTGCCTAACAAATTTGATTGAATTCTTTGAGGAGGTAACTAAGTGTGTAGATGAAGGTAGAGCAGTTGATGTCGTATACATGGATTTTAGTAAGGCGTTTGATAAGGTTCCCCATGGTCGTCTCATGAAGAAAGTAAGGAGTTGTGGGATAGAGGGAAATTTGGCCGATTGGATAAGTAACTGGCTAACTCATAGAAGGCAGAGGGTGGTGGTGGATGGAACATTTTCGGACTGGAGACCAGTTACCAGCGGTGTGCCACAGGGGTCGGTGCTGGGTCCTCTGCTGTTTGTGATTTTTATCAATGACTTGGAGGAGGGGACTGAAGGGTGGATCAGTAAATTTGCTGATGACACCAAGATTGGTGGAGTAGTGGATGAGGTGGAGGGCAGTTGTAGGCTGCAAAGAGACATTGATAGGATGCAGAGCTGGGCCGAAAAATGGCAGATGGAATTTAACCCTGATAAGTGCGAGGTGATTCATTTTGGTAGGGCAAATTTGAATAAGGATTACAGGGTCAACGGCAGGGTTCTGAGGAACGTGGAGGAGCAGAGGGATCTGGGGGTTCATATCCACAGATCTCTGAAGGTTGCCACTCAAGTGGATAGAGCAGTAAAGAAGGCCTATTGTGTGTTAGCGTTTATTAACAGAGGGTTTGAGTTTAAGAACCGTGAGGTTATGCTGCAACTGTACAGGACCTTGGTGAGACCACATTTGGAATATTGTGTGCAGTTCTGGTCACCTCACTATAGGAAGGATGTAGAAGCATTGGAAAGAGTGCAAAGGAGATTTACCAGGATGCTGCCTGGTTTGGGGGGGAGGTCTTATGAGGAAAGATTGAGGGAGTTGGGGCTTTTCTCTTTAGAGCGGAGGAGGATGAGAGGCGACTTAATAGAGGTTTATAAGATGATGAGGGGGATAGATAGAGTGGATGTTCAGAGACTATTTCCTCGGGTAGAGGCAGCTGTTACAAGGGGGCATAACTATAAGGTGCATGGGGGGAGATATAGAAGGGATGTCCGAGGTAGATTCTTTACTCAGAGAGTGGTTGGGGTGTGGAATGGACTGCCTGCTGTGATAGTGGAGTCGGACACTTTAGGAACTTTCAAGCGGTTATTGGATAAGCACATGGAGCACACCAGAGTGATAGGGAGTGTGATAGCTTGATCTTGGTCTCGGACAATGCTCGGCACAACATCGAGGGCCGAAGGGCCTGTACTGTGCTGTACTGTTCTATGTTTCTATGTTCTATGTTCCCACCCCCAATGCCACTGACACAAAACAGTCCTGCAAATAACCCACGACCCCTTGCACATCCCCCCATTTGACCCTGTCAATTCAGTCTTCCCATTCAACATCACACAAGTTAACAGGTAACTTGCCATGCAAGAAGACATTGTCATAATGCCCTGTGAAATCACCTCACCATGTTTGAGGCAGACTCCTCCATTCTCTCTGCAATCGTATTCAGTGTGCGTGGAAGGCCTGCCAGTACATTGCACATTCTCTGCTGCTCCTCAACGATTCTCCTTTTAATCAATGGCCCCCAGGGTACAGCATCTGTGTCCAGCTGAGCAGAGCTCAGAGAGGGCTGCGTCCTCCGACGCGGACTCTCCACTGCTGTCCCCGCCACCACCATCTGCTCTTGCTCACTTGTGTCGCCAGGTGAAAACCCAACTATCTGTCTAACTGGCCCCACTGAAGTGTGAGTATCTGAGCTGCTGATTGATTCCTGTAATGGCGCAACCTCGGAAGGATTCAGCTCCTCAGAGCAATCATCGTTCATGACCTCCAGTGACTGCTACTGCACGCGTGAGGGCCCTGTCGGAAATGAAAGATATGAATGAGTACTGGCAAGTGAGAATGTTGCAACTTATCATTATAAAGATGATCATATCTCACTCACTGTTGAAATCAAGTAAAAATAACTGAGTGCCGTATGACATGTGGGTCGCTGATATTTAATTGTGTCACCAGGTAGCTGGGAGGTCCCTGTCTACTCATCTCCGAAGGCCAAGGACGCCGAAACGCCACTGATCTCCAGTGTCACCTCCTCTGCAATTGTGAGCTGGGAAATCTGTGGAGGATCACCTCCGGTCCTCTCCCTAGTGTTCTGTGCACTCTTCTCCAGCAACGGGGGAAAGGACAGTCCTATAAGTGACTGTAATGTCATGTGTTCACCTGATGAATGCAGCGCATTTGGTGAGGGTGACTATCAGGGAGAGCCATGAAATTGCATAAGGATGAGGGTGAGTCGGAGTGGTGGATGGATAGATGGGGATGTGAGGAAGGGCATAGAACAAGAATGATAAGTGCGCATGCAAGGTAAGTGAGTGTGAGGCGTGATGTGATGGAGTAGGCTTGAGAAGGCAGAGTGAGGGGGTGGGGTGATGTGCACAGCAGGATGTAGGTGAATGTGCAACTGTACTCACCTTTCCTGACCTGGTTAGGTCATTAAAGCGCTTCCTGCACTGAATCCAGGAGCGTGGCTCTTCGCTCCTGCTGCTGACCTCCTGGGCCACCTCCGGCCATGCCTTCTTGGTGTCAGCAGGTTTCTTCCTCCCATTGCTGGGGAAGAGTAACCCTCTGCGGCTCCTCACTGACCCCAGCAGCACATCAACAGCGGCACAGCCATTGCCCGCCTGGATTCCATTGCCCGACCTTGTCTTCTCTTGCTTCCAACTCCAACTCCTCTAAATCCCATCTCTAGATTGGTCCTTTAACTACTGGAGTTGGGATCACATCATGCGGGTCCTCATCACGCCCGCTGCCGCGCATTGGGTGACAAACCCGGAAGTAAAATGCTAACGAGCTGGCTGAGTTAAAAAGCCACTGGCAGATGCGCTGAACTTTCTTCAGTTTCCCCAGGCGCTATCGGACCCGCCTGCTCACAACGCGTCTCCGAGTTAATATCAGGGCCAAGGAGCTTGATTGAAAGCGGGATACGAGCTTTGCCATATCCTAAAGAAAGAACTTGCATTTATATAATGCATTTCATGACCTCAGGCCATCCCAATGCACTTTACAGACAATGAAGTGTTTTTGGAGTGTAGTCACTGTTGTAATGTAGAGAAGCGTGGCAGCCAATTTGCGCACAGCAAGACCCCGCAAACAGCAATGAGCTAAACGACCAGATAATCTGTTTTAATGGTGTTAGTTGAGGGATAAATATTGGCCAGGATACTGGGGAGGATTTCCCTGCTCTTCTTCAAAATAGTGCCACGCGATCCTTTACATCCACCTGAGAGGGCAGGTGGGATATCGACTTAACACCTCCCTCAGTACTGCACTAAGGGCCAGCCTAGTTTATGTGCTGAAATCCCCGGGGTAGGGCTTGGACTCACAATTTTCTGACTCAAGAGGGAAGAATGTTGCGACTGAGTCGCGGCTGTAGGTCCGGCGAATATTCTGGGCTGGATTTTCAATGACCCATGGAGTCGGGTTTGGAGGCATGTGGGGGGTTAAAGTTGTGGGGTCGGGGGTCCCGACCCCATCCCGACTCCATCCCGCCTCCACGCAATTTTGACAAAATCGGTCGTGGGGTTCCCGACTCCATCCCGCCTCCAAGAGTCAGGAGAGGCCATTAAAGCCCTTAACAAGCCCTAAATTGGCTCTGTAATGCCATTTTGAAACGTTTTAGCTAATTTAACCCTTTTCCGACATGAAGTACGCCTGATGTGAAACACTCCAGTGAAACCTGGCGGGAGCACAAGTGGATAGCTGACTATCAGCTGCAGGTCCACTATTACAACGGAGATGTGATGAAGGTAGTAGTAGTATTAGGTCTGAAAGTCGCCTCTGATGCTGCTGCATTGAATGTCTTCAGAGACTGCCTGGCCTTTGCTGTGAGAGGACCTGGATGGAAAAAAATTCTCTCTCTCTCTCTCTCTCTCTCAGCTGCTCATTTTGCATCCAGGTCCTCTCACAGCAAAAGCCAGGCAGTCTCTGAGACCAGGCAGTCAGTCTCTGACCTGCAATGATGACATCATCAGAGGCGACTTTCAGACTGAAACCACTAATTGGTTCATGGGTTCCCACATGCTGGAGCTCAATTGCCCAATTAAGTTAAAATTGCATCATTCATCCACATTACTCTGGAGTCAGGGGGGGGAACACGAAATGCGGGTAACACGACCCCAACCCGACCCCAAGACAAAATCCAGCCCAGATTGTTGCTTGTGTTGCAACTGCAAAGCCTAAAATACACAACGATGAATTTAGAAATGACTGAATTTGGTTAGGGTGCACTCTTTTGTGGGGACCATAAACAAATAAACTGTAACTAATAAAACATTAAATGAAGCTTAACAAATTAAATTGAAATTTGGTTACTGGGGGGTGATGAGGCACTCCAGTGCCTGCGGTGCTCACTGGTCGCGGAAGGCCTCGAGCATGCCGGCGGACACCGCGTGCTCCGTCTCCAGGGCCACCCGGGCGCGAATGTGGCCGCAGAAGAGAGGCAGGCAATTGGGCCGAACGCCCGCTGCCTGGACCTGTTATTGGCCACTTTGGCAGGCCCAGGAGCAGTCCCACGAGGAGGTCCCCCGATCTGCCCGCTCCCCTCCGCACCAGGTGACCAACGATCAGGAGCGTGGGACTGAAGTGCAGCCAAAAATCGAGGAGCAGCCCCTTCGAATAATGGAAGAGGGGCTGCAACCTCTCACGCTCGATGTAAATGTGGAAATCAGACTCCTCCAGGCCGCAGAAAAGGCAGGCGGCCTGGGAGTCCGTGAACCTGCTTTTGGTTAAGGTGTAAGTGCTGATGGAATGAGATTTTGGCCTAGAAATTTCTTGGGCACCTCATCCTGGCAGTTATGCCGCAATTGAGCTTGTTGGTAACCTTTGCTGCTGAGCCCACCAAAGTTGGCAAGGTCAGGGGAGGGGGCCATGAAAAGCGGGTTGTGGATGCACCTGCAGGGGTGCCCTGGCGACGATAGCGGAATTGCTGGCTGAAGCGTGCGGTCCCGGGGCGGGTACTGGATCCCCTACCCTCTCGGAAATTGTAGGAGTCGGCCTCCTGTGTTAGGGGGCTCAATCATAGAATCTTACAGCACAGTAGGAGGCCATTTGGCCCATCATGCTAGTCTTGAAAGAGCTGTCTAATTAGTTGCACTCTCCTGTTCTGTCCCTTCAGTCCTACAGATTTCTCTTTTACAAGTATTTATACAATTCCCTTTTGAAAGATATTATTGAATCTGTTCCCATCACCCTTTCAGGCATTTCATTCCAGATCAAAGCAACTCGCTGAGAAAAAAAATATTCTCCTAATCAATGAGGAGAACCTGTGGGATTCTCTACCACAGAAGGCTGTGGAGGCCAAGTCACTGAATATATTTAAGAAGGAGATAGATAGATTTCTAGACACAAAAGGCATCAAGGGGTATGGGGAGAGAGCGGGAATATGGTATTGAGCTAGAGGATCAGCCATGATCATATTGAATGGCGGAGCAGGCTCGAAGGGCCGAATGGCCGACTCCTGCTCCTATTTTTCTATGTTTCTATCACTCCTTTTGCTAAATATTTTAATTATGTCCTCTGGTTACCGACCCTCCTGCTGGTGGAAAGTTTCTCCTTATTTACTCTATCAAAACCCCTCATAATTTTGAACTCCTCTATTAAATCTCCGCGTAACCTTCCCTGCTCTAAAGAGAACAATCCCAGCTTCTCTAGTCGCCGCACATAACTGAAGTCCCTCATCCCTGGTAACATTCCGGTTAATCTTCTCTTGCACCCTCTAAAAGGCCTTGACATCCTTCCGAAAGTGTCTGATCTCCAGGTGGGCCTCACTTCTGCTGGGTCTCACAGAGGCACATCTGGTAAGACTCCCCTTTACATCAGTTACCGACCATGGCAGCCCAGAGGCAGGTGGAGAATTTGAGGTTGTGATGATTTCAATATTTCCAGATTGTTTTATTTTTAAGGCGTGTCAGGGATTCGCTAGCGTCGTCAAAAAAATCAACCTGTAGTAAATTCAAAAACAACAACTTGCATTTATATATCGCCTTTAATGGAATAAAACGTCCCGAGGCGTTTCACAGGAGCGATTATCAGACAACATTTGACACTGAGCCACATAGGGAGATATTGAGAAAGGTGACCAAAAGCTTGTTCAATGGGGTAGGTTTTAAGGAGAGTCTTAAAGGCGGAGAGAGAAGTGGAGAGGTGGAGAGGTTTTGGGAGAGAATAGTCGGACCTGGAGATAGCAAAGGCATGGATGAGGGTTTCAGCAGCAGATGGGCTGAGGCAGGGCAGAGACGGACGATGTTATGGAGGTGGAAGTAGACGGTCTTGGCAATCCAGAGGATATGGGTTCGGAAGCTCAGCTCAGGGTCAAATATGACTCTGAAGTTGCGAATAGTCTGGTTCAGCCTCAGGCATTGGTCAGGGAGGGGGATGTTGTTGATGGCTAGAGAATAGATTTTGTGGCGGGGGCCGAAAACAATGGCTTTCAGCCTTCACAATTTGGAGGAAATTTCTGCTCATCCAGGACTGGATACCGGACAAGCAGTGTGACGAATCAAAGGCTGTGGAGGGGTCGAGAGAGGTGGTGGTGAGGTGGAGCTGGGTATCGTCAGCGTACCTGTGGAATCTGACGCTGTGTTTGGATAATGTCACTGAAGGGCAGCATGTAGATGAGAAATAGAAGGAGGCCAAGGGTAGATCCTTGGGGGACTCCAGAAGTAATGTTGTGGGAAGGGATAGAGAAGCCATTGCAGGAGATTCTCCGGCTATGACCGGATAGATATGAATTTACTGTTTTTATAATTACAAATATTTAGGAGCTGTGCTTGGCCGTAATAGAAGATGCACGTTCGATACCTTTGTATATTTCAGTGTTTACTATTTCAATGAAAGCATGAACCCAAAAATGGGCTCCAGTCCAGCCCTCCAACCAACCTGATTGGCTCTAATGGGTTCCACTTCCACCTTCCAACTGGTCTAATTCAAGTGGGGGAAAGGGAATGTTTCTTGTGAAATGTTTGGCCATCATCTTAAAATGTAGCGGGAATTGTCACCAACCTCCCAATAAAATATCCTTTCTGTAAAGTTTAGTTTTCACCTGGCAGGACTCAGGAGAAAGAAAATGGCTTTATTACAAGGAAAGCAAATAGATTACAGAGACAGGTAAATCTAACAGCTCACAGAGAATACACAGTAATACAGAGAGATCCACTTTACCATTTTAACAAGATGACAGTGCTCCTTTAACGGTTATCACATAAAAGGCTATGACATAAGAACATAAGAAATAGGAGCAGGAGTAGGCCATTTGGCTCTTCGAGCCTGCTCCGCCATTCAATAAGATCATGGCTGATCTTCTACCTCAATTCCACCTTCCCGCATTATCCCCATATCCCTTAATTCCCTTAGTTCCCAAAAATTTATCGACCTCTGTCTTGAATATACATTCAATATGATCATGGCTGATCCTCTATCTCAATACCATATTCCCGCTCTTTCCCCATACCCCTTGATGCCTTTTGTGTCTAGAAATCTATCTATCTCCTTCTTAAATATATTCAGTGACTGAGCATCCACAGCTCTCTGGGGTAGAGAATTCCAAAGATTCACCACCCTTTGAATGAAGAAATTTCTCCTCATCTCAGTCCTAAATGGCTGACTGCTTACTCTGTGACTGTGACCTCGTGTTCTAGATTCCCCGGCCAGGGGAAACACTTTCTCAGCATTAACCCTGTCAAGCCCCATAAGAATTTTGTATGTTTCAATGAGATCACCTCTCATTCTTCTAAACTCTAGGGAATATAGGCCTAGTCTACTCAATCTCTCCTCATAGGGCAATCCCCTCATCCCGGGAACCAGTCTAGTGAACCTTCATTGCACTCCCTCTAAGGCAAGTATGTCTTTCCTCAGGTAGATTAAAAGGTACGGCAGTAGATAAGCAGTAGCTAGCATTTAAAGAAATATTTCATAATTCTCAACAAAAATACATTCCATTGAGAAACAAAAACTCCACGGGAAAAGTGATCCAACTGTGGCTAACTAAAGAAGTTAAGGATAGCATTAGATTGAAAGAAGAAGCTTATAATGTTGCAAAGAATAATAGTAAGCTTGAGGATTGGGAGAGTTTCAGAAACCAGCAAAGATTGACCAAAAAATTAAGAAAAAGGGAAAAAATAGAAGATGAGAGAAAACTAGCAAGAAATATAAAAGCAGGTTGTAAGAGCTTCTACAAGTATGTAAAAAGGAAGAGAGTAGCAAAAGTAAACGTTGGTCCCTTAGCGGCTGAGACAGGAGAAATTATTATTGGGAATAAGGAAATGGCAGAAACGTTAAACAAATATTTTGTATCTGTCTTCACAGTAGAAGACACAAAAAGCATACCAAATATGGTGGGGAACCAAGGGTCTAATGAGGGTGAGGAACTTAACGCAATTAATATAAGTAGAGAAAAAGTACTAGAGAAACTAATGGGACTAAAAGCCGACAAATCCCCTGGACCTGATGGCATACATCCTAGGGTTCTAAAAGAGGTGGCTGATGAGATAATGGATGCATTGGTTTTGATCTGCCAAAATCCCCTAGATTCTAGAATGGTCCCAGCAGATTGGAAGGTCGCAAATGTAACACCGCTATTCAAGAAAGGAGGGAAAGAAAAAACAGGGAACTACAGGCCAGTTAGCCTGACATCCGTCGTCGGGAAAATGCTAGAATCCATTGTTAAGGAAGTGGTATCAGGGCACTTAGAAAATCATAGCATGATTAGGCACAGTCAACATGGTTTTATGAAAGGCAAATCGTGTTTGACAAATCTGTTAGAGTTTTTTGAGGATGTAACTAGCAGGGTAGATAAAGGGGAACCAGTGGATGTAGTATATTTGGATTTCCAAAAGGCATTTGATAAGGTGCCACATAAAAGGTTATTACACAAGAGTAGGGCTCATGGGGTTGGGGGTAATATAATAGCATGGATAGAGGATTGGTTAATGGACAGAAAACAGAGAGTAGGGATAAACGGATCTTTTTCAGGTTGGCAGGCTGGGACTAGTGGGGTGCTGCAAGATCAGTGTTGGGGCCTCAGCTATTTACAATCTATATTAATGACCAAGATGAAGGGATCGAGTGTAATGTATCCAAATTTTGACTTATTTCTATTTTTCCCTGATGTCACCTTAGTCACTGATGCCCTATTACCTTTGTTACTCTCTCTGTCCCTTCCTGACCCACTCTGCTTATTTTTACCCATTTTGACTATTTGCTTCAGCACACAATGGAAAGAAGGGTCTAAGAAGAGTTTGATTCAATACCTTAAAATTATTCCATGCTATCACACAGTAAGCCATTCTTCAACTACTTTGTTTTGGCCCAAGAGAAGTTACAACAATTAGCCGAGGACAAAAAAATAACACACGCACGATCTGCTAGTGGGGAGAAGGCATGTTTGTTCCCACACACTATCAGGAAATCACAGTTTACAAAAGGGTCAAGAGTTGTGAAATGGTTTAAAGTTGTACAACATTTTTATTGACAAGAATATATTTTTGGAATCTTCCTCTGGGGAATAATTCAACAATTCACTTTGAGGCATTAGCTGCCTGGGAAACTAGCTGGTAGTTAAAGCCACTTATCATACCATTGTATATTAGGTATGCAAACATGGAACTATTTCCTATTCATTTAAATGTAATCTATCTTATCTAATATCATAATAGGGCCTATTTAGGGCAATACATTCCTGTAGTCATCATTACCTCAGCTAACTTTAACTGTTTAGCACCCAGCCCGTGTTGTGTTTACAGTGGTTATTTCAGAACTGTCAATATTGGGCAAATATCAGGTGTGAGATCTACAGGCCTGAGTCAGCCACACGCCACATCCATCTCATGGGCTGCAGGAGACAAATGGCCCAGATTTGGTGGACAATGACGAACGAACAGCGCCAGCTGCTCATTAAACTTACACTTGCCCACATACTTTCTGTGGGGTATTTGCACTGGAACTTGCTGTGATTAGAAAGCCATTTTGGTGAAGTTCCCTCTACAGGGGATCTGGGACCTGTGTGATCAGGGAAAGCAACAATATGCCTCCTTAACCAATCAAGTTGAAGAATTCTTCGTGAACAGGGAGTGTAAGTTAGAATAATTAATTCAATGCCAAATCATTGTCAGAAAGCAAAATGAAGAGAGGGAAAGAAAGATGGGATTAAGAAAGATTAAGGAGAAAGAAAACTTTAAAAATGTTTAAATTTTTTTTTTAAAACTCCAACAATAATTAAAATCTGAAGGAATGAGATTCCACAGTTGTAAAAGTTAATTTTCAATGCCAGAGAGCATTGTTTGACAGTAATTAAGACTTACCATGCCATTAAATATTTACTTACCCTGGATGGACACGGCAAGAGAGCCCCAGGTGGGCTGAGGAAACGCTTCAAGGACACCCTCAAAGCCTCCTTGAAAAAGTGCAACATCCCCACCGACACCTGGGAATCCCTGGCCCAAGACCACACAAAGTGGAGGAGAAGCATCCGGGAAGGCGCCGAACACCTCGAGTCTCTTCGCCGGGAGCAAGCGGAAGCCAAGCGCAAACAGCGGAGGGAGCGCACGTCAACCCAAGCACCCCACCCACCCGCCCTCTTCAACCACCGTCTGCCCCACCTGTGACAGAGACTGTAGGTTCCGCACTGGACTCATCAGTCACCTGAGAACTCATTTTTAGTGTGGAAGCAAGTCACCCTCGGTTCCGAGGGACTGCCTAAGAGAGAAGAAGACTTACCCTGGCATGGACAAGCCCTAACTTTTTCTGGCGGGTTTAGTGGGTATATATCACACAAATACAGCAACTTCCCGCCGTTCCATGTATTTCAAAGCCGAGTCTCTTGGCAAGATTCTGGAGGAGAAGGGCAACTCAGACAGCAACTTCCTGATTTCTGCCTTTAACTGCATATGTGCGGTTGCTGGAAGTTGCTGTCCGATTTACACTTTAATAATGGTGTACGTTAATAGGTTTGCCGTTATTGTTAATGCAGAATCCGGGCCATGCTGTTTATCCTTTAACCCAGGCTCTTTGTCCTGTTGTTGATGATACAATTGCTCCGGGACACTGATTTTCTTTCTGTTATCACGACAGTGGTTGAGCTGCACCTCTTAGCAACTAAGGAAGAAGTGCGCTGGCAGCAGGAGGCCAGTGAGAAGGACTCTCGGAATGTGTCCGAGTGCCCAGCATGGTGCTGTGCGTTGTCCAACTTCATAGCAAAGTGAGCCAATCTGTAAAGACAAGGCTCCTGCGTGGACCACTATGAAAATACGGCCAGCACTGCATCCTTCGGTAAAAATGGTACTACAATGGTTTTCCCGTCCTCTCTCATGTTTTTTCTCTTTCTCTCTCTGTGGGGAACCAGTGGTAGTGGGGGAGCTTGGCTGCTCCAGTGTTGGAGGGGCAGGGGTTATTTTCTCTCTCGCACTCTGTGCTTTGAGTGGCTGGATCTGCAGCCACCCAAAACCCCCGACAGGCCCATGGCTGGGTTGAGCATCACTGGTTTTTAGTTTTTCTTCCTCTCAGCAGCTCATTGTGTTTTTTTGTTGTTGCTATTGTTATCGGAGTAAAGTTAAAATGCATCACACAGCACGGAGCCATTCACTACTACCCAGGCTGCTGTCAGGGAGTTTCACTGTTGCCTTGGAGATAAGCTGCCTCAGTAATTGTAGAAGAGATGTAAATTTAAGGAGTTTTTTTTTTTTTTGCTTCCATCACAGAGTGTCTGCCTCCTGTCCAGAGAGCTTATTGGCGATTTGAGCTGGAGGTCAGTGGCTTCCCATGGGATTTTCAGCCCACGGTTGGAAAAGCAGAACCTGCTGACCTCCACGTCTGAATTCATGATACATGCTCCCGATGGATGAAGCTCCGTGCCGGGAGTATGAATTCATAAAATTACCCCAATAATGTATGAGCTGCCTTCTGTCATTTTACTGAAATAGGAAATTAAGTTGAACTCAGCTATTTGTTAAAGTGCAATTTGTGCAGCTCTTAGGAAAAAAAGGAAAAAATTATTCCTTCTGATACAAATGGAAAAGTTGTCAGGCAAAGAGAGCTTCGGTGCCAGGAAATATTACTATTTGAGAAGAGTTGTGACATTCTGGAGCAGATTACATTGAGTCATGCAGTGGGAGTGTATTCATTGCAGTGTCTTCAGAAAGGAACGAGACCAGTTTCTGAGGGAAGAGGAAATTTCCAGTTAGAGAAGGTAAGAAAGGAAAGAGCTTGCACTTATATAGCGCCGTTTACATCGTCGCACAGTGCTTCGTAGCCTCTGGCCCCGATGTTGCTGGCGCTCAGAGGGCGGGCTTGGAGGCGGGTCAGAGGTTAAATTCGATTTGATTGATGGCGGGATCCGATCCCACTGTCAACCCGCCTCCAAACAGCTTTTCCCAAGTGTCGGGTCCCCGATTTGCGAATGGACCCGACACCTAGCGGTGGGAAGCGGATTAAAGGCAATTACCTGCCTGTTAACGGGTACTTGCCAGTAGTTTTTCAGCCTGTTTTTGGATTTTGCCGCTTCTGGCTCGGGTTTCCCGACGTCCGGACACCACGCCAGTTAAGTGTGGCGTGTTGTGAGTCTGCTGTAATGTTTGTGGAATGATGACAGCTGCAGAAGTGGTGCGAAGGATCCAATGTTGCACATGGTGAGTTTCAGATCAAAGAAAATGTTGGTTACTGCATTTTTAAAACATTTACAGATTTATTTAGCTTACCAGTTTTTAAATCCAACTATATGTCCAGTGCCACCTCACTGGGAGAACCTCTCTCACCAGTGACAGATCGCTTCTGTCACCTCACCTGCAGCTGCCATCTATTCCAGCCTATGGAGGGAGTCATTGGAGAGCCTGGGTGCAAGAGTTCACCTTTGTACAGTGATTGTCAGTGTTTTCAGCACCTCAATGCTGTCAAACACTGAGAAATCAACTGTCAAAATAAAATTGTGCGTGGTCCCTTTAAGGAAACCAGCAAATGATGCGTCATCAAATGACGTCATCAGACCTGCTTCCTGTTAATTGGCCAGCAAGCCCGCAGGGCGGGGCTTAATAAGGTCAATCAAGGGAAAATCACGTCTGTGGAGCGGAGGCAGCTGGGGGCGTGACTGGAAGCCGGAAACCAGCTGACCTGCACCCAACCCGCCTCCATTAATAAAATCGCGGCCTATGAATTACTTTTGAAGTGCATTCAAATTGTGCCGTTAAATTCGACGGGACCTGATTTCTTTAAAAAGTCCCTGTTTCCCGGCCGCAGCCAACCAGATTGAAGGCTGGCTGGCTGCTGGGTGGGTAGTCCTGCAACTCCAGGCTGCAGTCGGGAATCTGTCATCGGGAGGAGGTAATTGATCGGGAATGGGTCAGACATTGGGAGGGGGTCAGATATCAGGAGGGGGTCAGATATCAGGAGGGGGTCGGTCATCGGGAGGGGCCATATATCGGGAAGGAGTCGGTCATCGGCAGGAGAGCGGGCAGAATCCCGGGGTGGTGGGGGGTGGGATTTACAGGTTAACTTGGGGGGCCGGGGTCAAGCGACGCCTGCTTTTCCTGGCCCACAAGCAGTGCTGTAAAGGCTCTTCCCTGATGGATCGGGCCTTTCACACCTCCCTTCAGCAGCCACGGGAAACTCGTGCTGGAGATGTTTAAGGCTGTAACTATTTGTAACTCCAAAGTTCTGATTGGTCCCCTTGGAGGACCAGATACACCCAACAGTTTGTCTGGAATGTGTAATTAAATCCTGCCTGCCTGACTAATCAAGGTCTTGGCAAGGTGTAATTTGATCCATTCATTGTCAGCCAACTCCAGAGCTCACAGTGGTACTGCGCATGCACAGAACGGATCGAGTGCACATGCGCAGTACCAAACGGGTGTGCCCGAGACAGAGTGAATCAAGAATGCCTTGCAAATAATGACTCCGATAAGTGGCTAAAGCTCCTAAGAAGTAGAACAGGGTGGATAAAGGGGAACCAGTGGATGTGGTGTATTTGGACTTCCAAAAGGCATTTGATAAGGTGCCACACAAAAGATTACTGCACAAGATAAAAAATCACGGGATTGGGGGTAATATACTGGCATGGGTGGAAGATTGGCTATCTAACAGAAAACAGAGAGTTGGGATAAATGGTTCATTCTCGGGTTGGCAATCAGTAACTAGTGGTGTTCTGCAAGGGTCAGTGCTGGGACCCCAACTCTTTACAATCTATATTAACGATTTGGAGGAGGGGACCAAGTGCAACGTATCCAAGTTTGCTGACGATACAAAGATGGGAGGAAAAGCAGTGAGTGAGGAGGACATAAAAAACCTGCAAAAGGACATAGACAGGCTAAGCGAGTGGGCGGAAATTTGGCAGATGGAATATAATGTTGGAAAGTGTGAGGTTATGCACTTTGGCAGAAAAAATCAAAGAGCAAGTTATTATCTAAATGGAAAGAAACTGCAAAGTGCTACAGTACAAAGGGATCTGGGGGTCCTGGTGCATGAAACACAGAAGGTTAGTATGCAGGTACAGCAGGTGATCAGGAAGGCCAATGGAATCTTGGCTTTTATTGCAAGGGGGATGGAGTATAAAAGCAGCGAAGTCTTGCTTCAGTTATACAAGGTACTGGTGAGGCCACACCTGGAATACTGCGTATAGTTTTGGTTTCCATATTTAAGAAAAGATATACTTGCTCTCGAGGCAGTTCAGAGAAGGTTCACTCGGTTGATTCCGGAGATGAGGGTTTGACTTATGAGGAAAGGTTGAGTAGGTTGGGCCTCTACTCATTGGAATTCAGAAGAATGAGAGGCGATCTTATCGAAACATATAAGATTGTGAGGGGGCTTGATCGGGTGGAGGCGGGGAGGATGTTTCCACTAATGGGTGAGACTAGAACAAGGGGGCATAATCTTAGAATAAGGGGCTGCCGTTTCAAAATTGAGATGAGGAGAAACTTCTTCACTCAGAGGGTAGTAAATCTATGGAATTTGCTACCTCAGAGAGCTGTGGAAGCTGCGACATTAAATCCATTTAAAACGGAGATAGACAGTTTCCTAGCTGATAAGGGAATTAAGGGTTATGGTGAGCGGGCAGGGAAGTGGACGTGAGTCTAGGTTCGGATCAGCCATGATCCTATTGAATGGCGGAGCAGGCCCGAAGGGTCGTATGGCCTACTCCTGCTCCTACTTCTTATGTTCTTATGTTCTTATGTAGAACTACTCGACTGGTGCGACAAAATGTGTGACAATTGCAGTTTGTTGATAGGCTGGAGGATGTGCAATAATAGCAAAAGACAGTTAGTGGTAGAGCAAACTTTTAACAAACAAATGTGTTCAGAGCAGTCCAAGGTCGTGAATGCATAAGAACTCCAACTTCTGGCTATAAAAGGAATAGAGCAGTGTTAGTAATGATCTGTTCTATGTCTATGACATGAATCTTGTCATTCATGTGGAAATGACTTATGAAATAATACTGGGCGGCCTGCTGGTGGCGCTGTCCAGGGAGAGTATTAATACTCGGGCATGGGCCCAGCTTGCTCAGGACATTCTTTAACAGGAACTAGTGAAGGACACAACTAGATCTCCATGTTGTAAAACAGTTGATTAAAGCTTTGTTTAACGCTTAGACCAAGTGCCTAGTAGTTTTCTTACATCAGTCTATTTACCCAAAGGTTTAAGGAGATTACAATGGGACCTTTCTGTAAAAACTCTGTCAGTAAGCAACCTACTGCATAATTTGTACGTTCCCCCTGAACCCGGCACATGCTCAATTCTAGTCAGTTGAGGAGTTTGATCCTTAATGAGATGAATCCCTGGGAGGAAACCCAGCCTCCAAGGGTTAAAAATAAAAATTCTGTTAAAATAGAGGCACACAGCCTGCTTAAAAGCTTTTACTGGCTGACTGGCTGACCCTCCTCCTGAGAGCGGATTGGTCGCGGGCCCCCCGACCCATCGCTACTAAAACTGGATGTGAGCGGGTTGGGGTCACGTTTGATATCTTAAATTTTTTACTCCCTACCCGATCCAAACCCACCCGCATTTGGGGGTTAAAATTCCTCGCAATGTTTCAGGTCGGTGACCTTTCATCAGAACAGTTCATAAGCAAGTACAGAAAGAAAGAAAGAAAAACTTGCATTTATATAGTGCCTTTCACGACCACCGGACGTCCCAAAGCGCTTTAGAGCCAATGAAGTACTTTTGAAGTGTAGTCACTGTTGTAATGTAGGAAAGACAGCAGCCAATTTGCGCACAGCAAGTGTAAAGGAATTCTACTAAATAACCTTTTTAGAAAAATATACTATATAACCTTTTTAGAAAAATACACTATAGCCTTTTTAGAAAAATACACTATATAACTTTTTTATAAAAAAACATAACAAGCTGGATTTGGAAATCCTACCTTTTGAAAGAATTCTGGCCTCGTTGAGCTAAGATAGTGGTTAACCCTAAAGAGTACCTTATAAGGAACTCTACCTTATAAATTCTTTAAAACATGACAAACTGGGTTTGGAAATTTAGAAACCTAACTATGAAATAGCTATGAAAGAATTCTGGCTATTGAAACAGGACAAGTTGTTGACCCTGAATAAGTAACCTTATTAAAACAGAAGAATGGGTGGCCCTGAATGGGTAACCTTATTAAAACAGAACAATGGTCAACCCTGGATAAATTATCTTGATTAAACCTCTTAAGAATGACATGAGGTAAGGGACATCTGCCCTTTGCCCACATATGATAAACCCCCAATAACTATTGATGATGTGATGCGGAGATGCCAGTGTTGGACTGGGGTGGACAAAAGTGAGAAGTCGCACAACACCAGGTTATAGTCCAAAAGCTTTATTTGAAATCACAAGCTTTCGGAGCGCTGCTCCTTCGTCAGGTGAAGTGAAGAAATACATATGGGCACAGCATATATAGTCAGAGAACACTGCCAGATGACTACAGTTAATCTTTCCAACTGCCCTTTATCACACCTCAGCAGAGAGACAATCACGGCAATCAAAGATGAAGGAGCAGCGCTCCGAAAGCTTGTGATTTCAAATAAAACTGTTGGACTATAACCTGGTGTTGTGCGACTTCTCACTATTGATGATGTGGCAGGAAGAATTTCAGTAGGTCAACTAAATGATGATTAGTGATAATTAACTTGGATTAACAGAAGCCTTATGAAAAACAAGTGGAAAAAGGGTATAAATATTGGAATTTCGAATGAGATAATCAGACTCGCTTTAATCGGCAAAGCGATTCTTGACTACAGACGCGGCTCTGTGGTCTTCCACTCTTTGTACCTCGGGGATCGAAGGTAATTTGATAATTGATGGATATCATGTATAGAAAATTTTAAGAACTGTATTACTGTAGCGAAGTTAAGATTTAAAAGTAAGATTCTCTGTTAAAAATATGATTGTATTTTTTGTCTTTTTAGAACTGTTAACGTTGCGATTGACTGATTCACCAACTGTAAATTGCATGTCGGTTCTCTTAATAAATCTTTATATGTCTCACATAAGTCTTAAGCACATAAGAAATAGGAGCAGGAGTAGGTCATTCGGCCCTTCGAGCCTGCTCCGCCATTCAATGAGATCATGGCTGATCTTCTGCCTCAACTCCATTCACCGGCCCTATCGCCATATCCCTTGATGCCCTTACTAGTCAGAAATCTATCGACTTCTGTTTTGAATATACCCAATGACTGAGCCTCCACAGCCCTCTGGGGTAGAGAATTCCAAAGATTCACCACCCTCTGTGTGAAGAAATTTCTTCTCATCTCAGTCCTGAATGGCCTACCCTTTATCTTGAAGCTGTGGCCCCTGGTTCTAGACTCCCCAGCCAAGAGAAACATTCTCCCAGCATCCACCCCATCAAGACCTGTAATAATTTTGTATGCTTCAATGAGATCCCCTCTCATTCTTCTGAATTCAAGAGAATACAGGCCTAGTTTACTCAATCTCTTCACATACGACAGTCCAGCCATCCCAGGAATCAATCTCGTGAACCTTCGTTGCACTCCCTCTATGGCAAGTATATCCTTCCTTAGGTAAGGAGACCAAAATTGTACACAGTACTCCAGGTGTGGTCTCACCAAGGCCCTATATAATTGGAATAAGACTTCTTTACTCCTGTACTCAAATCCTCTTGTAATGAAGGCCAGCATACCATTTGCCTTCCTAATGGCTTGCTGTACCTGCACATTCACTTTCAGTGACTCATGTACAAGGACACCCAGGTCCCTTTGAGCATCTGCATTCCCCAATCTTTCACCATTGAGGAAATACTCTGCCTTTCTGTTTTTTCTACCAAAGTGGATAACTTCACATTTATCCACATTTTATTCCATCTGCCATGTTCTCGCCCATTCACTGAGCCTGTCGAGATCCCCTTGAAGACTCTTCACATCCTCTTCGCAAATGACACTGCCAACTAGCTTTGTATCATCAGCAAATTTGGAAATGTTACATTTAGTCCCCTCATCCAAATCATTGATATAGATTGTGAATAACTGGGGCCCAAGCACCGATCCTTGCGGTACCCCACTAGTCACAGCCTGCCATCCTGAAAAAGACCTGTTTATTCCTACTCTTTGTTTTCTGTCTGTTAACCAATTCTCAATCCATGCTAGTATATTACCCCCAATTCCATGTGCCCTAATTTTGTTCACCAACCTCTTGTGTGGGACCTTATCGAAGGCCTTCTGAAAATCCAGATACACCACATCTACTGGTTCCCCTTTGTCTACTCCACTAGTTACATCCTCAAAGAACTCCAATAGGTTTGTCAAACAGGATTTCCCTTTCATAAATCCATGTTGACTCTGCCCAATCTTACTATTAGTTTCTAAGTGCCCAATTATTGCATCCTTTATAATAGATTCCAGATCTTCTGTATCAATAACTCACAAACCCAATCTCTGTACACTCTTTGGTGAAGAGGTACATTTCTGAAGGAGATCTCGGGACCCTCTTAATATCCGGGATATTACAGTCTAGCTAAACTTATTAAAAGTGCTATCTGGAGGACGGTAACATTCTCGGGTTGCTCCTTTCCTTTAGGGAGAAATAGTCCGGACCTTTAGACCCAGTTAAGCGTCTTTAGGATTTGGCTACCTCAACCTTTAGTTGAAAGTGAGCATTTGAGAAATACGCCTGATCTGGGATAGGGGCTAGGACAAGTAAATATCCTTTCACAAGCTCCCACAAACAGCAATGTGATAATGACCAGATCATCTGTTTTTAGTGATGTTGATTGTGGGATAAATTTTAGCTAGGTTACCGGGGATAACGCCCTTGCTCTTCTTCAAAATAGTGCCATAGGATCTTTAATGTCCACTTGAGAGGGCAGATGGGGCCTCGGTTTCACGTCTCATCCAAAAGATGGCACCTCTGACAGTGCAGCACTCCCTCAGCACTGCACTAGAGTGTCGGCCTAGATTTTTGTGCTCAAGTCTCTGGACAACCTTCTGACTCAGAGGTGAGAGAGAGTGCTACCCACTGAGCCATGGCTGACAGAGCCAGGGAAAAAGAGGGGGGGGGGACGCAGGAGAGGGGAGGAAAAGAACAAAAGGGAAGGTCGGTGATAGGGTGGAGGGCAGGAGTGATTAAATGACAGAAGGGATGATGGTGCAAGGCAAAAGGGGGTGGTAATGGGACAATAAAGAAACTAAAGAGGAGTTGTAACTGGAAACAGCAGAATCATTATCTTTTCTTCTTTCCTCCCCTACCCTCGCCCCCCACCCCCAAACTCTTTCCCTGGCTCTGTACTTGCTTATAAACTGTTAAATCTCTAACTTTTTCTAGTGCTGAATGGGGGGAATTTTAACCAAAAAAAACAGGTGGGTTAGTGGCGTGGCGGTAGTTAAATTGGTAAAATTCGGACCTGAACTCGCCTCCAACCCGCCCACTTCCAGTTTTAATGGAGGCGCGATGGGGGTCGGGACAGGGGCGGGCAGCCAACCCGCTGCCAGGAGGCGGGACGTCAATTTAAATATTACAATGAGGCTGGAAGCCTCTTTTTTAACCTCCATTTTGTGTTTAACTGTAGCTGGTCGGGTTTTGCACACCTCGTGAAACCAGGCAGTTGCAGCAACATGAGCACTGCTGCATCCAGGAGGTAAGAGCCTTCATACCTACCTCCTGGATCCAGGGTCCCTGCCTAACCCACCTCCGCGACCAGAGACCCCCTCACGAGGCCTCCTGATCGCCTTCCCGAACCCCCCCCCCCCTCCCCCCCACCGATGGTGCTGAGGCTGGCCCGATCTTCCCCCTGGCCCCCCCCCGATACCCCCCCCCCCCCCTCTGTGCAACCTAGTGCCGCAGGCTTACCCGCCCGGAGACAGCCAGCCTCTCCATCTGGCTGGCTGCGGGTGGGAAATAGAGGCCTGGCATGCCAATCAGGCCCTGCCATTAAAGTTGGCAGTGCCTGCGGGAAACCCATTCTCTCAGAGACCCCCCCCCTCCGCCGCCAACCTGCATTCCCCATTAAAATCCAGCCCATTAACTCTGTTTCTCTCTCCACAGGTGCTGCCTGACCTTTTGAGTGTTCCAGCATTTTCTGTTTTTATTTCAGATTTCCAGCATCCACAGTATTTTACTTATGTTTTAGTGTTAAGTATCTCAGATTGACCCCAATATTTTGTGGTTTAGAAGGGGAACACTGCCAGGATCTTCGATCCTGATTACTATCCAGTGACCCCCCCTTACTGATGAGTGCATGTGCATGGGTATTGGGTGAAGACATTGGTTATTGTGCGTCCATGATTGAATAGCCGGTCAACACTCATTACCTGGACTCATACTTGAAGAAATATCACATGGCTGGTGTACTGGAAGGCCACACACGCCTGGAGACATAGTGGTTATGTTACTAGACTAATAATCCAGAGAACATGGCCCTGATTTTAACTCCCCCCCCCCCCCCCCCCCCACCTGGTGAAAACTGGGCGGGGGGCAGTTAAAATAAGAGCAATGACACACTGCTTTCTCAGCAGGTCCCAATATTAATCTGCTCTTTTCAGCAGGCGAGCAGGACACCCGTAATAGGGTCCTGCTTTAAATATTTAGTTCGGGTCCTGATAGCACCAAGGAGCCCTCATAAGATGGAAGTCATGGGGATTAACGGGAAAACTCACCAGTGACTAGGAGCCATACCTGGTACAAAGGAAGATGGTTGTGGCTGTAGGAGATCAATCATCTCAGCCCCAGGACATTGCTGCAGGAGTTCCTCAGGGCAATGTCCTAGGTCCAACTATCTTCAGCTGCTTCATCAATGACCTTTCCTCCATCATAAGATCAGAAGTGGGGCTGTTGGCTGATGATTGGTCAATGTTCAGCTCCATTCGTAATTCCTCAGATAATGAAGTAATGAAGCAAGACCTGGACAACATCTAGGCTTGGGCTGATAAGTGGCAAGTAACTTTCGCACCACACAAGTGCCAGGCAATGACCATCTCCAATGAGTGAGAATCTAACCATCTCCCTTTGACATTTAACAGCATTACCATTGCTGAGACCCCCCACCATCAACATCCTGAGGGTTGCTATTGATCAGAAACTCAACTGGACCGGCCATTTACATAGCACGGCTTCTGGATCAGGTCAGAGACTGGGTATTCTGTGGTGAGTAGCTCACCTCCTGACTCTCCAAAGCCTTTCCACTACCTGCAAGGCTCAAGTCAGGCGTGTGATGGAATACTCTCCACTTGTTTGGCTGACTGCAGCTGCAACAACACTCAAGAAGCTCGACACCCTCCAGAACAAAGAAATCCGCTCGATTGATACTTGACCCAATAGCCTAAATATCCACCCCTCCACCACTGGCATACTGTGGCAATAGTGTCTACAGGATATATTGCAGTTAATCGCCAAGGCTTCTTCGACAGTACCTCCTAAACCTACCACGTCCACTATTCCTTTATCATTGTTGGGTCAAAATCCTGGCACTCCCTAGCTAACAGTATTGTTGGAGTACCTTCACCACATGGACTGCAGCGGTTCAAGAAGGCAGCCCACCACCACCTTCTCAATAACAAAGGTACGGGCAATAAATGCCAGCCTTGCCAGCGAAGCCCACATGCCAAGATGGAATTTCTTCAAAACTCAGGAGAGCGATGGAGAAAAGAGGGGTATACTATAAAGGAAAGTTGCCTGGGTTATCAACACTACATGTTACCAAGAAAGTCTGAACCAGAAAGCTATCGTGTTATCAACACTACAGCATGTCTGGAAGCATCTTCTTTACAGTTTCATGACAACAACTTTGAAGATATTTCTCCTCGACTTTTGCAAAGGAGTAATATAGAAATAAAAACACTTTAATCACCACTACAGCATATAATTTCACCAGGGACCACAGTGTTCAAGGTTAATTAGTATGTCAAAAGCACTTTGGGGTAATTGGCTTAGCTTGCGATGCATATCATTGTGTAAAGTGTGAGATTAGTAGAGAGCTGGAGGGTAGGATGAAGGGGAAAGGAAGTAGATTCTGAGTTGTTGGAGGGAGCTGCTGGGGAAAAGCTGAGATTAAGAAAGAAATCTGTAAACTGTGGATCCTGTTCTTCCCTCCCCTTGATGAGCCTGCTAAGGCCAGCATTTGGATAGTCAAAGGCCACATGGCTCTTCCACATACGTCTCGTATTCAACATATCTCTGCTGAAAATAAAGAACTGTTTTCTGTAACTCATTGGCCCTGAAATTCCAGAACTCCAGGACAGCAGAAAGGAACAGTTCCACCCAGAATTTGAGATAGAATCCGTTTGTGTCAGGATCCTGCTCTGTTTACCCCTCCCTTTAAACTCTAGGTTGGGGGTGGTGGGGGGGGGGGAGGAGGCATGGGCGGATGGGCTCATGTCCCCTGTCAACGGGATGTATCTGGAAGAGTTCCTGGGCTTCTTTAAAGGGTCTCAGTAAAACTCATGCCAGCTAAGGCCCCAGGAGCCCTCCAAGAAAAAGGTAATTGATCCAAGAGGGGATTGATTAGCCTTAAAATGCCTGATAAAAACTGAGGAGCAGCAGTTGTTTAGCTCAGGGCCCCAGTGTTGGAGCAGCTGAGTGCTGATCTGACATCAGCGAGCAGCATTGGCAGGAGCCCTTGACGTGCCATTGCAGATGGATTGCGTTAGCCCTGGTCACTTGAATGACCCCGTCCCCACCAGAAGGGGCAGCACCTACGGCTTCAGCAGCAGGTGTATGGGGATTCTGACTAATTTTGAGGCCATTATCAACAATTATTTCTGAAATCTATCAAAATTCAAACAAATTACATAAAGTTCAGATTCACACAGCAGCTCCCGGGGGATCAGCTACAGTCCCTCCTGGAGGGATGGATATGAACAATTCTGTTGACAAACGCATTCCTGTATCAGTGGATGCTTCTATAAGCTATACCACCTCTGAAGCCTTCTGGGATAAGAACATAAGAAATAGGAGCAGGAATAGGCCACTTGGCCCCTCGAGCCTGCTCCGCCATTCAATAAGATCATGGCTGATCTTGGGCTCAAAGCCACTTCCCTGCCCGCTCCCCATAACCCTTGACTCCCTTATCTTGCAAAAATCTCCACCTTAAATGTATTTACTGACCCAGCCACCACAGCTCTCTGGGGCAGAGAATTCCACAGTGTAATCAGTGTAACTTTGTTAATATTGATTTACACTATGGGCTACTAACTGCTCCAAGCCAGTTTTCCCTAGGGATTGTATTAAATTACTCTAATGAAGGAGCATCAGTACCAGCTACATTAAAAAAAAAATCAGTTGTTAAAGTCTAGGATTAACAATCATCTATTTTCTGTCTACTTTAATTGAAATAATGAATGCTGATGACATAATTCAGGGAACTGGGTAGGAGGGATTACTGGCCAATAATATTGGCAGAGTTACTTTCAATATCCCAGGAGCTACAGAGATAGCATCATTTGCACAGGCATTGCGCCCGGATTGCCCATTGCGCCCAAAGTGGAAATTCTACCCCATGAGTTTGTCAACATAATTGTCACCTGCTTAAGAGCCAGAATAAACTTTGTATAAAAATATGCTCAACAATGTTATTGGTTCAGTAACCAAAAGAACAGGAGATAGTGGGCTAGAAATTAATTATAACCAAGGAATGGGCGGTGTCAGTAGAAAAGTTGGAGAATTAGCGCCAAGCGCAAATGCTTTAGACTGCACGTAAAATTCGTCTGCACTGCTCAATAAAATGATTGGAGTCCTAAATCAAGTTTTAAAACCCAAGCTCATTGGTGTTAGACTTAAAGGGTAGACCAATAACGGGTGTAGTCTAATCGCAGCTCATCATTGCCACAGGCTTTTTTCACCATTTAAAGGGGAGGTTCATTGATGCTGCAGCACCTCATTCTTAGCATTGCTGGCTGTGCAGCTGCCTCAGCAAGCAGAAGCAGAACAAGGAGAAGGAGCCAGAGGACTGAACCAGGCATGCTCATAGCAGATCCATGCCCCAGGGAGCGAGCCCGCAGATTCTCCGCTGAAGTATTGGATGCATTGGTTTTCGCTGTGGAGGGACGGAGGGCGGTGCTCTACCCGACAAGTGGCAGGAGGCCAGAGCCACAAGTCTTCTGCACCATGTGGAGGGAGGTAGCACTGTGGACCCCAGGACTTACACACAGTGCAGGAAGAAATTTAACGACCTCACTCGGGTGGTCAGGGTGAGTGAATGCTTCAACAAATGCTACATACCACCATCTGAACCACAATCCTCACACACTGCACAAAGCACCACACCCCCAGCACTCACCCATCAACAATCTGTACCTACCAACACTCACACCAACATCTCACACCTTGCGCACAATGACAGCTATTCAACTATGGCAGGCACATCACCCAAACACATTGCTCCATACTCACTCACACACTTTCCTTTCTCTTGCAGGCCAAGGTGGCTTACAACAGGAGGGAGCAGGAGCGCACAGGTGGGGGAACAAGCCGACATCCAACCACTGTCTGAGCTAGAGACTCGAGTGCTGCAGATTATTGGGTGCCAGGTGGTGGGAGCCGTGGCCACCGGCGACATTGACCACCTTGGGGACAGCAACGGTATGTTCATCCCTACTCCTTCTTCTCACATTCCACTTCCCCCTCACCCCACAAGCGTTTAGCACTTTCCAGCTAATCATGCTGCATGCATGCCTTTCTCCCTTCCTCACCTTAACCCGACTCTTGTGCCTTTATACTTTCAGATAATAAGCAAGCAGCTGAGCAGCCTGTCCCTGAGGGCACGGTAGAGAGCGTGGCGGGAGAAGAGTCTGAGTGAGCGGACTACCTGCGAGGGAGACAGTCGGTAAGCGACACAATGAAGGAGTTACGTCAGAATTCAAAGGTGTCGCTGGCACAAGGGAGCTGAGAGGTGAGTATTGGGTGAGTATTTGTGGTAAGTTTTTTTTGTATGAGTATATTTCTGCTAAGTAGATGATAGCCTATCTCATAGAGGGAAGTGCTGATTGGTGGGTAGCTGTTGAGTGTTTCTTGTTAATTTTTAAGTTTATTTCTGCTAAATTACCTCCATAGTCTGGTAAACAGAGGCATGGCAGGGCAGCTCAGTCCCATGATTTGCACATCCTGTGCCATGTGGGATATCCTGAACGCTTCTTGCGACCACATGTGCAGGAAGTGTCGCCAACTGCAGCAACTCGAGCTCCGGGTTTCGGAGCTTGAGCGGCAGCTGGAGTCACGACAGTGCATCCGCGAGGCTGAGAAATACTTGTAGAGCACATTTCTAGAAGTGGTCACACCGCAGCCTCAGAGTGTGCAGGCAGAGAGGTAATGGGTGACCGCCAGACAGAGAAGGAGGGCCAGGCAGGAATCCCCAGAGTGCATCTCGCTCGCTAACCAGTTCACGGTTCTGGAAACTGATGGGGGTGATGGCTCCTCTGGGGAGAGCAGCCAGAGCCAAGGCCACGACACCATGGGTGGCTCAGCTGCACAGGGGGGGAGGAAGAAGAGTGGAAGAACAATAGTGAGAGGAGATTCATTGGTTAGGGGAACAGATAGGCGTTTCTGTGGACGCAGACTTGACTCCAGGATGGTATGTTGCCTCCATGGTGCCAGGGTCAAGGATATCACTGAGCGGCTGCAGGACACTCTGAGGGGAGAGGGTGAACAGCCAGAGGTCGTTGTCCATATCGGTACCAACGACATAGGCAGAAAGAGGGATGAGGTCCTGCAGGCAGACTATAGGAGCTGAAAGAGATTAAAAAGCTGGACCTCAAAGGTAGCAATCTCCAGATTACTCCCGGTGCCACGTGCTGGTGAGTACAGGAGTAGGAGGAAAGAACAGATGAATGCGTGGCTGGAGAGATGGTGAAGGAGGGAGGGCTTTAGATTCCTTGGGCATTTGGACCATTTCTGGGGAAGGTGGGACCTGTGCAAGCTGGACAGGTTACACCTCAACAGAGCCGGGACCAATATTTTCGCGGGGAGATTTGTTAGTGCTGTTGGGGAGGGTTTAAACTAACTTGGCAGGGGAATGGGCATCAGCGTATACGAGTAGAAAAGAGGAATAAGATGCATAAAAGAGTGAGTGTGTTGGATAGTACTAGAGAAGAAAGTAGTACTAGAGGCGAAAGTAGTACCATATTAGATAGGAGCAGACTAAGAAAGACTACGAAAAATTCAAAAATGGGTTTAGAATGCATGTACGTAAACGCACAAAGTGTGGTGAATAAGGTTGGTGAGCTACAAGCACAATTATCTGTGTGGCAATATGATATTCTGGCAATAACGGAAACATGGCTTAAAAACGGTGAGGACTGGGCACTTAATATTCAAGGATACAAGGTGTTCAGAAAAGATAGGGAAGGAAAAAAGGGAGGTGGGGTGGCAGTGCTGATTAAGGAAGACATTGCAGTGTTGGAAAGGGAGGATGTTCTTGAGGGGACAAGGACAGAATCCATTTGGTTAGAGTTGAGGAAAAAGAAGGGTATGATCACGCTATTGGGGGTATTCTACAGGCCTCCAAATAGTGAGAGGGAGGTAGAGGAGCAAATCTGCAGGGAAATCGCAGAGATATGCAAGAGCTATAGAGTGGTGATATTGGGGGACTTTAATTACCCAAATATCGATTGGGATAATGCTAGGGTAAAGGGAAAGGAGGGGAAGGAATTTCTGAAATGTGTTCAGGAGAATTTCCTTGACCAGTATGTTCTTGGCCCTACTAGGGAGGAGGCATTGCTGGATCTGGTGCTGGGGAATGAGGTGGGTCAGGTCAACCAAGTGTCTGTGGGAGAACACTTGGATACGAGTGATCATCGTATCATAAGATTTAGATTAGCAATGAAGAGGAGCAAGGAACAATCTAGAGTGGAACTTCTAAACTGGAATAGGGCTAACTTCAATGGGATGCGAAAAGATCTAGCCAGAGTAAAATGGAACCAAAGACTGACAGGAAAAACTGTAATGGAACAATGGGAGATCTTTAAGGAGGAGATGTTCCAAGTACAGGCTAGGTACATTCCAACAAGAGGGAAGGGTAAGGGAACCAAAGCAAGGGCTCCTTGGATGACAAGGGAGATAGAGAAGATGATGAAACAAAAAGAGAGGGTGTATGATGAATGTCAGGTGAATTCTTCAAGGGAGAACCAGACCAAATACAATAAGTTGAGAGGGGAAGTGAAGATGAAAATAAGATTGGCAAAGAGAGAATATGAGAGTAGAATGGCGGTTAACATAAAAGGGAACCCAAAAATCTTCTACCGGCATGTAAACAGTAAGTGGGTAGTAAGAGGCGGGGTGGGGCCTATTTGGGACAAAGAAGCTGATATATGCTTAGAGGCGCAGGGCAAGGCTAGAATACTCAATGAGTACTTTGTATCAGTGTTTACTAAGGAGGTGGATGCTGACAAAATATCAGTAGAAGTGGAAAAGGTAGAAGCAATGAAAGGGGTTAAAATTGATAGACAGGATGTTCTAAAAAGGCTGGGTATGCTTAGAGTGGATAAGTCGCCTGGTCCAGATGGCTTTCATCCCAGGTTGCTAAGGGAATTGGAGGAGGAGATAGCGGAAGGGCTTGCCATAACTATCCAATCTCCCCTAGATGTGGGGGAGGTGCCTGAGGATTGGAAAGTGGCAAATGTGACACCATTGTTCAAGAAAGGGTGTAAGGACAATCCTAGTAACTACAGGCTGGTCAGTTTAACATCAGTGGTGGGTAAAGTTTTAGAAACAATAATCAAGGAAAAAATTAACAGGCACTTGGAGAGGTTTAAGCTAATTAAGGGGAGCCAACACGGATTTGTAAAAGGCAGATTGTGTTTGACTAATCTAATTGAATTTTTTGATGAAGTAACAGAGAGGATTGATGAAGGGAATGCAATGGATGTTGTCTACATGGATTTTCAGAAGGCGTTTGACAAAGTACCACGTAGAAGGCTGGTTAACAAAATTGAGGCTCATGGAATAGGTGGACCAGTGGCAGCTTGGGTAAGGAATTGGCTTAAGGACAGAAACCAGCGAGTTGTGGTAAATGGCTGTTTTTCAGACTGGAGGATGGTAGACAGTGGTGTTCCCCAAGGGTCAGTGCTGGGGCCATTGCTTTCTTTGATATATATAAATTACCTGGATATTGGAATACAGAGTAGAATTTCTAAATTTGCCGATGACACCAAACTTGGGGGTGTGGCAAACAGTGAGGATGATACCAATCGACTGCAACAGGACATAGAAATGCTAGCAGAATGGGCAGAACAAGTGGCAGATGGAATTTAATACAGAGAAGTGTGAGGTGATGCATTTTGGCAGAAGGAACAGGGAGAGGCAATATACACTTAATGGCACAGTTTTAAAGAGTGTGCAGGGACAGAGGAACCCAGGAGTTAATGTGCATCGGTCCCTGAAGGTGGCAGGACATATTGAGAGAATGGTTATGAAAGCATATGGGATCTTGGGCTTCATAAATAGAGGCTTCTTAACTGCCTGTTACCTACCTGTTTTTTGGATTTTCTTAGCAGTTCTGCCTGCAGACCCACCTCCTCAGGGCTGGTAAAATCCAGCCCATACAGTACAAAAGTAGAGAAGTTATGCTGAACCTTTATAAAGCACTGGTTAGGCCACAACTGGAGTATTGCGTCCAGTTTTGGTCACCACATTTTGGAAGGATGTGAAGGCACTTGAGAGGGTGCAGAGGAGATTTACCAGAATGGTTCCGGGGATGGGGGATCTTAGCTACAAGGAAAGGTTGGAGAAGCTGGATTTGTTTTCATTAGAGCAAATGAGGTTGCGGGGTGATTTGATAGAGGTGGACAAGATTATGACGGGTTTGGATAGGCAAGGCAGGGAAAGGCTGTTCCCACTAGTTGATGGTACAAGGACTAGGGGACACAGATTTAAGATTTTGGGCAAGAGATACAGGGGGATGTGAGGAAAACCTTTTTTATGCAGCGAGTGGTGAGGACCTGGAACTCGCTGCCGACGGAAGTGGTGGAAGTGGACACACTCAATGTTTTCAAGGGGAGACTGGATAGGCACTTGAGGGAAATTAACTTGCAGGGCTACGGGGATAGAGCGGGGGAATGGGACTGACTGGATTGCTCTACAGAGAGCCGGCACGGACTCGATGGGCCGAATGACCTCCTTCTATGCCGTTATGACTCTGAGTCTATGACTATGACACCACGTCACTGCATCTCTCACCCGCAGACAGCAGCTCAGATACTGGCACTTCTCATTCTTTAGAGGCTAGTATAATAGTGGGATCTGCACAGGGTGAGGCACCGGGGACGAGTGGGCTGCAGCAAGGCCAGGGGGAAAGGGTAGCTCGGGGGCCAGCTCCCTGGACGGCGAATTCGCGCACAAGTTCTGCTGCACAGGACCCAGATGAGGACCTCGATGGGGAGGCATTTAGAAGAAGGGTGATGGGCATGCACACGGAAATGATAGGTGCAATGGGAAGGGTGCCTGAGAGCCTGTCAGGCAATGGTAAGGAGCATGGAGGAGTCCACCTCCAGCATTGTTCAAGGCTCTGCGAACACCATGGAGCCCATCATTTCCAGTCTACAAATGATGGTCGACTCCCAGCGTGACCCAGACCTGATGCCACGTGTGATGCGCAATCTGGCAGCTTCCATTGCTGCACAGGGGGAAGCGACGCAACGTCTTCGTGCTGTAATGCAGTCTATGCTTGGTGCCTTCGATTCTCAGACTGCTCTCATGCAGTCTCAGCTTGATGCCATGCAAGCTCTGACTGCTGCCATCGTGGCTGGGTCTACCACCGTCGACCGGGGATCTCACGGTGTCACAGCAGGCCAGCAATCTGTGCTCCAACAGATAGCTAGGAATGCTGAGGTGCTGCCCCGGGGGAGTGGCAGTGGGTCAGTGGAGCAGGAACCTGATGTCCTCTCTCAGGAGGACAGCATTCCTGCTCCCACCACTGCCACTCCGCCATTGCCCTTGTCGCTGCCTGTCAGCCCGCCAGCTCAGACTGCTGCCGCCCAGGCTGAGGTGGTGCAGTCTACATCCGGACCTTCCAGGTCCAGAGCTGGTCGAGGACATCCTGCAAGGCCATCTGAAGTCTCCCACACAGACACTCAGCAGCCTTCCACCAGCCGTGCTGCAGCCACTGGGCCAGCACTTCATAGGAGCACTAGAGTAGGCAAAGGCACAGTAACGAGAGGCAATAAGGGATTGCACAAGGGTGAACAGTTAATATTTTTGGTGTAAATATGTGTTCACTGATTTTGACAAAATTATTAATTCACTTACCATTCTTTTATGGTGTCTGTCATTTCAGCTTTGCGCTGTGATATGGCCTGCGACAGGGATGGAATGATGGGGATGTGGTGAGCAAAGGGGATCTGGGGTTTAAGTCATCCTGGTGAGAGGCTGGAGGTCTGTATGGAGGAGGTGGCAGTGTTCTGTGACCACCTCCTTGGTGAGGCGGAGCCATCTAATACTCTGCTCCTCGCTTAATTGGAGGTAGGAGAAGTGCTCTCGGAATACCCTCGGAGGGTAAGGCCTCCTGCTGAGAGCCCTGATGTCCCTCCTCATCTCTCTGCGCACATGTTCCCGTATTTTTCACTGCCTACGCTCCCTCCGCTGTAGACCCTGGAGGGCGAGGTGGCGCCAGTACAGCCCCCATTAATGTTACCAAGTTTAGCAGTTTGAATCTTTGAAGAATAAATGTAGCTACTTTTGAGTTTCCAGAAGACTCTTGATACAAAAGAACCTTGAAATTACTGAGTGAAACTGTTGTAGTGGGTGAAACTAACATAAAAACCCATTGAAACTGCACTAACCTGACAGCTGTGAGTGATTACTGATGATCCCTTTAAATTATGTCCCTGGAGTCGGCTTCCTGGTGCTGCACACCAGCTCTCCCTGTTGGTGTTTACTCCAGGCGGTAAGGCAAGTGGCGAGAATCAATTTAACAAATCAGGCTCTCAGTGAGCGTTGCACACTCACTGACGTCACAATCCACCTGGTGTTGACGTTCCCGGCGATACCTCTTACCGGCTTCACTATGGGGGGCCGGATTTGGCGTGCGGCGGGGGATTCATCTCGCCCCGGTGATACTGGTCTAGCGCCCCATTAGCGCCATCTATTGGCGCTAACAGGAGGCGCTAAGGAGCCAAATTTTCCCCCCAGTATCTTTACAACTGTGTGTGTGCGCATCTGTGTGTGTTTCTGTGTGCATGTGTGTTTGAGTGTACATAAGTGTGCGCGTATGTGCTTTGTGTGCATGTGTGCTAGATTAAGCATGTGTGCATACATGTGCGCATATGTACACATGTACGTGCATGTTTTTGTGTGTGTAAGTGTGCGCATGTATGTGTTTGTGCGTGTGTTTTTCTGTGCATATACGTGTGTGTATGCACACGGGAGTATATGCTTTTATGTGTGTGTGTGCACAAGTGTTTTCTTGTGTAAATAGGTGTATGTATGTACACGCACGTACATGTGCATGCATGTATAATTCCTCCTCACCAGCTCCCTCACTTATGTCACCAGTACTCGCTGTGTAAACAAAAATATTCCAAATTAAATTGATAACAAGTGAAAGAAGTAAACAGAAGGTAAAAGTAATTATAACACTTCATCTCCATTTGATTTTACTCATTTGATTTTAGAAGGATTTTGGCAGTGAACACCCTCTTCAATAACCCTTGAATTTTCCTAGTAAAGAGGTGAACATTTTGATTTAACATGATGTCACGGTGTGTCATAGTTTCCTCCACACAGAATTGTTGTGGGAGTTCTTCTCAAGCAGCTGGAGATAGCTTTAAGTACCACTGGATGTCACTGAAACTTGCTGCCCACAGTCGGGGTGAGTTCTGGGTGGAGTACCTCATGCATTCATCAATATCATAGAAAGTTATGGCACAGAAGGAGGCCATTTGGCCCTTCTTCTCCATGCCGGCTGAAAAGAGCTATCCAGCTGAATCCCACTTTCCAGCTCTTGGTCCGTAGCCCTGTAGGTTACAGCACTTCAAGTGCATATCCAAGTACTTTTTAAACATGATGAGGGTTTCTGCCTCTGCCACCCTTTCAGGCAGTGAGTTCCAGATCCTCACCACCCTCTGGGTAAAAAAAGTTCTCCTCAACGCCCCTCTAATCCTTCTACCAATTACTTTAAATCTAAGGGAAATAGGTCCTTCCTATCCATTCTATCTATGCCCCTCATAATTTTATACACCTCAATTAAATCTCCCCTCAGCCTCCTCTGTTCCAAAGAAAACAAACCCCAGCCTATCCAATCTTTCCTCATAGCTAAAATTCTCCAGTCCTGGCAACATCCTCGTAAATCTCCTCTGTACCCTCTCTAGTGCAATCACATCCTGTAGTGTGGTGACCAGAACTGTACGCAGTACTTCCGCTGTGGCCCAACTAGTGTTTTATACAGTTCTAACATAACCTCCTTGCTCTTATATTCTATGCCACGGCTAATAAAGAAAGCATCCTTTATGCCTTCTTAACCACCCTATCTACCTGTCCTGCTACCTTCAGGGATTTGTGGGCATGCACTCCAAGGTCCCTCTGTTCCTCTACACTTCTCAGTATCCTACCATTTATTGTGTATTCCTTGACTTGTTTGTCCTTCCCCAGATGCATTGCCTCACATGGTATATCACGTGGAGCTGGACAAAAATACTGCAGCCGATTTTCAAAACTTGTTCTGTGTCAGTATTAGTGAGGCAGAAAAGCATTGAAAATCAGTGGTGCAGTTTTTGTTTCCAAACCGCAGTATTTTTGGTTACTGTATAAATTGGCCGCACAGTCGCAAGGCTTTGTGGTGGTTATCAGTGGGAGTCGGTGATTTTTATTTCAGGGCCGTTTATATATGGCATTTCCTCCTTTCAAATCCACTGAGGCCCCCACGGCCCTCACAGGGGCAACAAATCAGTTTCAACCCCTCGCCGGAGATGTGCCAGCGGTACGACTGCCCTGCAAGGATGTGAACTGAGCCATGTACTGGAGGGAGGGGCTCATAGAAACATAGAAACATAGGAGCAGGAGTCGGCCATTCGGCCCTTTGAGCCTGCTCCGCCATTCAGTGGCCCTGAAATTCGCCTCTCCGGCTTGCCGCGGGGGTAAGGATCGCGCGCGCACTTACCTACCGCGCCTGCTGTTGTGTTTTGGGCCCACGGGGACTTCAGCTCCTGGGCCTGCTCCAACTGCCGGCGCGCAGTGCTTGCGTGTCCCAGGGGTGCAGTTAGTGCGATGCGTCCCCTGGGATCATGTGGGCCATGGAGAGCCAATGGCAGCAGACCATCTTTCATTCATAGATTTGACAGGAAGACCTGTCAAATCTATGAATTGAAATCGGCCCCAAAACAACACCTAAACTTCAAATAATTTTTTTAAAAACCATCACATTTATAAAATAACTATAAGTTAAATAAATTAATTACTTTAAACAAAAATTTAAATTTTTGAAAAAATTAAAATACTTTTTAACAGTGCTAAAAATAAACTTACCTTTCTTTAAAGTATCTAAAAAAGATTAACCTGTTGAAATTTTTTTTAATTATACTTAATTAACCACTTACCTTGTTGAAAACGGGTCCTGCGCCTCCTTTTTAAATACCATATTCCTGCTCTCTCCCCATACCCCTTGATGCCTTTTGTGTCTAGAAATCTATCTAGATTTATCTAAATCTATCCAACTTGGAGAGACCGTCCGAGCCATGGTAAATCTATCCTGACGGTAATGAGTTCGGACTTTTGTACCTCGCTGTGGTACAGGAAACTCTCGTTTAAACGGCACCTAAATATCCGGAATTCTCCAATAACCGGCAAAATTCATACTCCGAAAACAACACCTCAATAACCGGAAATGTTGCCGAGTCCGAGTCTCCCGCGGTGACCGAGTCAGTCAGTGGGGGTAGTTCTCCAAACTGCCACTACTCGGCTTCTTGGCGCTGTGGGAAGTCTCTTCCGATCTGAACACCTCAACAACAGGAGTCTGACTCTCCCGCGCTGCCGGTAGTCTCTTCCGATCCGAGTTATGGATTACCCTCAACTGGCAGTACTGTACTTAATCAAGCATCTTCCACCATCCATTTAACACAACATTCTGTAGGGGAGTACCCAATTATACTGCACATTTCTTGATTTTTAAAATTTTTGTTGGTTAAAAATAGCCTCGGTAGATAACCCTCTCCGTTATCCGGAATTTTTAATCAACTGGCACCACCCCGGTCCCGTCGGTGCCGGATACCAAAGAGTTTCCTGTCTATTCAAAAGTCTGTGCATTTCTCAAATGTGATGTGCCGGGCACAGCTTCAGCAGTCCACTTCATTAACATCTCATTTGTATCTTGATGAGTCACCAGCACTTGGTTGTCACAACAATAAAGCAAATTGCAGGGTTTTGACATGTAGCTGATATGTTGAGTGTCCTCGCACTGCTACAAGCATGTCACCTGCCAACTGATCAGGTTGACACATTATTGGCCGTTGTGACAAAACAATATATATTTGGGAGTTTAAAATAAGATGTAGTCCCTTATCTTTTTGTCTTGCATGGTACTTATTTGTACATAGGATTAGAAAAATATAGAAACATAGAAAAATAGGAGCAGGAGTCGGCCATTCGGCCCTTCGAGCCTGCTCCGCCATTCAATATGATCATGGCTGATCCTCTATCTCAATACCATATTCCCGCTCTCTCCCCATACCCCTTGATGCCTTTTGTGTCTAGAAATCTATCTATCTCCTTCTTAAATATATTCAGTGACTTGGCCTCCACAGCCTTCTGTGGTAGAGAATTCCACAGGTTCACCACCCTCTGAGTGAAGAAATTTCTCCTCATCTCAGTCCTAAATGTCCTACCCCGTATCCTGAGACTGTGACCCCTCGTTCTCGACCCCCCCAGCCAGGGGAAACATCCTCCCTGCATCCAGTCTGTCTAGCCCTGTCAGAATTTTATACGTTTCAATGAGATCCCCTTTCATTCTTCTAAACTCTAGTGAATACAGGCCTAGTTGACCCAATCTCTCCTCATAAGACAGTCCTGCCATCCCAGGAATCAGTCTGGTGAACCTTCGCTGCACTCCCTCTATGGCAAGTATATCCTTTCTTAGGTAAGGAGACCAAAACTGTACACAGTACTCCAGGTGTGGTCTCACCAAGGCCCTGTATAACTGTAGTAAGACATCCTTACTCCTGTACTCAAATCCTCTTGCAATGAAGGCCAGCATACCATTTGCCTTCCTAACTGCTTGCTGCACCTGCTTGTTTACATAGAATATACAGCACAGAAACAGGCCATTCGGCCCAACCAGTCCATGCCGGCGTTTATGCTCCACTCTCTTCTCCAGCCTCAACCTCCCTGGAGGCAATTTTAACCTTCCCTGTCCAGCGGAAACCTGCTGGTTGCACAGTTAAAATCACCCAGGTTACTGACCTTATCTCAAGCTGCTGGGGGCTGGCCATTCCCAATTTTAACCTGCTCTACTGTGCAGGCGACAAGGAAACCTGCCCAAAGCCGGCAGGGCCCTTTATTACACATGCATGTCGGGTCCCGATGACATCACCGGGGCCCGCCCTGCAATTTTAACTCGACAGCCTGGACGGGAAAGGAAAGGAATGGATTGCATTTACATAGTGCCTTTCACAAACTCAGGACGTCCCAAAGCGCTTTGCAAGCAATGAAGTAATTTGAAGTGCTGTCCCTGTTGTAACATAGGAAATGTGGCACCCATTTTGTACACAGAAAGGTCCCATGAGCAGCATTGAGATTGTGACCAGATAATCAGTTTTTGTGGTGTTGGTTGAGGTATAAATATTGGCCAGGACACCGGGGAGAACTCCCCCTGCTCTTCTTCAAATAGCGTCATGGGATCTTTTATGTCCACCTGAGGGAGCAGGCTTTGGTTTAACGTCTCATCAGAAAGACGGCACCTCCGACAGTGCAGCACTCCCTCAGCACTAGATTAGTGTGAGCCTACATTACGTGTTTAGCTCTCTGGAGTGGGATTTGCACCCACAACCTTCTGGGTCAGAGTGTGATCACTAAGCTAAAGCTGACACTGCAGTGGTTTCCCTGCCAGATGAAGATAGTGGGGAAGAGGATCGGGCCAGGAGAGGCACAAACAGGTAAGTTTTTTTGCTTTCCTTGTGGAGCCAGGAGGAACAGGAATGCTTCTCCGTGCCCAGCAATGAAAGCTTAGGCCTCCACTGCTGCGGACTTGCTCGCCCTTCCCGATCACGAAAACCCCACCAGATAGCCCCGGCAGCCGATCCTGCAACCTGCCTGGTGTCATCAAGCTTCCAGCTGGCTTCGCAACCGGAACCGTTTAAATGAGGCCTACGAGTTAAAATAGCCTGGGCCCCATTTTTGGAGCAGTGGGTGAATTTCCAATTCACCATCTTCCCAAGACACGGCCTGAAATAGAATTGGGGTCCCCATGCCATAGACCATCTCTCATTGAAAGAGCAGACAGGTAACCTGCTTGGGCCCCGATTTTAACTCCAGGTGGATTCCCCACTCAGTTCTGAGTTAAAATTACAGTCGGGTCTCAATGATGTCATTGGGCTGCAACACGCACATGTAAAGAAGGATCCCGTTGGCTCCGGGCGGGTGCCCTTGCTGCCTGCTCAGGAAGAGCAGATTAAAATTGCAGATGTTGCGATCATGGCGGCTTTCAGACAGGTCAGAGCCAGGGCGATTTTAACTGCCCACCCACCAGGTTTCTGCTGAGCGAGTAGGGTTAAAATCACTCTAGATTTCTGCCAATACTGCTCTCTGTTTAGATACCAGGTGGTACAAGAGCATAGCCTGGGTTTTCTCTGCTTCCTATTTCCCCTCCTTCCTGTAGGCAACTGCCTGACCTCCACTCTCGGCAGTTTCCCAGGACAATATCACCATGTGGCCAATTCCAGCAGTAAATTAACATCTTACTTACTCCCTGCCACAGTGTGCTTGAATCCCAGCGGAATGTTCATGCAGTGAAAGGCGAAACCCTGTTCCAAAGCACGTTGGTCTGTCACTCAGATGTTGAATTTTGTGGTAGGAATCTATAGAAAGGATTACTCAACCAGCTGCCCTTGTGGAATCGGTACCAGCGTGCATACAATTTGCTGTATATGATGAATGAGAATCTCAGGAGGGTAGACACAGCTGGAATAAATGCTTTCCCTTTGCTAGATACCTGAGGAGAAACAGAGACGCGGTAATTTTTCCAAATATCTATCGATTCTATGAAAATTAAATGTAGAGTGTCAAACAAACTGTCTATCGAGCACAGCTAGTGCAACAAGGAGACAATCCAGTAACTAGTTGTTTAACTCCCCCTAGAGGTCACAGCCAAAACAGTATGTTACATGCAACTAGCAAGGCACTGAGGCAGATCTAGTTATAATGCAAAGTAGTTATTAGTTTCACGTTGATGCAAAATATGTATCAGGGGTGTTTACTAAACTGGCAACATGTTGCATTTAAACAAGAAGTACAAAACAGCCAAGGTAAAAGGGGAAAAAACCCTGAAAATGCTGGGAATTGGGAACAGTAACAGAGAATGTTGGAACATGCAACAGGTCTGTCATCATACGGATGTAATCCTGTTCTGCAATAAAATTCAGCATTAAATAAGCTCACACCGACTGCCTTCACACCAGCTACAGTATAACTGTAATCACGGCAAAGCGTAGTTTACAAAGATCTCGGACGGGTTCAACTCTTTAAACGATTTTGAAAATTTCCATCTCATTAAAGTTTCACTGCTGTCTGGAGATCAGTGTGTCAAAAGATATGTAGCCCATAATAAGAATTTTTGACTGGTGGTTCCCCGGTCTAATGACAAAGCCACATCAGAAAGGAACAGTTTTGCCAAAGTGATACACAGATACAAGCAAACAGTTTGAATCTAATCCAACCATTGAGAAGCCAAGGAGCAGGATTTTGCGCTGGAGTTACTCCAGAGGAATGTGGTGTGAATTCTTCACGAGTTGCTCCATCGACTCCTTGGTGTCTTCCATCACTTTTGGAACTTTCTGGTGGATGCGATTGGGAATGTACACTACATTTGTCCAAATATGGGCAAGCGTATGGTAAAGGTATGCAAGTAATGGCAATACTTTATCTGACATAATTACTGTCAATTTTGCCCCAGCAGCACTGGGTGTTCGGACTGCTGGGCATCCATAGTGCTAAGGTTTGCTATGGCTGCGGGGCAGGGTTTAATCGTTAAAGGACTGACTTAGCCAATGTAATCAATGAGAGGGCAATTATTGCACATGGTAAGGTAGCATTTAAACATAAAAAGGAAACAAATATTGAGATAGAATTTCTGTGAGAGTTCTCCAGATTGGCAGAAGATTGGCTGAAACCCTTTTATTTTACTTTATTTATGTTTGCAGATCGGAAGAACCCCTGTGGAAACCCCATTATCTTAATTTGGGTCAGCCCCAAGGTTTGTCAGGCACACTCAAGGTGGTGGTCGCCCGAAGACTGTTAAAGATATTTCTTGCCTGCTCATCGATGGGCTCCCAGGGGAAGGTTTGGGAGACCCCCACAATTTAAAAGATAGCCTGCTCCCTTGAAAATTGGTCAGCATCAGGGTGGATCATGGGAGGGGGGAGGGCGAACTTTCACCTTGACCAGGATGCGACAGAATGCTGCCAACATGGAAAATTCCGGGAAAGAAACATAGTAAAACAGGCATTGTAAGCAATGTTACACCTGTACAACTGGGAAAGGCATTGTTGTAATACTCCTATAGAACTGGGATAAATAATGCTATAATACGCCTGTGTAACTGGGATAAATAATGCTATAATACGCCTGTGTAACTGGGATAAATAATGTTATAATATCGCTGTATAACTGGGATAAATAATGTTATAATACGCCTGTGTAACTGGGATAAATAATGTTATAATATCGTTGTATAACTGGGATAAATAATGTTCTAATATCACTGTATAACTGGGATAAATAATGTTATAATATCGCTGTATAACTGGGATAAATAATGTTATAATACGCCTGTGTAACTGGGATAAATAATGTTATAATATCGCTGTATAACTGGGATAAACAATGTTATAATATCGCCTGTTTAACTGGGATAAATAATGTTCTAATATCGCTGTATAACTGGGATAAATAATGTTCTAATATCGCTGTATAACTGAGATAAATAATGTTATAATATCGCTGTATAACTGGGATAAATAACGTTATAATATCGCTGTATAACTGGGATAAACAATGTTATAATATCGCCTGTTTAACTGGGATAAATAATGTTCTAATATCGCTGTATAACTGGGATAAATAATGTTCTAATATCGCTGTATAACTGAGATAAATAATGTTATAATATCGCTGTATAACTGGGATAAATAATGTTATAATATCGCTGTTAAACTGGGATAAATAATGTTCTAATATCGCTGTATAACTGGGATAAATAATGTTATAATACGCCTGTGTAACTGGGATAAATAATGTTATAATATCGCTGTATAACTGGGATAAACAATGTTATAATATCGCCTGTTTAACTGGGATAAATAATGTTCTAATATCGCTGTATAACTGGGATAAATAATGTTCTAATATCGCTGTATAACTGAGATAAATAATGTTATAATATCGCTGTATAACTGGGATAAATAACGTTATAATATCGCTGTATAACTGGGATAAACAATGTTATAATATCGCCTGTTTAACTGGGATAAATAATGTTCTAATATCGCTGTATAACTGGGATAAATAATGTTCTAATATTGCTGTATAACTGAGATAAATAATGTTCTAATATCGCTGTATAACTGGGATAAATAATGTTATAATATCGCTGTTAAACTGGGATAAATAATGTTCTAATATCGCTGTATAACTGGGATAAATAATGTTATAATATCGCTGTATAACTGGGATAAATAATGTTATAATATCGCTGTATAACTGGGATAAATAATGTTATAATACGTCTGTATAACTGGGATGAGGAATGGTGAATTGTCGCATGATAATAGTATCATAGCCACTATTTGGGCCGTGGGCATTAATATATAGGATAAGGTGTTTGGCATCGCACATTGGTTGGACAGTCATAGGCTGAAATTGTTTCCTTTCATGAAATTGAGGAAGTTGTTGTAAAAGGCTTTCAAGGCCGCATATTCCATTAGTTGTGCATTACACCTGTGGTAATCCTCCTAGTCTGTAGAATTAGCAGCTTGCTCGTGGTTTTGCATGTTCCATTGAGAAGCTAATAAACTGCCGGAAAGAGCAGCAGTGACCTTCTTTGTACAATGGTGAACTGCTGCCTGACCATTATGAATTAAAGGCATCTGAGGCTGCATGATAAAATACACTGGCAAATAAGTTCAAGGGAGTGGTCACTTTCACCGCTACAGATAATACTGCCATCCACAAACTGATTGTGGATGATTGCATTGACACCCTGGCTTCGACTGAAACTTGGCTCGTGGGAATGCAGGGCCACATCTTGCTCCTCACTGAAGCTTCCTTGCCTGGCAATACTTTCCACCACCTGCCCCACACAAACCACCATGGTGGTGGTGCAGCCCTTATTACCAAGTCGTACAATAGTCTCTCTCCCTTCTCCTCTGTAAACTTCCCCTCTTTCAAGCACTTCATTTTGTTCCACCCCGCCTGACCTCTCTTTTCAAATCCTCGATGTTTACCGCTCCACCCCAAATTTCTTCCTGAGATTCCTTACTCCATCTCTGCATTGAAAGACTCGTCATCCTCGATTTCAATCTTCGGCTCTGCAGTCAGTGCCCTCTCTCCTCTGAATTCATTGCTGTCCAGTCCTCCTTAAATCTCTCCCTCTATATTGGCCCAGAAATTAAACATCGATGGTTCCCGCGGGGGTAAGGATTCCCCGCGATATCACACTCTGCGCCTACCTTTTTGCTCCGGGCCCACACAAACTTCAGTTTCAGGGCCTCTCCCTGTTGCAACCGTGCAGTGCTTGTGTGTCCCAGAGGCGCAATTAGTTTGTGCGAGCTCTGGGATCACATGATTCAGTTAGAGCCAATGGCAGCACACCATCTTTCATTCATAGTTTTGACAGCAAGGGCTGTCAAAGCTATGAATACTACAAGCCCCCAAAAGAACAGCTAAACCTCAATTAAATTAAAAAAAAAGCCATCACATTAATAAAATAACTATAGTTAAATAAATTAACCACTTTAAACAAAAAATTAAATTTTTGAAAAAATTTTAAATCTTTTTAAAAGTTATAAAAATAAACTTACCTTTCTTTAAAGTCTCTAAAAAAGATAAACCTGTTGAAATTTTTTTAAAATAACACTTAATTAACTACTTACCTTGTTAAAAGGGGGTCCTACGCCTGCTTTCTTTATGTGTAAAATCTTCATCACTTACCTGCGCGTTCAAACCTGAAAAAAAACCTAAGTGCACTGCGTGCGCACAACCTGTAGTGCGCACGTGGTTCACTTAGGAACCGCCCCCTTTGCAATACACGAAGTGCCGGTTTCCCGCGCATGCGCAGTGCATGCAGGAAACCGGCAATTCGGGACCTAATACGTGAGAGTACACAGTGCGTACTCTCGCGTATTAGGTCTAACTTTCGGGCCATTAACTCTCCTACCATATTCATGGCCACCCCCTTGAATTTGCCATCTCCCATGTATCTTTTCTCACTGTTTGATCCTGAGCTGGTAATTCGACCCCACAACCTCTCCATCACAAAGATGGCCTAATTATATCAATGATGTGGAGATGCCGGTGTTGGACTGGGGTGGACAAATGTGAGAAGTCGCACAGCACCAGGTTATAGTCCAACAGTTTTATTTGAAATCACAAGCTTTCGGAGCGCTGCTCCTTCGTCAGGTGAAGTGAAGAGATGCATATAGGCACAGCATATATAGTCAGAGAACACAGCCAGATGATTACAGTTAATCTTTCCAACTGCCCTTTATCACACCTTGGCAGAGAGATAATCACGGCAATCAAAGGTGTGGATGGTGTCCAAACAGGTCAGTCAGGAAAACATTACATCAAAGACAATGTGGTGGATGCTGGGGTCTGTATGGAAAACAAAAAACTTTTTTTGCTGGAAATCACAGCAGGTCCGGCCGCATCTGTGTAGAGAGAACAAGCCAACGACGACTCGAGTCTGGATGACTCTACGTCAGGTGGGGTTACATGCAGCGTGACATGAACCCAAGATCCCGGTTGAGGCCGTCCTCATGGGTGCGGAACTTGGCTATTAGTTTCTGCTCGACGATTTTGCGTTGTCGTGTGTCTCGAAGGACTATATATGCTGTGCCTATATGTATCTCTTCACTTCACCTGACGAAGGAGCAGCGCTCCGAAAGCTTTTGATTTCAAATAAAACTGTTGGACTATAACCTGGTGTTGTGCGACTTCTCCTAATTATATCAATGTCACATCACCCGGCTCCAATCCTACTGCAGCATATTTGCTGCTGAAACTCTCATCCACGCCTTTGTCACTTCCAGAGTTGACTATTCCGATGCTACCCCGGCCTCCAATTCCTCAGCCTCAGTAAACTTCACTTCATCCAAAACTCTGCTGTCGGTATCCTATCCTGCACCAAGTCTCGCTCACCCATCACCCCTGACCTCGCTGACCTACATTGGCTCCCGGTCCCCACCATGCCCCAAATTTAAAATTCTCACCCTCATGTTTAATTCCCTTTATGGCATTGCTGCTCCCTATCCCTGTAATCACCTCTAGTTCTACAAGCTCCCTGGAACTCTCTGTTCCTCTGACTCCTCCCCCTTGTGCATCCATCCCTCTCTTCACTCCACCATTGGTGGTCTTGTCTTCAGCCAGCTTGACCCCCATGCTCTGAAATTCCATTCCTAATCCACTCTCTTCCTTTAAGACCCTCCTTAAAATCAACCTCTTTGGCCAAGCTGTTGGCCCAGAAATTCGTCCGAATACGGGAGAGTACGCACTGTGTACTCACCCATATTCGGTCCCGAAGTGCCGGTTTCCTGCATGCACTGCGCATGCGCGGGAAACCGGCACTTCTGATATTGCGAAGGGGGCGGTTCCTAAGTGAACTGCGTGCGCACTACAGGCTGCGCGCACGCAGCACACTTAGTTTTTTTTTCAGGTTTGAACGCGCAGGTAAGTATTGAAGATTTTACACATGAAGAAAGGAGGCGTAAGACCCCCTTTTAACAAGGTAAGTAGTTAATTAAGTATTATTTTAAATTTTTTCAACAGGTTTATCTTTTTTAGAGACTTTAAAGAAAGGTAAGTTTATTTTTATAACTTTTAAAAAGAATTTAAATTTTTTCAAAAATTTAAATTTTTGTTTAAAGTGGTTAATTTATTTAACTATAGTTATTTTATTAATGTGATGGTTTTTAAAAAAATTTAATTGAGGTTTAGCTGTTCTTTTGGGGGCTTGTTGTATTCTTAGTTTTGACAGCTCTTCCTGTCAAAACTATGAATGAAAGATGGTGTGCTGCCATTGGCTCTAACTGGCCCACGTGATCCCAGAGGTCGCATCGAACTAACTGCGCCTCTGGGACACGCACACACTGCGCGCCGGCACCAGGGAGAGGCCCAGGAACTGAAGTTCGTGTGGGCCAAAACCATAAAGGCAGGCGCGGAGTGCGATATCGCGGGGGATCCTTACCCCCGCGGCAACCATCGAAGTCCAATTTCTGGGCCGTTATCAATCCTCTTCATATCTTCTTTTCTTGGCATCTATTTTAAAAATCTTATTACAGATCTGTGAAGTGCCTTGGGATATCATTCCACGTTAAATGTGCTATATATATGCAAGTGCTTGTTGTTATACAAAAGCAAAATACTGCGGATGCTGGAAATCTGAAATAAAAACAGAAAATGCTGGAAATACTCAGCAGGTCAGGCAGCATCTGTGGAGAGAGAAACAGAGTTAACGTTTCAGGTCGATGACCCTTCGTCAGAACTGGAAAAAGTTGGAGATGGAAGAGGTTTTTAAGCAAGTGTAGGGGCAGGGAAAGGGGGGAGGGGAGGAAAGAACAAAAGGGAAGGTCTGTGATAGGATGCAGATTAAGAGACAAAAGGGATGATGGTGCGAGGCAAAAGGAGATGGTAATGGGACAAGTTAAGAAACAAAAGATGACTCTAGATGAAGTGTAAATGGCAGAATGAAAGACAGCTGCCATGTGAGAGAGAGAGAAAAAAAATGAAAAACAAAGATGGGGCAGAGGTTATGGTCTGAAATTGTTGAACTCGATGTTGAGTCCAGAAGGCTGTTTCTCTCTCCACAGATGCTGCCTGACCTTTCTTGTTGTTATCCTTCGACTCATCTGAGTTTGCACTTGGAGTTGTGAATAATTATGCTAATGAGCTTGAACCAGATTCAGACGGGTCTATGAGACTGACTTTCATCATTTTCAAAACTCAAACAATTACCTGACCAACTCAGGACTCCAAGCCTGCTGTTGTGGATTTCTGGTCCAAGCGCCTAATGGGGGTGATAGCCCACCTGAAGAACTCAGAAATCTACCACTGTGTGTGTGTAATATACCAACCTTATTGAATTCTTTTAAAAAGTAACAGGAAGAGTAGACAAGGGTAATGCAGTGGTTATAATATACTTAGATTTTCAAAAGGCCTTCAATAAGGTACCGCATAGTAAACGTATGACTAAGGTCAGACCATGTAGAGTCAGGGGACAAGTAGCAGAATGGATAGCAAATTGGCTATAAAACAGAAAACAGAGAGCAGGGTTGCGAAATTCGGCTCCGCAGCGCCCAAAATGGGGACCGTGCCACGCGTGCACACTTCTGGTGCGGGCCACACCGGACGCCATTTTGGTGAGGTCGCTTGCACAGGTGCTGGGAGTGCGCATCGGAAGTATGCAGAGTTCACAGGTCGTGACATCAGTCAGCGTGTAACACTGATTTGACTCCAGAGCTGCCATTTTCGACCTCATTGATCGAGCCGACCATTGGGGTCCTTAAACAAGGCTTCCACTGCCTGGATTACTCAGGAGGAGCCCAGCCGTACTCACCAGAGCACGTCTCGTGATTTGTCGTGGTCTGCAGAATGCTGCACAACTTCGCCATCGTGAGGGCAAAGCCCTTGCCACCAGGTATATGACGAAGAGCTGAGGAGGTGGAGGAGGAGGAAGAGGAGGAAAAGGAGGAGGAGGAGGACGGGATGAGACAACCAAGATAGCCCCTTTCTGGCCGGGCTGCCCATGATCAACTGATCTGACTGCAGTACCAGTAAATGCAACCCCAATTCCACATTCACCCACAGTCCCACACCTTACCTTCCCTCTGTTATGGACCATCACAGTGTCCTCTTGGCCACAATGCTACAATAAAAGCCGCCACAAAACAAAACATTCCAAACCAACTTTATACATCAATCCATCCAATATTACATAACATAGTCAACTAATCACCGTTGTGCATTCCCTTAGTGCCTATCTTTGCCTATCCACATGCTCCTACGTAGTGCTACCCCAGTGGCTGCAGCATGGCTGGTGGAAGGCTGCTGACTTTCAGTTGGGAAGACTGCAGATGGCCTTGCAGGACGACCTCGAGCAGCTCTGGGCCTAGAAGGCCCAGCTGCGGACTGTACCAATTCGGCATGGGCGGCAGCAGTCTGGGCTGGCTGGCTGACAGGCAACAGCAAGGGCACTGGCAGGGTGGCAGTGGTGGGAACACGAATGCTGTTATCCTGAGAGAGGACAGCAGGTTCCTGCCCTACATGGCCACTACCCCTGGACGGCACCTCAGGAATCCTAGTAATCAGTTGGAAGACAGATTGCTGGACTGCTGTGACACCCTACAAGCCCCTTTGAACACTGGTATCCGCAGCTATGATGGCAGCAGTCTGTGCTTGCATGTGCTTGCAGTCTGAGCTTCCACTGCAGCACCAGATGTTGGGTGGCTTCTGCTTGTGCTGCAATGGAAGCTGAGACATCGGCCATCAGACGTTGCCTCATGGTTGGGTCCACAAGTGCGTTAATGAAGTTGGCCGTCACTTCCATGCTGGAAAGGATGGGCTCCAAGCTCTGAGCAAAGCCCTGTGCAAGGTTGGTGCCGGACTCCTCAATGCTCCTTGACATTGAACTTAAGCTTTCTGGCAGGCCTGCTGATGCACCAAGCATTTCATTGTGCATACCCATCAGCCTTCTTCTGTAGGCTGCCCCATCTAAGTCCTCATCTGAGTCCTGTGCAGCAGAACTCGTGTGCGACCTCGCCCTCTGAGGATCTGGCTCCTGCACTACCCTTTCCCTTTGCTCTGGCTGCAGCCCACTCGTGCCTGGTGTCTCACCATGTGCTGATCCTGCGTCTAACCTATTCTCTAAACTACACAGAATGTCAGTATCTGAGATGGCTGCGAGTGTGAAATTGAATGACGATGCTGTGTCTTCCTCTTGCCCTTCCTGCTCCTCCACCATTGCCTGGCCTGGTTGCAGTTCATGTCTATCTGAAAGGAGAAAGGCACAAGGGTAGGGTTTTGGTGAGGGGACGGGGTGAAAGCAAGAGGTGCATGCTTACACCACCTGCAGCTTGTAAATCAGAACAGATTGTGGGATGAGGGGGAAGAGGGCTATGAGAAGCAGGATTAGGTATGAGGATACTGTCATCTTGTATTGTTTCAGTCCTGGGCTCAGCGATGGCCGTTCCAATTATCTCCAACACCGTGTTCTCCATGGGAGTTCGGTCATGCAGGTGTGCCTGTCCCCTGCCGGTTAGGTCCTGCTGCTGCCGATTGGGCGCCACCTTGTCCTGCAAGAGAACGGGAAGTGTGTCAGTGAGTGTAGTGCAATGTGTTTGGGTGAAGTGTGTGTCAGTGAGTGTGGTGCAATGTGTTTGGGTGAAGTGTGTCAGTGAGTGTGGTGTAATGTGTTTGGGTGAAGTGTGTCAGTGAGTGTGGTGTAATGTGTTTGGGTGAAGTGTGTCAGTGAGTGTGGTGCAATGTGTTTGGGTGATGTGTGTGTCAGTGAGTGTGGTGCAATGTGTTTGGGTGATGTGTGTGTCAGTGAATGTGGTGCAATGTGTTTGGGTGAAGTGTGTCAGTGAGTGTGGTGCAATGTGTTTGGGTGATGTGTGTCAGTGAGTGTGGTGCAATGTGTTTGGGTGAAGTGTGTCAGTGAGTGTGGTGCAATGTGTTTGGGTGAAGTGTGTCAGTGAGTGCGGTGCAATGTGTTTGGGTGAAGTATGTCAGTGAGTGTGGTGCAATGTGTTTGGGTGATGTACCTGTCATGGTTGAATAGCTGACAGTGTGTGCAAGCTGTGAGATGTGGGTGTGAGGCTTGCAGCAGTGGTAAGTGTGTGCGGGTGAGGTGAAGCTATGAATGTGAGGTATGAGTCGTGTTTGGTAGAGATTGTTGGTAGGTGAGTGATGGGGGTGTGTTGCATTGAACAGTGTGTGAGGCAGGAGGTGCAGATGGTGGGATATGGTATTTGAAGATGAATTCACTGACCTTGACCACTCGTGTGAGGTCATTAAACTTCTTCCTGCACTGCTTCCAGGTCCTTGGGGCTGCACTGCTTGCATTGACAGTGACGGTTATCTTCTCCCATTCCCTTCTCAGCGTGTGTCTGGAGGGCCTCCTGCCCCCCTGTGGATAGAGGACACCTGTCCTCCTGTCCACCTCCTGTACCAGGGCCTCCAGTGCAGCATCAGAAAACCTGGGATCCTTCTCTCTGCCATGTTGCAACATCTTCACTCTTCCTGTAGGTCACACACTCCTCTACAATGACTCCCAGTACCTGCTACAGCCAGAATGCACCCCCCCCCTCTTTACGAGGTGCAGGCTGGCTTTAAGAAGTGCAGGCTAGCTTTAATTGGTGCTAGCCTCGCACGAACTTGGGTCCCCTGCTGAGGGGGTGCAGCCACTCAACAGCACATTTAGCGCTGGGCTGTCTGCTGCTGTTGTTTAGATTAACAGGCAGCACCAAGTTAGCGTACTGCCTGCATCGGGAGGAATGGGCGTGGGGTAGTCGCACATTGCCATACCCATGCCCGTTTCTGGGTCTCAACCAAGTTCTAGGCCTAGGGGTTAAAGGTAGTTACTCAGACTGATGGAAGGTGGGAAGTGATGTTCCACAGGGATCGGTGCTGGGACCACTGTTGGTCACCATTTATATAAATGATTTGGACTCGGGAATCAGGAATACAAAACAAAATGTGAGGTTTGCACCAAATTGGGGAGTATAGTTAATAGTGAGGAAGTCTGCGATAAAATAAGACATTAACAAATTTGCAGAATGGGCATGTAAATGGCCAATGAATTTCAATTTATATAGGCGCGAGATGGTGCATCTTGGTAGAAGTAAGGAGGCCACCACTCCATGGAAAATCAGATTCTAAATGGGGTAGAGGAGAAAAGGGATCTAGGGGTACAGATTCACAAATCACTAAACGTAGCAATGCAGGTTAACAAAGCCATAAACAAAGCACTGGGGACCATTTCCAGAGGGATAGAATTCAAAAGCAGAAAGGTTCTGTTAAACATTAGTCGAGCCTTGATTAGACCACACTTGGAGTTACCGTGCACAGTTCTGGTCTCTATAATAGAGAAACCATATTAAAGGCACTGGAGCAGGTACAAAAAAGATTTACAAGGATGATTCCAGAACTGAGAGGTTCTAACTATCTGGAAAGACTGAACAGGCGGGGGCTCTTTTCTCTAGAAAAAAAGAAGGCTGAGAGGTGGCCTGATCGAGGATTTTAAAATGATGAAAGGGTTTGATAGGGTAGACGTAGAGAAAATGTTTCCACTTGTGGGGGAGACCAGAACTAGAGACCATACAGGAGAATACAAGAGAAACCTTTTTACTGAGAGCGTGGCGAGGCTACCACATGGAGTCATTGAGGTGAAGAGCATAGATGCATTTAAGGGAAAACTAGATGAAGGAGAAATGAATCGAAGGATATGCTGATAGGGTGAGATGAAGAGAGGTGGGAGGAGGCTCGTGTGGAGCATAAACATCGGCACGGAATAGTTGGGCCGAATGGCCTCTTACTGTGCTGTAACTTCTATGTAATATATGTATATATATATATTATATCTACATGTTTACATATGTGCATATATACACATATGTATAATATATGCCCGTACATATATAAAATATATACAGATACATATAAAGAAAGAAAGACTTGCATTTATATAGCGCCTTCCACGACCACCTCGAAGCGCTTTACAGCCAATGAAGTATTTTTGAACTGTTGGAATCATGGCAGCCAATTTGCGCACAGCAAGCTCCCACAAACAGCAATGTGATAATGACCAGATAATCTGTTATGTTGGTTGAGGGATAAATATTGGCCAGTACACTGAGGATAACTCCCCTGCTCTTCTTCAAAATAGTGGCCGTGGGATCTTTTACGCCCTCCTGAGAGAGCAGACGGGGCCTCGGTTTAACGTCCCATCCGAAAGACGGCACCTCGACAGTGCAGCACTCCCTCAGTACTGGCACTGGAGTGTCAGCCTAGTTTTTCATGGGCTCAAGTCTCTGGGGTGGGATTTGAACCCCACAATTTTCTGACCCAGAGCTCAGAGGGGAGTGTGCTACCCACTGAGCCACAGCTGACACTGTCAGGGAACAAAGAGCAAAGTATGGCTCATCCCCATGGCACCCGACTCTTGAGTTGTGAAGAAATCGGAAAGGAAGTCGCACTCAGTCGTCTGTCATGGCTGCTAAAAGGGGGCAGTGTCATCAGTGTGCCGACCGCACTCTGCAGCAGAAACGTTAACTCCTCATTCTCTTGCACTTTCTTTCTCTCTCCAATAGATGGCGAACCACTCTAACATTTCCAAATCCAGATCTCGAGTTATTTTGTGAAGAATAATTTTGACAAAGCAACTTAGCTAAACACGCAAGATGACTTCATTAATCAGAACATTAAGTGCAAACAGTCTTTATTTCTTGTGTTTTCATTGTTAAATACTGGACGATATAAACTTTTCTCATTGTTAAATACTGGACGATATAAACTTTTCTCATTGTTAAATACTGGACGATATAAACTTTTCTCATTGTTAAATACTGGCTGATACAAATGTGAAACTGATAACCTAGCCACTGCTGCCCAAGGTGCTAATTGATGAACATTGGTGAGGATGACTGAACTGAAGCTAATTTAATCAGGTTTTTCTCAGAATGGAGCGCTGGTAGGCCAAGCTAGGCCAGGACAAGGGCCTTCAGCTGTTAACTATTTTTGCCGTGCGGTAGGGGAAGGTGTCCACATCTCATGAACATAGAGAAAGAAGACTTTACTGTGAATGAAAAGCTCTGGAGCCTTGTGTGAGGTGAGAAGCTAAATCAGGAGGCCAGTCAGCCTCTATATGGCTTCATGTAACAAGTGAAACAATGCTACTGCAAATCCAAGGCTGTGGGCCCTGACAACATCCCGGCTGTCGTGCTGAAGACTTGTGCTCCAGAACTAGCCGCGCCTCTAGCCAAGCTGTTCCAGTACAGCTACAACACTGGCATCTACCCGACAATGTGGAAAACTGCTCAGGTATGTCCTGTCCACAAAAAGCAGGACAAATTCAATCCGGCCAATTACCGCCCCATCAGTCTACTCTCAATCATCAGCAAAGTGATGGAAGGTGTCGTCGACAGTGCTATCAAGTGGCACTTACTCACCAATAACCTGCTCACTGATGCTCAGTTCGGGTTCCGCCAGGACCACTCGGCTCCAGACCTCATTACAGCCTTGGTCCAAACATGGACAAAGGAGCTGAATTCTAGAGGTGAGGTGAGAGTGACTGCCCTTGACATCAAGGCAGCATTTGACCGAGTGTGGCATCAAGGAGCCCTAGTAGAACTGAAGTCAATGGGAATCGAGGGGAAAACTCTCCACTGGCTGGAGTCATACCTAGCACAAAGGAAGATGGTTGTGGTGATTGAAGGTCAATCATCACAGCCCCAGGACATCGCTGCAGGAGTTCCTCAGGACAGTGTCTTAGGCCCAACCATCTTCAGCTGCTTCATCAATGACCTTCCCTCCAACATAAAGTCAAAAATGGGGATGTTCGCTGATGACTGCACAGTGTTCAGTGCCATTTGCAACTCCTCAGATAATGAAGCAGTCCATGCCCGCATGCAACAAGACCTGGACGACATTCAGGCTTGGGCTGATAAGTGGCAAGTAACATTCACGTCACACAAGTGCCAGACAATGACTATCTCCAACAAGCGAGAGTCTAACCACCTTCCCTTGACATTCAATGGCATTACCATCGCCGAATCCCCCACCATCAACATCCTGGGGGTCACCATTGACCAGAAACTTAACTGGACCAGCCACATAAATACTGTGGCAACAAGAGCAGGTCAGAGGCTGGGTATTCTGCGGCGAGTGTCTCACCTCCTGACTCCCCAAAGCCTTTTCACCATCTACAAGGCACAAGTAAGGAGTGTGATGGAATACTCTCCACTTGCCTGGATGAGTGCAGCTCCAACAACACTCAAGAAGCTCGACACCATCCAGGACAAAGCAGCCCGCTTGATTGGCACCCCAACCACCACCTTAAACATTCACTCCCTCCATCACCGGTGCACCGTGGCTGCAGTGTGTACCATCTACAAGATGCACTGCAGCAACTCGCCAAGGCTCCTTCAGCAGCACCTCCCAAACCCACGACCTCTTCCACCTAGAAAGACAAAGGCAGCAGGTGCATGGGAACGCCACCAAGTTCCCCTCCAAGTCACACACTGTCCTGACTTGGAAGTATATCACCGATCCTTCATCGTCGCTGGGTCAAAATCCTGGAACTTCCTCCCTAACAGCACTGTGGGAGTACCTTCACCACACGGACTGCAGCGGTTCAAGAAGGCGGCTCACCACCACCTTCTCGAGGGCAACTAGGGATGGGCAATAAATGCTGGCCTTGCCAGCGATGCCCACATCCCGTGAATGAATAAAGAAAAATAAGGAGGGAGAATAGAGGGGGAATTATATTTATATTTTTAGTATTTTTTCCATCCATTGCTGCCACATGGCTGTGCTAGTGAGAGGAGGATGGACCCACTGCAGTCGCTGGGCACGGGCCCAGGTGTGCAGAACTGTGACCAGGTGTGAGGATCACAAGTTTGGGTGGTGGCTTTAGCCCCAGTGTCAAACAGGTGATAACGATCTCAGGGCTCAAGACCCAGGGCTGGACGGTGCGACATAGATACAGGGTGACCTGAAGAATTGTGGGCATGCACCCTGATATGAATCTTGTCATTCATGTGGAAATGACTTATGAAATAATACTGGGCGGCCTGCTGGTGGCGCTGTCCAGTGAGAGTATAAATACTCGGGCATGGGCCCAGCTTGCTCAGGACATTCTTTAACAGGAACTAGTGAAGGACACAACTAGATCTCCATGTTGTAAAACAGTTGATTAAAGCTTTGTTTAACGCTTAGACCAAGTGCCTAGTAGTTTTCTAACGTCACACCCTATGGTCTCTCATCCATTAATGGGGATTCACAATACCGTTGCCAGATAAGATGGTTCCCCCCCCACCCCACCCCCAAATACTAAAGTCAACTTTTTATCTGTAAAGCAGCGGGATCAGAACTTGGAGAGCCAGCTGCATCACCTTAAAGCTGCCTCTCCCACTCTATAGCAGCAGCTCGCTCTGCTCTTGCTACCTCAGCTTGATGACTCGGCCTGCTGCACTCCCTCTTGTTCCAGCTTGAGGCCTCCGCCTTATTTACCTCATCTCCTTTACTCTTTTCGACTTTGGTGATGCCCTGCAGGACAGGACAGGCCTCGGCCCTTCACCTTGCTTTGTCAATGAAAGAAATGCCTACTTATTAGTGTGAGCCTGACACTTTAAGGTAAATTTCACAAATGCACACTCCTGGCATGGAGCCTCACCTGCTGAGGCTGCACTTGGAAGAATTGTGGGCAGGCACCCGATGATCTCTCGTCCATTCATGGTCAGAAAGCATTGGGAAGTCTCCACTTGTTACAGTTCTTCCTTTAATTTGGTTAAATGTGAGAAGTCGCACAACACCAGGTTATAGTCCAACAGCTTTATTTGAAATCACAAGCTTTCGGAGCGCTGCTCCTTCGTCAGGTGAAGTGAAGAGATGCATATAGGCACAGCATATATAGTCAGAGAACACTGCCAGATGATTACAGTTAATCTTTCTAACTGCCCTTTATCACACCTCGGCAGAGAGATAATCACGGCAATCAAAGGTGTGGATGGTGTCCAAACAGGTCAGTCAGGAAAACATTACATCAAAAATTTAATTTGGTTGATGACGCAACGGTAGATGTGAACAAAGCCTGCCAGCCAAGTTAATCTGATATCATGCAATGGATGCTCAGACCTTCTCAGGCTTGCACATACACAGACACGCTCTCCATCTTGGAGTGAAGCAGAGTTGGGAATTTGCTTCAGGAGGTTAGATATTCCAACAACTTGTGCTGTACTAGACTCATACCTGCTATCTGCCAGTTTAAGCATAGAGTGCTGGGTTTTCCTTTTAGAGATGGAGTAGAGGTAGTGGGTGGGGCTTCCAATACGCCCTGCATCTCTGCCCAACCCGACCCATTCTAACATACACAGTGGGCCAGATGGGATTCCCACTGCCAGCGCAAAGGAGGGACATCCAGCAGCGCTACAGTGGAGATACTGCTGCAGTGCCTGAAGAAGCAGAATGAATGTTAAATGGGCAGGAGAGGTCGGAAGTAGCTGCAGCTTTTCTAGACCTAGGCAGAGACAGATGGCCAGACTGGGGGGAGAGGAGGCCTCTACTCGGCACCTCTTCCTTCATCGGAAGAAATTGAAGTCATTACTGCTGCAACCCTGTACTTACCGCCATCCTCCACCAGGCAGTCGCAGAGAGTGGTGGTAATTGGGGCAGACGGGAGACATCATGTGGCAAAAGGTGGTCCTGCCAGGGACAGGGGGAGGTAAATCAAAACTGGGGCAGATCATTTAATGTCTTAGCTGAAAGATGGCACCTCTGACAGTGCAGCACTCCCTCAGTACTGCACTGGGTGTGTCAGAGTAGATTATGTGCTTAAGTCCCTGGCGTGAGACTTGAACCCACAACCTTCTCACTCAGAGGTGAGAGTGCTGCCCACTGAGCCAAGAGTTGACGCTTGAGGAAGCCTGAATGAGGAGAAGGAAGTGGAGATGTCAGTCAAGGAGCAGAATCTTGTTATTCAGAGGACCCATTGATGTCCTCTTCCAGCCGCTGAGCCCAGGGATAGAGACTCAAGTCTCAGTACAATTTCACTAATGAGTGATATGACCGGGGCTACAGACACCTTGGGCTCCAAAATACAATAGTCTCTGATACCATTTGAACACGGGTGAGGGAATTGATTCAAAAAACCTTAATGCACAACTTCATCGCTACCCAGTGATCTGTGCCCAACAACAGAGGAATGGTAGGAGTTGGAACGGATGCCGGAGCTGTCTCTCAGGTCGATGCCACTACCTTTGTACATAAAAGCCCTGCGGAAATGACTCACAATATCCCAGATAGCATGCAGGCCAGGCGGGCCACCACAGCAGTTTAAAAAAAAATTGTTTATGGGATGTGGGCGTCGCTGGTAAGGCCAGCATTTATTGCCCATCCCTAATTGCCCTTGAGAAGGTGGTGGTGAGCCGCCTTCTTGAACCGCTGCAGTCCGTGTGGTGAAGGTGCTCCCACAGTGCTGTTAGGGAGGGAGTTCCAGGATTTTGACCCAGCAACGATGAAGGATCGGCCGATATATTTCCAAGTCAGAATGGTGTGTGACTTGGAGGGGAACTTGCAGGTGGTGGTGTTCCCATGCACCTGCTGCCCTTGTCCTTCTAGTTGGTAGAGGTCGCGGGTTTGGGAGGTGCTGCCGAAGAAGCCTTGGCGAGTTGCTGCTGTGCATCTTGTAGATGGTGCACACTGCAGCCACGGTGCGCCGGTGGTGGAGGGAGTGAATGTTTAAGGTGGTGGATGGGGTGCCAATCAAGCGGGCTGCTTTGTCCTGGATGGTGTCGAGCTTCTTGAGTGTTGTTGGAGCTGCGCTCATCCAGGCAAGAGGAGAGTATTCCAACACAGTTGCGGGGACATCCCATGACCTGGGACAAGGAGCTACTGGATTTCCTCCATTCTGAAAGGCAAGCACCAATGACCATCAGCCAACCACCACACCTCCTCCTCCCACTGAGGAATCGCTGAGATGGAACACTAGGTTAAGGAGTAGGAAACACACCCTTTGCACTTTCACAAAGGAGAAACACTGGGGTAAGACACATTAGCATATATGCACCTTATAGCATTATGGAAAAATAAATAGCTTTATTTTACTTAACTGTGTCTTTAGAGTTCACTTGGGATTAGGGAATAAGACAGAAATACAGGAATGGATTGGTAACCATGATGGTCAATGTAGGGTAGAACATGGGAAGTGTGGTCCACTTTGTTAGGCAAATATCGTCGAATCATACAGTACAGGAAGAGGCCATTCGCCCCATCGTGCCTGTGCCAGTTCTCTGAAAGAGCCACCAATCAGTCCCACTCCCCGACTCTTTCCTCATAGCCCTGCAAAATGTTTCCTTTTTAAGTAAAGATCCAATTCCCTTCTGAAATTTAGTATTGGATGTGCTTCCATCACCCTTTTACGCAATGCATTCCAGATCATAATAACTCACCAAGTAAAGAAACACTCCTCATCTCCCCTTGCCAATTACCTTCAATCTGTGTCCTCTGGTTACTGACCTTCCTGCCAGTGGAAACAGACTCTCCCTATTTACTCTATCAAAACACTTCAATTAAATCTCCTCTTAACCTTCTCTGCTCTAAGGGGAACAACGCCAGTTTCTCTAGTCTCTCCAGATAACTGACGTCTTTCATCCCTGGTACCATTCTAGTAAATCAACCTCCGCACCCTCTCTAAGGCCTTGACATCCTTCCTAAAGTGTGGTGCCCAGAATCGGACACAATACTCCATCTTTCAGATGAGAGGTTAAACCGAGGCCCCGTCTGCTCTCTCAGGTGGACATAAAAGATCCCACGGCACTATTTCGAAGAAGAGCAGGGGAGTTATCCCCGGTGTCCTGGCCAATATTTTTCCCTCAACCAACATCACTAAAACAGATGATCTGGCCATTATCACATTGCTGTTTGTGGGAGCTTGCTGTGCGCAAATTGGCTGCCGCGTTTCCCACATTACAACAGTGACTACACTCCAAAAGTACTTCATTGGCTGTAAAAAGCGCTATGAGACGTCCGGTGGTCGTGAAAGGCGCTATAGAAATGTAAATCTTTCTTTCTTTCTAAGGTCTAACCAGTGATTTATAAAGGTTTACCATAACTTCCTTGCTTTTGTATTCTATGCCTCTATTTATAATTCAAGGATACTGTATGCTTTTTTAACTGCATTATCAACTTGCCTAGCCACTTTCAAAGATTTATGTATGCGCACCCCCCAGGTATGTCTGTTCCAGCACCCCATTTAGTTTATAACCAGGGCTGGAGAGGATATCCCCTGAGGAGCTGTTCATCCAGTCTTTCTGTTCCTTCAAATACAATCATGGATTGCCGTAAACTGAAGGAGTTGTGGCAGTTATCAGGGTGGCAGGCACAGACATGGAGAACATTGTGACTGTGGTCAAACATTAGCTGCATGTTAGTGGAGTGAAACCACTTTCTGTTCATGCAGGATTGGGAATTTTGGTCATCCAGGTGCCACTGATAATGCCTTGCACTTTGGAGAAACCTGCAACTTGGGAAAAATGCAGTGCTCCCTTGGGTACTGGCTGCTTTCCATGCGGAAAGTAATGAAAAGGTTAAGGCATCCACCACTTGCCTTATGAATCGGAGCTCTGGTGCTTGCAAAGTTTGGCGTATATGCCCTGCTTGTTTTCAAATCCCTCCATGGCCTCGCCCCTCCCTATCTCTGTAATCTCCTCCAGCCCCACAACCCCCTGAGATATCTGTGCTCCTCTAATTCTGCCCTCTTGAGCATCCCTGATTATAATCGCTCCACCATTGGTGGCCGTGCCTTCTGTTGCCTCGGCCCTAAGCTCTGGAATTCCCTGCCTAAACCTCTCTACCTCGCTACCTCTCTTTCCTCCTTTAAGACGCTCCTTAAAACCTACCTCTTTGACCAAGCTTTTGGTCACCTGCCCTAATTTATCCTTATGTGGCTCGGTGTCAAATTTGTTGTCTTAAAATACTCCTGTGCAGCGCCTTGGGACGTTTTACTACGTTAAAGGTGCTATATAAATACAAGTTGTTGTTGTTGTTGCAATTGCTTGGAAAGATCCAGTAGTGTAGAAGTTTAAGCTTGTGGCCACTTTGACAGCTACTGGCAGAATTGTTTCTCTCCTGGAGCTTGTCTGAATGTCTGGTTCAAACAGATGTCATATATCTGCTACAATAGCAAAATACTGCGGATGCTGGAAATCCGAAATAACAACAGAAAACGCTGGAAAAACTCAGCAGGCCAGGCAGCATCCGTGGAGAACTGTCGAAAGGTCTTCGACCTGAAACGTTAACTCTGTTTCTCTCTCCACGGACGCTGCCTGGCCTGCTGAGTTTTTCCAGCGTTTTCTGTTGTTATTTTGTCATATATCTGTTGATTGCCACAGCATTGAAGGTGGACCTCCTCGAATATATGCGCCTTGGTCTGTAGACATGGATGGTTAGGTTATGGTAGGTGTGGCTAGACTGCTTGAAGTTTATATGCACCTTCCTCTCATTGGATTCCCCTCTTCCTTCTCCAAAACAAACAAATGCAGAGGTATACCCAATAGGGTGCCCCTCTTTAGAATTATAATTGTTACGAGTTAACTTGCAGTTGGCAACAAACCACAGATTTTAAAGGGAACCACAAATAAATCAAACTAAAACACAAATTAAACCAGCAGCAAAATAAGAACATAAGAACATAAGACGTAGGAGCAGGAGGAGGTCATTTGGCCCCTCGAGCCTGCTCCGCCATTCAATAAGATCATGGCTGATCTGATTTTGGCCTCAACTCCACTTCCCTGCCCGCTCCCCATAACCCTTGACTCCCTTATCGTTCAAAAATCTGTCTATCTCCACCTTAAATATATTCAATGACCCAGCCTCCACAGCTCTCTGGGGAAGAGAATTCCAAAGATTCACGACCCTCTGAGAGAAGAAATTCCTCCTCATTTCTGATTTAAATGGGTGCCCCCTTATTCTGAAATTATGCCCCCTAGTTCTAGATTCCCCCACGAGGGGAAACATCCTCTCTGCATCTACCCTGTCAAGCCCCTTCAGAATCTTATATGTTTCAATAAGATCCCCTCTCATTCTTCTAAACTCCAATGAGTATAGGCCCAACCTGCTCAACCTTTCTTCATAAGACAACCCCTTCATCTCAGGAATCAACCTTGTGAACCTTCTCTGAACTGCCTCCAATGCAAGCATATCCTTCCTTAAATAAGGAGACCAAAACTGTACGCAGTACTCCAGGTGTGGTCTCACCAACGCCCTGTACAGTTGTAACAGGACTTCCCTGCTTTTATACTCCATCCCCTTTGCAATGATTCAAAACATTGAAAAAAAGTGCATAAGTGAATACTGCAGCAAAACAAAGTTCCTCAGCTTGTGAAGGCACTTGGTTTGAATAGTGCAATATCCAAAATAGCTGAAGATGCCTTCAGTGTAGCCCTTTTCTTTTAAACGTGTGGTCAACAGCTTCAGCACATTTTGGCACTAAGCATCCTTAATGAATACAGTGCACAAAAAGTGCACTCACTTTCTCCATTAACTAACGTGGCCCTCTGCGGATTGGGTGGAAACTATTGGAGAACCTGACCTCTTAACTGGCAGACAACTGCTTTGCAATGTTGTCTCTCTCTCTTCCTTTGTCTGGCTGAAGCTTTCCTGCCTTCCTCCATTCTATCAGTACTCCTCTGAAAATCAGCCCGGTAACCTTAGGCAACTCACGTGAAATCATGCACACCCTCCCATTATTTTCAGTACATTATGACTGTCAGGGCTGCTAAACCACCCCACCTCCACTCGAATCCAATGTGTGGGTTTGTGGGATATACGGCACTTAGCCCTACAACCCTCTGGGATCTCTGCGCTCCTCCAATTCTGGCCTCTTGAGGATCCCCGATTTTCATTGCTCCACTATTGGTGGCCGTGCCTTCAGCTGCCTGGGCCCTAAACTCTGGAATTCCCTCCCTAAACCTCACCTCCTCTCTCTCACTCTTTCCTCCTTTAAGACACTCCTTCAAACCTACCTCCATCTGCCCTAATATCTCCTTATGTGGCTCGATGTCAAATTTTGTTTGATAACGCTCCTGAGAAGCGCCTTGGGACGTTTTACTATGTAAAAGGCGCTATACAAATACAAGTTGTTGTTGTTATCCAGCTTATTTGCATGCCACTCTCCAGACTTATTTAACCCATTATTGCTTCATAGATGATGACAGCTGCATAGTCGAGGGTGGAGAGATGTGACAAGGATGAGAATTGACAAGCTTAGCTGATAGTGCCACAAAAATGTCTTACCTTTTAACCTCTATGACCCAATTATCAACTGGGGTCTAAACCAGATCACTGATGGCACTTCAAGCTTCAGCAGTTTTTTTTCTCGGCTACTTTTGAAACATATTCAATCACTCCTTATTAAATTCAGAAGGCTGTATGAAAACACTGATGGGAGCATGGAAATGATGGTTGGTGTTGGCTCTAACTCCTGTGTTACTTTTGCAGTAACGATGAGTAATGTCAGGAATGTGGAGTCCCTCACCTTTCCTGTCCCTTTAATGCATGCGGTGAAATTGCTGCAGAGGGCATTCAGCTTCCATTCACTGCAAGACTGAAGAGTTTTCACAGTTGAGCTTGTTTTTGTCGGGATAATGTGGCAAGGCTCAAGCATAGTCAATGCGCTCCTAAATTTGGCAAGGCCGGCATTTATTGCCTATCCCTTAGTTACCCTTGAGAAGGTGGTGGTGGGCCTTCCTCTTGCACCACTGTGGTGAAGATACTCCCACAATGTTCTTTGGTAAGAAGTTCTAGGTCTAGAGATTTGGTTGCATGGTGCCCATTGTTTGGGTGATATGGGTGCCGAATTGCGACCAAAATGGCATTCGAGCAGCGTGCGCACACTTCTGGTGTGGACTGCGCCGGACGCCATCTTGGTGAGGGTGATAGGGCGGATGTTAGGAGCGTGCGCTCGAAGTACGGTAAGTAGGCAGATTGTGATGTCAAATCAGTGTGTAATGCTGTCATTTTTGTCATAATTACTGCAGCTAACACCCTCTCTTAACCTTGCATAGTTGAACATGTGTTCAGCAGCAATAAGCATTCCCTCCAGTGCTATTTAATGGGATCATCACCAACTTTCAGGCAACTTGCCTTTTGATTTCTACTGGTTCTGTGGAAATGCCTGGAGCTTTCTAGAGTTGTTTAAAGTTGGTGAGGTGACGAGGAGTGGTGCTGCAAGTGGAGAAGGCCTTGCTTCTGATTTCAAGGGTTCTGGTCAGGCCGCTTACTCCCAGTCATGGGGGCTCCAGTTGTCTCACCCCCTTGGCCTGCAGCACGACAGGGAGATGGAGCAGAGGCAGCGAAGAAGAGGACAAGCTGCTCACAGAGGGAGGAGGAGGGGGGGGAGAAGGGCTCTCAGCAGGAGACCTTACCCACCTTGGGTTGTCCAAAAGCAATTCTCTTATCTCAGCCTGAGCCAGGAGCAGTGTGTGAGGCATCGGCGCTTTATGAAGGAGGTGCTCACAGACCCCTGCCACCTCTTGCAACCAGACCTGCAGCCTCACACCAGGGCAAGGACAGCGCTGCCAGTGGCTGTGAAGGTGACCGTGGCCCTGAATTTCTTTGCGTCGGGATCCTTCCAGGCTGGAGCAGGCGACATCTGTAACATCTCACAGTTCGCCGTCCACTGCTGCATAAGAGAGGTGACAGATGCTCTTTATACCAGGAGAGGGGACTTCATTGTCTTCACTCTGACCAGAGAGAAGCAGGCGGAGCGTGCATGTGGCTTTGCCAGGATAGCGGACTTCCCCACGGTGCTGGGCACCATCGACTGCACGCACTTGGCTTTGTGGACACCGTATCTAAATGCTGAGATGTACCGCAACCGCAAAGGTTACCACGCACTGAATATGCAGTTGGTGTGCGACCATGCTCAGCATATCATGATGGTGAATGCCCGGTATCCTGGCAGCAGTCATGATGTTTTCATTCTTCGTCAGTCCGCTGTTCCCTCAGTCTTTCTGGCCGGGATATCCGGGATCGAATCATCCGCCTGAGGTACGAGTGACGCAACCCCAATTCCCCTTTCAACATTAGTCCCACACCTTACCTTCCCTCTGTTACTGACCATCACAGCGTCCTCTTGGCCACAATGTTGAAATAAAAGCCACCACAAAGCAAACTTTCCAATCAAACTTTATCCATCTCTCCATCCAATATTACATTAAAAAAATCAACTAATCACCCTTGTGCATTCCCTTCGTGACGGTCTTGCGTGTGCATTTGCTTATCCTAGTGCTCCTACGCAGTGCTACCCCAGTGACTGCAGCATGGCTGGTGGAAGGCTGCTGACTTTCAGTGGTGGAGACTGTAGATGGCCTTGGAGGACGACCTTGAGGAGCTGTGGGCCGAGTAAGCCCGGCTTTGGACTGCACCACCTCGGCATGGGCGGCAGCAGTCTGGGCTGGCTGGCTGACAGGCAACAGCAAGGGCACTGGCAGAGTGGCAGTGGTGGGAGTGGTGGGGGTTCAGTCTGAGCTTCCACTGCAGCATTCAGACGTTGAGTGGCTTCTGCTTGTGCTGCAGTGGAAGCTGAGACTTCAGCCATCATGATGGTTGAGTCCACAAGTGCATGAATGGATCCACGCTGGAAAGGATGGGCTCCAAGCTCTGCCCAAAGCCCTGTGCAAGGCTGGAGCTGGACTCCTCCATGCTCCTTGACATTGCATTCAGGTTTTCTGGCAGGCCTGCCAATGCACCAAGCATTTCATTGTGCATACCCATCAGCGTTCTACTGTAGGCCGCCCCATCGAATTCTTCATCTCAGTCATGTGCAGCAGAACTTGTGTGGGACCTCCCTCTCCGGGGAACTGTCACCTGAGCTACCCTTTCGCCCTGCCCTGGCTGCAGGCCACTTGTGCCCGGTGTCTCACCACGTGCAGATCCTGCGCATAACCTATCCTCTAAAGTACGCGGAGTGTCCGTATCTGAGCTGGTGGCTGGGAGTGTGAAATCGAGTGCCGATGTTCCTTCTTCTCCTTCACTCTCCTCTCCCTCTTCATGTTGAGCCACTGGCTGGGCAGGCTGGATTTGTTGGGTGTCTGAAATGAAAAATACACAAGGTGAGCAGTAGGCGGGAAAGCGAGAGGTGCGTGCTTGCACCATGTGCAGATTGTAAATCAGAAGAGATTGTGGGCTGAGGGGGAAGTGGGATGTGAGAAGGAGGGTAACGTATGAAGATACCGGCATCTTGTATTCCTTCAGCCCCGCCGCTGGCCACGGGCTCAGCCATGCCCCTGCCAAGAATGACCAGCACCGTCTCCTCCAAGGGGGTGAGATGATGCAGGAGAGCCTGTCCCCCGCCAGTTAAGATCTGTTGACGCCGGTTATGCACCACCTTTTCCTGCAGGAGAAAGGGAAGTGTGTCAGTGAGTGTGGCGCAATGTGGTTGGGTGATGTGCCTGCGTTTGGCTGAATAGTTGACAGTGTGTTCAAGCTGTGAGATGCGGGTGTGAGGCTTGCATCAGTGGTAAGTGTGTGTGGGTGAGGTGAAGATATGAGTGTGAGGTGTGATTTGAGTTTGGTAGAGATTGTTGGTAGGTGAGTGATGGGGGTGTGGTGCATTGAGCAGTTTGTGAGGTTAGTGGTGCAGATGGTGGGATATGGCATTTGAAGACGAATTCACCGACCTTGACCACTCGTGTGAAGTCATTAAACTTCTTCCTGCACTGATTCCAGGTTCTCGAGGCTATACTGCTAGCATTGACCACAGTGGCTATATGCTCTCGCTGCAGTCTGGTCTGTTGCCTGGAGTGCCTCTTTGCCCCCTGTAGATAGAGGACCTCTCTCCTAGAGTTGACCTCCTGGACCAAGGCATCCAGTGCTGCATCCGAGAACCGAGGCGCACGCTCCCTCCCCTGTTGTGCCATCATTAGAACTTCCAATGTCCTCCCAGCCACTTCAATCACCTGTTGCAGGCAGAAGACACCTCCCCTTTAAGAGGTGCAGACTTCCATTAAGTAGTGCAGGCTAGCTTTAATTGGAACTAGCCTTGCATGAACTTGGGCCCCCTGCCGAGCATTCAGCCGCTCAGCAGCTCGTTCAGCGCTCGGCTGAAGGCTACTATCGTGTTAATTATCAGGCAGCACGAACTTTGCCTGCTGCCTTCAGTCCTCCAAATGGGCCTGGGTTGCTCTCCGATAAAATTCTTCCTTTGACTTCCCACTGACTTCAGTTTTACGAGGGCTCTTCTTTGCCACACTCACTCAAATTCAGCCTTGATGTCAAGGGCAGTCACTCTCACGTCACCTCTGGATTTCAGTTCTTGTGTCCATGTTTGGACCAAGGTTATAATGAGGTCTGTAGCCGAGTGGTCCTGGCTGGACCCAAAATAAGTATCGGTGAGCAGGTTATTGGTGAGTAAGTGCCATCTGATACTACTGTTGATGACTGCTTCCATCATATTGTTGATGATTGGGTGTAGACTGATAGGGTGCTAATGGGTTGGATTGGATGTGTCTTGCTTCTTGTGGACAGGAAATACCTGCTCAATTTCACACATTGCCGGGTAGATGCCCTTATTTATTTATTTATTTAATTCATTTTTATGGGATGTGGGCGTCGCTGGCAAAGCCAGCATTTATTGCCCATCCCGAGTTGCCCTTGAGAAGGTGGTGGTGAGCTGCCTTCTTGAACCGCTGCAGTCCGTGCGGTGAAGGTACTCCCACAGTGCTGTTAGGGAGGGAGTTCCAGGATTTTGACCCAGCAACGATGACGGATCGGCGATATACTTCTAAGTTAGGATGATGTGTGACTTGGAGGGGAACTTGGAGGTGGTGGTGTTCCCATGCGCCTGCTGCCCTTGTCCTTCTAGGTGGAAGAGGTCGCAGGTTTGGGAGGTGCTGCCGAAGAAGCCTTGGCGAGTTGCTGCAGTGCATCTTGTAGATGGTACACACTGCAGCCATGGTACGCTGGTGGTGGAGGGAATGAATGTTTAAGGTGGTGGATGGGGTGCCAATCAAGCGGGCTGCTTTGTCCTGGATGGTGTCGAGCTTCTTGAGAGTTGTTGGAGCTGCACTCATCCAGGCAAGTGGAGAGTATTCCATCACACTCCTGACTTGTGCCTTGTAGATGGTAGAAAGGCTTTGGGGAGTCAGGAGGTGAGACATTCGCTGCAGAATACCTAGCCTCTGACCTGCTTTTGTTGCCACAGTATTTATGTGGCTGATCCAGTTAAGTTTCTGGTTAATATATCATGCATTGCAGCAAAGGCAGCATCCTACGTATCTGCAGTGACAGAATAAAAGTTGCATAATGGAGCTGAAATAAATGAAATCAATGAAGACACTGAAATCTGTCTGAAATGGGTATTGCATTCAGTGCCTCCCTCATAATTGACTTGGCTAAGGAGACCAGTGAGACTGGAGAAGGGCTGCCAACGATGTTAGGTAGTAGAGAAGATGTACAGCCCAGTCCTGCTGCTGCATTACCCTTTAGATCTAGTGTCCCAGGCTAGGAGGCTATTGTTTAGCAGAGAGGCTTTGACAGAGTTGTGCAATGTCCTAAAGGAAGACCTCCCAGACACAATCTAACTTTTGTGGCCGTCAAGATGAACGCAAAAGTCAACTTTTATGCATCCATCAGGCTGGCACTGGTCGGCCTGTTTGCGGCCCACAGATGCATGAAGGAGGTGACAGATACACTATCGGTTGGGCCTTCATCATATTCCAAAACATAAAATGCTGGAAATTCTCAATGGGAAAGTAGACAGGTTGATGTTTTGTGTGTGGATTCTTTACCATAACTGGAAGATATTGGCCCAAAAATTCATCCCGGTGCGCGAGAGTACGCACTGCGTACTCTCGCGTATTCCCTCTGCAATTGCCGGTTTTCTGCATGCCCTGCGCATGCGCTGAAAACCGGCAATTGCTCTTTTGAAAAGGGGGCGGTTCCTCGGTGCACCGCGTGCGCGCTACAGGCTGCGCGCACGCTGTGCACTTCATGCTTTGGACGCGCAGGTAAGTACTGAAGATTTTAGAAATGTAAAAAGGAGGAGTAAGACCCACTTTTAACAAGGTAAGTAGTGAATTAAGTATTTTTTTGAATTTTTTTTTACAGGTATATCTTTTTTAGAGACTTTAAAGACAGGTAAGTTTATTTTTATAACTTTTTAAAAGATTTTAAATTTTTTCAAAAATTTAATTTTTTATTTAAAATGGTTAACTTATTTAACTATACTTATTTTATTAATGTGATGGTTTTTTTTAAAATTTAATTGAGGTTTAGCTGTTATTTTGGGGGGCTGTAAGATTCATAGATTTCACAGCCGTGCTGTGAAACTTATGAATGGAAGATGGTGTGCTGCCATTGGCTCTAACTGAGTCACGTGATCCCACAGCTCGCACGAATTCACTACGCCGGTGGGATACGCAAGCACTGCCCGGCTGATGTCTGGAACATCAAGTTCGTGCGAGCTGGATCTGAAAAAGCACAAGCGAGGTGAGAGATCGCGGGGAAGGCTTACCCCCGCGGGAACAGAGCGAGATCAATTTCTGGGCCATTACAAATGAGCAGCATTTTAAAAAGGAACAAAACAAAGGGATGAGGGGGGAAAACCACACACACACTTAGGAGAGAAAAGCAAAACACTGCGGCTGCTGGAAATCTGAAATAAAAACAGAAAATGCCGGAAACACTCAGCAGGTCAGGCAGCATCTGTGGAGAGAGAAACAGAGTCAACGTTTCAGGTCAATGACTTGTCCAGTTCAGAACACAGATGAAAGGTCATTGACTTGAAACATTGGGCCGAAAATTGATCCCGGGACGCGAGAGTACGCACTGCGTACTCTCGCGTATTCCCACTCCAATTGCCGGTTTTCTGCATGCCCTGCGCATGCGCTGAAAACCGGCAATTGCTCTTCTGAAAAGGGGGCGGGGCCTGGGTGCATCGCGTGCGCGCTACAGGCTGCGCGCACGCTGTGCACTTCATGCTTTGGACGCGCAGGTAAGTAGGGAAGATTTTGGAAATATAAAAAGGAGGAGTAAGACCCGCTTTTAAGAAGGTAAGTAGTGAATTAAGTATTTTTTTGAATTTTTTTTTACAGGTATATCTTTTTTAGAGACTTTAAAGACAGGTAAGTTTATTTTTATAACTTTTTAAAAGATTTTAAATTTTTTCAAAAATTTAATTTTTTATTTAAAATGGTTAATTTAATTAACTATACTTATTTTATTAATGTGATGGGTTTTTTTTTAAATTTAATTGAGGTTTAGCTGTTATTTTGGGGGGGTGTAAGATTCATAGATTTCACAGCAGGTCTGTGAAACTTATGAATGGAAGATGGTGTGCTGCCATTGGCTCTAACTGAGTCACGTGATCCCACAGCTCGCACAAATTCACTACGCCGCTGGGATACGCAAGCCCAGCACAGCTGATGTCTGGAACATCAAGTTCGTGCGAGCTGGATCTGAAAAAGCACAAGCGAGGTGAGACATCGCGGGGAAGGCTTACCCCCGCGGGAACAGAGCGAGATCAATTTCTGGGCCATTAACTCTGTTTCTCTCTGGTGTCAGCTGTGGCTCAGTGGGCAGCACCCTCGTCTCTGAGTCAGAAGGCCGTGGGTTCTAAGTCCCACTCCAGAGACTTGAGCACAAAAATCTAGGCTGATACTCTAGTGCAGTGCTGAGGGAGTGCTGCACTGTCGGAGGTGCCGTCTTTCGGATGAGATGTTAAACCGAGGCCCCGTCTGCTCTCTCGGGTGGACATAAAAGATCCTGCGGCACTATTTCGAAGAGGAGCAGGGGAGTTATCCCCGGTGTCCTGGCCAATATTTATCCCTCAACCAACATAACAAAAACAGATTATCTGGTCATTATCACATTGCTGTTTGTGGGAGCTTGCTGTGCGCAAATTGGCTGCCTCGTTTCCCACATTACAGCAGTGGCTACACTCCAAAAGTACTTCATTGCCTGTGAAGCGCTTTGAGACGTCCGGTGGTCATGAAAGGCGCTATAGAAATGCAAGTATTTCTTTTTTCTCTACAGATGCTGCCTGACCTGCTGAGTATTTCCAGCATTTTCTGTTTTTACTGAAGACAGAAGTTTTGCATGCGTGTTTTTCTCCCCGTTCGCTTTAGTCTGTTCCTTTTTAAATGTTGTTCTGCTGTAACATCCTCCAGTTAAATGTCGAGCTTTCACCTGGAACTTTGGGGGGAATTTTAACCCCCCAAGGACGGGTGGGTTGGGGGGCGAGCGGGATGGTAACAATCCTAAAATTCTCAAACTCGACTCCAACCCACCTCAGCCTTTAATGGAGGCGGGTCAGACAACCAACGGCTCTCAGGAGGTGAGTTGGTCACTGAAAGCTTTTAAGCAGGCTGCGTGTCTCCATTTTAACAACATTTTTATTTTAATGCATGGAGGTAAAAAGAGGTGATAAGGGCCGGATCCATGAGGTAAGTGTCTTTATTGCACTGCTTGTGGGCCAGGAGGAGCAGGAGTTTTTCCTCAGGCCCAACACAGTTTTCCTCCACGCGATTGGACCCACGCGATCGGCCAACAACCCCGCGATGTCAGATTCACCCCACCCGATGGCTGAATCCCCCCCCGTGATGTCCGAATCTCCCCGCGATGTTCGAACCCCCCCGCGATTTCCAAACCCCCCTGCCATGTCCGAATCCTCCCGCCATGTCCGAATCCCGAATCCCCTCCTCCTGGAGACTGGAGAAGCTGGGATTGTTCTCCTTAGAGCAAAGAAGGCCAAGAGGAGATTTAATAGAGGTGTTCAAAATCATGAAGGATTTAGATGGGGTAAATAAAGAGAAACTGTTTCCAATGGCTGAAGGGTCGATAACCGGAGGGCTCAGATTTAAGGTGACTGGCAGAAGAACCAGAGGCGACAGGAGGAAACGGGTGGCTAGGATTTGGAATGCGCTGCATAATAGGGTGACGGATACAGAATCAATAGCAGCCTTCAAAAGGGAATTGAATAAATACTTGCAGGAGAAAAATTGGAAGGTATTATAGGGAACGAGCGAGGGAGTGGGACTAACTGGATCGCTCTTCGAAAGAGCTGGCGCAGACTCGATGGGCCGAATGGCCTCCTTCCTGTGCTGTACTATTCTATGATTCTATGATTCTATGGTGCGTTCAGTTACCATGGACAGATATCTCGCTATAGGAGTAGCGACAGGGCATGGCACAGCAGAATGACACTGGCATTTAGCAGTCACCAGCATTAGGGGAGTCACTGCAGCCAGAAAGATGGATGCAAAATATAATCATTGGCCGTTGAATCCAGTAAGTTCTGCAGTTACCTGCTGCAGCTTTCTAATCCACATATTTGTAATCAGGAACCTGCCAGCTGCTTTGTCTGTTTAATTGTGCCTCATAAATACAATCTGTTCACTTCAGTCTACTTTAGGTAAAATTATGCTTTCTTTTCAACACAGTAAAAAGAATGACAGAATGCGAGATATATTACAAGTGACATAATTTCTATTTAGTGAATGAGTGCCTGTATTTTTACAGTGTGTGTGATGCGAGTGTAATGTGTTTTTCTAAAGTGTCTTAATGTACTCTTTATGGCTTGTGAAATTCTGTGTACTGCTTAGCCTACTTACTCTACTGTTAAGTGTACCCCTAACTAAGGTGGTAGCAGTGCTCAAACATCTGGCAAGCTGTCTGGGGATTCAGAAGGCAGGCTACTTTGAATTGCAACTAACCCTAATACAACTGCATCAGTATCAGGAATGCTCTGTGCTATGAACCTCAGATACCATTGTTTTGTGAGACAATGCCATCAACTACTTGTTACATAATGGGCCAGAATTACTACTGATGTTACTGTCATGCAACAGCTTACGTGCTTCTCTATTTATACTACTGCTATGTATTCATTAATGATCCATCTGAGAATTCAACAATAGGCCTCAACAAAGTCTTTCAACTCATCCCTGTGTTTGTCAGTAAGCAACTTTGAAGCAAGTTGACTGGTTGTTGGATCTTGGATCACAAAGTGTCTAAAGTATCATTGGGAACATTTGTGTCCTAAAGGTTATAGGGGGAGAAATTGGGTGCCATTGCGCCTCCCGTTAACGCCTCCGGGGGCGTCAACAGGGCGCTACCGGCTTTGCGACCGGGCGCGGCGATAGTACCGACGGCCGCGAGATTGAGCTGGAGGTTGCGGTGGCAGTAACCTACTAGCGTCACGCTCTCCTGCGCCCGGAGATCGTGACGTCATCGGGGTGCACAGCGCCCCGGCTCAGAAATTCACTCTCGCCCCCTGCCTGAGCTGAGCGTCTGCCGTTGGCAACAACAGGTAGAGGAGGCGGTTTGCAGTCGGATGAGCGCTGGAGGAGTGCTATATAAAGGCGTCAACTTCTGGGGTTTTTTTTGGTCAGCAAACTATGCTGCCTTGTCAGTTTGACACAAGCAGACAGGTGTTTTGACCCATTTGACCGTTTTCAACTTGAAGGAATATTCTGGCTGAGAAAAATTTAGCACTTTCATCTGGGTTACATTTGATAGTGCAACATTTCCATCATTTAATGGGGGCTGTACTGGCACTGGACCTCGCCCTCCAGCGTCACCGTCCGAGGCAGTGGAGGCAGAAAGAAAGATTGCAAAACGTGGCCAGAGGAAGGAGGGCCAACATGGCTCTCAACAGGAGGCCTTACCCTCTCAGGGTATTCTGGGAGCACTTCTCCTACATTCATCTCTCAGAGGAGCAGTGCCTTAGAAGGCTCTGCTTCAGAAAGGAGGTGGTCACAGAGCTCTGCCACCTCCTGTAGCCAGACCTCCAGCCTCAGCTCAGGACCAGGACGTCTCTCTCAGTGGCAGTGAAGGTCACAGTTGCTCTCAGTTTCTATGCCAGTAGCACTTTCCAGGCTTCAACAGGGGATATTGCAAACATTTCGCAGTTCGCCGTCCATTGCTGCATCCGGGAGGTAACAGACGCTCTCTACAGAAGGAGAAGGGAGTACATCTCATTTCCCATGAAACATAGAAACATAGAAACATAGAAGATAGGAGCAGGAGTAGGCCATTCGGCCCCTCGAGCCTGCTCTGCCATTCGATGAGCTCATGGCTGTTCATCCAAATTCAGTACCCTGTCCCTGCCTTCTCCCCATATCCCTTGATCCCTTTAGCCTTAAGAAATGTATCTAACTCCTTCTTGAATATATTTACTGACTTGGCCTCAACTGCCTTCTGTGGTAGAGAATTCCACAGGTTCACTACTCTCTGGGTGAAGAAATTCCTCCTCATCTCAGTCCTAAATGGCTTACCCCTTATCTTTAGACTGTGACCTCTTGTTCTGGACTCCCCCGCCATCGGGAACATCCTTCCTGCATTCAGTCTGTCTAGCCCTGTTAGAATTTTATAAGTTTCTATGAGATCTCCTCTCATTCTTCTAAACTCCAGCGAGTATAAGCCCAATCGACCCAATCTCTCCTCGTACGTCATTCCTGCCATCCCAGGTATCAGTCTGGTGAATCTTCGCTGCACACCCTCCATGGCAAGAACATCCTTCCTCAGATAAGGCGACCAAAACTGCACACAATACTCAAGGTGTGGTCTCACCAAGGTCCTGTACAGCTGCAGCAAGACATCCTTGTTCCTGTACTCAAACCCTCTCGCTACGAAGGCCAACATACCATTTGCCTTCTTAACCGCCTGCTGTACCTGCATGCTTACCTTCAGCAACTGGTGCACAAGGACACCCAGGTATCGTTGCACTTCCCCTTCTCCCGATCTATTGCCATTCAGATAATAATCTGCCTTTCTGTTTTTGCCACCAAAGTGGATAACCTCGCATTTATCCACATTATACTGCATCTGCCAGGCTTCTGCCCAATCACCCAACCTGTCCAAATCATACTGGAGTTTCTCGGCATCCTCCTCGCAGCACACATGCCCACCCAGCTTTGTGTCATCTGCAAACTTGGAGATATTACATCTAGTTCCCTCATCTAGATCATTAATATATATAGTGAATAGCTGGGGTCCTAGGACCGATCCCTGCGGAAACCCCACTAGTCACTGCCTGCCATTCGGAAAAAGACCCGTTTATTCCAACTCTTTGCTTCCTGTCTGCCAACCAGTTCTCTATCCAAGTCAGTACCTTGCCCCCAATCCCATGTGCCTTAACTTTACACGCTAATCTCTTATGCGGGACCTTATCGAAAGCCTTCTGAAAGTCCAAATACACCACATCCACTGGTTCTCCCTTATCTATTTTACCAGTTACATCCTCAAAAAATTCCAGTAGATTAGTCAAGCACGATTTACCTTTTGTAAATCCATGTTGACTTTGTCCAATCCTGTCACTGTTTTCCAAGTGCTCTGCTATTACATCTTTTATAATGGACTCTAGCATTTTCCCCACAACCGATGTCAGGCTATAATTCCCCGTTTTTTCTTTACCACCTTTTTTGAACAGTGGGGTAACATTAGCTACCCTCCAATCCATGGGAACTGTTCCAGAGTCTATAGAATTTTGGAAGATGACCAGCAATGCATCTACTATTTCTAGGGCCACTTCCTTAAGTAACCTAGGATGTAGATTATCAGGCCCTGGAGATTTATCGGCCTTTAATGCCGTCAATTTCCCTAACACCATTTCCCTGCTGCCAGGATAGCTGCGGGCACCTCATCACAATGCAGAGGTGTTCCGTAACCACAAAGGCTACCACTCTCTGAACATTCAGTTGTTGTGCGACCACACAGCGCATCCTCACCGTCAATGCCCGCTATCCTGGCAGCAGCCACGATGCATTCATCCTGCGACACACCGGAGTCCCAGCACTGTTCCACCCACCACATGAAGCTTGCGGTTGGCTGCTCGGAGACGAGGGTTATCCACTCACCACCTGGCTGGTGACACCCCTCCGCAACCCCAACACTCCTGCTCAGCATGCATACAATGACAGCCATAGTGCCACCAGGAACCTGATCGAACAGACTATCGGGGTGCTAAAGCAATGGTTCCGCTGCCTTGACCACTCTGGAGGAGCCCTGCAGTACTCCCCTGATCGAGTCTCCCTTTTCATCGTTGTGTGCTGCATGCTGCACAACCTGGCCATTCTGAGGGCCCAGCCATTGCCACCAGGGATTGCAGGTCCACCTCAGGAGGAGGAAGAAGGAGAGGAGGAAGAGGATGAGGAGCAGCAGCAATGGAGGAGGGAGCCACTCAATCTTGTTTCTGCAAGGGCCGTTCGTGAGCGCCTCATTAGACAGCGCTTCCAATCAATGATATATCACATGGCGTTTGCGGAGCAGAACCACATCATTACATCCAGCTCACAGCCCCTATCACCGGGCAAAGGTCAAATGAGAAAAATCACAAAATGTGGATCGTCACATGGACAATTTAATATCAAACACAACTCTCTGTTATGAAACACAACTATTCATAAAGAAATACAACAATATATTTACAAACACATCAATTTATTAACACACACTACCCCCATTTGCTAATAAAGTATTTTTTACTCCCCCTTCTTCAATGATTTCCCTCCCCTTTGCACTTCCCCCCTCCCAACCCTACTGCTCCTCCGTAATGTGGCCCCAGTGTCTGCAGCAAGGCTGGCGGAAGGCTGCTGAGTCTGGGAGCCAGAGACTGCAGATGGCCTTGCAGGACGCCCTCGACCAGCTCTGGGCCTGGAGGGCCCGGCTGCAGACTGCGCCAACTCAGCATGGGTGGCAGCAGTCTGGGCTGGCTGGGTTACAGGCTGCGGCAAGTGCAATGGTGGAGTGGCAGTGGTGGGAGCGGGAATGCTGTCATCCTGAGACAGGACAGCACCTTCCTGCTTGACTGACACACTGCCAGTCCCCCGGGGCAGAACCTCAGCATCCGGAGCAATCTGCTCGAGCACAGATTGCTGGCCTGCTGCGGTACCGTCAGACCCCCGGTGGACTGTGGGTGACCCAGCGAGGATGGCAGCAGTCAGCACTTGCGTGGCATCAACCTGAGACTGCATCAGAGCAGTCTGAGACTGGATGGCACCAACCACTGACTCCATTACAGCACTAAGCCGTTGCGTTGCTTCGGCCTGTGCTGCAATAGCTGCTGCCATCTCACCCATGACACGCGGCATGAGGCCTGGGTCCCCATGGTGTCTCTGCGAGGCGACCATCCTTTGCAAACTGCCAAGGATGGGCTCGATGGTGTGAGCACAGCTGAGTGCAATGATGGAGGTGGACTCCTCCACGCTGCTTGCCAGTGCATCCATGCTCTCGGGCACCCTTGCCATTGCACCCATGAGCTCGGTGTGCATGCCCATTGCCAGTCCATTCCTCGCCTCTACATCGAGGTCCTCATCTGAGTCCTGTGCAGCAGAGCTCGCTCGCACACTCACCCTCCGGGGAGATGGCCCCCGAGCTTCCCTTTCCCCGTGGCATTGCTGCAGTTCGCTGGGTCCCGGAGCTTCACCCACATCAGACCCATGTACTAGGCTCCCCTCCAGTGACCACATCACCACATTATCGGACCCAGCGCCTTCGGGAGACACAGGCAGTGAGACTCTGGCTTGTTCTTCCTCCTCCTCTCCCATGTCGCTGCCACTGGGAGGCTGAGGGACAGGCTGGTCAGATGGTAGCTGATTATCTGAAAGCATAAAGGCACAAGAGTGGGGTTAAGGTCAGGGGGGGGGGGCAGGAAGGGAGCAAGGAATGGAGACAGTATAGTTAGATGGAAAGTGGGAAAGGCTTGTGGTGTGAGGGGGAAGTGGGATGAGAGAAGAGGGAGAGGTGATGAACATACCGTTGTTGTCCCCAAGGGGGCCGAGGTCTCCGACGGCCACAGCGCCCACGACCTGGGCTGCAATGATGCGGCCCACTCACTCCTCCAGGTCTGTAAGGGTGGGTGCAGGTCCACCTCACCTCCTCCCATTCGTACCTGCTCCCTCCTGTTGTGAGCAAGCTCGGCCTGCAAGAAAAAGGAAAGCGTGTGAGTGAGTGTGCAGCTATGTGTTTGGCATATGTGCCTACCATAGTTGAATGGCTGTTAATGTATGCAAGGCGTGAGATGTTCATGTCACTTTTAGTAGGTGGGCATAGTTGGTGGGTGAGTGTTGGGGATGTGGCGGTTTATACTGTGTGTGCACAGAGTGAGGTTGAGATGGTGGCATGTAGAGGTATTTGAAGCATCTACTCACCCTGACCACCCGAGTGAGGTCGTTGAATTTCTTCCGGCACTGGGTGAGAGTTCTGGGGACCACACTTCTGGCCGACATGTCCTGGTCGATCTCCCTCCACATCCTCCTAAAGGCCTGTGGCAATGGCCTCGTGCCAGTGTCCGGGAAGACCACTGCCCATCGGTGTTCCAAGGCGTGGTTGCTGAACTGGCTCTCTCTCTCTCTGGGCCTCTGATCAACCATCAGTTGCTTGAATGAAGGCTTGCAGCTCCTTGCAGGCCCAGGTCACAAGCAGCAATGATCAGGGCGAGGCTGTGCAGCATGATTGACCCTCCCCTTTAAGAACTGGAAGGCGCCAGTCTGTCTGAGGACTCTCTAACTGACAGCGCCGGAACTTGATTAGCGCTCTGAAGGTAGCGCCCTGCTCTGCGACGTTAGCGTCTGAAGAGAAGTGTGCAGCGCTTGATTTAGCGCTCCACTCCCCTCTTGGGGCGCGAAAAGGCAATTTCATGGTCACCGGCGCTAAAGTTAGCGCCCAGGCGATGTTAGTGCCCCGAAATGGGCGACACCGAATCTTTCCCCCATCGAACCTCTTATGCACCTATTCCCAGTTCCTTGCCGTGATTGACCCTGAATTGACCTGGTTTGTGAGGTACTGCCAGGCTTTTTCACCTGGTACAGATTTGTTAGCCACCCTCAAATTGAAAGTTTGGATGAGTTGTATAAGCATGCTGTCAATCAGGATGTCAATCTCCCAGCCTGTAAAATAGATTTCACCACTTGTCCACTCCACTACGCCAAAGCTTTGACACTCCAAGGCTGAAAGGATGAAATATTTGATACTTATACTATTTTACTGTCAACTTCATTGCTTGAGAGATGTGAAAGCAGCATTATTACAGGAGGTAACAGAAAACGCTGGAAAAACTCAGCAGGCCAGGCAGCATCCGTGGCGAGAGAAACAGAGTTAACGTTTCAGGTCGAAGACCTTTCGTCAGAACTGGAAAAAAGCAGGAAATGAAATAGATTTAAAGCAAATATAAAGCTGGGAAAAGGGGGAGGGGATGAAAGAGCGAAAGGGAAGGTCAGTGGTGGGATAGAAAGCAAGAGAGATTAAGAGACATTGAGAGACATTAAGAGATAATCAAGGCATTCATTAACACTAACAAAATTCACGTTGTGCTAAAACTTCAGAAGTGTCTCGAAAGGCCAAATGGCCTATTCCAGCTCTTATTTCTTATGTTCTTATGTTTTAAACACTATGGCCGGAATTTTCTGGAGGAAGGCGGGTTGGGGGGCGGCGAGGGGGGGTGGGGGGTGGGGCAGAAATGGGGGTGCGGGGGTGGGAAAGAGGATCAGGGCCGGCCACCGCAGGATGGTGGCCGTCCTCAGCATCATCGCTGGGGAGGGGGGAGGCCTAGTTTGGGGGGTGGGGGAAGCCTGTGGAGGTGATTGGAGGCCTTGTGATTGGGTCTCCGATCGCAGGGGTCGGTTAGGCAGTGACCCTGGATCCAGGAGGTGGGTATAAAGCCACTTACCTCCTGGATCCAGCAGTCCCCATCTTGCTTTAACTGCCGGGTTTTACGAATTGTGTTAAACCCGTCCACATGCAGTTAAAACCAAAATGGAGGTTAAAAAAGAGGCTTCCAGCCTCATTATAATATTTAAATTGAAATTCCGTCCCCTGGGAGTTGTGTGGATTTAACACATTTAACATCCCATCTGAATTAAGACATCTGTGACAGTGCAGGACTCTCTCTGCTACACTGGTGTGTCAGCCTAGACTATGTACTCAAGTCACTGGAGTGGGGCATAAACCACTGAGCCATAGCTAGCACCTATGTCATCTTCTATTGGTTATTATTTGCTTTTCTCATTAATTAAAGTTTAACTTTAACTTTAAGGTGCTGTCAAAAGTAACAAATCAAGATCGCAGGGACATTCAACAAGATCATGGCTGATCTTCTACCTCAACTCCACCTTCCCGCACTATCCCCATATCCACTAATTTACCCTTAGTTCCCAAAAATTTATCGACCTCTGTCTTGAATATACTCAACGACTGAGCTTCCACGGCTCTCTGGGGGGCGCTAACGGGGCGTAAATGCCAGAGCGCCCGGGCGTGGTGCCGCTAACGCCTCCCGCGAAATTCAGCGGGAGGTTAGCTGCGGTGGTGGTCGGTAGCACCCCGCTCCACTGCGCCGGCGACGATGACGTCATCGCTGTGCGCAGCGCCCCGTTTGCGTCCCGGACGCAAACTACCCTTACGCCCCCTGACCTATCGCCGGGCGCTAGTTGCGACAGGATCAGGGGGCGGTGTGGCAGCGGCAGTAGCGGGCGGCGGCGCAATTTAAAGGGCAGGTGTCGGGCGGCCATTATTATTTCCATCGCTCCTCTTGAGTGCCAGGCTGTTTCCACGGCACCCCGCTCCCGATGGTCCAGCAGGGCCCCGGTACGCGCAGCGCTCAGCCCCTCCCCTTTAATCAGTGGCGCGGCAGCACGTAGCACCGCAACATTGAGTAGTAACGCCCCAGGAAGGAGGTGGAGCGCTTCCAGTAACCCCCCACCTCCTTCTTGGGGCGCTACTACTCAATTTACATGGTAGGGGTGCTAACTTTTCTGGGGCGCTAAAATTAGTGCCCCGGCGGAGTTAGCGCCCCAAAATGGGCCTTACCCAATTTTTCCCCCCTTTACACTTATACTCTAATCCCTTTGTTACAAAAGCTAATATACCATTTGCTTTCCTAATTGCTTGCTGTAGCTGCATGTTAACTTTCTGTGATTCGTGTACAAGGACACCCAGGTCCCTCTGAATGCAAACATATCCCAGTCTCTCACCATTCAAAAAATATTCTGCTTTTTTGTTTTTCCTACCAAAGTGGATAACTTCACACTTCCCCACATTGTATTCCATTTGCCAAGTTCTTGCCCACTCAGTTAACCTGTCTCTATCTCTCTGCAGCCTCTTTGCGTCCTCCTCACAGCTTACTTTCCCACCTAACTTTGTACTATCAGCAAACTTGGATACGTTACACTCAGTCCCTTCATCTAAGTCATTAATATAGATTGTAAATAGCTGAGGCCCAAGCACTGATCCTTGCAGCACCCCACTAGTCACAGCCTGCCAACCTGAAAAAGTTCCGTTTATTCCTACTCTCTGTTTTCTGTCCATTAACCAATCCTCAATCCATGCTAGTATATTACCCCCAATCCCATGAGTCCTAATTTTGTGTAATAACCTCTTGTGTGGCACCTTATCGAATGCTTTTTGAAAATCCAAATACACCACATCCACTGGTTCCCCCTTATCCATCCTACTAGTTACATCTTCAAAAAAACTGATTTGTGAAACACGATTTCCCTTTCATAAAACCATGTTGACTGTCTAATCATATTACGATTTTCTAAGTGCCGTTACCACATATTGTGTAGTTACATATGCATCCAACAGAGGGAGCAGAGTCTTGAAGGTTAGCTGTTTTCATTGGGTTAGCAATTGGCTGCTGAAAAAACACACAGGCACACTGATCTGATAAAAGGAGGAACTTCTCATCAATTTCATTCAAAACGTGGTCCATGCACACAGCATTGACTGGACTTGGAGATGAAGTAGCTCACAAGATCATGTGTCCTTGTACATGAATCACAAAAAGTTAGCATGCAGGTACAGCAAGTAATTAGGAAGGCAAATGGAATGTTGGCCTTTATTGCAAGGGGGTTGGAGCATAAAAGTAGGGAAGTCCGGTTACAACTGTACAGTTTTGGTCTCCTTATTTAAGGAAGAATATACTTGCATTGGAGGCAGTTCAGAGAAGGTTCACAAGGTTGATTCCTGAGATGAAGGGGTTGTCTTATGAAGAAAGGTTGAGCAGGTTGGGCCTATACTCATTGGAGTTTAGAAGAATGAGAGGGGATCTTATTGAAATATATAAGACTCTGAAGGAGCTTGACAGGGTAGATGCAGAGAGGATGTTTCCCCTCGTGGGGGAATCTAGAACTAGGGGGCATAATTTCAGAATAAGGGGGCACCCTTTTAAATCGGAAATGAGGAGGAATTTCTTCTCTCAGCGGATCGTGAATCTTTGGAATTCACTTCCCCAGAGAGCTGTGGAGGCTGGGTCATTGAATATATTTAAGGTGGAGATAGACAGATTTTTGAACGATAAGGGAGTCAAGGGTTATGGGGAGTGGGCAGGGAAGTGGAGTTGAGGCCAAGATCAGATCAGCCATGATCTTATTGAATGGCAGAGCAGGCTCGAGGGGCCAAATGACCTCCTCCTGGTCCTACGTCTTATGTTCTTATGTTCTTATCGGAGCTTGCTACCTCAAGAGGATGGAGAAACCAAAAAAACACAAAAATAATCTTTCCAAACGTCGGAAAGGACCTCAGTAATGTTAAGCAATTGATATGTTTGAAGTTGGGCCGCAATAAAGGGATATGAAGAATAGACAATGGTGGACATGTATCACTGAAGATAACTATCGGCTCCAGAAAGGAATAGCCCTACCATATGATGTTGTCAGTGGGAAGAACTGATGAGACCTAATGTTATCATATCATTCAGTAGATAATACCAATCACAGCTAATGTGATGCAGCTGCCAGTGACAAACTACATTTCAGAATGTTTGGTCCTTCACCATTAGCTCAATGCAGCAGGCTTTAAAGAGGCACCATTGCATGAAAAAGTTGTCTGTCCGCAAAAGTTGGAACACGCCTCCCGTGTGCAACAACCTGATATAAAAATTACGCACGGCCTTTCTGATTCTTCTTCTTTCCCAAATATGTTGGTCCAAACACTTCTTTTCATGCGGTTTAAAAAAAAAACCATGAGACGACACATCCATGAAAGGGCCAGGAGCCATGCCTTCAACCCTCTCCCATTCCACACTTTAAGACAGCCCGACAGAGTGAATACTCTAAAGGCTCAGGGGCTCTGACAATTCTTGGATAGTGTGCAGTCTGTTTTACAGTGAATCACACTAATCTAGTTGGCTGGGCAGGTTGGCTCTGTTGTCAATCTGGTAACTACACTGGTCTGAAGCCAGGCACTTTCCTTCATGCAGCTCAAGGATGATGGCAGTCAGGCCTTCTCCTTGGAGTCCTCTGACAGCCTGGCAGGATTCTTGGGGCAGACTTGAGAGCTATTGTGGTTGATGTGTTGCTTCTCGCAGAGGCTGTCCCTATGGATCGTTTGTGTCATGATTCTTCCTTTCAGCAAGTTTGAGAGCTTTCGAATAATTATAATTACCAGTGAAGCAAACTTGTGTTTATTTTATTCGTACCAAGTAAAATCATCGATATAATGTATTGCTTTTTTGTTAAAGTCTTTCTAAATAATATTTTTCAATGCTTCTGCATTCAGTGCCTTTTAAGATGGTGCTGGAAATCTAGTTATGAATGTGAATTAAAATTAAAAATGAGGATTCTAAGCTGTGGGAGAGCCATATGTGCTCCATTTTATGTTTCTGAGGTATTTTGACATGTCTTAAATGCCTCTGGGTTCTCATTCCTTTACTGTAAGCATGTAGAAGATGTCTTGCTTTGTTTCAGGTAATTCATTAAAATAAATTAAAGCAAAAATGGGCAGATTGCCATTTCTCCTGTTATAATGCTAGGGGTAATTTTATGAGGCTGTGCTTCTGGCATGGAGCCTTGCCAGATGGAAGCAGGGGCTAGAGAATTGGCTCTGCAGTGTTAGAGTCCTCTCTCCAATCCCCACTCCCACCCAGCAAGTGCAAAGCCTTGCAAAATTGTCCCTCCCGTGCAAACAATGTGGATAGTTTTTAAATGTCTCGCATTGCCTTTAAATCCAAATATTATTCACCGATTACATCATGGAGCATGTGAGATTTGCGTCTAACAGAGCGACTGAACCATACTTCAAATGTAATTCACATTATACATTCTCAGCACCAAAAAAAAAGATGCAGAAAAATGGTAGCTTGCCTTATTTTCGTCAGATTCATCCCTGGTCCAATATTTAATTGGCACTTTTGTTATAGTGCAGTGATCCATTATGGCTGTGTTTAATTCAGTTTGGAAAATATGAATCTGTGGTGATTAGTCCAGAAGTACAATGGCCAGGCAACAGACAAGGAGCTATGGACATTTTCTAGTCGAATGAAAGGCAGTTTAACACTGAGCAAAGAGGACGAGCAATGTGCTAGTCACTAATTATGAAATAATCTGTGAATGATAATTTTTATATTACTTTTAGTCAACTAGCATTTCATTAACAACAATTAATCCTACTGATATTACACTTGCATTTGTGGCATCAACATTCTAACTGAATGTGTTAAAGAAACTCATCATGCTTTTGATGTAATTGGAGTGCCACAGTAGATGAGGTTGGTTTTAAGTGTTCTACAAATTCCTTGAATTACACTGTAACTTAGACAATTACTATCCACATCATTATTTCTTTGTACTAACCAGAAACCCCAAATCCCCACTGAATTTTCATCAGAGGGAATCTGAACACCTAAAATTAACCAATTGTGGAGAAATGCTATCAAAATGCTTACCAGAAATTACTGGACCAGTAATAGTTGATTTAGACCATCTACAAAATGCAGCACAATTTTATTTTACCCGATTACTTGATACTGTAACAAGCATATAGAGGTAGGCACAGTGACAATCTGGTACTCTTGCTGTGTGCTTTGATGAATGCCAAGAATCAGATTCTGCATATCTGAAACACGGCGTCTGTACATCTCCCCAGTAGCTCAGCCTGCTCCTCCTCTAAACACTCGGCATGTTCTCTCTTACTGGGAGCTGGAGCTGGCTTCTTCCTCATCTTCCCCTCTGAATCACTGGAGAGATAGGAGTTTGTTTCTGCTTGCTCGCACCTTTCTCTATCTGGCAGGAGAAACGTGCAAGCGAGCAGAAGCAAGATCGGGAACCGAGAAGCAGATATTAGGTCGATGACGATACTGCAACAATATCCTCTCGGATGTTTGGTCACTGAATATATCTTTAATTTTCTTTCCCCTGGACGCCGACAACAATATAGGGCCTTAAAATTACCGAGTGTGAAAGTGAGTGTGCAAGCATTGAATGCATTCATGTGAAACTTCTTTGCCTGCTAATTTAACAGGGCCAGTAGTAACCCATTTAAAATAAAACTGCCTATTAAAATAGTGGGAGAAAGCAACATGTGAAGCATTTGTATGCTAATAGTCACACAGCATAGTTTCTAGAACCATATTTAGACCGCCAGATTAATTGGTCATTCACCTCATTGCTTCCTGTGGGATCTTGCTGTGCAGAAAATATAATTATCGTGCTTGTCCACAAGACAACAGTGACTCCACTGGTGATTCATGTGAAGCACTTTGAGGTGTTTTGGAGCGACCTGTTAAAGAGTTACATAAATTCAAGTCTTTTCTAATCTGTTCAATTTTAAATTCATCAGCTTGATGATATCCTAAAATGTTCTCTCCCACTTCCAAGAAAAGTAATGCAAAAGCAAAATGCTGCGGATGCTGGAAATCTGAAATAAAAAACAGAAAACGCTGGAAATACTCAGCAGGTCAGGCAGCATCTGTGGAGAGAGAGAGAAACAGAGTTAACGTTTCAGGTCGATTGTCCGGTTCATACAGCATCTGCTGTACCAATACTTCACGATCAAACCGATACTACTTGAACAAACAAACATCAGGGAACCAATGTGACAGGCTTGTGAGCCCAGGCAAATGATCAGACATTTTACAGAGATTTGGACAAATCAGAATATTCTCAATGAGAAAGTATCCCGTTTTCTTTAAAGGTAATGTAAATGTTGAGGATGGCAGCATCCCCCCGGTCCACCTCGATCAAGGGCAGTGACATTTTCCCGGAGGTGAGCTAATCCGCCCTGCGGGAACGGGCGGGTCCGGGTCGGCTGTCCCTTTTACACCCGGCCGCAGTTCACACTCCAGTGAAGACAATGGAGCGTAAAATCGGATGAGGTGTAAAACGAGCGTGTGTCCTGAACTCACTCTGTCCCCGCTGGGGGCGGGCGGGCGGGGCGGGGCGGGGGGGGGGGGGGGTAGGTTAAAATCAGGGTTATGGTTTTTGAGCAGAGTGGAGCAGAGTGTGCTGTTACTGCATTTAGGAAGAAATGAAATGGGTGTTTTAATCCTGAGCTACCTCAGCATGTGAGCTATTGGGAAAAGCGTTCAGTAAAATGCACTTTTAAAAGGAAGCAGACTTTTAAAATTAAAATGCTTTGTGGGTATAGCATCTTTTCCCCTCTTCTGCTACTCTGAGGCCTTTATATTCAATAAAAAGCCGATAAATTATTGAAGTTACTAAGTGAACGAGGCATGGATATGGAAACAAGCTCCAGAGTATCAAGGCAGCAATTTATAGCCCTTGAATTTCCTTCGGGTAAGTAGAATGGTGCTCACTGTGAGTCTGGACATTTCAAACTGATGAAACTCTTTTTTAAAAGATGGAGGCAGGTTATTAAAGTGAGGAAAAAAGCACAAAGAGAAGCTAACATTCAGTTAATTCATGAGAGAGTGAGAGACAAGGCGCTGTGCATTGTGCAAGCTGCACTGAAAAGAACATCTGGCCCCCAAGGAGTGTTTTCACTGAAGTTCAGGATTTTACTGCAGTTGACTTGAGTTAAATGCGCGCCTGAGCCAAGGGTGGAATTCCAATGTACAATATCACTTCCCTTTCACACCCATCCTCTCGGTAGACAACCATCTGCCCTGCCCGTATCGAGATTTATATGTGACTGAGCTGTCTCAATTATTTAGCTGCATTAAATATAAAGATCACAGCTTGAATTTTGTCCTGTTATGTTGGCACATTTATGAATGCTCCTGTAGTTTTTTTTATCTATCTTGTCTATTTATATAGCTGAATAGCAAAAGATGAAATAAAAATTAATATTCGATACAGATACAATAACGGAAAACCCCTATCCCGAATAAACTTCTGCTAGATTTGTATTTGTTCCTCACTTTACAAGTACTGGAATAATCAGTCCTCGGCCCAACCATCTTCAGCTGCTTCATCAATGACCTTCCCTCCAACATAAGGTCAGAAGTGGGGATGTTCACTGATGATTGCACAGTGTTCAATTCCATTCGCAACTCCTCAGATAATATAGCATTCTATGCCCGCATGCAGCAAGACCCGGACAACATTCAGGCTTGGGCTGATAAGTGGCAAGTAACATTCGCGCCACACAAGTGCCAGGCAATGACTATCTCCAACAAGCGTGCGTCTAACTGCCGTCCCTTGACATTCAACGGCATTACCATCGCTGAATCCCCCACCATCAACATCCTGGGGGTCACCATTGACCAGAAACTTAACTGGACCAGCCACATAAATACTATGGCAACAAGAGCAGGTCAGAGGCTGGGTATTCTGCGGCGAGTGTCTCACCTCCTGACTCCTCAAAGCCTTTCCACCATCTACAAGGCACAAGTCAGGAGTGTGATGGAATACTCTCCACTTGCCTGGATGAATGCAGCTCCAACAACACTCAAGAAGCTCGACACCGTCCAAGACAAAGCAGCCCGCTTGATTGACATCCCATCCACCACCTTAAACATTCACTCCCTCCACCACCAGCGTACCGTGGCTGCAGTGTGTACCATCAACAAGATGTACTGCAGCAACTCGCCAAGGCTTCTTCGGCAGCACCTCCTAAACTCCTCTATCACCTAGAAAGACAAGGGCAGCAGGCACATGGGAACACCACCACCTCCAAGTTCCCCTCCAAGTTACACACCATCCTGACTTGGAAATATATTGCAGTTCCTTCATCGTCGCTGGGTCAAAATCCTGGAACTCCCTCCCTAACAGCACTGTGGGAGTGTCTTCACCACACGAACTGCAGCGGTTCAAGAAGGTGGCTCACCACCACCTTCTCAAGGGCAACTAGGGATGGGCAATAAATGCTGGCCTTGCCAGCGACGCCGACATCCCATGAACGAATAAAAAACAATTGCCAAGCAACATTGAAGAATAAACAAATATTTGCCTCTATCTATCTATCTATCTATCTATCTATCTATCTATCTATCTATCTATCTATCTATCTATCTATCTATCTATCTATCTATCTATCTATCTACCTATCTATCTATCTATCTATCTATCTATCTATCTACCTATCTATCTATCTATCTATCTATCTATCTATCTATCTATCTATCTACCTATCTATCTATCTATCTATCTAACTATCTACCTACCTATCTATCTATCTATCTATCTATCTATCTATCTATCTATCTATCTATCTATCTATCTATCTATCTATCAAACAATGTACCTATTTATCTATCTTCAGTAAATACACAGGAGGATTGTATCATGGTGTATGGCTTATGTGCCATGGCTGTGGTATATTATTTCTACACAACATTTTGTTTATTATAATTTTATTTAGTAAAAAAATTGCATAGAATAATTTATTTGGTTCATGCAATTTATGCATTACATAGCATTATCTGTCCTGTAATAGCAATTTATAGCTCTTGAATTCACTTTGGATAGGTAGAATGGTGCTCACTGTGGGCCTAAGTATTATATGGGCTAAGGTACAATTATTATGAATTGGGTTTTTTCCCCACATGCATTCCACAGGCACAGTGTATTATCCTGCTCCTATGATGGACATGCCAGTCACTTTCTCAACGTACAACGGGCATCCAGCAGCCCTTCACTGACTGCTGGTGCCTGACAATGGGGATCAGGTGATCTCAGCACATCATGAGAGACTGCCTGGAGCGCCAATGAATTACAAAAATGGCCAGACTTTGCTTTATCCGTCAAGGTCAGTCTCTCACAAGCAAGCACATGGAGTACATGAGAATTGTGGGTCCCACAAGCGTTGCACATGAGTCACATTATCAGCCCCATGTTGTTCATAACCAGGCATCACACTTGGTCACTTGAATTAAATAGCAATCAGACTCTGCAACCTGAAGCCATGTTTACTTAACAACAATTTGAATTTGTGTCCTTAAATGGACTGTCCTCCACCTTAACAGTTAGATAATATATGGTATAACATTCCTGTCTTTATCACCTGATTTACCAGAGCAATGCCGCAGGTTATCTCCTCACAAAGTATGTGCGTATATACTGATATATTTGTCTTCTGCGAAATGTGACATAGCCGACTGCAGCTTTGGAGTACATACAGCCCACAGTGAAATGGTCTTACTGAGAATGCCCTACAAGAATTAACGGCCATGGCATCTCTGCGACACAGTAGAATTTTACAAACTGGATTGCTGCAACAGCAGTGGCACTGTTTTCAACCACTTGGCAGAATGTTGCGACTGCAAATAATTTATTTGAATTCATAATTTTTGAAATAATGAAGGTTACTCCTTTAACATATTTATAACACTGCAGAGTCTTGGTTGTTTTAATTTACGTCAATTTACCGAATTAAGTATTAAATGGGCTAAGGTATAATTATTGTAAATTGGTTGATTTTTTTTTTCATATGCATTCCACAGAAATTCTAATCCAAATGTAATCCTTATCCAAGCTTAACATTTCTTGGCAAACCATATAAACATGTTTATGTGGATTCACGTTATTTGGGGGATGGGGAACAAACAAGATCCCAGTTGTAAATAAGTAAAAGCAGCCAAAATGAATTCCCTTGCTGTGCCCTGGCTGTCACTGGTAAGATCTTGGCTGCTATAAAGTTTATATGGTAAATGAGATATACTGGGAAAGTGCTCACTGAGGGATACATTGGCCTAGCACCTACTCTGTGCAGTAACACTGAAAGATGCCAAAATAGAAAAGAGAGAATGTGGGAGAAAATGTATTGGAACAGGAAAGATATTCCAGTGAAGGGTTGGGTGTGGGTCGGGGGTGGGGGGGGGGGGGGGGAGTGGGGAGAGAGGGAATATTTATTGAAGAAAGGGTAGGCTGGATACCTACTGTGCTGCAATCTTGCACTGACAGTCACTGTGAAGTTGACAGAAAATCATACATCATATTTCCTTGCCGACAGTGTCACTCATTTGTGACTGAATGCCATCTGAGTCCTCGACTCCTCGTTCAGTCACGCAGCTGCTCAATGTAAAAGCAAGATATTTCAGTGATCCTTAATGCTGGCATTCTTTAAAAAAGTTACGATAATTTTACAAAATTTGACGTAAAATACGTTGAGAAATTGCATGCTGTGCTGCACAAGGTCATCGCTTAACGGGGCTAGACTGGAAAATCCCAAGCTTAATCCTTATATTTGAATCTGCAGCATGCTGCTTTATTCTAGAGGTTTCAGACACAAACGTTGCAGAAGGAAGTATCTGGTGTACAAAAACAGATCTCTATTTGAATAAGTTTTGCATTGTTGGCTCGTAGCTGAATTTTCCTTGTCGCAGGGCGGGATGTTGGCATTGCTTTGCTTGTCATTGCATACGCAGATTCCCTTTGGCACTCTCAAAAGTTTATATGCTGCACACTGAAGCCAATGCTTAGTTATTCTCATGCATCAAAGGCCTTTTTTATTGTTAAAACCAAGAACCCTTGAGAACCTGCAACAGTTACACGGATTCAAAGGCAAAAAATTCATCGGTAGACTCATAGGAGGACAAAAGGACTCAAAGATATTTCTGGATTGTAAAAGCTCAGGAAAATAAAAAAGATTTTACTTGTTACCCTGTTTATAAAGTTGCAGTTACATGGGTGGACAAAAGTGATTTTAAACAGCGTAGGGCATGACTAATGGCACAAGCATGTTAAAATCATTGGGAAAATGTCCTTGGAAGACAAATGAATTTTCAGCAGAATAATTAACTTAATTAACAAATTCACATGCATATTCATCAGGCTATTGAAGTCTTTCCAGCTCAGCTTGATGAACATTGGTGTAATAACCATCTCATTTACATTTCACAATCTACTGCAATTTCTGACAAAAAAAAAGCCACAGATTTTTGCTCTACTTTTTTAAACACAGAAAAAACAAAATAAAGATTAAAAGTGAAACTAAATTACTTTAGCTTTCTGTCACTCCGCCTAGCATCCTGAAAGTAGGTTAGGGGCTAACTCACGCTTTCTTCTGATACGCAGGCCCCTGCTTTCCATCTTTCATTCTCTAGGGTAATCCTTGGCACCAGTTCTGACTTTAAATCTCATGGGCTGCCAGACTGCATCATGTAAAAATTGCCATTTTCCTCTGTCTCTGCAGGGCAATCTTTGAAGGCAGTAAGGTGTGACGCTGCAGACTGGCAGCTTGGCAGCACAGCCTCCGGATACCAGCACTCAGGAAACTGAAGACGCAAGCTGCCTGAGATGGGAAGTCAATGGAGGAGATTTTAAAAACAGGCTTATTGAAAATTTTATTTTTTTCACCAAGCGTCAAATGCACAAGTTCAGACCACATTACACCCACAAGGTTGTACTGATTTGAGACTTCACGTACACGTACTAAGCTTTGCCTTCGCAGAGTTTTCTCAGATGCCGAGGCCCCATTTTGCGAGGCATTGGCTGATCTGTTGAACTATTTTCTTCTGGTAATTTGTTTGCAAGTATTTAAATTGTGCGCAGCATTTCGGCAAATTACCACTTGCAGACAAGTTACTGAAACCAGCATCTGTCTTCAGACCATTGAAACCTCTCTTTCCAATTCACGGCAAATGGCAACATACGGCAGCTGCAAGTATTAACCCCCAACCTCTGCAACATCTCTATAAATATGCTAGCAACCTTAAAGCCCCTGGCAGGCTTAATTCACAGCTACTTCACGTTATCTACTCCCTATTGTTTCCTCTCCACTATGAATTCTCCATCATAGACTTCAGATCACAGATTCTCAATTACGGTTACCCCATGATGGATTCTGTATCTCAGATGCCCCATCACCGCTTCTCCATCACAGATTCCCATCTCTGCTTCACCATCAAAGATTAAACAGCGCATATTCTCCATCACATATTCTCCATCATAGATTCACCATCATTGATTCAACCTTCACAAATTCAACATCGCAGATTCTCCATCACAGCTTCTCAATCACAGATTCCCCATCACAGATACCCCATCACAAATTCTACATCACAGATTCTAAATCTCAGATTCCATTCACAGATTCTACATCACAAATTCTCTATTGCAAATTCCTCACTACGGTTACCCAATAATGGGTTCCCCACCACAGATACCCCATCACAGATACATATGAACATGTGAATGATGACGGACAGGTAAAGGCCATCTGGTCCATCCAGCCTGTCCCACACAATTGCGATACCTCGTGTATCACTATATATACACTCCACCCTACCCGAAACCATGTGATCTCCTGGGAGAGGCAAAAAAACAGATAAAAAACCCAGACCAATTTGGGAAAAAAAATCTGGGAAATTCCTCTCCAACCCATCTTGGTGATCGAAACTAGTCCAGGAGATCATTCTGGCCCTGAATTCCCTGCAGTACCTACCATCTGTAAGAGGTGATCTCCGCCCCAGCCAGAAACAGGTCCAGCTCTCGCTAGAAGGAATTCAGCGAATCAGCATCCACCGCACGAGACGGCAGCCTGTTCCAGAGGCCCACTATTCTCTGGGAAAAGAATCACCTTCTGACATCTAACCTCGATCTAGCCTTATACAACTTAAATTTGTGACCCCTGCCTAACCTATTTAATTGAAATAAACTGTCAGCTGGAACACAATCTATTCCCTTCATTATCTTATAAGCCTCAATCAGATCCCCCCTAAGTCTATGCTTCTCTAAGGTATAGAGTCCCAACTCTTTTAGCCTGTCTTGATAACTAAGATGCTTTAGACTGAGAATTAGTCTAGTGGCTCCTCCTCTGCACCCACTCCAAAGCTTCAATATCACCCACCATGTGAGGAGCCAAAACTGGACGCAATATTCCAAGTGCTGCCTGACTAAGGTCTTGTACAAGGAGAAAACAGTATGTCTCGTCTTGTACTCAATTGTCCTGTGGATACACCCCAACACCCTATTTGCTCCAGCTATCGCTTCACGGCATTGCTTATGTACCTTTAAAGATGTATGCACTGGAATGCCCAAATCTCTTTCTATCTCCACCATCTTTAATGCCTTTCCCTGAAGGGTGTATGAATGTTGAGAATTTGTCCTGCCCACATGCATAACACTGCATTATCTAAGTTATACATCATTTTCCAGTCTTGAGCCCAATCTCCCAACACATTAAGATCTGCCTGAAGCAGACGAGCATCATCTACAGTCCTGATACTCGCACAGATCTTGGTATCATCTGCAAATTTGCAGATTGTGCCCCCAACACCTACAAAACAGATCATTAATAAAAATAGTAAAGATTCCCCATCACAGATTCTCCGCCAGAGATACTACATCAAGGTATCATTCACAGTTCCTCCAGATATTGTAATTGAAAATCAGGGAATGGCAGACCTGCTAAATAGTTACTATGTAACGTTCTTCACAGTAGACAATGAGGATAAATACCAGAGATACAAGGAAAACTAAAAATAAATCAAATGGGGAGGAAATTACTAGATTTAATTTAAGTAAAAAAAATGGTAATGGTGAAAATAATGAGACTAAAGGTAGATAAATCTTCAGGAACTGATGGTTTCCACAGTATGCTATTAAAAGAAGTAGGTGAGGAAATTGCAGATACTTTAGTCATGATCTTCCAAAACTCTTGTAATTCAGGAATTGTCCCCTTGGATTGGAAAATTGACAATGACACTCCATTATTTAAGAAGGGTAGGAGAGACAAACCATGGAATTATAGATCTATTCGTCTAATGTCTGCTGTGAGGAAGTTACTAGAATCTGTTATTAGGGACAGAGTGACTGAGCATTTGGACAAATATGAACTGATCAGAGAGAGCCAACGTGGGTTTGTAAAGAGTAAGTCATGTCCAATGAACCTAGTTACATTTTTTGAGGAGGTAACTAACATGGTAGACGAAGGGTCATCGACCTGAAACGTTAACTCTGTTTCTCTCTCTACAGATGCTGCCTGACCTGCTGAGTATTTCCAGAATTTTCTGTTTTTATTTTATATGGTAGATAAGGGAGTGTCTGTGGATGTTATTTATAGGGACATCCACAAGACATTGGATAAGGTTCTACATAAGAATATGTTAAGCATGGAATTGGAGGCAATCTCTTGACAAGGGTCGGGAATTGGCTGGGAGGCAGAAGACAGAGAATAGGGATAATGGGTATGTTCTCAAATTGACAGGATGTGAATAGTGGTGTCCCCCATGGATCTGTACTGGGGCCTCAGATTTTCAGTATATTTATAAATGATTTAGATGACGGAATAGAGAACTGTATATCCAAGTTTGCTAATGCTACAAATTAGTTGCCACAGTAAATAGTGTAGATGGGAGCAGAAAGTTGCAAGAGGACATTGATAGATGAAGTGAGTGGGCAAAACTGTGGCGGATGGAGTTCAATGTGGGGAAGTGTGAGGTCATCCAATTTGGACCTGAGAAAGGTCGATCAGAGTATTTTCTAAATAGTGAGAAGCTAGGAATTGTGGAGAAGCAGAGAGATTTAGGGCTCCAATACAGTAATCATTAAAAACTAGCGAACAGGTACAAAAAATAATTTAAAAGGCTACTGGAATGGGGCATTGGCACTAGTACTGGGACAGGAAGGAGCTGTAATGATGGGATGGGCTGCACGTGAACCAGAAAGGGACCGGTGTCCTAGCGGAAAGGGTAAATAGGGAGGTGGCAAAGGCTTTAAACTAGTAAGACGGGGAGGAGGGATCTACAAGAAATGAAACCAGCCTAAATATAAATGAAACAGGAAAGGAGAGCATAGGAAAGATTAAACTAAGGGAGGATATTGATGGCCAGGGAATAAATAGAGTTATAGAACAGGAGTGTAAAAAGATGGTTAAAAATAAATAGAGCGGAACTCCTGTTAAAAATGAGTTAAACTGTCTGTACAGTAATGCACACAGTGTCCGTAATAAAACAGGGGAACTGGAGGCCATAATATGTTGCGAGGAACCAGATATAGTAGGGATTACTGAGACATGGCTACAGAAAAATCAGGACTGGAAATTAAACATTGCAGGGTATAACATATTTAGAAAAGATCGATAGGGGAAAAAAGGGAAGTGGAGTAGCTGTACTTATTAGGGATAACATAATGGCAGTAGGAAAAAGTGATGCAGCTATCAGCAAAACAGAAATAGAATCCACGTGGATAGAGATGAAAGGTAATAAAGGATCAATCACACTAATGGGGTAGTCTACAAACCACCTAATAGTGGAAGGGAGGTGGAGGAAGAAATATACAAACAAATTAGGGAAATGAGTAAAAAAATAAAATAATAATCATGGTGGATTTCAACTACCACAAGAATAATTGGACAGAAGAGGTAGGTAAAGGGGAAAAGGGAATGGAGTTCCTACAATGTGTACAGGATTCCTTTCTAACCCAGTATGTAAGAAGCCCAACAAGGGAGGATTCGCACTGGATCTAGTAATGGGGAATGAACCAGAGCAGATAAGAGAAGTAAAAGTAGGGGAACATCTAGGCAATAGTGACCATAATATAATACGCTTTAAAATAATAATTGAGAAGGACATAAGTATGACGATGAACAGGGTAATAGATTGGAGAAAAGCAGATTTTGAGGGGCTGAGAATAGAAGTTGGGAAAAAAAATGGACAACAATATTGGCAAACAATGATGTAGAACAGCAATGGGAAACATTTAAAATGGTGTTCAACAGAGTCCAGGAAAAATATATTCCTCTAAAAAACAAGAACAAGCTAAACACGAATGAGACACCATGGATGAATAAAGACATAAGGGAAAAATTGAGGGTAAGGACAGAGGCATACACTAAGTAGAAGGGCAACAGGAGAGAGCATGACAAGGGAGAATACGAAGAGATTAGGAGAGAAGTCAAAAAACAATTAGAAAGACAAAGAGGAACTATGAAATTAAATTATCAAGGAATATAAAACAAAATAGTAACTTATTCTACAAACACATAAATAAGAAAAGGAAAGTTGGGATGGGAATAAGGCCATTAAGGAATGGACAAGATAAAATCACAAGCAGCGATAGCGAAAAGGCAGAAATATTAAATAATTACTTTGCTTCAATATTTACAAGGGACACAGATCAGGTGGACATGACATCGGAAGATGAGATTAGAAATGATATAACCGCATTTAAAATAGAAAGAGGAGAAATATTAAATAAACTAATCAAACTCAAAGAGGATAAAACCCCTGGTCCGGACAGATTACATCCGTGCATTTTAAAAGAATCTAGGGAAGAGATAACAGAGGCACTATTACACATACTTAATAGTTCATTAGAAAAAGGTGTGGTGCCAGAGGACTGGTGGATAGTTAACATAATACCTATATTTAAGAAGGAAGATAGACCATGCCCAGGGAACTATAGACCAGTCAATTTAACATCGGTGATAGGTAAAATAATGGAATCCCTACTAAAGGAGAAAATAGAAGAACATCTAGAAACCAAAATATTAAAAATGAAGAGTCAGCATGGATTTCAAAAGGGAAAGTCTTGCTTGACCAACCTCATTGAATTCTTTGAAGAGGTAACAGAGAGAGTAGACAAGGTGAATGCAGTGGATGTAATTTATTTAAATTTACAAAATGCCTTCGATATGGTACCATATAATAGACTAATGAATAAGGTCAGAGAATGCAGAGTCAGGGGACAAGTAGCAGAATGGATTGCTAGCTGGCTTCAAAACAGAAAGCAGAGAGTAGGGGTAAAGGATAGCTATTCACAGTGGCAGACGGTGGAAAGTGGAGTCCCACAAGGATCAGTGCTGGATCCAATGTTGTTCACAATTTATATTAATGATTTAGACTTTGGAATCAAAAACACAATTTCTAAATTTGTGGATGACACCAAATTGCAGGGGCTAGTCAATACTGAGGAGGACTGCAACAAATTACAAGAAGACATTAATAAACTTGCAGAATGGGCATTGACGTAAGAAAACTACTGGGGACTTGGTCTAAGCGTTAAACAAAGCTTTAATCAACTGATTTACAACATGAAGGTCTAGTTGTGTCCTTCACTAGTTCCTGTTAAGAATGTCCTGCGCAAGCTGGGCCCGTGCCCGAGTATTTATACTCTCCCTGGACAGCGCCACCCGCAGGCCACTCAGTATTATTTCATAAGTCTTTCTTTCATGAATGACAGATTCATGTCAGGCATATAATTAGCAAATGAATTTCAACACAGATAAATGTGAGGTATTACATTTTGGTAAGAAAAATAAGGAGGTCACTTATTACTTGGAAAGTAAGAATCTAAATAGGGTAGAAGAGCGAAGGGATCTCGGAGTACAAATACACAAATCACTAAAAGTAGTGACACAGGTTAATAAGGCCATAAATAAAGCAAACCAAGAGCTAGGGTTTCTTTCTAGAGGGACAGAATTGAAAAGTGGAGAAGTTATAGTAACCTTGTATCGAACCTTGGTGAGCCCACACTTGGAGTACTGTGTACAATTCTGGTCACCATATTATATAAAGGATATAGAGGCACTGGAGAGGGTGCAGAGAAGATTTACAAGGATGATACCAGAAATGTGAGGTTATACCTATCAGGAAAGGATGAACAGGCTGGGTCTTCTTTCTCTTGAAAAGAGAAGGCTGAGGGGTGACCTAATAGAGGTCTTTAAAATTATGAGAGGTTTTGATAGAGTGGACACAGAGAGAGTGTTTCTACTTGTGGGGAAGAGCAAAACTAGAGGCCATCTCTTCATCTTTCATATCACCATCACAGATTCCCCATCACAGTATACCCACCACAGATGCCCCATCACAGTATACCCACCACAGATTCCCCATCACAGTATACCCACCACAGATGCCCCATCACAGTATACCCACCACAGATTCCCCATCACAGTATACCCACCACAGATGCCCCATCACAGTATACCCACCACAGATGCCCCATCACAGTATACCCACCACAGATTGTCCCGCACAAGTTCCCATCAATGAATCTACATGACTGATAGCCCATCAGATTCCAATCTGACATTTCCATCACAGATTCTCAATCACAGATTCCAGTCACAGATTCCAATCATAGTTTATCCATTAAAGACCCCCATCAACAACAACAACAACAACTTGCATTTATATGCTGCCTTTAATGTAGTAAAATGTGCCAAGGCACCTCACAGGAGCGTTATCAAACAAAATTTGACACAGAGCCACATAAGGAGCTATCAGGGCAGATGAATTTCTTCTCTCAGAGGGTCATGAATCTTTGGAATTCTCTTCCCCAGAGAGCTGTGGAGGCGGAGTCATTGAATATATTTAAGGCGGAGATAGGAAGGAGCTGAACCGATGGGACGGGCTCCACCTGAAACGGGATGGAACCCATGTCCTAGCAGAAAGAGTAAATAGGGAGGTGGAAAAGACTCTAAACTAGTATGATTGGTGGGGGGTGGGGTGGGGGGGGGGGGGGGGGGGTGGAAGGGATCTACAAGAAATGAAACCAGCCTAAATATAACAAAACAGGAAAGGAGAGCATAGGAAAGAGTAAAGTAAGGGAGGACATTGCTGGCCAGGGAATAAATGGAGTTATAGAACTAAAAGGCAGATCGTGTTTGACTAATCTAATTGAATTTTTTGATGAAGTAACAGGGAGGATTGATGAAGGGAATGCAATGGATGTTGTCTAAATGGATTTGAGGAAGGCGTTTGAAAAAGTACCACATAGAAGGCTGGTTAACAGAATTGAGGCTCATGGAATAGGTGGGTCAGTGGCAGCTTGGATAAGGAATTGGCTTAAGGACAGAAAACAGCGAGTTGTGGTAAATGGCTGTTTTTCAGACTGGAGGATGGTTGACAGTGGTGTTCCCCAAGGGTCACCTTATTCCTCTTTTCTGCTCCTATATGCTGGTGCCCATCCCCCTGCCAAGCTAGTTTAAACCCTCCCCAACAGCACTAACAAATCTCCCCGTGAGAATATTGGTCCCGGCTCTGTTGAGGTGTAACCCGTCCGGCTTGTACAGGTCCCACCTTCCCCAGAAACGGTCCCAATGCCTCAGGAATCTAAAGCCCTCCCTCCTGCACTATCTCTCCAGTCACGCATTCATCTGTTCTATCCTCCTATTCCTGTACTCACTAGCTCGTGGCACCGGGAGTAATCCGGAGATTACTACCTTTGAGGTCCTGCTTTTTACTCTCTTTCCTAGCTCCCTATAGTCTGGCTGCAGGACCTCATCCCTCTTTCTGCCTATGTTGTTGGTGCCAATATGGACAACGATCTCTGGCTGATCACCCTCCCCCCTCAAAGTGTCCTGCAGCTGCTCAGTGACATTCTTGACCCTGGCACCAGGGAGGCAACATACCATTCTGGAGTCACGTCTGCGGCCACAGAAACGCCTATCTGTTCCCCAAATTAATGAATCCCTATCACTATTGTTCTTCCACTCTTCTTCCTCCCCCCCTCTGCAGCTGAGCCACCCGTGGTGCTGTGGCCTTGGCTCTGGCTGCTCTCCCCAGAGGAACCATCACCCCCACCAGTTTCCAGAACTGTAAACCGGTTAGCGAGCGAGATGCACTCTGGGGATTCCTGCCCTACCTGCCTGGTTCTCCTTTTCTGTCAGGCGGTCACCCATTCCCTCTCTGCCTGCACATTCCGAGGCTGTGGGGTGACCACCCCAGCAACATGCTTTCCTCGAAGTTCTCGATCTCCTGAATGCACTGTGGTGACTCCAGCTGCCGTTCAAGCTCCGAAACCCGGAGCTCGAGTTGCTGCAGTTGGCACTTCCTCCACATGTGGTCGTCCAGGCCGCAAGAAGCGTTCAGGATTTCCCACATGGCACAGGATGTGCAAATCACGGGATTGAGCTGCCCTGCCATGCTTCTATTTACCAGACTATGGAGGTAATTTATCAGAAATAAACTTAACAAGAAACACTCAACAGCTACCCACCAATCAGCACTTCCCTCTATTAGATAGGCTATGAACTACTTAGCAGAAATATACTCAAAACAGAACAAAAAAAACTTACCACAAATACTCACCCTATACTCACCTCTCAGCATATCCTATGTAATCCTATGTAATAGAGAGAGCATAATTTGAAAGTTTGCAGATGATATAAATCTCAGAAATGTAGTAAACAATGAGGAGGTAGTGACAGATTTCAGGAGGACATAGACAGACTGCTGAAATGGGCAGACACCTGACGGGTGAAATTTAAAACAGAAAAGTGTGAAATCACAGAATCACAGAATCCCCACAGTGCAGATAGAGGCCATTTCGGCCCATCGAGCCTGCACCGACACATATCCCACCCTATCCCCGTAACCCCACGTATTTAATCCCCCCCTAACACTAAGGGTCAATTTATCATAGCCAAATCAACCTAACCCGCACATCTTTGGACTGTGGGAGGAAACCGGAGCACCCGGAGGAAACCCACGCAGACACGGGGAGAATGTGCAAACTCCACACAGACAGTCACCCGGGGCTGGATTCGAACCCTGGTCCCTGGCGCTGTGAGGTAACAGTGCTAACCACTATGCCACCGTGCTGCCCACAGCCCACAGCCCACAGCCTCAGAATGTGCAGGCAGAGAGGGAATGGGTGACTGCCAGACAGAAAATGATACGTTTTAGTAGGAAGAATGAGGTGAGACTGTATGAACAAAATGGTACAATATTAAAGGGGGTTCAGGAACAGAGAGACCTGGGGGTATATGTACTCAAATATTTCAAGGGAGTTCAGAAGGCTGTTAAAAAAGCATATGGGCTCCTTGGCTTTATTAATAGAGGAATAGAGTACAAAAGGAAAGCTAAACCTTTATAAAACACTGATTAGGCCTCAGCAGGAGTATTGTGTTCAATTCTGGGCACCACACTTATCAAGGATATCAAGGCCTTGGAGAGGATACAGAAGAGATTTACTAGAATGGTTCCAGGGATGAGGGACTTCAGTTATGAGGAGAGACTGGAGAAGCTGGGGTTGTTCTCCTTAGGGCAGAGACAGTGAAGAGGAGATTTGATAGAGGTGTTCAAAATCATGAACGGTTTTGATAGAGAAAATAAAGAGAAACTTTTTCCAACGGCAGAGGGTCGGTAACCAGAGGGCACAGATTTAAGGTGATTGGCAAAAGAGCCAGAGGCGAAATGAGGAAACATTCTTTTACGCAGCGAATTGTTGTGATCTCTGGAATGCGCTGCCTGAAAGGGTGGTGGAAGCAGATTCAATAAGAACATTCAAAAGGGAATTGACTAAATGCTTGAAGGGAATAAATGTACAGGGCTATGGGGAAAGAACAGGGAAGCGGGATTAATTGGATAGCTCGACCAAAGCGCCGGCACAGACACAATGAGCAAAATGGCCTCCTTCTGTGCTGTATCATTCTATGATTCTATGGCCGCAAAATTTGGCTCCATAGCACCTGCCTGGGGGTTATAAATGCCGTTTTGGTTTCAAAATGGTGTCCGCAGCACGTGCGCACATTTCAGTGGTTCGTGTACAAGGATACCCAGGTTCCTCTGAACACCAACATTTCCCAATCTTTCACCATTTAAAAAATATTCTGCTTTTCTATTTTTCCCACCAAAGTGGATAACTTCACGTTTCTCCACATTATATTCCATCTGCCATGTTCTTGCCCACTCACGTAACCTGTCTATATCCCTTTGCAGCCTCCAAGACAAACCAAAAGCTGGCTACAGGGCGACAAGGGCAATCCATTAACAACATGGCTCAGGACTCTTGTGCGCATCCCACTAACACGTGGACAGCATTCATTCAACAAAAGCCATCCCATCACACTGCATGCAGCCATGGCTCAACAGGGAAAAGAGAGGTCAAAGGAGATTCCCAGATGCAGCACTGGAGGCCTTGGCCATGGGGGTGCACAGAAATAGACAGGTCCTCTACCTGCAGGGGGGCAGGAGGCCTTCCAGGCAGCATGACAGAAGGCTGAGGGAGGAGAAAGTTGAAGCTGTCAGTGCCACGTGTATTGTCCCCAGGACCTGTATTCAGTGCCCCAAGAAGTTTAATGACCTCACATGAGTGGTCAAGGTGCGAGAATGTATCTTCAATGCCATATCCCACCATCTGCACCACTAGCCTCAAACACTGCTCAATGCACCACACCCCCAGCACTCACCTATCAACAATCTCCAGCAATCACCACTCATACCTCACAAGCATAGATTCACCTCACCCTCACACACTTACCACTGCTGCAAGCCTCACACAGACATCTCACACCTTGCACACACTGCCAGCTATTCAATCATGACAGAGCAATTAAACAAATACTTTGGGCTGGATTTTCTCAGCCCCGAGGTGGCGGGTTTGGAGGCGGGACTGCCGGTAAAGTAGCAGAAAGTGGGGGCGGATGGCAAACCCGCCCCTACCCGCCTCCGTGCCCTTTTGCCAGGAGGCGGGAAGATGTGCTGCTTCGGGTCCCGTCTCCTGGAGGCGAGAAAGGCATTAAATCCTTTTAACTGCCTGTTAACAGGTAGTTAACAGGCAGAAAAAAGGATTAGTGCCATTTTACCTTCACAGGTGAAGGCTTCCCGACCTCGAAGATCCTCGCCGGGTTGGAGGAGATGTGAAGGAGGTCTGCGGGGGTCGGAGGCAACTGGAAGTAAGATGTGGAGGTGAGTGATGGGTGCAAGTGTGGAGTGGTAAGTATGTAAGGTGAGTGATAAGTGTAAAAAAATCTTCACTTACCTTGTTTTCTTCCTACAGCCTTTATCCACCCTGGATCGGGAGACCCGACATCCTCCTTGTCGATTTCACAGACTGGCTGTTGGATCCTCTGACCCAACAGCCATCTGAAATCGACAAAGTTGAAAGGTTTGATGAGTCCTGAACACAAGTACTCATCAAACTACAGGGAATGTCAGTGTTTGACAGCTTCACAGAGCTGTCAAACGCTGACATTTCTTCTTTCAAGAAGTCTTGACAGATAGCACGTCAGACGTTGACGTGCTCTGTCAGTGACTTCCTCCCTGATTGGCCTGCTGAGCCCGCAGGGCGGGCTTAACAAGGTCAATCAGGGGAAAATCCCTCTGGTTGTTCAGAAGATGATGGCGGCGGCATTGACCCGACAAGCAGCAGTCCCGCCTCAACTCGTCTCCATTGAGAAAATCCAGCCCTATGTGTCTGTCTTCACGGAAGAAGATGCAAAAAGCCTAACGGAAATAATGGAGAACCAAGGGTCTAGCGAGAATGAGGAACTGAAAGAAATGAGTAATAATGGGACTGAAAGCCGATAAATCCCCTGGACCTGATGGCCCACATCCTAGGGTTTTGAAAGGGGTGGCTATAGAGATAGTGGATGCATTGGTTGTCATCTTCCAAAATTCCATAGATTCTGGAACAGTTCCCACGGATTGGAAGGTAGCAAATGTAACCCCGCTATTTAAGAAAGGAGGGAGAGAGAAAAAGGGGAACTACAGACCAATTAGCCTGACATCAGTAGGAGGGAAAATGCTAGAGTCTATTATTAAGGACGTGGTAACAGGGCACTTAGAAAATAATAATAAGATTGGGCAGAGTCAACATGAATTTATGAAAGGGAAATCATGTTTGATAAATCATTTTTTGAGGTTGTAACTAGCAGAATAGATAAGAGGGAACCAGTGGATGTGGTGTATTTGGACTTTCAGAAGGCATTCGATAAGGTGCCACACAAGAGGTTATTAAACAAAATTAGGGCTCATGGGATTGGGGGTAATATACCAGCATGAATTGAGGATTGGTTAACGGACAGAAAACAGAGAGTAGGAATAAATGTGTCATTTTTGGGTTGGCAGGCTGTAACTAGTGGGGTACCGCAAGGATCAATGCTTGGGCCTCAGCTATTCACAATCTACATCAATGATTTGGATGAGGGGACCAAATGTAATATATTCAAGTTTGTTGATGATACAAAGCTGGGTGGGAATGTAAGTTGTGAGGAGGATGCAAAGAGGCTTCAAGGGGATATAGACAGGCTAAGTGAGTGGGCAAGAACATGGCAAATGGAATATAATGTGGGGAAATGTGAAGTTATCCACTTTGGTAGGAAAAATGGAAAAGCAGAGTATTTTTTATTGGTGAGAGATTGGGAAATACTGGTGTTCAGAGGGACCTGGGTATCCTTGTACAGGAATCACTGAAAGTTAACATGCAGGTACTGCAAACAATTAAGAAATCAAATGGTATGTTGGCCTTTATTAAAAGAAGATTTGAGTATAACTGTAAAGATGTATTACTGCAATTATATAGTGCCCTGGTGAGACCACACCTGGAGTATTGTATACAGTTTTGGTCTCCTTACCTAAGGAAGGATATACTTGCTATAGAAGGAGTGCAATGAAGGTTCTCTAGACTGGTTCCTGGGATGGGGGGATTGTCCTATGAGGAGAGATTGAGTAGACTAGGCCTATATTCTCTAGAGTTTAGAAGAATGAGAGGTGATCTCATTGAAACATACAAGATTCTTACAGGGCTTGACAGGGTAGATGCAGGGAGGATGTTTCCCCTCGCTGGGGAGTCTAGAACCAGGGGTCACAGTCTCAGAATAAGGGGTCGGCCATTTAAGACTGAGATGAGGAGAAATTTCTTCACTCAGAGGGTGGTGAATCTTTGGAATTCTCTACCCCAGAGGGCATCGGAGGCTCAGTCATTGAGCATATTCAAGACAGAGAGCGATAGATTTTTGGACAATAAGGGAATCAATGGATATGGGGATAGTGCAGGAAAGTGGAAATGAGGTAAAAGATCAGCCATGATCTTATTGAATGGCAGAGCAGGATTGAAGGGCCAAATGGCCGACTCCTGCTCCTATTTCTTATGTTCTTATGACAGGCACATCACCCAAACACATTGCACCACACTCATTGACACACTTCACCTAAACACATTGCACCACACTCACTGACACACACATCGCCCAAACACATTGCACCACACTCACTGACACACACATCACCCAAACACATTGCACCACACTCACTGACACACTTCACCCAAACACATTGCACCACACTCACTGACACACACATCACCCAAACACATTGCACCACACTCACTGACACACATCACCCAAACACATTGCACCACACTCACTGACACACACATCACCCAAACACATTGCACCACACTCACTGACACACACTTCACCCAAACACATTGCACCACACTCACTGTCACACTTCACCCAAACACATTGCACCACACTCACTGTCACACTTCACCCAAACACATTGCACCACACTCACTGACACACTGCACCCAAACACATTGCACCACACTCACTGACACACTTCACCCAAACACATTGCACCACACTCACTGACATACTTCACCCAAACACATTGCACCACACTCACTGACACACACATCACCCAAACACATTGCACCACACTCACTGACACACACATCACCCAAACACATTGCACCACACTCACTGACACACACCACCCAAACACATTGCACCACACTCACTGACACACATCACCCAAACACATTGCACTACACTCACTGACACACTTCACCCAAACACATTGCACTGCACTCACTGACACACTTCACCCAAACACATTGCACCATACTCATTGACACACTTCACCCAAACACATTGCACCACACTCACTGACACACATCACCCAAACACATTGCACCACACTCACTGACACACACATCACCCAAACACATTGCACCACACTCTCTGACACACACATCACCCAAACACATTGCACCACACTCACTGACACACTTCACCCAAACACATTGCACCACACTCACTGACACACATCACCCAAACACATTGCACCACACTCACTGACACACACATCACCCAAACACATTGCACCACACTCACTGACACAGATCACCCAAACACATTGTACCACACTCACTGACTCACACATCACCCAATCACATTGCACCACACTCACTGACACACACATCACCCAAACACATTGCACCACACTCACTGACACACACATCACCCAATCACATTGCACCACATTCACTGACACACACATCATCCAAACACATTTCACCACACTCACTGACACACACATCACCCAAACACATTGCACCACACTCACTGACACACACATCACCCAAACACATTGCACCACACTCACTGACACACACATCACCCAAACACATTTCACCACACTCACTGACACACTTCCCTTTCTCTTGCAGGCAAAGGTGGCTCACAAGAGATGTGATCAGCAGCAGACAGGCAGAGGGGAAGCACGACTTCAGAACCTCACTGAGCTGGAGGAGATGGTGCTTGAGATAATTGGAGAGGCCGTCACTGAGGCTTTGGCGAGCAGCTGGTAACGCTATGTTCATACCTCATCCTTCTTTTCACATCCCACTTCCCCCTCATCGCACAATCTCTTCTTGCTTACAGTTTGCTGATGGTGTAAGCATGCACATCTTGCTTCCACCCCTTCCCCTCACCACAACCCGACCCTTGTGCCTTTCTCTTTTCAGATACCCAAGAACTGCCAGCAGCCCAACCGGTCCCCGATGTACTAGAGGAGAAGACTGAAGGAGAAGAAGAGGCACCGTCACTCGATCTGATACTCCCAGCACCAACTCAGAAAATGGCACGGTGCGTACTTTAGAGAGTAGTATAGAGGTGGGATCTACATGTGGTGAGTCACCGGGCATGAGTGGGCTGCAGCCAGGCCAGGTGGAAAGGGTAGCTCGGGTGCCAGCTCCCCGGAGGGCGAGTTCGCACTTGATGACCTCGAAGGGACAGCCTTCAGGAGAAGAGTGATGGGCATGCACACAGAAATGCTTGGTGCGATGGCAAGCCTGCCAGAGAGCCTCTCGTCAGTGTCAAGGAGCATAGAGGAGTCCAACTCTAACATTGTACCGGGCTTTGCGCAGAGCTTGGAGCCCAGGATTTCCAGGTGGACCCAACCATGATGCTGGGTGTGATGGGCGATGTCGCAGCTTCCATTGCAGCAGAAGCAGAAGTGACCCAACGTCTGAGTGCTGCACTGGAAGCTCAGACTTCTGTCATGCAGTCTCAGCTTGCTGCCACGCATTCTCAAACTGATGCCATTGTAGCTGGGTTTGTTTGTGTGGAAAGTGGCTTGCAGCGTCTCACAGCAGTCCAGCAATCTGTCCTTCAACAGATTACTAGGATTGCTGAGGCGCCGCCCCGGGGGAGTGGCAGTGGCTCCGTGGAGCAAGAACCTGCTGTCCTCTCTCAGGATAAATGTGAGAAGTTGCACAACACCAGGTTATAGTCCAACAGTTTTATTTGAAATCACAAGCTTTCGGAGCGCTGCTCCTTCGTCTCTCAGGATGACAGCATTCATCCGCTCACCCCTGCCACTCCGCCAGTGCCCTTGCTGCTGCCTGTCAGCCAGCCAGCCCAGACTGCTGCCGCCCATGCTGAGGTGGTGCAGTCTACTTCCGGGTGTTCCAGGCCCAGAACTGCTCGAGGCCGTCCTGCAAGGCCATCTGCAGTGTCCCCCACAGAAAATCAGCAGCCTTCCATCATCCACTGGGGTAGCACTGCGTAGGAACACTAGAGTTGGCAAAGGAACATGAAATACAGACACTACGGGAATGCACAAGGGTGATTAGTTCACTTTGTTGTGTAATTTTCGATTGATTAATTTATAAATGATGTTTAGAATGTTTGTCTTGTGGTGGCTCTCATTTTCAGCTTTGTGCCCAGGAGGATGCTGTAGGAATGGTAAGGTGAGGAAGTGATGAGCAATGGGATCTGGGGATTCATTCAGGGGAACCGGATTCTGATGAGGCGCTCATGGACAGCCTCTCCAGAATGGGGATCTGCTGCCTGTCTCCTCCCTTCCTCCTCCTCCTCTTCCTCCACCCTTTCTGCCTCCTCCTCCTCCTTCTGAGGTGGTCGTGGAACCCGTGGTGGGAAGAGCTGCACCCTCATGATGGCCAAGTTGTGGAGGATGCAGCAGACCCCCACGAAATGGGACACCCGCTCCGGCGAGTACAGGAGGGCTCCTCCCGAGCAGTCAAGACAGCGGAACCGTTGCTTGAGCACCCTGATGGTCTGCTCGATGAGGTTCTTCATGGCAGCATGGCTCTCATTATATGATTGTTGGCCAGGAGTGGTGGGGTTGCGGAGGGGAGTCATCAACCAGGTGTAGAATGGAAAGCCCTTGTCTCTGAGCAGCCACCCTCGGGTTCGACATGGTGGCTGGAAGATTGCTGGCACATCTGACTGGCGCAGGATGAAGGCATCATGACTGCTGCCAGGATACCGGGCATTCACCATCGTGATGTGCACATTAAGTGAGTGGTAGCCTATGTGGTTGCAGTTCATCTGAGGATTGATATGCAGCGCCCGCAAAGCAATGTCTGTGCAGTCGATGGCGCCCTGCGCTATGGGGAAGCCCGATATCTTGGCAAAGCCACATGCGCGTGCGCCTCCTGCTTCTCTCTTTTCAGAGAGAAGACAACGAAGTCCCTTCTCTTGGAGTACAGAACCTCTGTCACTTCCTGGATGCAGCGATGGAGGGCGAACTGGGAGATGTTAGCTGTATCTCCTGCTCCAGACTGGAAGGACCCATTGACGAAAAAATGAGGGCCACTGGCAGTGCCGTCGGCGCCCTGCTCTAAGGTTGCATGTCTGGGACCAGGAGGTGGCAGAGTTCTGTGACTGCCTCCTTGGTGAAACGAAACCTCCAAATACACTGCTCCTGGCTTAAGTGCAGGTCGGGGAAGTGCTCTTGGAAGACCTCAGTTGGGTAAGGCGTCCTGCTGAGAACTCTTCTGTCCCTCCTTCTCCTCCCACTTTGAGCAGCTTGATCTCTTCTTTGCTGCTTCTGCTCCATCTCCCTGTCATAGTTAAGTGTGAGGTGGACTGCAAGTAGAGTCCCCATGACTGGGAGCAAGTGGTTTGAGCAGAACCCTTGAAATCAGAAGCAAGGCCTTCTCCACTTGCAACACCACTCCCTGTCACCAACTTCAAATAACGGTAGAAAGCTCCAAACTGTTGCACAAACTTACACAGAGCCAGTAGTAATGACAGGCAAGTCAGCTGCAAGTTGTTGCTGATTCCTTGAAATAGCGCTGGTGGGAGTTCCTCGTGCAGTTGACCTAACGTTCAGCTGTTCACGTTTTGGAGAGGGCGTTGAATGGAGCGGCGATGCCGAAAATGGCCGGCTGTGCGTCAAATCAGCGTTGCGAACAGATGTCACGATCTGCCTCATTACCATTTTTCTAGCGAATGCAGGCAACGGTCGCGCTGCTGACCTGGCCAAAGTGGCGGCTGCCGCGAGCCACGTGGGTGGAAGCGAGACAGCCACCATTTTTTGCCGAATCCGGCCTTTACAGCCGGCGCTAAGGTGCCGAATTTCACAGCTACGGCGTAACAGATTACATTAACAGGTTCCTATCATAGATTCTATGTGGCAGATTATCTATCACAGATTATCAATTGCAGATAATCCATTCACGGATAGTCTATTTACAATTTCTCCAGCATGGATTCCCCATCAGAAAATCTACAACACAGAATCTACATCACAGGCTCTCCACCACAAATTCCCTGTCACAGATTCTTGATCACAACTTTTCTGTTGTTGATTCTACACCTCAGATTCCCCATTCACGGATTCCCCATCACTGATTCCCCATCACTGATTCCCATCACTGATTTACCATCACTGATTCCCCATTCACTGATTCCCCATCACTGATTCCCCATCACTGATTCCTCATCACTGATTCCCCATTCACTGATTCCCATCACTGATTCCCCATCACTGATTCCCATCACTGATTCCCCATTCACTGATTCCCATCTCTGATTCCCATCACTGATTTCCATCACTGATTCCCATCACTGATTCCCCATCACTGATTCCCCATCACTGATTTCCCATCACTGATTCCCATCACTGATTCCCCATCACTGATTCCCCATCACTGATTTCCCATCACTGATTCCCATCACTGATTCCCCATCACTGATTCCCCATCACTGATTTCCCATCACTGATTCCCATCACTGATTCCCCATCACTGATTCCCATCACTGATTCCCCATCACTGATTCCCATCACTGATTTCCCATTCACTGATTCCTATCACTGATTCCCATCACTGATTCCCATCACTGATTCCCCATCACTGATTCCCATCACTGATTCCCCATCACTGATTCCCATCACTGATTTCCCATCACTGATTCCCATCACTGATTCCCCATCACTGATTCCCATCACTGATTCCCCATCACTGATTCCCATCACTGATTCCCCATTCACTGATTTCCATCACTGATTCCCATCACTGATTCCCATCACTGATTCCCCATCACTGATTCCCATCACTGATTCCCCATCACTGATTCCCATCACTGATTCCCCATTCACTGATTTCCATCACTGATTTCCATCACTGATTCCCATCACTGATTCCCATCACTGATTCCCATCACTGATTCCCATCACTGATTTCCCATCACTGATTTCCATCACTGATTCCCCATCACTGATTCCCATCACTGATTTCCCATTCACTGATTCCTATCACTGATTCCCATCACTGATTCCCATCACTGATTCCCCATCACTGATTCCCATCACTGATTCCCCATCACTGATTCCCATCACTGATTTCCCATCACTGATTCCCATCACTGATTCCCATCACTGATTCCCATCACTGATTCCCCATCACTGATTCCCATCACTGATTCCCCATCACTGATTCCCATCACTGATTCCCCATCACTGATTCCCCATTCACTGATTCCCATCACTGATTCCCATCACTGATTCCCCATCACTGATTCCCCATCACTGATTTCCCATCACTGATTCCCATCACTGATTCCCATCACTGATTCCCATCACTGATTCCCCATCACTGATTCCCCATTCACTGATTCCTATCACTGATTCCCATCACTGATTCCCATCACTGATTCCCCATCACTGATTCCCATCACTGATTCCCCATTCACTGATTCCTATCACTGATTCCCATCACTGATTCCTATCACTGATTCCCATCACTGATTCCCCATCACTGATTCCCCATCACTGATTCCCATCACTGATTTCCCATCACTGATTTCCCATCACTGATTCCCCATCACTGATTCCCATCACTGATTCCCCATTCACTGATTCCTATCACTGATTCCCATCACTGATTCCTATCACTGATTCCCATCACTGATTCCCCATCACTGATTCCCCATCACTGATTCCTATCACTGATTCCCATCACTGATTCCTATCACTGATTCCCATCACTGATTCCCCATCACTGATTCCCCATCACTGATTCCCATCACTGATTTCCCATCACTGATTTCCATCACTGATTCCCCATCACTGATTCCCATCACTGATTCCCCATTCACTGATTCCTATCACTGATTCCCATCACTGATTCCTATCACTGATTCCCATCACTGATTCCCATCACTGATTCCTATCACTGATTCCCATCACTGATTCCCCATCACTGATTCCCCATCACTGATTCCCATCACTGATTTCCCATCACTGATTTCCATCACTGATTCCCCATCACTGATTCCCATCACTGATTCCCCATTCACTGATTCCTATCACTGATTCCCATCACTGATTCCTATCACTGATTCCCATCACTGATTCCCCATTCACTGATTCCCCATCACTGATTCCTATCACTGATTCCCATCACTGATTCCCCATCACTGATTCCCCATCACTGATTCCCATCACTGATTCCCATCACTGATTCCCCATTCACTGATTCCCCATCACTGATTCCCCATCACTGATTCCTCATCACTGATTCCCCATTCACTGATTCCCCATCACTGATTCCCCATCACTGATTCCCCATTCACTGATTCCCCATCACTGATTCCCCATTCACTGATTCCCATCACTGATTCCCCATTCACTGATTCCCATCACTGATTCCCCATTCACTGATTCCGATCACTGATTCCCCATTCACTGATTCCCCATCACTGATTCCCCATCACTGATTCCCCATTCACTGATTCCCCATCACTGATTCCCCATTCACTGATTCCTCATCACTGATTCCCCATTCACTGATTCCCCATCACTGATTCCCATCACTGATTCCCCATTCACTGATTCTTCATCACTGATTCCCATCACTGATTTCCCATTCACTGATTCCCCATCACTGATTCCCATCACTGATTCCTCATCACTGATTCCCCATCACTGATTCCCATCACTGATTTCCCATTCACTGTTTCCCCATCACTGATTCCGATCACTGATTCCTCATCACTGATTCCCCATCACTGATTCCCCATTCACTGATTCCCCATCACTGATTCCCATCACTGATTCCCCATTCACTGATTCCCATCACTGATTCCCCATTCACTGATTCCCCATCACTGATTCCCCATTCACTGATTCCCATCACTGATTCCCCATTCACTGATTCCTCATCACTGATTCCCATCACTGATTCCCATCACTGATTCCCATCACTGATTCCCATCACTGATTTCCCATCACTGATTCCCCATTCACTGATTCCCATCACTGATTCCCCATCACTGATTCCCCATCACTGATTCCCATCACTGATTCCCATCACTGATTCCCATCACTGATTCCCCATCACTGATTCCCCATCACTGATTCCCATCACTGATTCCCATCACTGATTCCCATCACTGATTCCCCATCACTGATTCCCATCACTGATTCCCATCACTGATTCCCCATCACTGATTTCCCATCACTGATTCCCCATCACTGATTCCCATCACTGATTTCCCATCACTGATTTCCCATCACAGTTTCCCATCACTGATTCCCATCACTGATTCCCCATCACTGATTTCCCATTCACTGATTTCCCATCACTGATTCCCATCACTGATTCCCATCACTGATTCCCATCACTGATTCCCATCACTGATTCCCCATCACTGATTCCCCATCACTGATTCCCATCACTGATTCCCATCACTGATTCCCATCACTGATTCCCATCACTGATTCCCCATCACTGATTCCCCATCACTGATTCCCATCACTGATTCCCATCACTGATTCCCATCACTGATTCCCATCACTGATTCCCCATCACTGATTCCCATCACTGATTCCCCATCACTGATTCCCATCACTGATTCCCATCACTGATTCCCATCACTGATTCCCATCACTGATTCCCATCACTGATTCCCATCACTGATTCCCATCACTGATTCCCCATCACTGATTCCCATCACTGATTCCCCATTCACTGATTCCCATCACTGATTCCCATCACTGATTCCCCATCACTGATTCCCATCACTGATTCCCCATCACTGATTCCCATCACTGATTCCCATCACTGATTCCCATCACTGATTCCCATCACTGATTCCCATCACTGATTCCCATCACTGATTCCCATCACTGATTCCCATCACTGATTCCCCATCACTGATTCCCATCACTGATTCCCATCACTGATTCCCCATCACTGATTCCCCATCACTGATTCCCATCACTGATTCCCATCACTGATTCCCATCACTGATTCCCATCACTGATTCCCATCACTGATTCCCATCACTGATTCCCATCACTGATTCCCATCACTGATTCCCCATCACTGATTCCCCATCACTGATTCCCATCACTGATTCCCATCACTGATTCCCCATCACTGATTCCCATCACTGATTCCCATCACTGATTCCCCATCACTGATTCCCCATCACTGATTCCCATCACTGATTCCCATCACTGATTCCCCATCACTGATTCCCATCACTGATTCCCATCACTGATTCCCATCACTGATTCCCATCACTGATTCCCATCACTGATTCCCATCACTGATTCCCCATCACTGATTCCCATCACTGATTCCCATCACTGATTCCCATCACTGATTCCCATCACTGATTCCCATCACTGATTCCCATCACTGATTCCCATCACTGATTCCCATCACTGATTCCCATCACTGATTCCCATCACTGATTCCCATCACTGATTCCCATCACTGATTCCCATCACTGATTCCCATCACTGATTCCCATCACTGATTCCCATCACTGATTCCCATCACTGATTCCCATCACTGATTCCCATCACTGATTCCCATCACTGATTCCCATCACTGATTCCCATCACTGATTTCCCATCACTGATTCCATCACTGATTCCCATCACTGATTCCCATCACTGATTCCCCATCACTGATTCCCATCACTGATTCCCATCACTGATTCCCATCACTGATTCCCATCACTGATCACTGATTCCATCACTGATTCCCATCACTGATTCCCATCACTGATTCCCATCACTGATTCCCATCACTGATTCCCATCACTGATTCCATCACTGATTCCCATCACTGATTCCCATCACTGATTCCCATCACTGATTCCCATCACTGATTCCCATCACTGATTCCCATCACTGATTCCCATCACTGATTCCCATCACTGATTCCCATCACTGATTCCCATCACTGATTCCCATCACTGATTCCCATCACTGATTCCCATCACTGATTCCCATCACTGATTCCCCATCACTGATTCCCATCACTGATTCCCATCACTGATTCCCATCACTGATTCCCATCACTGATTCCCATCACTGATTCCCATCACTGATTCCCATCACTGATTCCCATCACTGATTCCCATCACTGATTCCCATCACTGATTCCCATCACTGATTCCCATCACTGATTCCCATCACTGATTCCCATCACTGATTCCCATCACTGATTCCCATCACTGATTCCCATCACTGATTCCCATCACTGATTCCCATCACTGATTCCCATCACTGATTCCCATCACTGATTCCCATCACTGATTCCCATCACTGATTCCCATCACTGATTCCCCATCACTGATTCCCATCACTGATTCCCATCACTGATTCCCCATCACTGATTCCCATCACTGATTCCCATCACTGATTTCCCATCACTGATTCCCATCACTGATTCCATCCTGATTCCCCATTCACTGATTCCCATCACTGATTCCCATCACTGATTCCCATCACTGATTACCATCACTGATTCCCATCACTGATTCCCCATCACTGATTCCCCATCACTGATTCCCATCACTGATTCCCCTCACTGATTCCCCATCACTGATTCCCATCACTGATTCCCATCACTGATTCCCCATCACTGATTCCCCATCACTGATTCCCCATCACTGATTCCCATCACTGATTCCCATCACTGATTCCCCATTCACTGATTCCCATCACTGATTCCCCATCACTGATTCCCATCACTGATTCCCATCACTGATTCCCATCACTGATTCCCATCACTGATTCCCATCACTGATTCCCATCACTGATTCCCATCACTGATTCCCCATCACTGATTCCCATCACTGATTCCCCATCACTGATTCCCATCACTGATTCCCATCACTGATTCCCATCACTGATTCCCATCAATGATTCCCATCACTGATTCCCCATCACTGATTCCCCATTCACTGATTCCCATCACTGATTCCCATCACTGATTCCCATCACTGATTCCCATCACTGATTCCCATCACTGATTCCCATCACTGATTCCCCATCACTGATTCCCATCACTGATTCCCATCACTGATTCCCATCACTGATTCCCATCACTGATTCCCATCAATGATTCCCATCACTGATTCCCATCACTGATTCCCATCACTGATTTCCCATCACTGATTTCCCATCACTGATTCCCCATTCACTGATTTCCCATCACTGATTCCCATCACTGATTCCCCATTCACTGATTTCCCATCACTGATTCCCATCACTGATTTCCATCACTGATTCCCATCACTGATTCCCATCACTGATTCCCATCACTGATTCCCATCACTGATTCCCATCACTGATTCCCATCACTGATTCCCATCACTGATTCCCATCACTGATTTCCCATCACTGATTCCCATCACTGATTCCCATCACTGATTCCCATCACTGATTTCCCATCACTGATTCCCATCAATGATTCCCATCACTGATTCCCCATTCACTGATTTCCCATCACTGATTCCCATCACTGATTCCCATCACTGATTCCCCATCACTGATTCCCATCACTGATTCCCATCACTGATTCCCATCACTGATTCCCATCACTGATTCCCATCACTGATTCCCATCACTGATTCCCCATCACTGATTCCCATCACTGATTCCCATCACTGATTCCCATCACTGATTTCCCATCACTGATTCCCATCACTGATTCCCATCACTGATTCCCATCACTGATTCCCATCACTGATTCCCCATCACTGATTCCCATCACTGATTTCCATCACTGATTCCCATCACTGATTCCCATCACTGATTCCCATCACTGATTCCCATCACTGATTCCCATCACTGATTTCCCATCACTGATTCCCATCACTGATTCCCATCACTGATTCCCATCACTGATTCCCATCACTGATTCCCATCACTGATTCCCATCACTGATTCCCCATCACTGATTCCCATCACTGATTTCCCATCACTGATTCCCATCACTGATTTCCCATCACTGATTCCCCATCACTGATTCCCATCACTGATTCCCATCACTGATTTCCCATCACTGATTCCCATCACTGATTCCCATCACTGATTCCCATCACTGATTCCCATCACTGATTCCCATCACTGATTCCCATCACTGATTCCCATCACTGATTCCCATCACTGATTCCCATCACTGATTCCCATCACTGATTCCCATCACTGATTCCCATCACTGATTCCCATCACTGATTCCCATCACTGATTCCCATCACTGATTCCCATCACTGATTCCCCATCACTGATTCCCATCACTGATTCCCATCACTGATTCCCATCACTGATTCCCATCACTGATTCCCATCAATGATTCCCATCACTGATTCCCATCACTGATTCCCATCACTGATTCCCATCACTGATTCCCATCACTGATTTCCCATCACTGATTCCCATCACTGATTCCCATCACTGATTCCCATCACTGATTCCCCATTCACTGATTCCCATCACTGATTCCCATCACTGATTCCCATCACTGATTCCCATCACTGATTCCCATCACTGATTCCCATCACTGATTCCCATCACTGATTCCCATCACTGATTCCCCATTCACTGATTCCCATCACTGATTCCCATCACTGATTCCCATCACTGATTCCCATCACTGATTCCCCATCACTGATTCCCATCACTGATTCCCATCACTGATTCCCATCACTGATTCCCATCACTGATTCCCATCACTGATTCCCATCACTGATTCCCATCACTGATTCCCATCACTGATTCCCATCACTGATTCCCATCACTGATTCCCATCACTGATTCCCATCACTGATTCCCATCACTGATTCCCATCACTGATTCCCATCACTGATTCCCATCACTGATTCCCATCACTGATTCCCATCACTGATTCCCATCACTGATTCCCATCACTGATTCCCATCACTGATTCCCATCACTGATTCCCATCACTGATTCCCATCACTGATTCCCATCACTGATTCCCATCACTGATTCCCATCACTGATTCCCATCACTGATTCCCATCACTGATTCCCATCACTGATTCCCATCACTGATTCCCATCACTGATTCCCATCACTGATTCCCATCACTGATTTCCCATCACTGATTCCCATCACTGATTCCCATCACTGATTCCCATCACTGATTCCCCATTCACTGATTCCCCATCACTGATTCCCATCACTGATTCCCATCACTGATTCCTCATAACTGATTCCCCATCACTGATTCCCATCACTGATTCCCATCACTGATTCCCATCACTGATTCCCATCACTGATTCCCCATCACTGATTCCCATCACTGATTCCCATCACTGATTCCCCATCACTGATTCCTCATAACTGATTTCCCATCACTGATTCCCCATCACTGATTCCCCATCACTGATTCCCATCACTGATTCCCCATCACTGATTCCCATCACTGATTCCCCATCACTGATTCCCATCACTGATTTCCCATCACTGATTCCCCATCACTGATTCCCCATCACTGATTCCCCATCACTGATTCCCCATCACTGATTCCCATCACTGATTCCCATAACTGATTTCCCATCACTGATTCCCCATCACTGATTCCCCATCACTGATTCCCCATCACTGATTCCCATCACTGATTCCCATCACTGATTCCCATCACTGATTCCCATCACTGATTTCCCATCACTGATTCCCATCACTGATTCCCATCACTGATTCCCATCACTGATTCCCATCACTGATTCCCATCACTGATTCCCATCACTGATTCCCATCACTGATTCCCATCACTGATTCCCATCACTGATTCCCATCACTGATTCCCATCACTGATTCCCATTCACTGATTCCCATCACTGATTCCCCATCACTGATTCCCATCACTGATTCCCATCACTGATTCCCCATCACTGATTCCCCATCACTGATTCCCATCACTGATTCCCATCACTGATTCCCATCACTGATTCCCATCACTGATTCCCATCACTGATTCCCATCACTGATTCCCATCACTGATTCCCATCACTGATTCCCATCACTGATTCCCATCACTGATTCCCATCACTGATTCCCCATCACTGATTCCCATCACTGATTCCCCATCACTGATTCCTCATCACTGATTCCCCATCACTGATTCCCATCACTGATTCCCATCACTGATTCCCATCACTGATTCCCATCACTGATTCCCATCACTGATTCCCATCACTGATTCCCATCACTGATTCCCATCACTGATTCCCCATTCACTGATTCCCATCACTGATTCCCATCACTGATTCCCATCACTGATTCCCATCACTGATTCCCATCACTGATTCCCATCACTGATTCCCCATTCACTGATTCCCATCACTGATTCCCCATCACTGATTCCCCATCACTGATTCCCATCACTGATTCCCATCACTGATTCCCATCACTGATTCCCATCACTGATTCCCCATCACTGATTCCCCATCACTGATTCCCATCACTGATTCCCATCACTGATTCCCATCACTGATTCCCCATCACTGATTCCCATCACTGATTCCCATCACTGATTCCCATCACTGATTCCCCATCACTGATTCCCCATCACTGATTCCCCATCACTGATTCCCATCACTGATTCCCATCACTGATTCCCCATCACTGATTCCCATCACTGATTCCCCATTCACTGATTCCCATCACTGATTCCCCATCACTGATTCCCATCACTGATTCCCCATCACTGATTCCCCATCACTGATTCCCATCACTGATTCCCATCACTGATTCCCATCACTGATTCCCATCAATGATTCCCATCACTGATTCCCATCACTGATTCCCATCACTGATTCCCATCACTGATTCCCATCACTGATTCCCATTCACTGATTCCCATCACTGATTCCCATCACTGATTCCCCATCACTGATTCCCATCACTGATTCCCATCACTGATTCCCCATCACTGATTCCCATCACTGATTCCCATCACTGATTCCCATCACTGATTCCCATCACTGATTCCTCACTGATTCCCATCACTGATTTCCCATCACTGATTCCCATCACTGATTCCCCATTCACTGATTTCCCATCACTGATTCCCATCACTGATTCCCATCACTGATTCCCATCACTGATTCCCATCACTGATTCCCATCACTGATTCCCATCACTGATTCCCATCACTGATTCCCATCACTGATTCCCCATCACTGATTCCCATCACTGATTTCCCATCACTGATTCCCATCAATGATTCCCATCACTGATTCCCCATTCACTGATTTCCCATCACTGATTCCCATCACTGATTCCCATCACTGATTCCCATCACTGATTCCCATCACTGATTCCCATCACTGATTCCCATCACTGATTCCCATCACTGATTCCCATCACTGATTCCCATCACTGATTCCCCATCACTGATTCCCATCACTGATTCCCATCACTGATTCCCATCAATGATTCCCATCACTGATTTCCCATCACTGATTCCATCACTGATTCCCATCACTGATTCCCATCACTGATTCCCATCACTGATTCCCATCACTGATTCCCATCACTGATTCCCATCACTGATTTCCCATCACTGATTTCCCATCACTGATTCCCATCACTGATTCCCATCACTGATTCCCATCACTGATTCCCATCACTGATTCCCATCACTGATTCCCATCACTGATTCCCATCACTGATTCCCATCACTGATTCCCATCACTGATTCCCATCACTGATTCCCCATTCACTGATTCCCATCACTGATTCCCATCACTGATTCCCATCACTGATTCCCATCACTGATTCCCATCACTGATTCCCATCACTGATTCCCCATCACTGATTCCCCATCACTGATTCCCATCACTGATTTCCCATCACTGATTCCCATCACTGATTCCCATCACTGATTCCCATCACTGATTCCCATCACTGATTCCCATCACTGATTTCCCATCACTGATTCCATCACTGATTCCCATCACTGATTCCCCATCACTGATTCCCATCACTGATTCCCATCACTGATTTCCCATCACTGATTCCCATCACTGATTCCCATCACTGATTCCTCATCACTGATTCCCCATCACTGATTCCCATCACTGATTCCCCATCACTGATTCCCATCACTGATTCCCATCACTGATTTCCCATCACTGATTCCCCATCACTGATTCCCATCACTGATTCCCATCACTGATTCCCCATCACTGATTCCCATCACTGATTCCCCATCACTGATTCCCATCACTGATTCCCATCACTGATTCCCATCACTGATTCCATCACTGATTCCCATCACTGATTCCCATCACTGATTCCCATCACTGATTCCCCATCACTGATTTCCCATCACTGATTCCCCATCACTGATTCCCATCACTGATTTCCCATCACTGATTCCCCATCACTGATTCCCATCACTGATTCCCCATCACTGATTCCTCATAACTGATTCCCATCACTGATTCCCATCACTGATTCCCCATCACTGATTCCCATCACTGATTCCCATCACTGATTCCCATCACTGATTCCCATCACTGATTCCCATCACTGATTCCCATCACTGATTCCCATCACTGATTCCCATCACTGATTCCCATCACTGATTCCCATCACTGATTCCCCATCACTGATTCCCATCACTGATTCCCATCACTGATTCCCATCACTGATTCCCATCACTGATTCCCATCACTGATTCCCATCACTGATTCCCATCACTGATTCCCATCACTGATTCCCATCACTGATTCCCATCACTGATTCCCATCACTGATTCCCATCACTGATTCCCATCACTGATTCCCATCACTGATTCCCATCACTGATTCCCATCACTGATTCCCATCACTGATTTCCCATCACTGATTCCCATCACTGATTCCCATCACTGATTCCCATCACTGATTCCCATCACTGATTCCCATCACTGATTCCCATCACTGATTCCCATCACTGATTCCCATCACTGATTCCCATCACTGATTTCCCATCACTGATTCCCATCACTGATTCCCATCACTGATTCCCATCACTGATTCCCATCACTGATTCCCATCACTGATTCCCATCACTGATTCCCATCACTGATTCCCATCACTGATTCCCATCACTGATTCCCATCACTGATTCCCATCACTGATTCCATCACTGATTCCCATCACTGATTCCCATCACTGATTCCCATCACTGATTCCCATCACTGATTCCCATCACTGATTCCCATCACTGATTCCCATCACTGATTCCCATCACTGATTCCCATCACTGATTCCCATCACTGATTCCCATCACTGATTCCCATCACTGATTCCCATCACTGATTCCCATCACTGATTCCCATCACTGATTCCCATCACTGATTCCCATCACTGATTCCCATCACTGATTCCCATCACTGATTCCCATCACTGATTCCCATCACTGATTCCCATCACTGATTCCCATCACTGATTCCCATCACTGATTCCCATCACTGATTCCCATCACTGATTCCCATCACTGATTCCCATCACTGATTCCCATCACTGATTCCCATCACTGATTCCCATCATGATTCCCATCACTGATTCCCATCACTGATTCCCATCACTGATTCCCATCACTGATTCCCCATCACTGATTCCCATCACTGATTCCCATCACTGATTCCCATCACTGATTCCCATCACTGATTCCCCATCACTGATTCCCATCACTGATTCCCATCACTGATTCCCATCACTGATTCCCATCACTGATTCCCCATTCACTGATTCCCATCACTGATTCCCATCACTGATTCCCATCACTGATTCCCATCACTGATTCCCATCACTGATTCCCATCACTGATTCCATCACTGATTCCCATTCACCTGATTCCCATCAATGATTCCCATCACTGATTCCCATCACTGATTCCCATCACTGATTCCCCATCACTGATTCCCATCACTGATTCCCATCCCATCACTGATTCCCATCACTGATTCCCCATCACTGATTCCCATCACTGATTCCCATCACTGATTCCCATCACTGATTCCCATCACTGATTCCCATCACTGATTCCCATCACTGATTCCCCATCACTGATTCCCATCACTGATTCCCATCACTGATTCCCATCACTGATTCCCCATCACTGATTCCCATCACTGATTCCCATCACTGATTCCCCATCACTGATTCCCATCACTGATTCCCCATCACTGATTCCCATCACTGATTCCCATCACTGATTCCCATCACTGATTCCCCATCACTGATTTCCCATCACTGATTCCCATCACTGATTCCCATCACTGATTCCCATCACTGATTCCCATCACTGATTCCCATCACTGATTCCCATCACTGATTCCCATCACTGATTCCCATCACTGATTCCCCATTCACTGATTCCCATCACTGATTCCCATCACTGATTCCCATCACTGATTCCCATCACAGATTTCCCATCACTGATTTCCCATCACTGATTCCCATCACTGATTCCCATCACTGATTCCTCATAACTGATTCCCCATCACTGATTCCCATCACTGATTCCCATCACTGATTCCCCATTCACTGATTCCCATCACTGATTCCCATCACTGATTCCCCATTCACTGATTCCCCATCACTGATTCCCATCACTGATTTCCCATTCACTGATTTCCCATCACTGATTCCCATCACTGATTTCCCATCACTGATTCCCATCACTGATTCCCATAACTGATTCCCATCACTGATTCCCATAACTGATTCCCATCACTGATTCCCCATCACTGATTCCCATCACTGATTCCCATCACTGATTCCCATCACTGATTCCCATCACTGATTCCCATCACTGATTCCCATCACTGATTCCCATCACTGATTCCCATCACTGATTCTCATCACTGATTCCCATCACTGATTCCCATCACTGATTCCCATCACTGATTCCCATCACTGATTCCCATCACTGATTCCCATCACTGATTCCCATCACTGATTCCTCATCACTGATTCCCATCACTGATTCCCATCACTGATTCCCCATTCACTGATTCCCCATCACTGATTTCCCATCACTGATTCCCATCACTGATTCTCCATCACTGATTCCCATCACTGATTCCCATCACTGATTCCCCATTCACTGATTCCCATCACTGATTCCCCATTCACTGATTCCCATCACTGATTCCCCATCACTGATTCTCCATCACTGATTCCTCATAACTGATTCCCATCACTGATTCCCCATCACTGATTCCCATCACTGATTCCCCATCACTGATTCCCATCACTGATTCCCCATCACTGATTCCCCATCACTGATTCCCATCACTGATTCCCATCACTGATTCCCCATTCACTGATTCCCCATCACTGATTCCCCATCACTGATTCCCATTCACTGATTCCCCATCACTGATTCCCCATCACTGATTCCCATCACTGATTCCCATCACTGATTCCCATCACTGATTCCCATCACTGATTCCCATCACTGATTCCCCATCACTGATTCCCATCACTGATTCCCATCACTGATTCCCATCACTGATTCCCATCACTGATTCCCATCACTGATTCCCATCACTGATTCCCATCACTGATTCCCATCACTGATTCCATCACTGATTCCCATCACTGATTCCCATCACTGATTCCCATCACTGATTCCCATCACTGATTCCCATCACTGATTCCCATCACTGATTCCCATCACTGATTCCCATCACTGATTCCCATCACTGATTCCCATCACTGATTCCCATCACTGATTCCCATCACTGATTCCCCATCACTGATTCCCATCACTGATTCCCATCACTGATTCCCATCACTGATTCCCATCACTGATTCCCCATCACTGATTTCCCATCACTGATTCCCATCACTGATTCCCATCACTGATTCCCATCACTGATTCCCATCACTGATTCCCATCACTGATTCCCATCACTGATTCCCCATTCACTGATTCCCATCACTGATTCCCATCACTGATTCCCCATCACTGATTCCCATCACTGATTCCCATCACTGATTCCCCATTCACTGATTCCCCATCACTGATTCCCATCACTGATTCCCATCACTGATTCCCATCACTGATTCCCATCACTGATTCCCATCACTGATTTCCCATCACTGATTTCCCATCACTGATTTCCCATCACTGATTCCCATCACTGATTCCCATCACTGATTCCCATCACTGATTCCCATCACTGATTCCCATCACTGATTCCCCATTCACTGATTCCCCATCACTGATTCCCATCACTGATTCCCATCACTGATTCCCCATCACTGATTCCCATCACTGATTCCCATCACTGATTCCCATCACTGATTCCCATCACTGATTCCCATCACTGATTCCCATCACTGATTCCCCATCACTGATTCCCATCACTGATTCCCATCACTGATTCCCCATCACTGATTCCCATCACTGATTTCCCATCACTGATTCCCATCACTGATTCCCATCACTGATTCCCATCACTGATTCCCATCACTGATTCCCTCACTGATTCCCATCACTGATTCCCATCACTGATTCCCCATCACTGATTCCCATCACTGATTCCCATCACTGATTCCCATCACTGATTCCCATCACTGATTCCCCATCACTGATTCCCATCACTGATTCCCATCACTGATTCCCCATCACTGATTCCCATCACTGATTCCCATCACTGATTCCCATCACTGATTCCCCATCACTGATTCCCATCACTGATTCCCATCACTGATTCCCATCACTGATTCCATCACTGATTCCCATCACTGATTCCCATCACTGATTCCCATCACTGATTCACCTGATTCCCATCACTGATTCCCATCACTGATTCCCATCACTGATTCCCATCACTGATTCCCATCACTGATTTCCCATCACTGATTCCCATCACTGATTCCCATCACTGATTCCCCATCACTGATTCCCATCACTGATTCCCATCACTGATTCCCCATCACTGATTCCCATCACTGATTCCCCATCACTGATTCCCATCACTGATTCCCATCACTGATTCCCATCACTGATTCCCATCACTGATTCCCCATTCACTGATTTCCCATCACTGATTCCCATCACTGATTCCCCATCACTGATTCCCATCACTGATTCCCATCACTGATTCCCATCACTGATTCCCATCACTGATTCCCATCACTGATTCCCATCACTGATTCCCATCACTGATTCCCATCACTGATTCCCATCACTGATTCCCATCACTGATTCCCATCACTGATTCCCATCACTGATTCCCCATCACTGATTCCCCATCACTGATTCCCATCACTGATTCCCATCACTGATTCCCCATCACTGATTCCCATCACTGATTCCCATCACTGATTCCCATCACTGATTCCCATCACTGATTCCCCATCACTGATTCCCATCACTGATTCCCCATCACTGATTCCTCATAACTGATTCCCCATCACTGATTCCCATCACTGATTCCTCATAACTGATTCCCCATCACTGATTCCCCATAACTGATTCCTCATCACTGATTCCCCATCACTGATTCCTCATAACTGATTCCCCATCACTGATTCCCCATCACTGATTCCCCATCACTGATTCCCCATCACTGATTCCTCATAACTGATTCCCATCACTGATTCCCCATAACTGATTCCCATCACTGATTCCCCATCACTGATTCCCCATCACTGATTCCTCATAACTGATTCCCATCACTGATTCCCCATAACTGATTCCTCATCACTGATTCCCCATCACTGATTCCTCATAACTGATTCCCATCACTGATTCCCCATAACTGATTCCCCATCACTGATTCCCCATCACTGATTTCCCATCACTGATTCCCCATCACTGATTCCCATCACTGATTCCCCAGAACTGATTCCCCATCACTGATTCCCCATCACTGATTCCCCATTCACTGATTCCCCATCACTGATTCCCCATCACTGATTCCCCATCACTGATTCCCCATCACTGATTCCCATCACTGATTCCCCATCACTGATTCCTCATAACTGATTTCCCATCACTGATTCCCATCACTGATTCCCCATCACTGATTCCCCATCACTGATTCTCCATCACTGATTCCCCATCACTGATTCCCATCACTGATTCCCATCACTGATTCCCCATCACTGATTCCCCATCACTGATTCTCCATCACTGATTCCTCATAACTGATTCCCCATCACTGATTCCCCATCACTGATTCCCCATCACTGATTCCTCATAACTGATTCCCCATCACTGATTCCCCATCACTGATTCCTCATAACTGATTCCCATCACTGATTCCTCATAACTGATTCCCCATTCACTGATTCCCCATCACTGATTCCTCATAACTGATTCCCATCACTGATTCCTCATAACTGATTCCCATCACTGATTCCTCATAACTGATTCCCCATCACTGATTCCCCATCACTGATTCTCCATCACTGATTCCTCATAACTGATTCCCATCACTGATTCCCCATCACTGATTCCCCATTCACTGATTCCCCATCACTGATTCTCCATCACTGATTCCCCATCACTGATTCCCCATCACTGATTCCTCATAACTGATTCCCATCACTGATTCCTCATAACTGATTCCCCATTCACTGATTCCCCATCACTGATTCCCCATCACTGATTCTCCATCACTGATTCCTCATAACTGATTCCCCATCACTGATTCCCCATCACTGATTCCCCATCACTGATTCCCCATCACTGATTCCCCATCACTGATTCCCCATCACTGATTCCCCATCACTGATTCCCCATCACTGATTCTCCATCACTGATTCCCCATCACTGATTCCCCATCACTGATTCTCCATCACTGATTCCTCATAACTGATTCCCCATCACTGATTCCCCATCACTGATTCCCCATCACTGATTCCCCATCACTGATTCCCCATCACTGATTCCCCATCACTGATTCCCCATCACTGATTCCCCATCACTGATTCCTCATAACTGATTCCCCATTCACTGATTCCCCATCACTGATTTCCCATCACTGATTCCCCATCACTGATTCCCATCACTGATTCCTCATAACTGATTCCCCATTCACTGATTCCCATCACTGATTCCTCATAACTGATTCCCCATTCACTGATTCCCCATCACTGATTTCCCATCACTGATTCCCATCACTGATTCCCCATCACTGATTCCCCATCACTGATTCCCATCACTGATTCCCATCACTGATTCCCATCACTGATTCCCATCACTGATTCCCATCACTGATTCCTCATAACTGATTCCCCATTCACTGATTCCCCATCACTGATTCCCCTCACTGATTCCTCATAACTGATTCCCCATCACTGATTCCCCATCACTGATTCCCATCACTGATTCCTCATAACTGATTCCCCATCACTGATTCCCCATTCACTGATTCCCCATCACTGATTCCCCATCACTGATTCCCCATCACTGATTTCTCATAACTGATTCCCCATTCACTGATTCCCATAACTTATTCCCCATCACTGATTCCCCATCACTGATTCCCCATCACTGATTCCCCATCACTGATTCCTCATAACTGATTCCCCATTCACTGATTCCCATCACTGATTCCCCATCACTGATTCCCGTCACTGATTCCCCATCACTGATTCCCCATCACTGATTCCCATCACTGATTCCCCATCACTGATTCCCCATCACTGATTCCCCATCACTGATTCCTCATAACTGATTCCCCATTCACTGATTCCCATCACTGATTCCCCATCACTGATTCCCGTCACTGATTCCCATCACTGATTCCCCATCACTGATTCCCATCACTGATTCCCCATCACTGATTCCCCATCACTGATTCCCCATCACTGATTCCCCATCACTGATTCCCATCACTGATTCCCCATCACTGATTCGCCATGCACTGATTCCCATCACTGATTCCCATCACTGATTTTCCATCACTGATTTCCCATCACTGATTCCCCATGCACTGATTCCCATCACTGATTCCCATCACTGATTTCCCATCACTGATTCCCATCACTGATTCCCATAACTGATTCCCCATCACTGATTTCCCATTACTGATTCCCATCACTGATTCCCATCACTGATTTCCCATCACTGATTCCCATCACTGATTCCCATAACTGATTCCCCATCACTGATTTCCCATCACTGATTCCCATCACTGATTCCCCATTCACTGATTCCCCATCACTGATTCCTCATCACTGATTCCCCATTCACTGATTCCCATCACTGATTCCTCATCACTGATTCCGATCACAATTTCCCATCACTGATTCCCCATCGGAGATTTCCCATTCACAGATTATCCATTCACCGATTCCCCATTCACAGATTCCTCATCACTGATTTCCCATCACAATTTCCCATCACTGATTCCCATCACTGATTCCCCATCACAATTTCCCATCACTGATTCCCATCACTGATTCCCCATCACTGATTCCCCATTCACTGATTCCCATCACTGATTCCCCATCACTGATTCCCCATCACTGATTCCCCATTCACTGATTCCCATCACAATTTCCCATCACTGATTCCCATCACTGATTCCCCATCACTGATTCCCATCACAATTTCCCATCACTGATTCCCATCACTGATTCCCCATTGCTGAATCCCATAACTGATTTCCATCACTGATTCCCCATCGCTGAATCCCATCGCTGAATCCCATCACTGATTCCCATCATTGATTCCCCATCACTGAATCCCCATTACTGATTCCCCATCACTGATTCCCATCACTGATTCCTTATCACAGGTTCTCCATCATAGATTCTTATTCACAAATTCCTCTTTACAGATCCCCCACAGATGCCACATCACGTGATTCTCCATGAGTAGATTCTGCATCACAAATTCTCCATCAGAAATTTTCATTTACAGGTTCTCCATCACTGATTCTCCAGGAGCTGATTTTTTTTTATTCGTTCATGGGATGTGGGCGTCGCTGGCAAGGCCAGCATTTATTGCCCATCCCTAATTGCCCTTGAGAAGGTGGTGGTGAGCCGCCTTTTTGAACCGCTACAGTCCACCTGGCGAAGGTACTCCCACAGTGCTGTTAGGGAAGGAGTTCCAGGATTTTGACCCAGCGACGACAAAGGAACGGCGATATACTTCCAAGTCAGGATAGTGTGTGACTTGGAGGGGAACTTGGAGGTGTTGGTGATTCCCCCTCACAGATTCCCCATTGCAATTTCCCCATTGCAGTTCTTGTGGTTGATTCCCCATCACATATTCTCACTCACAGATTTTCAATCATTGATTTTCCATTCACAGATTCGACTATACGTATTCCCCATCATTTTGTTCCGCTTAACAATTCCACAATTTGGGGCAACAGTAAATATGTAAATATCAGAGTAATTAATTAGATCGAAAGTTTTTTTTTTAAGCAAAATGATAGGACAGCTGAGACCCATTGCCTGCAATTCATGTGCCGTGTAGGAACTCCAGAATGATTCATGTATCCTGGACAACCACATGTGCAGGAAGTGCCTCCGGTTGGTCGAACTCAAGCTCAGGGTTTCTGAGGTTGGGGAGCGGCTGGAATCACTGCAGGGCTTACTGAAGGTTGGGAATTTCCTGGAGCGCACGTTCCAGGAGGTGGTCATCGTGCAGCTACAGAGAGTTCAGGAGGATAGGAAGTGGGTGTCATCCAGCATGGTAGGAAGAGGCAGGCTGTGCAGGAATCCTCCAGGAGTGTGGCACTCTCAAACCAGGTTTTAACACTGAATACCACTGAGGGGGACGACAGCTTGGGGGGTGGGGGGGGGTGGTGGGTGCAGTCTAGAACACATCCACGGCACTGTGGGCCAAATGACTGCACAGGGGGGGCACAGCAAAGTGTAGAAACTCAGTGGTCATAGGGGATTCGACAGTCAAGGGAATAGACAGGTGTTTCCGCAACCATCGATGTGAATCCCACACGGTGTGTTGCCTCCCTGGTACCAGGGTAAAGGACATCGCTGAGAGTGTGCAGGAAATTTTAAGGGGGAAGGGGAGCAGCCAGAAGTCGTGGTCCATGTGGGATCCAATGACATAGGAAGGAAAAGGGTTGACGTCCTGCCATTAGAGTTTTAGGAGCTAGGGAGGAAGTTACAAAGCAGGACCTCAAAAGTTAGTCATCTCTGGATTACTCCCAGTGCCACGCGTTAGTGAGTATAGGAATAGTAGGATAAAACAGGTTAATGCGTGGCTGGAGAAATGGTGCAGGAGGGAGGGCTTCAGATTCCTGGGTCATTGGGACCAGTTCTGGGGCAAGAGGGACCTGTTCAAGGTAGATGGATTTCACCTCAACAGAGCTGGGACCAATGGACTAGCAGGAAGGTTAACTCGTACTGTGGGGAAGGGTTTAAACTAATTTGGCAGAGGATGGGCACCAGGATGAAACATTAGAGAGGAGAAACAAGGTACACAGAGGACTGGAAGAGGCAAATAGCAATAGAGCAAAGAATAGTTCAGAAATAGGAGGGATCAGTTAGGGGGCAAAAGCGAAGCAGTCTAAGATGGGTTTGGACTGCATGTACATAAGTGTACAGAGCGTGGTAAACAAGCTTGGTGATCTGCAGGCCCAAGTCATCTATTGAAAAGGGATCTAGCCCAGGTTGATTGGAATCAAAAATTGGTCGGCAAAACAGTAATTGCACATTGGGAGGCTTTCATAGAGGAAATGTTTCAGGTAAAGAATAGACATTCCTATGAGGGAGAAAGGAGGTCCCTGGATGGCTAAAGATACAGAGGTTAGAATTACATAGGATTTCATAGGATATACAGCACAGAAACAGGCCATTCGGCCCAACCAGTCCATGCCGGCGTTTATGCTCCACACGAGCCTCCTCCCGTCTTTCCTCATCTAACTCTGTCAGTATAACCCTCTATTCCCTTCTCCCTCATATGCTTGTCTAGTCTCCCCTTAATTGCATCTATACTATTCGCTTCAACCACTCCCTGTGGTAGCGAGTTCCACATTCTCACCACTCTCTGGGTAAAGAAGTTTCTTCTGAATTCCCATTTGGATTTTTGGTGACTATCTTATATTGATGGCCTCTAGTTATGCTCTTCCCCACAAGTGGAAACATTCTCTCTGTATCTACTCTATCGAAACCTTTCATCATTTTAAAGACCTCTATTAGGTCACCCCACAGCCTTCTTTTTTCAAGTGAAAAGAGTCCCAGCCTGTTCATTTTTTCCTGATATGTATACCCTCGCATTTCTGGTATCATCCTTGTAAATCTTCTCTGCACCCTCTCCAGTGCCTCTATATCCTTTCTATAATATGACGACCAGAACTGTACGCAGTACTCCAAGTGTGGTCTAACCAAGGTTCAATACAGGTTCAGCATAACTTCACTACTTTTCAATTCTATCCCTCTAGAAATAAACCCTAGTGCTTGGTTTGCTTTTTTTATGGCCTTGTTAACCTGTCGCAACTTTTAGTGATTTGTGTATTTGTACTCCTAGATCCCTTTGTTCCTCTACCCCACCTAGACTCACACCCTCCAAGTAATATGTGACCTCCCTATTCTTCCTACCAAAATATACTACCTCACATTTATCTGTGTTGAAATTCATTTGCCAATTATATGCCCATTCTGCAAGTTTATTAATGTCCTCCTGTAATTTGTTGCATTCCTCCTCAGTATTGACTATCCCCCCTAATTTGGTGTCATCCGCAAATTTAGAAATTGCGTTTGATTCCAAAGTCTAAATTGTTAATATAAATTGTGAACAACACTGATCTCAGCACTGATCCTTGTGGAACACTACTACCCACTTTCTGCCACTGTGAATAGTTACCCTTTTCCCCCATTCTTCTGTCTTAAAGCCAGCTAGCTATCCAATGTGCTACTTTTCCCCTGACTCCGCATTCTCTGACCTTGTTCATCAGTCTATTATGGGGTACCTTATCGAAGGCCTTTTGAAAATCTAGATAAATTACATCTACTACATTACCCTTGTCTACTCTCTCTATTACCTCTTCAAAAAATTCAATGAGGTTGATCAAGCAAGACTTTCCCTTTTGAAATCCATGCTGACTATTCATTATTATATTTTTGGTTTCTAGATGTTCTTCTATTTTCTCCTTTAGTAGGAATTCCATTATTTTTCGACCACCGATGTTAAGCTGACTGGTCTATGTCCCTGGATATGTTCTATTTCCCTTCTTAAATATATATATTACGTTAGCTATCCACTAGTCCTCTGGCACTACACCTTTTTTTAACAAATTATTAAATATGTGTAGTAATGTCTCTGCTACCTCTTCCCTAGATTCTTTAAAATTGTGTGGATGTAATCCGTCTGGACCAGGTTTTTTTTTTCCTCTTTCAGTTTGATTAGTTTATTTAATGTAATCTCCTCTTTTTATTTTAAATGTTGTTATTTCATTACTAATCTCATGATCCAATGTCATGTCCACCATTTCTATCTCCCTGGTACATACTGAAGCAAAGTAATTATTTAATATTTTTGCCATCTCTCCATCGTTGCCTGCAGTATTATCCTGTCCATCCCTTAGTGACTCTATTCCCATCCCAACTTTACTGCCGACCTGCCTCCAAACCCGGACGTCTGGCAGCGGGAAAATTCTGGCCCAGGAATACATAGACAGACTGGTGAAATGGGGAGAAACCAATAGACAGATCAAATTTAACGCAGAGAGGTGGAAATTGATACATTTTGGTAGGAAGAATGAGGAGAGTCAATATAAACTAAATGGTACAATTTTAAAGGGGGTGCACGAACAGAGAGACCTGGGGGTCTATGTACACAAATCTTTGATGGTGGCAGGACAAGTTGAGAAGGCTGTTAAAAAAGCATAAATGATCCTTGGCTTTATTAATAGAGGAATAGAGTACAAAAGCAAGGAAGCTATGCTAAGCTTTTATAAAACGCTGGCTATGGCCTCAGCTGGAGTATTGTGGCCAATTCTGGGCACCACACTTTAGGAAGGATGTCAAGGCCTTGGAGAGGGTGCGGCAGAGATTTACTAAACTGGAACCAGGGATGAAGGAGCTTCAGTTATGTGGAGAGACTGGAGAAGCTGGGGTTGGTCTCCTTGGAGCAGAGAAGGTTAAGAGGAGATTTGTTAGAGATGTTCATAATCATGAATGGTTTTGATGGAGTCAATAAAGAGAAACTGTTTTCAGGGGCAGAAGGGGACCAGAGGACACGGATTTAAAGTGATTGGCAAAAGAACCAGAGGCGACATGAGGAGGCATCTTTTTACACTGTGAGTTGTTGTGATCTGGAATGTGCTGCCTGAAAGGGCGGTGGAAGCAGATTCAATCATAACATTCAAACGGGAATTGGATAAATACTTGAAGGAGTTCTTTTACAGGGCTATGGGGAAAGAGCAGGGAAGTGAAATTAATTGGAGAGCTCTTTCAAAGAGGCACGATGGGCAAAATGGCCTCCTTCTGTGCTGGATAATTCTATGATTTTATGATTCACTTGCACAAATTCCATTTACTGATTCCACATCACAAATTCTCCATCATTAATTCTCATTCACAAATTTCTCATTCTAGATTCCCCATCAGATTCCAGATCACGTGATTTCCCAGCACAGACTCTCCATCACATATTCGCTATCACAGATTCTCAGGTATTTTCTTCCATTGCTAGATATGTGAAGCACAGTCCCAGCAAAATCATTTATCGTGTCAATTTAATCCTTCAAAAAAAAGGTGGATGGTTAGGAATGGGATGGAAGATGACAGATCCAATGTTTCATAGTCAATGACGGCTTCTGTGCTGCTGCTCCCAAAGAAATCTCATTTATGGAAAGCAACTGGCCAGAGTAAGATACTGGAGACCTTTGCTGAATGAGTCTTTCAGATTTTTGTTTTAAATTGCTTTACGATTGATGGAGACATTTTTCAGAATTTTCCCCTGGGAGATTAAAGGGGAGGGTAGACTCTATGTTTGGGTCGAGAGTATATGGTCTGAGGAATGAATCGGCTCGAGGAGACACATGGCCTAGAAACCCGAACTGCGCATTTTGAGGGCAATGCGCTAATAACTTATACTGTTAGTAATGCAGGCAGCACATGAGGTCGGTGCTGCGTGCTAATCCTACTGATCTGTGCATGCAACAAACACTACCCCAGCTGATCATTGGCAGTAAGCCTGTCGGGTGTGGGGGGCAGGCGATATCGGGAGGGGGGGGGGAGGAACCCACGCTATTTAAAGGCAGTCAGCACTTCTTAAAGGGCGGTGGATTGTGGCTGCAAGAAATGCTGTGCACAACTCTTTTGTGAAAGATTGTAATGACTGAAGCCAGGATAGAACGGGCACACAGGTTCTCGGATGCTGCACTGGAGGACTTGGTGCAGGAGGTGGAGAGGAGATGGGACATCCTTTATTCCCCAGGCGAGAGCAGGAAGTGGGAGGAAGCCACCACTCAGGTGAATGCCAGGAGCATTGCTCCCGGGTCGTGGGTGGAGTGCCACAAGGAGTTCAATGATTTGACTAGAGTCATCAAGGTAAAAAGACTATTCAAATGTCTTCTCACCACTCACAGCCACATTGGTTGAAACAATTACACCAGTCCTCTCCCCTAACAGCATGCACTCTGCTCCAATCAGCACAGTACACGTCACAATGTGCTTTACCTCATCCTTACACACTCAGCATTTTATAAGCTTCACACCCACTACTCACTTCTCACACACACAAAGGCAGCTATTCAACCATGGTAGCCACTTTCCCCAATCACCTTGCAAGACTCTACTAACACACTTCCCTCTTCCTTGCAGGAGAAGGTGGCTCCCAACGCCAGGCAGCAAGATGCCAGCAGTGGGGGACCAGCACGACGATACACCCTGTCCCCCATTGATGAAACCATGCTGGTGGTGATGGGAAGGAGCAGACTGGAGGCCTTGGATGCTGGTGACACTGGGGGACATGCTGAGCAGGGTTTCTTTATGCTTAATCCTCCTTGCCTCTTCTGACTTCTCCCTCACCCCACACACTCTGCATGACAAGCTGCAGATGCAGGCGAGGCCCCATACTAGTTCAGCTGCAGATGACTCAGATATAGATATCTTTGGGCCAGGCTACCGAGGAAGGCTAATGGGCTCACATCGAGAAATGTTTGGAGCACTGGGCCGTTTTCCGGAGAGCTTGCACACAATGTTGCGGAGTACGGACGAGTCCACCTCCAACTTGGCACAGAACATGAAGCCCATTCTTACCAACATGGACGGTGCAGTCAGATCCATCACCATGATCCCACCATGTTGAAGTGCCTGATGATGAATCTGACAGATTCCATCACAGCACAAACTGCTGCCACGGAAGCTCAGACGGCTGCCAAATTGGCTGTGTGTGACACTGCTGAAAGGGGCTTCCAGGGTGTTACATCACTCCAGCAGTCTATTCTCCAACAGAGCACTCGGAGTGCTGAGGCGATGCCCCAGGATAGTGGCCTTTGCTGCATGGGAGAGCAACCTTCTACCCTCTCTCAGGGTGCCCGCAGTCCTGGTCTCCAGCCAGCCACACTGCCTGTGCTCTTGTTGGTGTCACTCAGCCAGCTGGACCAAACTGCTGCAGCCACGCCGAGATGGTGCGGTCCGTAGCCGAGCCCTCTCGGCCCAGAGCTGCCTGAAGTTGTTCTCCAAGACCATCTGAAGCGTCTTCACTAGAACCTCAGCAACCTTCAACCTTCCAAGCTGTAGACACTGGGGAAATACTTTGTAGGATCACTAGAGTTATCTGAGGAAGGATGTTCTTGCCATGGAAGGAGTTCAGCGAAGATTCACAAGGCTGATACCTGGGATGGCAGGAATGACATATGAGGAGAGATTGGGTCGATTGGGCTTATACTCGCTGGAGTATAGAAGAATGAGAGGGGATCTCATCGAAACATATAAAATTCTGACAGGTCTGGACAAACTAGATGCAGGAAGAATGTTCCCGATGGTCGGAGAGTCCAGAACCAGGGGTCATAATCTAAGGATAAGGGGTAAGCCATTTAGGACAGAAATGAGGAAGAATTTCTTCACCCAGAGAGTGGTGAACCTGTGGAATTCTCTACCACAGAAGGTAGTTGAGGCCAAGTCATTAAATATATTCAAGAATGAGTTAGATATATTTTTTAAAGCTAAAGGTATCAAGGGATATGGGGAGAAGGCAGATACAGGGTACTGAGTTTGAATGATCAGCCATGATCTCATCGAATGGCGGAGCAGGCTCGAGGGGTCGAATGGCCTACTCCTGCTCCTATCTTCTATGTTTCTATGTTAGAGTAGGGCAAGAAACACGCAAGACAGGCACTAAGGGTGTGCACACTGGTGATTAGTCATATTTTCTGTTAATGATAACATTATTTATTTGATAAATTTGGTTTTGGATTTGAATTACGTATTGGAATTTATGTTTGTACTGAAGCGAGGGACAGAGCAATAAATGTGGAGTGAAGGAAGGTGATGGTGGTTGTAAGATGAGAGAATGATTGTGTGACTGTTGGGAATGAGAGATCTGACTTAGTTAAAGTGATCCTCGATGAGCTTGTTTCTGACAGCTCGGGCATAGGGGCTCTCTTCAGCCTATCTTCCTGCTCTTCCTCCACCTGGTCTTCTTTTATCCTCCTCCTCCTTCTCTTCTTGTTCCTCTTCCTGAACTTGTTGGTTTGCTGGTGGTGGTAAAGGCTGATCTCTCATGATGGCCAAGTTGTGGAGCATGCAGTAGATGACCACAAATCTGGATACCCACTCGGGGCTGTAGGGCAGGGTTCCTCCGGAACGGTCCAGGCAGCAGAAGTGCTGCTTGCGCATGTCGATTGTTTGCTCGATAATGCTCCTTGTGGCCGCATGGCTCTCATTGTAGTCCAGCTGTGCGCGGGTTCCGAACTGGAGTCATGAGCCATGCTCAGAGGGGATAACCCTTGTCCCCCAATCGCCAGCCTGCAACTTGGAGGTCTGGTTGGAATAAAGGTGGCACAGAGGACTGATACAGAATGAAAGAGTCATGACTGCTGCCAGGATAGTCGGCACAGACCTGCACGATGGGCTGCCTGTGTTCGCAAACCAATTCTACGTTGAGGGAGTGGATTCCCTTGCGATTGATAAATATTCCAGGGTCTTGATTTGCAGCACACAAGCCAATGTGCATACTGTCAATGGCACCTTTTGCCCTGGGCAAGTCTGCCATGTGGGCAAAACCTCATGCTCTCTCATCCTGCTTTGCTTTGTCAATAGGGAAGGAGATGCAAGGTTTTCTCATGGTGCAGAGAGTTTCAGTGACCTCCCTGATACATCAGTTTACTGCAAACTGGGACATGTTGCTGATATCACCCGGAAAGAGCCCGTTGCATAAAGGTGAGAGCAGCAGTGACCCTGACAGCCACTGTCCATGCCCTTGTTTGAGGCTGTAATTGTGGCTGCAACAGGTGACATAGCTTGGTAACAACATCCTTGGTAAAGTGAAGGCGTCTCATACACTGCTCGTCAGTGAAGCTGAGGTAGAAGAATTGGTTCCTGAAGACCCTCTGTGGAAATGGCCACCTCCTCCTCTTCCTCCTCCCTCTTCATAGAATCATAGAATCATACAGCACAGAAAAAGGCCATTCGGCCCATCGTGCCTGTGCCGGTTCTTTGAAAGAGCCATCCAATTAATCTCACTTCCCGGCTCTTTCCCCGCAGTCCTGTACATTTTTTCCTTATATTTTCCAAATATATCCACTTCCCTTTTGAAAGTTACTATTGAATCTGCTTCCACCACCCTTTCAGGCAGCGCATTCCAGATCACAACAACTTGTTGAGTAAAGAAATTTCTCATCTCTCCCATGGCTTTTTTGCCAATTATCTGAAATCTGTGGCCTCTGGTAACCGACTCTCCTGCCAGTTTCTCCTTATCTACTCTCTCTAAACCCCTCATAATTTTGAACATCTCTAATAAATCTCTTCTTAACCTTCTTTGCTCTAAGGAGAACAATCTCGGCTTCTCAAGTCTCTCCACAGAACTGAAGTTCCTCAGGCCTGGTACCAATCTGGTAAATCTCCTCTGCACCCTCTCCAAGGTTCTGAGATTCTTCCTAAAGTGTGGTGCCCAGAATTAGACACAGTACTCTAGCTGGAATCTAACCAATCATTTATAAAGCTTCATCATCACTTCCTTGCTTTTATACTCTAAGCCTCTATTTATAAAGCCAAGGATCCCATATGCCTTTTTAACAGCATTCTCAACTTGTCTTGTCACCTTCAAAGATTTGTGTATGTACACCCGCAGGTCTCTCTATTTCTGCACCCCCTTTAAAATTGTACCATTTAGTCTTTATTGCCTCTCCTCATTTTACCTTCCAAAATGCAGCACTTCACACTTCTCCTTGTTAAATTTCATCTGCCATGTGTCTTCTCATTTCACTAGTCTGCCTATGTCTGCCTGAAGTCTGTTACTATCCTCCTCACTGTTTACTACATTTCCTAGTTTTGTGTCATCTGCAAACTTTGAAATGATGCCCTCTATACCCAAGTCCAGGTCATTAATATATATCAAAAAGAGCAGTGGTCCTAATATTGACCCCTGGGGGATGCCACAGCACACATTCCTCCAGTCTGAAAAACAACCATTCACGACTACTCTCTGCTTTCTGTCTCTCCGCTAATTTTGTATCCATGCTGCCATTGTCTAAGGTGTCACTTCTGGCACCTTATCCTGCTCTGGGATGGCAGGAATGACATATGAGGAGAGATTGGGATGATTGGGCTTGTATTCGCTAGAGTTTAGAAGAATGAGAAGGGATCACATTGAAACTTATAAAATTCTAACAGGACTAGACAGACTAGATGCAGGAAGGATGTTCCCGATGGCGGGGAGTCCAGAACCAGGGGTCACAGTCTAAGGATAAGGGGTAAGCCATTTAGGACTGAGATGAGGAGGAATTTCTTCACCCAGAGAGTGGTGAACCTGTGGAATTCTCTACCACACAAGGCAGTTGAGGCCAATTCATTAAATATATTCAAGAAGGAGATAGATATATTTCTTAAGGCTAAAGGGACCAAGAGATATGGGGAGAAAGCAGTGACAGGGTACTAAATTTGGATGATCAGCCATGATCGCATTGAATGGCGGAGCAGGCTCGAGGGGCCGAATGGCCTACTCCTGCTCCTATCTTCTATGTTTCTATGTTTCTATGTGGTGTCTTGCTTGGTGCTCCCAATCGTACTCTATACCCAGAGGCAGCTCTACCACGCCACCCATGCTTGCAGGCAGCCTATCTGTGCAATAGCAGTGCAAAGGCAGCCAAACCTCTCTCTATGTAGAGAAAGTGAAGTCTGAAGAGTGGTACAACACAAGCCATAATGGCGTAGAGGTGAAAAAGTAGCCAGAAATAGTAAACCAGCAACTAGGCTATAAATACTGTATGATGTCTTTTAATATTACTGACAAGTGGGCTTTCATACTGGTGAGCATCCCGTTGTGCTGAGTGAGGTCAGCACGTGGCAACTAATCAGCTGGGGCGGTCCAAAATGGTGACCGCATCCTGCGCGCAGCAGATGACCCTCATTTAAATAAATGATTTCTCACTTTAAAGTGCGACCTTACCTCCAGCGCTACTTCCTGTACCAAAATGGCAGGCGGAGCGCTTCTGACCGCATGGCACATCAACCCCGCCATTTTGGGCCCCCAGGTGGCGGCATAGTGCCTGAAAAATGTGCGCTACGTGGCCCAATTTCTAGGCCATGGATTTTTCTCATTCTGTGCTCCCTTAGATTCTTACTGCTGAATACCTGTCACTCATTTCCCATCACTGCTTCTCTTACTGTACAATGCCGCCATTCAGCGCATGCTCCACAAATTAGTCAGGGGACACGCCAGTGTCACGGTGACCTGACGTACACTATTCAACCCTCCATCAGAGTGACAGAACCTTCTATGAATATAAATATGACATTAAAGAAACTGCATCGAAATCATACTTTTAAATAATACCAGAAGTGCCTTGTAGAAGCAGCATCTCATTTTGCTCTAGAGATTGAGGCTGTCTTAATTTGACTTGTGTACCTGATCATTGTAATTCAGCTGGGACTTCGTTGGATGTTTTACATTCCCAGACACTGTCCTAACACAAAGGTACTTGGAATTACACACTTAGAGGATACGGGGAAAAGATCAAGGGGTTTATGAGCGAGGACATCAGGCTGCAGGACTCGGAAGTGCCACCTCTGTATGCAAGCCCCAAGGTCGTATCAGGGTTCATTGCCTGTTGTGTTTGCTCTTTACGCAGTGCAACCAATTCATACTCATATTGGTCATTATCAAAATTAGCATGTGCGTTACTGAAATGTTAGACCATGTCTGCGGTGTAAGTTTGTGTAATGTGGAAGTGAAGCACTGAATTAGTAAAGGCTCTGATCCTTTTTTCTATTAAATTGTAGTTCACTAATATGATCACTACTTTCGGTTCATTAGGACATTGCATTAAACACAATTTACACTGGCCAGGTAATCATTTTAAAATACTTCTAGCAGATTCCCATGAGAGGCATAAACTACTGGTCATAAACCATCAAATGCATATAACATAAAGGACAATACGCAGTTAGCAGTAAAATCTGTTACTTCACAAGTGAGGAAGCCTGTATAACAAGCCCCGCAGCTGTGTGTTATCCACCTCATACTCACTAGAGAAATCAAAGGCAGATTGCACTCCCTGGATCTGTGTCATTCTCCTCATTATACTAGTGTGACATGACAGTTTTTACAATTCAGGTCAGACCCTTACAGTCATTTATATGAACAACCAGAGTTTCAGTGTTAGATGGCAGAAGAACAGATAAAGTGTTGGATTATGGTACGGGACAAGTCTGAAGAAAGTCTTTAACATCTCCAATCAATACTTGAAAATCGCCAATGAACTAAAGGCAACTTGGAGCTCCCAGTGAGGTATATAAGTTTACAATTTTGGTTGGTGCAGTGAATACTTTTCACAAATGCATTCACAATGTCACCACACACAGAGATCATGGCATTCTTACCCCATTATTTGCCAGTAGGATTGATAATTGACCTTTGATTCTCCCGTACAATGGAAAAATGTTGGTGTTTATCTGTGGGGAGAAATGTTAGACCAAAACATTGGACTGCATTACTCTTTTTGTGAGATACTGGCCCTTATAATAAGTCCAAGATGAATTTGGAGCCTTGCGGGGGGTGGGTGGGGGGGTTGGTGGGGAGCGATGCCGTGTCAGGTGCAAAAGCCGGAAGAAGTCTTGGTGCGTTGGAATGTGCAATTTCACTGGGGCCACCTTATTTTAATATTCCTTCCGGTTTAGCATCCAGCGCGCGGCAGAGGGTGTGGTGCCGACCCGCATGTTGCGATCTCACCTCGAGCATTTGGAGGGCCAATCCAAGGATGGAATTTAGAGGAATTAGGAGGTGCAGCAAACTGAAGGAGAATTGTTGTAATGGATTCAGGACGGTCAAGGGCTGCACCAAAATTCAACGACGCATCGCTTGATGCACTGCTGGGTCCAGTGAAGAGAAGGCGAGAGATAATCTTCCCCAGCAACGGGAGGAAAAAACCTGTAGCTGCAACGAAGAAGGCGCGGCTGGAGGTGACCAAGGTCAACAGCAAGAGCTTTGTACCACGCTCCTGGATTCAGTGCAGCAAGTGCTTTAATGACCTAACAAGGTCAGGATGGTGAGTACACTTGCACATTCACCTGCATCCTGTTGTGCATATCACACCCCCTCCCCCCTCACCCTGCCTTGTCAAGCCTACTCCATCACATCACTCCTCACACCCTCTTACCTTGCAAGCGCACCCATCCTTCTCTTTCTATGCACTTCCTCACATCCCCATCTATCCATCCACCGCTGCCACTCACCCTCAGCCTTATGTAATTTCATGCCTCTCCCTGATAGTCACCCTCACCAAATGCATTGCATCCGTCGGTTGAACACACGCCATTACAGTCATTCATGGGTCTGTTCTTTCCCCCGTTGCCGAAGAAAAGAGCACAGATCACAAGGGAGAGAGAACCGGAAGTGGGCCACCACAGATTGTGCAGTTGACAGCTGCAGAGAGGGGGGCGCTGGAGATTCGTGGCATTTTGGCATCCCTGGCCGTCGGAGATGGGGACCTCCCAGCTACCTGGTGACACAATTAAATATCAGCGACCCACATGTCATACAACACTCAGTCATGCTGACTTGACTTCAGCAGTGAGTGAAATATTATCATCTTCATAATGATAAGTTGCAAAATTCTTATCTACCAGTACTCATTCAAATCTTTTCTCTCTGCCAGGGCTTTCAAGTATACAGCAGCAGTCAGTGGACCTCCTCGATGAAAAATCCACGGAGGAGCTGATTCCTTCTGAGGGTGCACCATCACAGGACTCATGCTTACCATGCACCAGCGCAGATACTCGCACTTCGGTGGGTCCAGTGAGTTGTTTTTCACTTGGTGACTCACAGTTCACAAGTGAGCAAGAGCAGACAGTGGTGGCGGGGACAGCTGTGGAGAGTCCGCGTTGGAGGATGCAGCTCTCTCCCAGCTCTGCTAAGCTGGACACGATGTTGTATCCCGGGGGCCGTCGATGAAAAGGGTAATCATTGAGGGGCAGCAGAAAACCTGCGACGTACTGGCAGGCCTTCCACACACGCTGGGCTGGATTTTCAATGACCCGTGGAGTCGGGTTTGGAGTCGGGGGGGGGGGTTAAAGTTGCAGATTCGGGGGTCCCGACCCCATACCGACTCCAACCCGCCTCCATGCCAGTTTCTCTGGCGGCGGGTACCCGACCTGTGCTGAGACCCAACTCCCTGAGGCGGGAAGGGATTAGTGACAATTAACTGCCTGTTAACAGGTAGTTAACAGGCAGTTTTTTGCATAATCCCTATTTTAAAAAGAAAAGTGTGGGCTTCCCGACAGGTGGCAACCACGCCAAGTTATCAGGGCGGGCCGTGGGTCTGCAGGGGTTGGAGGGGTCGATATGTCCGGTGGGCAGGTGAGTGATGGGTGCATGTGTGCAGAGGTAAGTGTGTAAGGTAAGTGCTAAGTGTGGGAAAAAGTTTTACTTACCTTAACTTCCTCCTGCAGGTGTCAGCCCTTCAGTTCTCGGGAGTCAGAAATCTCACCGGCACAGAAAGCAGGAAAGCCGTGGTTCTGTCAGAAACTGCAGCCTTCTGTTTTCTGTGGTGGAATGATTTCTAACTCAGCCTGAGAGGAAGGACTGAAGTTAGAAATCATATTGTGAGTGTTTGACAGCTTCACAGAGCTGTCAAACGCTGATATTTCATCTGTCAAAAGCTCTTGACAATGAAATGTCAATCTGTGACGTCACCTGTTGCCGGGTGGCCCTTAATTGGCCTGCTGAGCTCGCTGGGCGGGCTCAACAAGGTCAATCAAGGGAAAATACAGTGGGTTGGCCACATCTCGATGGAGGCGGGTTCACAAGCCAGAATGTGTGATTCCCGACACCAACCCGACCCCAGCTTCAAAATCCAGCCCACTGTCCACGATAACAGAGAGAATGGAGGAGTTCAGCTTGAGCATGAGTGGGTTGATGTCGCCGGGCATTGCGAGGATGTCTTGTTCCATGGATAGAGTGGCCAATTTCGTGGAACATCAATCACGCCTTGACCACGGCCGTCCAGACTCTGGATGCCAACATGTCTGGTGCTTTGAATAGGATGACAGACACTTTAGCCGTGGCCTTACAATGTGTCACTGATCTGCCCCAAACTGCAGAATGGTCGGAGTGAAGTGCAGCTGGCCCATGAGCGGGATGATGGCGAAAGGGGATATGGAAAAGGGAACTCCACTCAAAGCACTCCCACTGCTCAGCCGTTGCCCCCCCCAGCCCGCGCCCCCCCCCCCCCGCCAGTGTCTGACATGCTGCCTCCTCTCCCATTGGCCGAGCCTGCCCCTGCACAGGTGCAGGTGGAGAAGTCTTTGGCGGGGCCCTCATGGGCTCCAGCACCCAGAGGTTGTCAGCAAGGGCATCTCAGAGCAGTGATCTGAGCAGCCTGCCTCTTCCTCTGCTGAAGCCACAGGGGTTGCACCACGTAGGAGCAGTAGGAAAAGGAGCGAGAAAAGCTTTGTCGTTCAACAAGGTTATGAAAAAGAAAAAGAAAGACTTGCATTTATATAGCGCCTTTCACGACCTCAGGACATCCCGAGCCGTGTTACAGCCAATGAAGTACTTTTGAAGTGTAGTCACTGTTGTAATGTAGGAAACACGGCAGCCAATTTGCACACAGCAAGCTCCCACAAACAGCAATGTGACAATGGCCAGATAATCTGTATTTTGAGGATGTTGATTGAAGGATAAATATTGGCCAGGACACCGGGGAGAACTCCCCTGATCTTCTTTGAAATAGTGCCATGGGATCTTTAACATCCACCTGAGAGAGCAGATGGGGCCTCGGTTTAACATCTCATCCGAAAGACGGCACCTCCAACAGTGCAGCGCTCCCTCAGTACTGCCCCTCCGACAGTGCAGCACTCCCTGAGTCTCTTTGGACATCCACTGTTTTTAGCTTTTCACCATTCAGAAAGTACTCTGCTCGATCTTTTTTATACTCTCTTCCCTTTTTTGTTTGTTTTAGAACTAATATTTATACCACGATTTATCGATGTAGACATGGGGATTTAAAAAACCCAGGTATTTGTGAAGTTTAAGGGGAACTATATGATGTTTCCCTTGTTGTTTATGTAGGTTATTTACTATTTTTCCACCTCCCCTTTGATGGTCATCATTCACTAGAATCATAGAATCATAGAATGGTTACAGCACAGAAGGAGGCCATTCGGCCTGTCGAGCCCGTGCCAGCTCTCTGCAAGAGCACTTCAGCCAGTCCCACTTCCCTGCCCTTTCCCTGTAGCCCTGCAATTTTTTTTCCTTCAGGTACTTATGCAATTCCCTTTTGAAAGCCACGATTGAGTCTGCCTCCACCACCCTTTCAGGCAGTGCATTCCAGATCCTAACCACTCGCTGCGTAATAACGTTTTTCCTCATGTCGCCTTTGGTTCTTTTGCCAATCACCTTGAATCTGTGTTTCTCTCTACCTACTCTGTCCGGACCCCTCATGATTTTTAATACCTCTATCAAATCACCTCCCAACCTTCTCTAAGGAGAACAACCCCAGCCTGTCTAGTCTATCCACGTAACTGAAGTCCCTGATCCCTGGAATCATTCTCGTAAATCTTTTCTGCACCCTCTCTAAGGCCTTCACATCCTTCCTAAAGTGCGGTGCCCAGAATTGGACACAATACTCCAGTTGAGGCCAAACCAGTGTTTTATGAAGGTTGGCACCAACCTGACTGAGGAGGAAGGCAGGTAAGCAACCTGACCCCAGGCTTCTGTAAGTATGAGGCATTGGGGCGAATTTCTCTCTTTTTCTGTGCCCTCTACTAAGTGCATTCCCCATGATGGCATAGCTGAGTTTAAGAGATCACATTCTTTCATCTGAACAGGTGCATTGCAGGACCCAGAGCTGTGAGTGAGGGGGCACTTCCATCCCAAGCCATGCAAAAATCTCAACAGTCTGTTAATTGCTTTCTACCACTGGTAATTCACACCTACTTTTTTGTTTTACCTAATAACAAAAAATTGTTAAGAGCTTGCTAAAGTTCAATTCCAAAACGAATGTGTTTCCAGCATTTTCTATTTTTATTTCAGATTCCAGCATCCGCAGTTTTTTGCTTTTCTTTTAGGGGGGAAAATTGGCTCGTGCCCCCTTTGGGGCGCTAACTTCGCCGGGGTGCTACTTTTAGTGCCCCGAAAAAGTTGGCAGCCCCGCGCCTGAAATGGAATGGGAGTGCCCCAAGCAGGGGGCGGGGCGCTACTGGAAGCGCTCCCCCTCTCTCTTGGGGCGCGCCCATGGAATATCGCGGCGCTACGTGCAGCAGCGCCACATGTGTCGGCACGTAGCGCCGCGGTACTGCAGGCCTCCCTCCCCTGATTAAAGGGGAGGGGCCTAGCGCAGCGCGCACCGGGGCCCTGCCGGACCACCGGGGAGCGGGATGCCGGCAAAAGAGCCCGGCACCCAAGGGGAGTGCCGGGCTGACGGATCATGGCCGGCACCCCGCAGGAGGAGGCGAGAGAGGGGAGATGCTGGCAGGCGGCCCAGTAAAAAATGGCCACCCAGCACCTGCCCTTTAATTATCGCCGCCCCGGCTGCTGAGATGCCCCCCTGACCCTGTCGGACATGGCGGCCGGCGGTAGGTCAGCAGGGGGCGCAATACAAGTTTGCGTCCGGGGCGCGAGTGGGGCGCTGCGCACGGTGATGACGTCATTGCCGGAGGTGCAGCGCTGCCAGGCGCTACCGGCTACCACCGCCGCTAACCTCCCGCTGAATTTTGCGGGAGGCGTTAGCGGCGTTGCATCCGGGCGCTAACGGGAGGTGCATAAAAAACAAATTTTTCCCCCTTGGTGTTTAATTCACTGCCAGTTCTCTTCCAGGAATGCTCACCTTGAAGAAGTTCTGCTCTTCTCCCTGACGGGATTCACGCTTGTCTCTTTTACATTGTTCACCTTCATTGCTATCTGTTTCTCTTCTCGTTTTTGATTAGGCATCTAACAAAACTCGCTTTCACAGCCACATATCTTTCCTCAGCAACTGTCTCCGGCTCCAACTTATTCCACATGGATTCCAACTTAAATTCCATCTTTCATGTTTCGGATCCACCCATGACTACAGATATCTGCATTATATTCCGCGTTCCTTGAACCATTGCTCTTGTTGCTTCCTGAGATCCACGCTTAACACCATGCGCCGACACGTGCATGCCCTTGACCTCTCTCTTGAGTAGCACCGGCTCACTCTATTTCAGAGCTGATCTGGTTTCATTTTTCGCCTCATCCAGCGCTTTAAAAAAAACTTTTTTTCTTCTTTTCAGGTGTCATAGAAACATAGAAAAATAGGAGCAGGAGTAGGCCATTCGGCCCTTCGAACCTGCTCCACCATTCAACACGATCATGGCTGATCCTCTATCTCAATACCATATTCCCACTCTCTCCCCATACCCCTTGATGCCTTTTGTGTCTAGAAATCTATCTATCTTCTTCTTAAATATATTCAGTGACTTGGCCTCCACAGCCTTCTGTGGTAGAGAATTCCACAGGTTCACCACCCTCTGAGTGAAGAAATTTCTCCTCATCTCAGTCCTAAATGTCCTACCCCGTATCCTGAGACTGTAACCCCTCGTTCTCGACCCCCCAGCCAGGGGAAACATCCTCCCTGCATCCAGTCTGTCGAGCCCTGTCAGAATTTTATACGTTTCAATGAGATGTCAAGGATCGCAAGCTTCAACAACTCTTGGGTACCAATGTCCTCCGGATCCTTCTTCCCCTTCACTTTCCACTGACCCCATCCCTCCTTCCAATCTTACCTATTGCTGTGTTTTGACTACCCCCTCTGACTTTCCCCTCTCTGACTCCAACGATCAGTCCTCAACAAAGGCCTCAGCTTCCTACCCATACACTCCCACCCCAATGGATTTTGAGCTCAACGTGATGCTGAGTGCTTCTTCTCTCGACTTCGCCTCCGCGCCCACTTCTTTGGCCAAGAGTGTTCGCCCTGCACAACAGACCTTTTCTCTTGTCTTCAGAACTCTCAGTTTACTTAGACCCCTCCCTCTGGCCTCTTACCTTGTTTTGATCTTTTCATTGGGAACCAGTGCGATCGTCCATCTAAATTTCTCTACTCCCCTCACTCACTCTAATCTACCTCCTTCTGACCTTGCAGCGCTCCTTTCTTTCAGGTCCAACCCTGACATTGTCATTAAGCCTGCTGACAAGGAGGGCACCATTGTTTGGCAAACGGACCTCTACCTTGCAGAGACTGAACGCCAACTCTACAATATCTCCTATTATCTCCCCCGGACCATGACCCCACCGCTGAAATTCAAGTCATCGTTTCGCAGACCGCCACTGACCTCATCTCTTCTGGAGATCTTCCTCTCATGGCCTCCAACGTCTCCTTTTCACTATGGCGTGATGTAAGTCCAGTCCCTCTACAGCTCCATCCCCCATCAGGACATCCTACGGGCCATCCGCTCCTTCCTTGAATGGAGGCCAAACCAGTCCCCTTCCACCACCACCCTCCTCTGCCTGACTGAACATGTTCTTACACTGAACTACTTCTTTAACTCCACTCACTTCCTCCAAATAAAAAGTGTTGCTATGGGAACCCGCATGGGTCCTCGTGATGCCTGCTTTTTCGTGGGATATGTGGAACACACTTTGTTCCAGTCCTATTCAGCATGCTATAGACAGAGCTAAACAATCCCACCCAATCAATGGATCAGATCAAAGCTCTGCAGTCCTGCCACATCCAGTCGTGAATGGTGGTGGACCATTAAACAACTAACGGGAGGAGGAAGCTCCATGAATATCCCCATCCTGAATGATGGTGGAGCCCAAAACGTGAGTGCAAAAGACAAAGCTGAAGCGTTTGCAACCATCTTCATCCAGAAGTGCCGAGTGGATGATCCATATTGGCCTCCTCCTGAGGTCCCCACCACCACAGAAGCCAGTCTTCAGCCAATTTGATTCACTCCATGTGATATCAAGAAATGGCTGAGCGCACTGGATACAGCAAAGGCTGTGGGCCCCGACAACATCCCGGCTGTCGTGCTGAAGACTTGTGCTCCAGAACTAGCCGCGCCTCTAGCCAAGCTGTTCCAGTACAGCTACAACACTGGCATCTACCCGACAATGTGGAAAACTGCCCAGGTATGTCCTATCCACAAAAAGCAGGACAAATCCAATCAGGCCAATATACCGCCCCATCAGCCTACTCTCAATTATCAGCAAAGTGATGGAAGGTGTCGTCGACAGTGCTATCAAGCGGCACTTACTCACCAGCAACCTGCTTACTGATGCCCAGTTTGGATTCCGCCAGGACCACTTGGCTCCAGACCTCATTACAGCCTTGGTCCAAACATGGACAAAAGAGCTGAATTCCAGAGGTGAGGTGAGAGTGACTGCCCTTGACATCAAGGCAGCATTTGACCGAGTGTGGCATCAAGGAGCCCTAGTAAAACTGAAGTCAATGGGAATCGGGGGGTAAACTCTCCACTGGCTGGAGTCATACCAAGCACAAAGGAAGATAGTTCTGGTGGTTGGAGGTCAATCATCACAGCCCCAGGACATCGCTGCAGGAATTCCTCAGCCCAAAAGGAAGACATATCAGAAGCACTGGTGTGGAAGGTGGCATCGTCGGAGCAGATGCGATGGAGATGGAGCAGCTGGGAAAATGGAATAGAGTCCTTACAGGAAGCGGGGTTGGAGGAAGTGTAATCAAGGCAGCTGTGGGAGTTAGTGGGCTTATAGAAGATATTGGTGGTCAGTCTATCCACAGAAATGGAGATAGAGAAATCGAGGAAGGGAAGGGAAGAGTTGAGATGGACCATTGAAATGCAAGGGAGGGGTGGAAATTGGAAGCAAAGTTGATGATATTTTCCAGTTCAGGGCGAGAGCAGGAAGCTTGAATGTATCAATGTATCGGAAAAAGAGGTGAGGGAGGGGGCCTGAGATTTTTTTAATTTGTTCATGGGATGTGGGCATCGCTGGCAAGGCCAGCATTTATTGCCCATCCTTAGTCGCCCTTGAGAAGGTGGTGGCTCAGTTGGTAGCACACTCGCCTCTGAGTCCGACGGTTATATGTTCAAGTCCCACTCCAGGAACTTGAGCACATAAAGCTAGGCTGACACTCCAGTGCAGTGCTGAGGGAGTGCTGCACTGTTGGAGGTGCCGTCTTTCGGATGAGACGTTAAACCGAGGTCCCGTCTGCTCTCTCAGGTGGACGTAAAAGATCCCATGGCACTATTTCAGAGAAGAGTAGGGGAGTTCTCCCCGGTGTCCTGGCCAACATTTATCCCTCAACCAACATAACAAAAACAGATTATATGGTCATTATCACATTGCTGTTTGTGGGACCTTGCTGTGTGCAAATTGGCTGCCGCGTTTCCCACATTACAACAGTGACTGCATTTCAAAAGTACTTCATTGGCTGTTAAGCGCTTTGAGACATCCGGTGGTCGTGAAAGGCGCTATATAAATGCAAGTTTTTCTTTCTTTCTCTCTTGAACCGCTGCAGTCCGTGTGTTGAAGGAACTCCCACAGTGCTGTTAGGGAGGGAGTTCCAGGATTTTGACCCAGCGATGATGAAGAAATGGCAATATACTTCCAAGTTATGATGGTGTGTGACTTGGAGGGGAACTTGCAGGTGATGTTGCTCCCATGCGCCTGCTGCCCTTGTCCTTTTATGTGGTAGACGTAATCATTCAAGGGATATGAGAACAGAATGGCAGCCAACATAAAAGGTAATCCAAAAGTCTTATATAGGCATATAAATAGTAAAAGGATGATAAAAGGAGGGGTGGGACCGATTAGGGACCAAAAAGGAGACCTACGCATGGAGACAGGGAGTATGGCTGAGGTGCTAAATGAGTACTTTTCATCTGTCTTCACCAAGGAAGAGGATGCTAACATAGACATAGTGAAGGAGGAGGTGGTGGAGATACTTGATTGGATAAAAATTGATAAAGATGAGGTATTGGAAAGGCTGGCTGTACTTAAAGTAGATAAGTCATCAGGCGCAGATGGAATGCATACTAGGATGCTGAGGGAATTGAGGGAGGAAATCGTGGAAGTGCTGGCCAAAAATATTGCAATCCTTCTTAGATACGGGGGTGATGCCAGAAGACTGGAGAATTGCAAATGTTACACCATTGTTCAAAAAGGGTGTAAAGATAAACCCAGCAATTACAGGTCAGTCAGTTTGACCTCGGTAGGGGGAAGCTTTTAGAAACAGTAATAAGGGACAAAATTAACAGTCACTTGGACAAGTGTGGATTAATTAAGGAAAGCCAGCATGGAGTTGTTAAAGGCAAATAGTGTTCAACTAACTTGATTGAGTTTTTTGATGAGGTAACAGAGAGGGTTGATGAGGGTAATGCGGTTGACGTAGTGTACATGGATTTCCAAAAGGCATTCGACAAAGTGCCACATAATAGGCTTGCCAGCAAAGTTGAAGCCCATGGAATAAAAGGGACAGTGGCAGCATGGATTTGAAATTGGCTAAGTGATAGGAAACAGAGAGTAGTGGTGAACGGTTGTTTTTTGGACTGGAGGAAGGTATACAGTGGTGTTCCCAGGGGTCGGTTCTAAGACCACTGCTTTTCTTGATATATATTAATGACTTGGACGTGGGTGTACAGGGCACAATTTCAAAATTTGCAGATGACACAAAACTTGGAAGTATAATGAACAGTGATGAGGAGGAGAGTGATAGACTTCAGGAAGACATAGATAGGCTGGTGAAATGGGCGGACACGTGGCAGATGAAATTTAACACAGAAAATTGTGAAGTGATACATTTTGGTAAAAAGAATGAGGAGAGGAAATATAAACTAAATGGTACAATCCTGAAGGGGGTGCACGAACAGAGAGACCTGAGGGTACGTGTGCACAAATCGTTGAAGGTGGCAGGGCAGGTTGAGAAAGCAGTTAAAAAGGCTAACGGGATCCTGGGCTTCATAAATAGAGGATAGAGTACAAAAGTGTGGAAATTATGATGAACCTGTATAAAACACTGGTTCGGCCCTAACTGGAGTACTGTGTCCAATTCTGGGCACCACACTTTAGGAAGGATGTGAAGGCCTTAGAGAGGGTGCAGAAAAGATTCACAAGAATGATTCCAGGAATGACGGACTTCAGTTACGTTGATAGACTGGAGAAGCTGGGGTTGTTCTCCGTGGAGCAGAGAAGATTGAGAGGAGATTTGATAGCGGTGTTCAAAATCATGAGGGATCTGGACAGAATAGATAGAGAGAAACTGTTCCCATTGGCAGAAGGGTCGAGAACCAGAGGACACAGATTTACGGTGTTTGGCAAAAGAACCAAAGGCGATGCAAGAAAAAACTTTTTTACGCAGTGAGTGGTTAAGATCTGGAATGCACTGCCTGAAAGGGTGGTGGAGGCAGACTCAATCATGGCTTTCAAAAGGGAATTGGATAAATATCTGAACGAAAGAAATTTGCAGGGCTACGGGGAAAGGGCGGGGGAGTGGGACTAGCTGAAGTGCTCTTGCAGAGAGCCGGCACGGGCTCGACGGGTCTAATGGCCTCCTTCTGTGCTGTAACCATTCTATGATTCTATGATTCTAAAAAGACGATGTTCGAAAGTAGAACTGAATCCACATGGAGTGAGTCAGAACTGGAGGCAGCTGCTGAGAATAGAAATATGAGCGTGAAAATGGGTTTTGGCAAAGATACAACCGAAAACAAGAGCAAGGAAGGAATTAAGTTGCGTTTATATAGCATTGCTTAATGTAAGACATATGAAAGCACTTCGCATCTAACATATTTTGAAGAGTCGTCACACACACAGAAACCAATTTGAGCACAGGTCCAGCAAAAAGTAATGAGATAAATCACCAATTAATCTTGGTTTGACCGGAACAGTGGGAGACCTCTCTGTTGTTCTTTGAAAAAGTAACATGGGGGCTTAGAAATTTGATTATGCCCGAAAACGGGCGGTGCCACCGCGGGCCCAGGTTAGTGGCTGCCCACAAAAAGAGCGTAGGCAGTACTGGTATGTTCGGGCTGCTTGCTGATTTAAATGAGCAGAACTCAGAATCACCTGTGCAACGCGCTCTTTCTGGCAGTAACATCAGCAGGAGGCCGAAGGTCGCGTCTAAAGGATCGGTGCAGCGTTCTTGGGCAGTCACCTATTAACAGTGAATGTGCTGTTTCGGATCATTTGGTGACGATTCCTGGGTTTTGCTGGGTCAGGAGGTATCGAGTCCGCTGATGGCCTTTGTAGGGATGGAGCATTTTGCGTTGTGGCACATTAGGAGGCATTTGTTTGACCACGGCTTCCCGCTTACTTTCGCGGACATTTGTCCGTGTCTTGTGTGGGGTCCACAAATGGGTGCCAGACTGCCTGGTACTCCCACCTTCGCTAGCTGCCACAGCTCCACAGATGTCTCACCCAGATGGTTGCTGTGTAGAGGTTTGTACTCCAGCATGGTGCTGGAGGGAGAGGGGATGGGGACGCACCACCTTGCTGATAGCAGTGACAGTGCACTAGCCTGCAGATCGCAGAGGGCATTCACTCGCTGGTGAGTGGCTCTTAAAGCACAGGCTCAGATCTGGAGGGACTGTGACTGGAAACACCGCATAAAGACTGGCATAGATGTCCTTAAACCGTTGCATGAGACATCAATGGAAATACATTAAAAAAGGGGAACATGGAGCTCTTGGTCAGCAGTTTACTGGTGTAAATGGTGCAGAAGAGAGTTCAATTACATTTTTAACAATAACAGACTTTTGAAGAACTCTTGGTGAGAATATCATGTCAAATCTTCCTTAATTCTTGGCCTTTGAAAAACAGACTTCAAAACTTTGCATATTATTTTATCAGTTCCTAAATTAGAAAACCCAATGTATAAAATTTAAGGAAATACAGTTTTGATTTTTTTCCGGAGACTCTTACAGCTGCAGTACAGTATAGTTTATTTTAAAAGTATTTACTGTAATGTTTGACTGACCGGGGGAGGGGGAGATTTGATGTCTCTCACTGGAAGCAGTTTTCACTCCAATTACATAGTCGGAGCTCTCCATAGTTACCAGTTATCCCAACAGCTGTTTACTGTACAGGTTTACAGCTCACTGCCGCTTTCTCCCGCCTCTACACGCTGTCAACGGCTGCACGCACGGGCGTGTTTGGAGAGGGCAGTAAGAGGAGCGGCGAGCTCCAGAATCGCTGAGCGTGCATCAATTCAGCCTTGTACACCGATTGACGTCTCGCTCCTGGTAATTAAAATACTTGCGAGCGCAGCCAACGGCAGCACTGTCGACATGCCCAATATGGCGGCTGCTACGTTCCATGCCAGAAGTGGGCGGAAGCGAAGCGGCCTCCATTTTTCTTCAAAAACTGACCTTAATGGCCGGCGCTAAAGGTTCGAATTTCTAGGCTGGGATCTTTTATATCCACCGGAACAGGCAGATGGGGCAGGCCATAAATTGAGCTTGGTAGCACCTGTTTGCTGGGCGATACGTGTGCCCTTAGGGTTCGCAAATTGCGTTCGCAGTGCATGCACATTTCTAACGTGAAGCGCGCCGGATACCATCTTGGTAAAGGGGTTAGCGCGCACTTAGCGTCCGCCGGAAGTATGCAGAGTGGGCAGATCATGACGTCAATCAGCGCGCAACGCTGATTTGATGCCAACGCTGCCGTTTTGGAACTCAACGCTCCAGCCTACGCCCTCTATTAACCTCACACAGCTGATCACGCATTAAGCAGCATGAAGGACCCTCCCACAGGGACTATTTAAAGGGATCATCAACTGCTTATAAGTTAGTTGCTGGTTGATTTCTTCTCGCTGTAGCTAGATTTCTACATGTTTTTGGTGCTTTCCATAGTTGTTTCAAGTTTCAAAAGTCTACAGAGAGTGGTGTGACAGGTGCTGAAGTACTTTTTGCTGACTTCAAGGCTTCTGCACAAACCTGTTGCTCCCAGACACGGGTGCACTAGTAGGCCTTCCTCTTGGAATAGAGCGTGACTGGGAAAATGAGCAGAGGCCACGCAGAGCTGGTCAAGCTGCTAGAAGAGTGAGGAGGAGGAGGAGGGGAAGAAGGGATCTCAGCAGGAGGTCAAATTCACCCAGGGTGTTCAAGGAGCAATTCTCCGAACTGAATTTTTCTCCAAGGGCTGACCTTGATCTACACTTTCAGACTGTTTGTCTGCCTGACTCGGGCTCAGACTTAAATTCTGACTTTGTCTTGGACTTGTTTCTGGTGCGTCTGATGTAGGATTTGCTGCTGGTACTCTACTTGTAACAAGACTATCTGACTCATCAGAATAAATTGAATCATCCCAGCTTTCAACTCCTTCCACATCTGTAGGTAAGATATGATCAATGTGAACAAACCTAACCTTTCCATGATCAAACATCTTGACCAAATATGTGCGCGGGCCACATATCTTCACTACTCTTCCTGGTAACCACTTTAACCATTTATGGTGATGGTTCTTCACTCTAACCTTCTGGTTCAACTTCACACTTCTCTCTCTAACTCTACCTTTATCATGACTCTCTTTCTGCCTTGATTGTTTCTCCTCTACGGACTGTGCCAAGTTTGGCTTTAACAATGAGAACCTGGTTCGTGGCTGTCGTTTGAGAAACAACTCTGCTGGTTTTCTACCAGTAGTGGTAGGAGGAGTATTCCGATAGGTAATCAGAAAATTTGCCAGTTTGTGGTCCAACAACAACTGTTTCTTTGGATTTGGATCCAACATTTGCTTGATGAGGGCACGTTTGACAATTTGTACTGTGTGCTCTGCTGCACCATTTGAAGCAAGGTGGTACGGTGGAACTTTGGTATGTTTCACACCGTTTCTGCTCATGAACTGTGTGAACTCTTCTGAACAAAATTGCGGCCCATTATCAGACACAATTTCTTCTGGGAGGCCGAATGAAGAAAACAATCTTTGCAAAGTGTCTAGTGTTTTGCTTGTTGTTATTATCCGCATAGGAAACACCTCTACCCACTTCGAGTGACTATCCATCACTGTGAACAATTGGTGCCCTTCTAGCTCAGCAAAATCTACATGTAACCTTTGCCACACCCTGGGAGGCCATTTCCATGGCTGTAATGGTACTGATGGGGGTTTCTTACTCACCGATTGACATGTTGTACACTGACTGACTATGTACTCTATCTCGTTATGCAAACCTGGCCACCATAAGTAACTGCGTGCAAAGCTCTTGGTCAAGCACATTCCCAGGTGCTGCTCATGAAGATCTCCTAACAATTTAGACCTGAACCTATTTGGGATAACCACTCTTGCTCCCCATATGATACAATCTTTATCCACTGACAATTCATTCCTATGAACGAAGTATGGGTGGATATCTTCCTCTGATACCTGGTTTGACCATCCATTTACTATGTAATTATACACCTTTGACATAATTGGGTCACGTTTGGTTGCCCTACCAATTTCTTCAGCTGTCGACATCAAGGCAGCATTTGACTGAGTGTGGCATCTAGGAGCCCTAGTAAAACTGAAGTCAATGGGAATCGGGGGGAAAACTCTCCACTGGCTGGAGTCATACATAGCACAAAGGAAGATGGTTGTGGTGGTTGAAGGTCAATCATCACAGCCCCAGGACATCGCTGCAGGAGTTCCTCAGGTGGTGTCCTAGGCCCAACCATCTTCAGCTGCTTCATCAATGAACTTCCCTCCAACATAAGGTCAGAAATGGGGATGTTCGCTGATGACTGCACAGTGTTCAGTGCCATTCGCAACTCCTCAGATAATGAAGCAGTCCATGCCCGCATGCAACAAGACCTGGACGACATTCAGGCTTGGGCCTATAAGTGGCAGGTAACATTCGTGCTACAGAAGTGCCAGGCAATGACTATCTCCAACAAGCTAGAGTCTAACCACCGCCCGCTGACATTCAATGGCATTACCATCGCCGAATCCCCCACCATCAATATTCTGGGGGCCACCATTGACCAAAAACTTATATGACCAGCCACATAAATACTGTGGCAACAAGAGCAGGTCAGAGGCTGGGTATCCTGCGGCGAGTGTCTCACCTCCTGACTCCCCAAAGGCTTTCCACCATCTACAAGGCACGAGTCAGGAGTGTGATGGAATACTCTCCACTTGCCTGGATGAGTGCAGCTCCAGCAACACTCAAGAAGCTCGACACCATCCAGGACAAAGCAGCCCACTTGATTGGCACCCCATCCACCACCTTAAACATTCACTCCCTCCACCACCGGCGCACCGTGGCTGCAGTGTGTACCATCTACAAGATGCACTGCAGCAACTCGCCAAGGCTTCTTCGGCAGCACCACCCAAACCTGCAACCTCTTCCACCTAGAAGGACAAGGGCAGCAGACGCATGGGAACACCACCGACCTCCAAGTTCCCCTCCAAGTCACACACCATCCTGACTTAGAAATATATCGCCGATCCTTCATCGTCGCTGGGTCAAAATCCTGGAACTCCCTCCCGAAAAGCACTGTGGGAGTACCTTCACCACACTCACTGCAGCGGTTCAAGAAAGCAGCTCACCATCACCTTCTCAAGGGCAATTAGGGATAGGCAATAAATGCTGGCCTTGCCAGTGACACCCATATCCCATGAACGAATAAATAAAAGCATATCGTAGTAAAGGGCAAAGAGGGGGAGGAATTCCTGAAATGGGTACAAGAGAACTTTCTTGATCAGTGTATTTCCAGCCCAACAAGGAAGGAAGGAGTGCTGGATCTAGTTCTGCAGAATGAATTACTCCCCCTCTAATAGCACTGTGGGAACACCTTCACCACATGGACTGCAGTGGTTCAAGAAGGCGGCTCACCACCACCTTCTCAAGGGGCACTAGGGATGGGCAATAAATGCTGGCCTCGCCAGCGACGCCCACATCCCATGAACGAATGAAAAAAAAGTGGAGCATGTTTCAGTCGGAGAGCTTTTGAGGAACAGGGATCATAATATCAATAGGATTAGAATAGTTATGAAAAAGGACAAGGTGCAATCAAGCGTAAAAATACTTAACTAGAGGAGGGCTAACTTCAGTAAGTTGTAAAGGGATCTGGCCCAGGTAGATTGGAATCAAACATTGGTAGGCAAAACAGTAACTGAACAATGGGAGGCCTTCAAAGAGGAAATGGTTCACTTATAGAGTAGACACATTCCCATGAAGGGGAAAGGAAGGGCATCCAAAGCTAGAGCTCCCTGGATGACTAAAGATATAGGCCTAGAAATTCAGGATTTTAGCGCCGGCCGTTAAGGCTTGTTTTGAAGAAAAAATGGCGGCCACCTCGCTTCTGCCTGCTTCCTGCGGGTTCCACGGTGGCCGCCATTTTGGGCAGGTCGGCAGCGCTGCCGGTGCCTGCGCTTGTTGCAGAAATGGAAATGAGGCAGATTATGATGTCAATGAGTGTGCAACGCTCACTTCATACACGATCTGCCATTTCACCGTCGCCGCTCCACTTACTGTCCTCTCTTAATCACGACCAGCTGAGCAAGTGTTCAGCAGCAGGAAGGAGACTCCAGCAACGATATTTAAAGGGATCGTCATCAACACTTGCAGCTGACACGGTTTCTCAGTTTGACCGGCCCTGTGGAACTTTCTGCAACTTCTGCAGCTTTCTGAACTTGTTTCAAGTTCCTGATGTGACAAGGAGTGTTGGTGCAAGTGGAGAATGCCTTCATTCTCATTTAAAGGCTTCTGCTCACACCACTTGCTCACAGTAAGGGCGGCTCTACTTGCAGTCGGCCTCGCGCTGGAGTATCTTTGGGAGAGGAAGCAGAGAAGATGCGCGCAGAGGGAGGAGGAGGGCCAGGAGGGCACTCAGCAGGAGGCCTTACCCACCTAGGGTCTTCCGCGAGCACTTCTCTTATATCCACTTAAGCGAGGAGCAGTGTATTAGGAGCTCTGCTTCACCAAGGAGGTGTTCACAGAACTTTGCCACCTCCTGCAACCAGACCTGCAGCCTGAGAGCAGGGCGAACACGGCTCTCCCAGTGGACCTCAAGGTCATCGTGACCCTCAATTTCTTTGCCAGTAGATCCTTCCCGTCTGCAGCAGGAGTCATCGCTAACATCTCTTAATTCGCCGTCCATCACTGCATCCCTGAGGTCACAGAGGCTCTCTACGCCAGGAGAAGGGACTACAGAGAGAAGCAGGACAAGCATGTGGCTTTGCCAAGATAGTGGGTTTCCCCAGGGTGCATGGCACCATAGAGTGGACCCACGTGGCTTTGTGGGCACCGCATACCAATCCTGAGATGTTCTGTAACCGGAAAAGCTACCACTCACTTAATGTGCAGTTGTTGTGTGACCACACCCATGGCATCATGATGGTGAATGCCCGCTATCCTGGCAGCAGTCATAATGCCTTCGTCCTGCGACAGTTCGGTGTGCCAGCAATCTTCCAGCCACCACATGTTGCTGCTCAGAGACAGGGGCTATCCACTCTGCACCTGGCTGATGACTCCCCTCCGCAACCCCAACGCTCGTGCCCAGCACTCATATAATGAGAGCCATGCCGCCACCAGGAACATCATTGAGCAGACCATCGGGGTGCTCAAGCAACGGTTCTGCTGCCTTGATCACTCGGGAGAAGCCCTCCAGTACACACCGGAGCGAGAGTCCGATCTCGTGGTGGTCTGCTGCATGCTCCACGACTTAGTCATCATGAGGGCACAGCCATTGCCACTAGGGATTGCGGGACCACCTCAGGAGGAGGAGGAGGAGGAGGATGAGAAATAGGAAGATGACGAGGACGAGAATGAGGACGACGAGGAGGAGGGAGAGAAGAGGAAGCAGCTCATCCGTGTTCCGGACGGGCTGTCTGCGAACACCTCATCAGACTCCGATTCCAGTGAATGAAACCCCAGATCCCTGTTGCTCACCACTTCCCCATCTTTCTTTTTTATTCGTTTTTATGGGATGTGGGCGTCGCTGGCAAGGCCAGCATTTATTGCCCATCCCTAATTGCCCTTGAGAAGGTGGTGGTGAGCCGCCTTCTGAACCGCTGCAGTCCGTGAGGTCAAGGTATTCCCAAAGTGCTGTTAGGGAGGGAGTTCCAGGATTTTGACCCAGTGATGATGAAGGATCGGCGATATACTTCTAAGTCAGGATGGTGTGTGACTTGGAGGGGAACTTGGAGGTGGTGGTGTTCCCATGCACCTGCTGCCCTTGTCCTTCTAGGTGGAAGAGGTCGCTGGTTTGGGAGGTGCTGCCAAAGAAACCTTGGCGAGTTGCTGCAGTGCATCTTGTAGATGGTACACACTGCAGCCAGGGTACGCCGGTGATGGAGAGAGTGAATGTTTAAGGTGGTGGATGGGGTGCCAATCAAGCGGGCTGCTTTGTCCTGGATGGTGTCGAGCTTCTTGAGTGTTGTTGGAGCTGCACTCATCCAGGCAAGTGGAGAGTATTCCATCACACTCCTGACTTGTGCCTTGTAGATGTACCATAATTCTGTCACGGGACATCACAGCGTCCTCCTGGGCACAAAGCTGAAATGAGAGACAGCACAAAAAACACATTCCAAACAGAAGCCAATCAACATTACAATATCAAATAATCAATAGCAAAGTACTGCGGATGCTGGAAATCTGAAATAAGAACAGAAAATGCTGGAAATACTCAGCAGGCCAGGCAGCATCCGTGGAGAGAGAAACAGAGTTAACGTTTCAGGTCTGGGACCCTTCGTCAGAACTGGAAAAGGCTAGAGGTGCAGAGGCGGAGAGAGGGGGGGGGGGGGGAGGGGAGGAGAGAATCTGAAGGAATAATCTGTGCTAGGATTGAAGGCAGGAGAGATTAAATGTTGCAAATGGGGATGGCAGAATCATCAATAGCTGCTGCCTGAAAACATGGGGGCAGGGGTTATAGTCTGAAATTGTTGAACTCCATGTTGAGTCCAGAAGGCTGTAAAGTGCCTAATCGAAAGATGAGGTGCTGTTCCTCGAGCTTACGTTGAGCTTCAGTGGAACAGTGTAAGAGGCTGAGGACGGAGAGATCAGAGTGGGAGTGGAGCGGAGAATTAAAGTGACAGGCCACCGGGAGCTCGGGGTGCCCCTTACGCACTGAACTGAGGTGTTCCGCAAAGCGCTCATCCAATCTGCGTTTGGTCTCCCCAATGTAGAGGAGACCGCATCGTGAGCAGCGAATACAGTATACTAAATTGCAAGAAGTACAAAACTAATCAACTAATCACCCTTGTGCAATTCCTGAGTGCTTGTCGATCGTGTGCCTTTACCTACTCTAGTGGACCTACGCAGGACTGGTGAAAGGCTGCTGGCTTTCAGTGGAGGGGACTACAGATGGCCTCGACCAGCTCTGCGCCTAGAAGGCCCGGCTGTAGACTGCACCACCTCGGCACGGGCAGCAGCAGTCTGGGCTGGCTAGCTGACAGGCAACAGCAAGGGCACTGGCAGAGTGGCAGTGGTGGGAGCAGGAATGCTGTCATCCTGAGAGAGGACAGCAGGCTCCTGCTCCACTGACCCACTGCCACTCCCCAGGGGCGGCGCCTCAGCATCCTAGCAATCTGTTAGAGCACAGATTGCTGGCCTGGTGCGACACCCTGCAAGTCCCTTTCGACACTCGTAAACCCAGCCACGATGGCAGCAGCAGTCTGAGCTTGGGAGGCAGCAAGCTGAGCCTGCAGGAGAGCTGTCCGTGCTTCTACTGCAGCACTGAGATAATGGGTCGCTTCCGCCTGTGCTGCAATGGAAGCCGTGACATCGCCCATCACACGCAGCATCATGGCTGGGTCCACAAGGTCTCTCCTGGAGTTGTCCATCATTTCCATCCTGCATGCCCATCAGCCTTCTGAAGGCCACCCCATCGAGGTCATCAACTGAGTGCTGAGCAGAATTTGTGCGCGAACTCATCCTCCGGGGAGCTGGCCCCCGAGCTACCCTCTCCCCCCTGCAGCTTGTAAGTGAGAAGAGATTGTGGGATGAGGGGGGAAGTGGGATGTGAGAAGAAGGATTAGGAATGACCAGATCGTCATCATCAGCAACGGCTTCAACTTCTCCCGTGGACACGGCCTCGGTCACTGCCCCCGCAATGATGTCACGCACGACTTCCTCCTGAAGTTCTGTATAGCGGCTTGGCCGCCTCCCATCTGCCGCTGCTCCCTCCTGTTCTGGGCCACCTTTGCCTGCAAGAGAAAGGGAAGTGTGTCAGTGAGTGTAGTACAATGTGTTTGGGTGATGTGTGTCAGTGAGTGTGGTGCAATGTGTTTGGATGATGTGTGTCAGTTAGTGTGGTGCAATGTTGTTTGGGTGAAGTGTGTCAGTGAGTGTGCTGCAATGTGTTTGGGTGAAGTGTGTCAGTGAGTGTGGTGCAATGTGTTTGGGTGATGTGTGTCAGTGAGTGTGGTGCAATGTGTTTGGGTGATGTGTGTGTCAGTGAGTGTGGTGCAATGTGTTTGGGTGATGTGTGTGTCAGTGAGTGTGGTGCAATGTGTTTGGGTGAAGTGTGTCAGTGAGTGTGGTGCAATGTGTTTGGGTGATGTGTGTGTCAGTGAGTGTGGTGCAATGTGTTTGGGTGATGTGTGTCAGTGAGTGTGATGCAATGTGTTTGGGTGATGTGTGTGTCAGTGAGTGTGGTGCAATGTGTTTGGGTGATGTGTGTGTCAATGAGTGTGGTGCAATGTGTTTGGGTGAAGTGTGTCAGTGAGTGTGGTGCAATGTGTTTGGGTGAAGTGTGTCAGTGAGTGTGGTGCAATGTGTTTGGGTGAAGTGTGTCAGTGAGTGTGGTGCAATGTGTTTGGGTGAACTGTGTCAGTGAGTGTGGTGCAATGTGATTGGGTGAAGTGTGTCAGTGAGTGTGGTGCAATGTGTTTGGGTGATGTGTGTCAGTTAGTGTGGTGCAATGTTGTTTGGGTGAAGTGTGTCAGTGAGTGTGGTGCAATGTGTTTGGATGATGTGTGTCAGTTAGTGTGGTGCAATGTTGTTTGGGTGAAGTGTGTCAGTGAGTGTGCTGCATTGTGTTTGGGTGAAGTGTGTCAGTGAGTGTGGTGCAATGTGTTTGGGTGATGTGTGTCAGTGAGTGTGGTGCAATGTGTTTGGATGATGTGTGTCAGTTAGTGTGGTGCAATGTTGTTTGGGTGAAGTGTGTCAGTGAGTGTGCTGCAATGTGTTTGGGTGAAGTGTGTCAGTGAGTGTGGTGCAATGTGTTTGGGTGATGTGTGTCAGTGAGTGTGGTGCAATGTGTTTGGGTGATGTGTGTGTCAGTGAGTGTGGTGCAATGTGTTTGGGTGATGTGTGTGTCAGTGAGTGTGGTGCAATGTGTTTGGGTGAAGTGTGTCAGTGAGTGTGGTGCAATGTGTTTGGGTGATGTGTGTGTCAGTGAGTGTGGTGCAATGTGTTTGGGTGATGTGTGTCAGTGAGTGTGATGCAATGTGTTTGGGTGATGTGTGTGTCAGTGAGTGTGGTGCAATGTGTTTGGGTGATGTGTGTGTCAATGAGTGTGGTGCAATGTGTTTGGGTGAAGTGTGTCAGTGAGTGTGGTGCAATGTGTTTGGGTGAAGTGTGTCAGTGAGTGTGGTGCAATGTGTTTGGGTGAAGTGTGTCAGTGAGTGTGGTGCAATGTGTTTGGGTGAACTGTGTCAGTGAGTGTGGTGCAATGTGATTGGGTGAAGTGTGTCAGTGAGTGTGGTGCAATGTGTTTGGGTGAAGTGTGTCAGTGAGTGTGGTGCAATGTGTTTGGATGATGTGTGTCAGTTAGTGTGGTGCAATGTTGTTTGGGTGAAGTGTGTCAGTGAGTGTGCTGCATTGTGTTTGGGTGAAGTGTGTCAGTGAGTGTGGTGCAATGTGTTTGGGTGATGTGTGTCAGTGAGTGTGGTGCAATGTGTTTGGGTGATGTGTGTGTCAGTGAGTGTGGTGCAATGTGTTTGGGTGATGTGTGTGTCAGTGAGTGTGGTGCAATGTGTTTGGGTGAAGTGTGTCAGTGAGTGTGGTGCAATGTGTTTGGGTGATGTGTGTGTCAGTGAGTGTGGTGCAATGTGTTTGGGTGATGTGTGTCAGTGAGTGTGATGCAATGTGTTTGGGTGATGTGTGTGTCAGTGAGTGTGGTGCAATGTGTTTGGGTGATGTGTGTGTCAATGAGTGTAGTGCAATGTGTTTGGGTGAAGTGTGTCAGTGAGTGTGGTGCAATGTGTTTGGGTGAAGTGTGTCAGTGAGTGTGGTGCAATGTGTTTGGGTGAAGTGTGTCAGTGAGTGTGGTGCAATGTGTTTGGGTGAACTGTGTCAGTGAGTGTGGTGCAATGTGATTGGGTGAAGTGTGTCAGTGAGTGCGGTGCAATGTGTTTGGGTGAAGTGTGTGTCAGTGAGTGTGGTGCAATGTGTTTGGGTGATGTGTGTGTCAGTGAGTGTGGTGCAATGTGTTTGGATGATGTGTGTCAGTTAGTGTGGTGCAATGTTGTTTGGGTGAAGTGTGTCAGTGAGTGTGCTGCAATGTGTTTGGGTGAAGTGTGTCAGTGAGTGTGGTGCAATGTGTTTGGGTGATGTGTGTCAGTGAGTGTGGTGCAATGTGTTTGGGTGATGTGTGTGTCAGTGAGTGTGGTGCAATGTGTTTGGGTGATGTGTGTGTCAGTGAGTGTGGTGCAATGTGTTTGGGTGAAGTGTGTGTCAGTGAGTGTGGTGCAATGTGTTTGGGTGATGTGTGTGTCAGTGAGTGTAGTGCAATGTGTTTGGGTGATGTGTGTGTCAGTGAGTGTGGTGCAATGTGTTTGGGTGAAGTGTGTCAGTGAGTGTGGTGCAATGTGTTTGGGTGATGTGTGTGTCAGTGAGTGTGGTGCAATGTGTTTGGGTAATGTGTGTCAGTGAGTGTGGTGCAATGTGTTTGGGTGAAGTGTGTCAGTGAGTGTGGTGCAATGTGTTTGGGTGATGTGTGTGTCAGTGAGTGTGGTGCAATGTGTTTGGGTGATGTGTGTCAGTGAGTGTGATGCAATGTGTTTGGGTGATGTGTGTGTCAGTGAGTGTGGTGCAATGTGTTTGGGTGATGTGTGTGTCAATGAGTGTGGTGCAATGTGTTTGGGTGAAGTGTGTCAGTGAGTGTGGTGCAATGTGTTTGGGTGAAGTGTGTCAGTGAGTGTGGTGCAATGTGTTTGGGTGAAGTGTGTCAGTGAGTGTGGTGCAATGTGTTTGGGTGAACTGTGTCAGTGAGTGTGGTGCAATGTGATTGGGTGAAGTGTGTCAGTGAGTGCGGTGCAATGTGTTTGGGTGAAGTGTGTGTCAGTGAGTGTGGTGCAATGTGTTTGGGTGATGTGTGTGTCAGTGAGTGTGGTGCAATGTGTTTGGGTGATGTGTGTGTCAGTGAGTGTGGTGCAATGTGTTTGGGTGAAGTGTGTCAGTGAGTGTGGTGCAATGTGTTTGGGTGAAGTGTGTCAGTTAGTGTGGTGCAATGTGTTTGGGTGATGTGTGTGTCAGTGAGTGTGGTGCAATGTGTTTGGGTGAAGTGTGTCAGTGAGTGTGGTGCAATGTGTTTGGGTGATGTGTGTCAGTGAGTGTGGTGCAATGTGTTTGGGTGAAGTGTGTCAGTGAGTGTGGTGCAATGTGTTTGGGTGAAGTGTGTCAGTGAGTGTGGTGCAATGTGTTTGGGTGAAGTGTGTGTCAGTGAGTGTGGTGCAATGTGTTTGGGTGATGTGTGTGTCAGTGAGTGTGGTGCAATGTGTTTGGGTGATGTGTGTCAGTGAGTGTGGTGCAATGTGTTTGGGTGAAGTGTGTCAGTGAGTGTGGTGCAATGTGTTTGGGTGAAGTGTGTCAGTGAGTGTGGTGCAATGTGTTTGGGTGAAGTGTGTCAGTGAGTGTGGTGCAACGTGTTTGGGTGAAGTGTGTCAGTGAGTGTGGTGCAATGTGTTTGGGTGAAGTGTGTCAGTGAGTGTGGTGCAATGTGTTTGGGTGAAGTGTGTCAGTGAGTGTGGTGCAACGTGTTTGGGTGAAGTGTGTCAGTGAGTGTGGTGCAATGTGTTTGGGTGAAGTGTGTGTCAGTGAGTGTGGTGCAATGTGTTTGAGTGATGTGTGTGTCAGTGAGTGCGGTGCAATGTGTTTGGGTGATGTTTGTGTCAGTGAGTGTGGTGCATTGTGTTTGGGTGATGTGTGTGTCAGTGAGTGTGGTGCATTGTGTTTGGGTGATGTGTGTGTCAGTGAGTGTGGTGCATTGTGTTTGGGTGATGTATGTGTCAGTGAGTGTGGTGCAATGTGTTTGGGTGATGTGTGTCAGTGAGTGTGGTGCAATGTGTTTGGGTGAAGTGTGTCAGTGAGTGTGGTGCAATGTGTTTGGGTGATGTGTGTCAGTGAGTGTGGTGCAATGTGTTTGGGTGAAGTGTGTGTCAGTGAGTGTGGTGCAATGTGTTTGGGTGATGTGTGTGTCAGTGAGTGTGGTGCAATGTGTTTGGGTGATGTGTGTGTCAGTGAGTGTGGTGCAATGTGTTTGGGTGAAGTGTGTCAGTGAGTGTGGTGCAATGTGTTTGGGTGAAGTGTGTCAGTTAGTGTGGTGCAATGTGTTTGGGTGATGTGTGTGTCAGTGAGTGTGGTGCAATGTGTTTGGGTGAAGTGTGTCAGTGAGTGTGGTGCAATGTGTTTGGGTGATGTGTGTGTCAGTGAGTGTGGTGCAATGTGTTTGGGTGATGTGTGTGTCAGTGAGTGTGGTGCAATGTGTTTGGGTGATGTGTGAGTCAGTGAGTGTGGTGCAATGTGTTTGGGTGAAGTGTGTGTCAGTGAGTGTGGTGCAATGTGTTTAGGTGAATGTGTGTGTCAGTGAGTGTGGTGCAATGTGTTTGGGTGATGTGTGTGTCAGTGAGTGTGGTGCAATGTGTTTGGGTGATGTGTGTCAGTGAGTGTGGTGCAACGTGTTTGGGTGAAGTGTGTCAGTGAGTGTGGTGCAATGTGTTTGGGTGAAGTGTGTCAGTGAGTGTGGTGCAATGTGTTTGGGTGAAGTGTGTCAGTGAGTGTGGTGCAACGTGTTTGGGTGAAGTGTGTCAGTGAGTGTGGTGCAATGTGTTTGGGTGAAGTGTGTGTCAGTGAGTGTGGTGCAATGTGTTTGAGTGATGTGTGTGTCAGTGAGTGCGGTGCAATGTGTTTGGGTGATGTTTGTGTCAGTGAGTGTGGTGCATTGTGTTTGGGTGATGTGTGTGTCAGTGAGTGTGGTGCATTGTGTTTGGGTGATGTGTGTGTCAGTGAGTGTGGTGCATTGTGTTTGGGTGATGTGTGTGTCAGTGAGTGTGGTGCAATGTGTTTGGGTGATGTGTGTCAGTGAGTGTGGTGCAATGTGTTTGGGTGAAGTGTGTCAGTGAGTGTGGTGCAATGTGTTTGGGTGATGTGTGTCAGTGAGTGTGGTGCAATGTGTTTGGGTGATGTGTGTGTCAGTGAGTGTGGTGTAATGTGTTTGGGTGATGTGTGTGTCAGTGAGTGTGGTGCAATGTGTTTGGGTGATGTGTGTCTCAGTGAGTGTGGTGCAATATGTTTGTGTGATGTGTGTGTCAGTGAGTGTGATGCAATGTGTTTGGGTGAAGTGTGTCAGTGAGTGTGGTGCAATGTGTTTGGGTGATGTGCCTGCCATAGTTGAATAGCTGTCAGTGTGTGCAAGGTGTGAGATGTGCGTGTGAGTGTTGCAGCAGCTGTAAGTGTGTGAGGGTGAAGTGAAGCTGTGATTGTGCGGTATAAGTGGAGATAGGTAGAGATTGTTGGAAGGTGAGTGTTGGGTGTGTGGTGTATTGAGCGCTGTGGTGTGTGAGGCCTGTGGTGCAGATGGTGGGATATGGCATTTGCTGAACCCTTCACTCACCTTGACCTGCCGTGTGAGGTCATTAAACTTTTTCCGGCACTGGATCCATGTCCTTGGGACCACACTGGTGGCCGTGACGGAGTTAGCTATCTCCTCCCAGAGCCTTCTGCAAGTGGCCTTGGATGGCTTCCTACCACCCCACGGGAACAGTACAGCCCGCCTTCATTGTACGGCCAGCACCAAGACTTCCAGTGCAGCATCCAAGAACCTTCGTGCTCGCTCCCTCGGTTGCTGAACCACGTCTTCAGCCTGACTGACAATGAGGTGCTGCTGCAACAAAGCACCTCCCCTTTAAGTAGTGTGGTGAGTCTAGGACAAACGTTACTGGCCAGTAGACTGCACCCGATATTGGCCCACCTGTTCAGCGCTAAGCCGATCAACAGCGCTAACATAAAAGGGAACTCAAAAGTCTTTTATGAACACATAAATAGTAAAAGGGGAGTCAAAGGAAGGGTGGGGCCGATTAGGGACCACAAAGGAGATCATCTTGTGGAGGCAGAAGCCACGGCTGAGGCACTAAATGAGTACTTTGCATCTGTCTTCACTAGAGAAAAGGATGCTGCCAATGTAGCAGGAAAGGAGGAGGCAGTAGCGATATTGGATAGGATAAAAATAGATAAAGAGCATGTACTTAAATGATTATCAGTCCTCAAAATAAAAAAGTCATCCAGTACGGATGGGATGCATTTTAGTTTACTGAGGAAGTATGGGTGGAAATTGCGGAGGCTCTGGCCACCATCTTCTCTATCCTCCTTTAATACGATGCGGAGATGCCGGTGTTGGACTGGGGTGGACAAAAGTGAGAAGTCGCACAACACCAGGTTATAGTCCAAGGAGCAGCGCTCCGAAAGCTTGTGATTTCAAATAAAGCTGTTGGACTATAACCTGGTGTTGTGCGACTTCTCACTCCTTTAATATGGGGATGGTGCCAGAGGACTGGAGGATTGCAAATATTACACCCCTGTTTAAAAAAAGAGAGAGGGATAAACCCGACAACTACAGGCCAGACATCCTAATGTCAGTGGTGGGGAAACTTGTAGAGACAATCATTCGGAACAAATTTAATTGGCATTTAGAAAAGTATGGGCTGATAAATGAAAGTCAGCACGGATTTGTTAAAGGCAAATCGTGTTTGACTAACTTGATGGCGTTCTTTGATGAAGTAACGGAGAGGGTTAATGAGGGTAGTGCAGTTGATTTTGTGCATGCGGACTTTCAATATTAATTTGACAAAGTACCACATAATAGACAGTGTCAGCTGTGGCTCAGTTGGTAGCACCCTTGTCTCTGATTCACAAGGTCGTGGCTTCAAGTCAAACTCCAGAGACTTGAGCACAAAAATCTAGGCTGACACTTCACTGCAGTACTGAGGGAGTGCTGCATGCAGTCTTTCGGATGACATGTTAAACCGAGGCCCCGTCTACTCTGGACGTAAAAGATCCCGTGGCACTGTTTCGAAGGAGAGCAGGGGAGTTATCCTCGGTGTCCTAACCAATATTTATTCTTCAATCAACATCACTAAAGCCGATTATCTGGTCATTATCACATTGCTGTTTGTGGGAGCTTGCTGTGTGCAAATTGGCTGCCGCGTTTCCCACATTATAACAGTGACTCCACTTCAAAAAGTACTTCATTGGCTGTAAAGTGCTTTGGGATGTCCAGTGGTCGGTCGTGAAAGGCGCTACATAAATGCAAGTCTTTCTTTCTTTAGACTTCTTAGCCAAATTAAAGCCATTGGGATAAAAGGGACAGTGGCAGTATGGATACAAAATTGGCTAAGGGACAGAAAGCAGAGAGCAGTGGTGAAGGGTTGTTTTTCAGACTGGAGGGAAGTATAAAGTGGTGTTCCCCGGGGTCGGTATTCGGACCACTGCTCTTTTTGAAAAATATTAATGATCTGGACTTGGGTACACAGGGCATAATTTCAATGTTTGCAGATGATACGAAACTCTGAAATGTAGTAAACAGTAGGGAGCATAATAACAGGCTCCAGGAGGACATAGACAGACTGGTGAAATGGGCGGGCACATGGCAGATGAAATTTAACGCAGAGAAGTGTGAAGTGATACATTTTGGTAGGAAGAATGAGGAGAGGCAATATAAACTAAATGGTACAATTTTAAAGGGGGTGCAGGAACAGAGAGATCTGGGGGTCTATGTACACAAAGTTTGAAGGCGGCAGGACAAGTTGAGAAGGCTGTTAAAAAAGCATATGGGATCCTTGGCTTTATTAATAGAGGAGTAGAGTACAAAAGCAAGGAAGCTATGCTAAACTTTTATAAAATGCTGGCTATGGCTTCAGCTGGGGTATTGTGGCCAATTCTGGGCACCACACTTTAGGAAGGATGTCAAGGCCTTGGAGAGGGTGCGGAGGAGATTTACTAGAATGGTACCAGGAGTGAGGGAATTCAGTTATGTGGAGAAGCTGGGGTTGTTCAACTTAGAGCAAAGAAGGTTAAGAGGAGATTTGATAGAGGTGTTCAAAATCATGAAAGGTTTTGATAGAGTAAATAAAGAGAAACGGTTTCCAGTGGCAGATGGGCCAGTAACCAGAGGACACGGATTTAAGGTGATTGGCAAAAGAGCCCGAGTCGACATGAGGATGGATTTTTTACACAGCGAGTTGTTGTGATCTGGAACGCGCTGCTGAAAGGGCGGTGGAAGCAGATTCAATGGTAACTTGCAAAAGGAGAATTAGATTAATACTTGAAGGGGAAAAAAATGAAAGGGCTAAGGGGAAAGAGCAGGAGATTAGGATTAACAGGATAGCTCTACCACAGAGCCTGCACAGGCACGGTGGGCCAAATAGCCCAATAGCTTCTGTGCTGTATCATTCTATGATTCTATGATCAAAACAAATACATGGAAATCCCAACAAAGGAAGGAGAGAACTTCAGTAATATGGCTGGCAGTGGGGGTAGAGGAGGGCCCGTGGGTAGAGGTGGGTACTGTTGATATATTTTGAAAAGCTGACCCCCCGTGTCCCTCGGGGGGGCATGTACATGACGAAAAAAAAGTCATCTGGAAGCTTTTTATTTAAATCAGTTGTTAGACCAGCAATACTTCATGAGGTAAATGTTTACGCATTATGGGGCTCGGGTCTACAGCTTAAACTAAATCAGGTTTGCCACTGTCTGCTTCATTAAGTCAGTTTTCCATTTCCCCCCTCCGTATTGACTGTAAAAGAGCAGCTTTTGGCTAATAGAGGTGTTGAATAACTGAAATTATTATTAAATGCAATAATATCTTGTCATTAACGTATAACGTATCAATTGTGTTCCAGCTTTTGCAAAGAATTATCAAAATTAAAGTACAGGAAATGTCTATTTGACGCATCACGCCTGTGCTTTTATATTCTTCTTCAAATACTTACCTAATTTTGTTTCGAATTATAGTTTCTGTCTCAATGGGCACTTGTGATAAAGCATTCCATGTTGCAATGTCCCCCTTCCCCACAGTGTGAAAAAATGCTTCTAATTTCTCGTGCAGTACTAGGGAGTGCTGCACTGTCAGAGGTGCATCTCTCAGGTGAGACGTCAAATTGTGGCTCCACCTGCCGATTCAGTTGGGTGTCAAAGATCCCACAGAACTATTAGAAAAAAAGCAGGGAAGTCTGCCCAGTCTCCTGGTAAATCCATCCTTCAACCAACATAATCAGAACAGTTTAACCGGTCATACTTCTCATTGCTATTTGTGAGACCATGTTATGTTTAAATTGGCTACCACATTTGCTTACATAACCACAGTCAGAATACTTTAAAAGTAACTTATTGGCTGTGCAGTAGTTTGGGGCATCCAAAGAATGTGAATGGTGCTATATAAATGGAAGTTCTTCTTAGTCGATGTTACTGATTCACCAACCATCCTCTTTCACTGTTTAAACATCCAAAACCTTTTGTCATTTTGAAAGCCTCTATAGGTGGCAGCTGTGGCTCAGAAAAGAAAGAAAGACTTGCATTTCTATAGCGCCTTTCACCACCTCAGGATGTTCCAAAGCGCTTTACAGCCAATGAAGTACTTTTGAAGTGGAGTCACTGTTGTAATGTAGGAATCGTGGGAGTTAATTCATTTATTTAATTATGGTTGGTGAGGCACAAGTGAACAGGAATGGGTTGACTATTTACAAGGTAATAGAGTGGTTGGTTGCACAATTCGTCTCAAACTAAATGTTACATTTTTTTCATTCTGTTTGCTGGTCAGCATTTCCATGAAGACATAACTGAGATTGGGAACTTACCATGTGAGGAACTCATAGGTGCAAACAGAATGATACCGGGGCTCAAAGGGTTAAATTATGAGGACAGGTTGCATCGACTTTTCTTGTAACTCCTTGAATATAGAAGATTAAGGGCTGATCTAAATGAGGTGTTTAAGAAATTAAAGAATTTGATAGGATAGACAGAGAGAAACTATTTCCTCTGGTGGGGGGAGTCCAAAACATAACCCTAAAGTTAGAGCTAAGCCATTCAGGTGATGTCAGGAAGCATTTCTTCACAAAAAGGCTAGTGAAAATCTAAAACTCTTGCCCCAAAAAAGCTGTTGCGGCTAGGTCAATTGAAAATGTAAATAACTGAGATTGATAGATTTTTCTTAGGCAAGCGTATTAAGGATTACAAAACCAAGGTGGGTAATTGAATGACGAAGCAGGCTCGAGGGGCTGAATGGCCTCGCCCTCTTCCTATGTAAACCATTCCATGCCATAGAGCATTGGAGTTTTAATGAGGTGCACAGCTCCAAAAAGTCTGATCTTGATTTTGCCAGTTATGTATGTATTTGAAACTGTCTGTAATAGTACTGCAGTTGCAGTGGTAGTAATAGTAGCTGCTGATTATGGCCCATAATGTCCGACAGGAGGCTTCCTGCGTGCGGAGGCCTCCTATCGGAAAAAAATCTACGCTCTTACCTGAGGGCTCCCGAGGTCCAGACACTTCCGATCCTGGGCCTCTCCACAGTCGAAATGCGCAGGGCCCACGTATCCCAGGGGCGCAGGCGGTTCGCAAGCGTCCCTGGGATCATGTGGGCCAGGCGAGCCAATGGGAGAAGGGAATCTCCCTTCATACTTTTGACAGATAGACCCGTCAAATATATGAATGGAGATCACCCCAAAAACACAGCAAAACATTAAATAAATGTTTAAAAAAACCATCATGTTTTTAAAATGAGTTAAAATTACATTAAATTAAATATTTTGAACAAAAATTTAATTTTTTGAAAAAAATAATGAAAGTTTTTTACGGTGCTAAAAATAAACTTACCTTTTTTTAAAAGTATTTTTAAATTATAAATGAGTGAAACATTTAAAACATTTTTTTTTTTAACTCTTATGCTGGTAAAAGCAGGCCTTACGCAGGCTTTTACCAGGCGTAAGATTTTTAAAGGTTTTCAGTGGGCGGAGGTTGTGCAGAAAGCGGAACTCTCCCCCCGCAGAGGCCTTTCTCCAGGGCAGGCGGAGGATCTATCAGGAGGATTCTTCACAGATCAGAAATGCCGGTTTTCAGTGCATGACTGAAACTGGCACTTGCGAGGTCCCTACGGGTGTGTACACAGCTCGTACCCACACCCGTAGGCATCGGAAAATACAGACCATTATTTGTGGTAACTGAGTTAATGCACTTTTATTTGTGCTAGGGAACCATGTGTATGATAGACTGTACAGTTTTGGCACTTAAGAGGACAGGAATGTATACAAGGAACTGAGAATATGCCCTGCTGTCCTAGGGAAAAAAAATAAGTAACAGGGATAGTGAACCAATGAGACGCATAGACACCAGTTATAATCCGGACTGGCAGTAGTCCAGCTTTTTTTTAAGTACCAAAGCCATAGTGCTTGTTCAGTGCCCGAGTCATCCTTTTCTTAGTCTACATGTGCAGCAGTACATGAAACCAAGTCTTGTCTTCTTGAGCATCTTTGACTACCAACCATTCACAAAGCTTTAGAGAAACTGCTGAAATATATTTTTTCTGCACACATTCCTTAAAATAGTAGGACCCCCCCCTTCACAGAAATGCTGCTTAATTCCCTTTGTGGAAGCCTCTATTCGAACAGATTAGCAAGGGATTTGCAAAAAAAGAACACTTGTGTTGTCAACTCAAACAGTTTCCGGTGTATAATTACAAAAAATAAAATACAAGCATGTAGAGAATCGCGGATTAATTAAAATATATTTCCTTGTCTGAATTACAGAGGGTTCTCTGCGACGTGACTAGGAATTATATCGCACCTGGGTCGTGTCTTTAGAAGTATTAAAATCAGTGCATAGCCTTGCTTCCAATATTGCATTCTGAGCCTCCCTGCATTGTTTTTGAAAGTTGTACAGCTAAACAAAGTCACATGTTCAGAGAGGATTTTGATTACCTCAATCCATTATAGACACAGCCAGTGATCTCACTGGTAACCATCTGTCATCTATTTCATTTGCATCATCAACACCTGCCCTGTTTATATACTGCCTTCTTTTTTCACAGAATTTACATCAATTTAATAAAATACAAAAATGTTATTGTTAAAATGAATCAATTTATTGTCCCCTGAATGTCTCAATAGAATCTGCATGGCTTATAATTAAATATGGCCCATAATGATCTGTTCATGGCAAAATGACTTAATTCGTGTGTCAGTAATTAGTTATTATATATTACACTGCTGCTCAAGCCATGTATTGCTGATGTAGATAAAATAGCTTTGGGAGTCCCTGGTCATTAATCAGTCTTTTATTACAGTCCTCAAATTAACCCTTGGAATACCAACATTTATTGCAATTCACAGTTATATCTTTCTGTTTTCTAGCCCACCTTCACTTTCTTTTCTAAACATTTGATTTGATGGAGTTTCCTTCACGGGGGAGGTGAGCAGTCGCTCTTTTCATTACTTTTATTTCCCTTTCCTCCATTTCAAAATTATTTTCTCTCTTCCTAGATTCTCCTGAGCCCAGGCACCGTTTCCTAATAAAGAGGGTAGCCAGGTGACCTTCTCTCTGAGGCCTCTCCCACTGCTAAGGAATGGGGTAAGGCGCGGCCCAGGATTTATCACTCATTTGACCCCCTTCTTCCCTGTGAAGCAGAAGTTTATTTCTCGTGGCACCTTCCCAAGCCCACAGAGCAACTATTCAAAACCTCTATTTAGGGAATTATAGGCATAAATATGCAGTCTTGCGATCTGAGGCCCAGTATATTGATGCACCATTGTGCCTTGCAAACATCTTTCCACAATTTTTTGTCACACGGTACCTCACGGCACTGCCCCCAGGAGGAGTCCTCTCTGTAACACAGAGCAGCACCTTCATCGGGTCTCCTCCTCTGAGGTGAAGATGTGGCGAAGCACTCCATCTCACACCTGATTTAAACCTGTCACCCCTTGTCTTCAAACGCTATGCTTCGTGGTCAGATTATTCTGAAAACCAGAAACACGCGGGATTATGAACAGCGCCACTGTCCAACAATCAGTGAAAGCAAAGGCCACTGACAGATTCACGGTGGAGTAAAATCTTAGCTCCGATTGCCTTGATGGCAGTCACTATTTCATAGACACTCTAGCAACAGACTTTTGCAAGATAAGGGAGTGAAGGGTTATGGGGAGCGGGCGGGGAAGTGGCTTTGAGCCCTAGATCAGCCATGATCTTATTGAATGGCGGAGCAGGCTCGAGGGGCCAAGTGGCCTATTCCTGCTCCTATTGCTTATGTTCTTATGTTCCTCTTGACACAAAAAAGGAAAATTGAAGAAAGGTTTTCTGAATTATTGGGCCAGAAATTCGGCTCTTGTCGGGTGAGTACGCGCTGTGTACTCACCCGTAAGGCCACCTGAAGTGCTGGTTTCCTGTATGCACTGCGCATGCGTGGGAAACTGGAACTTCTGTTCCCCTGAAGGGAGGGGTTCAGAAGTCGAACGCGTGCGCGGTAGAGGCAGCGCGCACGCAGCGAACTTCGATTTTTTTTCAGGTTTCTCCGGGAGGGTAAGTATGAAGAAGCTGCGCTTTTAAAAAGGAGGCGCAAGGCCTGTTTTTAACAAGGTAAGTGGTTAATTAATTACAATTTAAACATTTTTTTTAGAATAAAGAGTCGTCCTTTTAGAACTGAGATGAGGAGGAATTTCTTCTCTCAGAGGGTCGTAAATCTGTGAATTCTCTGCCCCAGAGAGCTGTGGAGGCTGGGTCATTAAATACATTTAAGGTGGAGATAGACAGATTTTTGCAAGATAAGGGAGTGAAGGGTTATGGGGAGCGGGCGGGGAAGTGGCTTTGAGCCCAAGATCAGCCATGATCTTATTGAATGATGGAGCAGGCTCGAGGGGCCAAGTGGCCTATTCCTGCTCCTATTTCTTATGTTCTTATGTTCCTCTTGAGACAAAAAAGGAAAATTGAAGAAAGGTTTTCTGAATTAATATTTTATCCTGAGTCATCTTTTAACAGCCATACTGCATATATTCACAGTCATCCAAAGGTGTTGAGGAATCTGTAGGAGGCATTTTAAAACAACCTACTAAAGGTTTGTAGTAAGACTTGTAGGTTTGGTGAGCTAATAATGTCAAAACATATTAGTTACTGTTGCCAAGATGAGATTTTAGTCGGCCCTTTCCCATTATCAGGAATTATTTACATTTGGACTCATTTCTTGCCTTCCAACATATGAAGAAAGAAAGACTTGCAGTTATATAGTGCCTTTCAAAACCTTGGGACACCCCAAAGCACTTTACAGTAAATTAAGTAACTTTTGAAGTGTAGTCACTGTTGTAATGTAGGAAACACGGCAGTCAATTTGCGCACAGCAAGCTCCCACAACAGCAATGTGATAATGACCAGATAATCTGTTCTTTTTTAGGTGTTGGTTATGGGATAAATATTGGCCAGGACACTGGGGAGAACTCCCCTATTCTTCTTCGAAATAGTACCATGGGATATTGAATTAAATATTCTGATTTATACTTCCTGGCTTAGACTCTGCGGGGGTAATTTTAACCCCCCCAAAAAGGGTAGGCTGGGGTCAGGTGAGATGAAAAAATTTTAAAAATCTTAAACCCAACCCCAACCTGCCTCCAACCCGCCCACTTCCGGGTTTAATAGTGCAGAGGGATGGCAACCAACCCATTCTCAGGAGGCGGGTAAGCCATATAAATATTATAATGATGCTGGGAGCCTCACATTTAACATATCTTACAGGTTTAACCCCGGCCGGTAACGGGAATCCCGACAGCTCAAGGGAGGCGAGGACAGCTTCGTAGAAAAGGTAAGTGCCTTTACAGCACTGCTTGTGGACCAGGAGGAGCAGGAGTTCGTCCACCCAGCCCCTCAAGCAAATCTTCTTCCCGGCCATCGGACTCCCCCCATCCAAAGATACCCTCCTGGGATTGGACCACCCGTCCATCCCCCGCCCACCGCCCCCCCGGGATCAGGGATCAGACCCCCTGGGATCGGAACCCCCTGAGATTGGGGATCGGATACCCTCCTGTGATCTAGGATCGGACCCCCCCCCATTCAAAGATACCCTCCTGGGATTGGACCACCCGTCCATCGCCACCCCACCCCACCCCCCGCCGGGATCAGGGATCAGACGCCCCTGGGATCAGAACCCCCTGAGATTGGGGATCGGATACCCTCCTGTGATCTAGGATCAGACCCCCCCATACAAAGATACCCTCCTGGGATTGGACCACACCCCCCCCCCCCCGCCCTTGGATCATGAATCAGACCCCACCCCGGGATCTGGGATCGGACACCCACCTGCTGAGTTCGGACCCTCCCCCGGGTCAGGGATCAGATCCCCGAGATCTCAGGTCGGGGATCGGAACCTCCTACGCTCACACTAACACAGCAGCAGGTTCCGTACCTGCTCCTGCGGCTGTGGCCTATCAATCAGGTTGACTTCCAGACGGGGATCCTGTAGAAAACAAGAAAATGCAAGCCGTGGAGTTAAAACTCCACAACACCCCCCGGCGCCCCCACCCACCCCGCTGTAGAAACACACCCCTATCAATATCAGGGCCTATGTGTCTGAGTGAGGATTCTTCAATCTAATTGGTTGAAGAGACCTGGGGCTAAAAATTCGATTTCCCCCGAAAATGGGCGCGGGGATCGCGATGCGCAATTAACCCGCGCCCGTTCAAAGTAATGCAGGCAGCGTGTGAACTCCGTGCTGCCTGCTAATTATAATGATTCAGGCGTGCAGCCCAGCGCTGTGCACACTGCTGATTGGCTACATGCCTGAGCAGCGGGCCCAGGTTTGTGCAAGGCTAGCACCACTTAAAGCTAGCCTGCACTTCTTAAAGCCAGTCTGTGACTCTTAAGGGGGACGTGCATTTTGGCTGTAGCAGGTAATTCAACTGGCTGGAGAAGAGAGTCTGAGCAGGAACAACATGGAGTAACAGCCCAACATGACCTAACCCCCATGGAGGAGACGGTGGTCGCCATCATTGGAGCAGCCATCACTGAGGCCGTGGCCAGTGGCGGGGCTGAAACACCAGGGAGCAGGCTCCAAGATTCTCTGACGCAGCACTGGAGGTGTTGGTACAGGAGGTGGACAGGAGGAGAGAGGTCCTCTATCCATAGGGGAGCAGGAGGCCCTCCAGACAAACTCTGAGAAGGCAATGGGAGCAGATAGCCATCGCGGTCAATGCCAGCAGTGTAGCCCCGAGGACCTGATGCAGTGCCGCACCAAGTTTAAAGACCTCACACGAGTAGTCAAGGCCAGTGAATTCATCCTCAAATGCCATATCCTCACGAATGAACCACTAGCCTCACACACTGCTCAATTCACCACCCACCTTCTCTCACCTACCAACAATCTCTAGCAATCACGACTCATACCTCACATTCATAGCTTCACCTCACCCGCACACACTTAGCACTGCTGCAAGACTCACATCCACATCTCACACCTTGCACACACTGCCAGCTATTCAACCGTGACAGGCACATCACCCAAACACATTGCACCGCACTCACTGACACACTTCCCTCTCTCTTGCAGGACAAGGTGGCTCACAACCGGAGGCAGCAGGGGCTACCCGCAGGGAGACAGGCGTGCCTGCATGTCCTAACCCCCATGGAGGAGACGGTGGTCGCCATCATTGGAGCAGCCATCGCTGTGGCCGTGGCTAGCGGTGGGACTGAAACAATCCTTATACCTAATCCTCCTTCACACATTCCACTTCGCCCTCATCCCACAATCTGTTCTGCTTTACAAATGCAGCTCTTGCTTTCCCCCCGTCCACCCACCACAGCTGTACCCTTGTGCCTTTCTGCTTTCAGATAGCCAAGAACTGCAACCTGGCCAGGCAGTGGTGGAGGAGTGGGAAGTGCAAGAGGAAGAAGGCGGTGATGCTGAAAATACACCGTCACTCGACTTCACACTCGTAGCCACCAACCCAGAGACTGACACTCTGCGTACTTAAGAGGATAGGTTAGATGTCGGATCTGCATGTGGTGAGACACCAGGGACGAGTGGCCTGCAGCCAGGGCAGGGGGAAAGGGTAGCGCAGGTGCCAGCTTGCCGGAGGGTGAGGTCACACACGTGTTCTGCTGCACGGGACTCAGATGAGGACATTGATGGGGCGGCCTATGGAAGAACGCTGATGGGTATGCACAATGAAATGCTTGGTGCATTGGCAGGCCTGCAAGAAAGCCTGAGTGCAATGTCAAGGAGCAGGGAGGAGTCAGGCACCAACCGTGCGCAGAGCTTGGAGCCCATCCTTTCCAGCATGGAAGTGATGGCCAACTGCATTAGCGCACTTGTGGACCCAACCATGATGCAGCGACTGATGGCCGCACAAGTAGAAGCCACCCAATGTCTGAGTGCTGCAGTGGAAGCTCAGACTTCTGTCATGTAAGTTCAGACTGCTCTCATACAGGCTCAGCTTGCTGCTACGCAAGCTCAGAATGCTGCCATCCTGGCTGCGGTTACCAGTATTGAACCGGGCTTGCAGGGTCTCTCAGCAGTCCAGCAATTGGTCCTCCAACAGAATACTAGGATTGCTGGGGTGTCGCACCGCGGGATTGACAATGGCTCCGTGGAGCACGAACCTATTGTTCTCTCTCAGAATGACAGCATTCGTGCTCCCACCACTGCCAATCCGCCAGAGCCCTTGCTTTTGCTTGTCAGCCAGCAAGCCCAGATTGCTGCCGAGGTGGTGCAGTCTGAAGCCGGACCTTCTAGGTCAAGAGCTGCTTGAGGTCATCCCCCCACTTAAAGTCAGTAGCCATCCACCAGCCATGCTGCAGCCAGTGGGGTAGCACTGCGTAGGAGCACTAGGACAGGCACAGGCACTAAGGAAAGGAACAATGGTGATTAGTTGACTTTGATATGTAATATTGGATGGTTTGATTTATAAAGTTGGTTTGGAATATTTGTTTTGTGGTGGCTTTTATTGTAGCTTTGTGGCCAAGAAGACACTGTGATGGTCAGTAACAGAGGAAAGGTAAGGAGTAGACTGTTAGTGAATGGGGAATTGTGATTTTGTTCACTGGTACCGTAGTCGAATGAGTCAATCACAGACTGACCCGCCAGAAAGGGACTGTGTTGGTTGCCTCATCTCTTCCTCCTCCTCCTCCTCCTCCTCCTCTTCCTCCTCTCTTCCTCCTCCTCCTCCTCTTCCTCCTCCTCAGCTCTTCACTGTATACGAGTATGGCAAGGGCTGCGCCCTCATGATGGCGAGGTTCTGCAGCATGCAGCAGACTACCACAAATCTTGAGATGCGTTCTGGCGAGTACTGCAGTGTTCTTCCAGAGTGATCCAGGCAACTGAAGCGTTGTTTAAGCACCCCAATCAACTGCTCGATGACATTCCGTGTGGCAGTGTGGCTTTCGTTGTATGAATGCATGTTGCCCACACGCGCTTGGGTTGCGCACTGGAGTCGTGAGCCAGGTGGTCAGCAGATAGCCCTTGTTGCCCAATAGCCACCCTTTGGTTTGTCATGGTGGTTCAAATGCGGATGGTACAGCGGACTGCCACAGAATGAAGGCATCATGACTGCTGCAGGATACCGGGCATTGACCTGCATGGTGCGCTGAGTATGGTCGCACACCAGCTGCACATTAAGGGAATTGAATCACTTCCGGTTGCGGTACATCTCCCAAGTCACAAAGTGCCGTGTGTGCAGTCAATGGCACCCTGCACCATGGGGAAGCCTGCTATCCTGGTGAAGCCGCATGCTCGCTTTCCCTGCTTCTATCTGGCAAGAGAGAATGAAATGTATTCACCTTTCTTTGCATACAGAGCCTCAGTGACCTCTGTTATGCAACAGTGCATGGTAAACTGGGGGGTGTTGGAAATATCGCCGACTCCAGCCTGGAAGGAGCCTGACGCATAAAATTCAAGGCCACGCTGACCTTCACAGCCACTGGCAATGCCGGCCTCGCCCTGCTCTGAGGCTGCAGTTCTGCCGGCAGATTTCAGTGAGCACCTCCTTAGTGAAGCAAAGACGTCGCACACACTGTTCCTCGCTGAGGTTGAGGTAGGAGTATTGCTCCCTGAAGACCTTGGGTGGGTATAGCCTCCTGCTGAAAGCCCTTCTCACCCTCCTCCCTCTTCAAGCAGCTTGTCCTCCTCTCTGTTGCCTCCACTCCCCCTGTCATGGTGCAGTCCAAGGGAGATACAAACTACAGCACCCATGTCTGGGAGCAGCTGGTCTGAGCAGGAGCCTTGCAGTAACGTGCCACACCACTCCCTGGACACTACAGCAACTTTAAATAAGATAACAAACCGCCAAACTCTTCTACAAACTCACCAAGAGCCAGTAGAAATCAATCAGCAACTACCCTGAAAGCAGTTGATGATCCCTTTAAATAGCATTGGTGAGGGGTCCTTCCTGCTGCTGAATGCATGTTCAACTGTGCAAGGTTAAGAGAGGGCATTAGTTGGCACGTTCACGTTGACAATGACAGTCCTGGCGTCAAATTAACGTTGCACACTGATTTACGTCACGATCTGCGTAATATCCATACTTGCACGCACGATCCCAGTGCCCGCGCTAACGATCTACCGAAAATGGCGTCCAGCGCTGCCCGCACCAGAAGTTTTCACGTGTTCAGCAGACGCCATTTTGGACCTGAATCAGCACCCGTAACGCCGAAATACACCGGACACTATGGAGCGGAATTTAATTACCTTGAAACTTGTAGAGTTCTGGCAGGACTAGACAGACTAGATGCAGGAGGGATGTTCCCGATGGCGGGGGAGTCCAGAACCAGAGGCCACAGTCTGGGGATAGGGGGTAAGCCATTTAGGACTGAGATGAGGAGGAGTTTCTTCGCCCAGGGGGTGGTGGACCTGTGGAGTTCTCTGCCACAGAAGGCAGTTGAGGCCAATTCATGAAATATATTCAAGAAGGAGTTAGATATATTTCTTAAGGCGAAAGGGATCAAGGGATATGGGGAGAAAGCAGGGACAGGGTACTGAATTTGGATGATCAGCCATGATCTCATCGAATGGCGGAGCAGGCTCGAGGGGCCAAATGGCCTACTCCTGCTCCTATCTTCTATGTTTCTGTGACCACAATGTTGCTTTTCCTGCTCACACATGCCATAGATTCCCTGTAGAGGGCGGCGTGTTGGACTTGATCTCGAGGAACCGTGGCCTAGAAATTGGGGAACGCTGAAAACCAGCCGGTAACATCGGCAGCCGAGGATAACGGCCGCCAGCCGAGAGAGCGCAGGCAGCACCGGCATCTTGGCACCGCCTGCTCATTAACATCAGCGTGGCGGGGATTTTCTAGTGCAACGCGCTCTTTGCAGCGCTAATCTCAGGAGGAGGCCAAAGGTCGCCTCTGTCTCTCGCTTGCCGTGCAGGGGAACGGGGAAGAAAGGAGCGACCCCAACAGTTGCTGTACGTCCTCCAAAAATATTGGGCCGGATATTCCGACCCCCGCGGGTGGGTACGCAGTCGTGGGGGCCTCGCAAGTGCCGGTTTCAGGCATGCGAAGCGCACGCACTATAAAACCCAGCACTTCCGATCTGGACAGATCCTCCGCCTGCCCCGGGGAGAAGGGCCTCTGTGGGGGGAGAGTTCCGCTTTCTACACAACCTTCGCCCGCTGAAAACCTTTAAAAATCTTCCGCCTGGTAAAAGCAGGCGTAAGGCCTGCTTTTACCAGCATAAGAGTTTTAAAAAAATAAAAAATAATTTTTTTTTTCACTCAATTATAATTTAAAAATACTTTTAAAAAAGGTAAGTTTGTGGCGGATCGCCACCTAAACGGGCGCAATCCACTTTTCCGTCTGCGGACAATAAATCGGGCACCTTGCCTTTAAGGCACCTTGCTTTAAGGCAGGAGAAAAGGAGTGGGCGGGGCCTCAGCACCTTCCAGATTCTAGTGTTAGCAGCCATCTTAGCAGGCAGATGTAATAAAAAGCTTTTGTGTTCCACACATGGACTCGGCTTTAATTCATGTTTCGCGGCAGCCACAACAAGTTTATTTTTAGCCCCATAAAAAACTTTAATTATTATTTTCAAAAAATTAAATTTTTGTTTAAAATATTTAATTTAATGTAATTTTAACTAATTTTCAATACGTGATTTAAAAAAAAATTATTTCATGTTTAACTGTTTTTTAAGTGATCCCCATTCATACTTTTGACAGTTCTGTGCGGAGAGACCTGTCAAAAGTGTGAAGGGGGATTCCCTTCTTTGATTGGTTCCCCATGGCCCACGTGATCCCGGGAGTGCTTGCGGACCGCCTGCTCCCCTGAGATACCTGGGCCTCTGTCCGAACGGACCCGGCGAGGCCCAGGAGCGGAAGTCTCACGACCTACGGAGCCAGCAGGTAAGTGCGTAGATTTTTCCCGATCGGAGGCATCCGCCCACAGAGAGCCTCCGATCGGAAAATCCGGCCCACTAGCTGCCACCTGATGTTTGTCGATTTTTTATTTGTTTATGACATGAATGCAGATAAAAGAAATGTTATCGCAGATCATCTTCAATCGTTGCAAGGGAGTTCACCCATTGATTGATTGGTAAAAACATATGGTCGATTCGCGTTGTATAATTCATGAAGGCTCAATAATTGCATGAAATTATTCTTAGATAATACATATCCTGGGACATATAATGCTGGCTCATTACATATATTTCTCCATATAATAAACGAGTAAGTGAAATGTCGATATTCCCTGTTGTGTTGCAAAGACTGAGAGGTGCCTGACTGCAAATGTAGTCAATCCTGTGGTGGCTGCTCACTTATTAAAGGGTTCATGGAAAATACTTGTATAAGTATCTAATCTGGGAACAGGTCCGCTAGAGTCTCATCGCTGTGTTTAGTTATTCTTCTGTGCCTAACGGGGCCCGTTGATTATCTGGGCCGATCCATCTGAAATCCAACTGTGAGGGTTGTCATCTGATACAGACTGAATCCACCACCGCAGGTGGCCAAGGTAGTTCGATCATATTTGGTTTTCAGTTTAGGCAGATGCAATTATACTATTGACCTGTATCAATAAATGGAATAACATTTCATTACCAAGAGCAGCATCAGCAGAAGTGGAGGTGAATCTCACTGCGAAGTGTTATGTTTTTTGCGGACATTGAACAGCAACAACTGATGTTTAGGTTCAGTTGTTGAGTCGAGTATTAATAGGAAATGGTGTGTTGTTGTTGAGGGTGAAATTATTTACTGACCCACAAACACTGTAGGCCTCCCGGAAAGCTGCCAGAAAATGCAAACCCCCCCCACCCCCCGCTCCCAGCCCCCCACCCCCCCGCTCCCGCCACCCCACCCCAAAACCCTCCTGCCACCCCCCCACCCCCAACCCCTTCCGCCACCCCACCCCAAAACCCTCCCGCCCCCTCCCGCCAACCCCCCACCCCCAACCCCCCCACCCCCCCCGCTCCCGCCACCCCCAAGGTCCCCCTCCCCCCGCTCCCGCCACCCCCCCAAAACCCCCCCACCCCCCCCGCTTCCGCTACCCCACCCCCCCCCGCTCCCGCCACCCCCCAACCCCCCCTCCCCACCGCTCCCGCCACCCCCCCAAAACCCCCCCACCCCCCCCGCTCCCACCACCCCCAACCCCCCCTTCCCCCCACTCCCGCCACCCCCCAAAAACTCCCCCACCCCCCCCGCTCCCGGCACCCCACCCACCCCGCTCCCGCCACCCCTAACCCCCCCTCCCCCCCGCTCCCGCCACCCCCCCAAAACCCCCCCACCCCCCCCGCTCCCGCCACCCCACCCCCCCGCTCCCGCCACCCCCCCAAAACCCCCCCACCCCCCCCGCTCCCGCCAGCCCCCACCCCCAACCCCCCCGCCCCCTCCCGCCAGTCCCCCACCCCCAACCCCTCCTGCCACCCCACCCCAAAACCCCCCCACCCCCCCCGCTCCCGCCACTGATGGGTAAAAAATGAAAGTTGAAAAGAGGGACCTTGGCAAAGGAGGTGTTTGAAGTTCCGGCGTCCATCCTCATAAGTCCTGCCAGACTCCTCCTGGCCGTTAACGCCTTTTAGCGGCCGCACTCACGGCGTGATTTAGAGCGGGCAGCAACGCGATGAGTTGGCATCAACTTGGCATTGCACGCTGATTGATGTCGTGCTCCACCTCATTAAAACACTCTCGCCGAGAGCAGGCTACGGCAGCGCTGCGGATCTGCCAAAAATGGCGGCCGCCGCTGCAGCACCTGCCTGACGGCCGCCGTTATTTTTACCGTTTCATGGCTGTAACAACGCAAACCATACGGATTTCTAGGCCATGAAAAGCTGCCACTCAAAAGCCCATGAAAAGTCTGCGGGCAAGTGTAAGCATCATGAACGGCAAGCGCCGTTCCTTCGCCACTGACCACAAATCCAGGCCATTGTGTTTTCAAATGCAGTGGAGCTCCTTGAAAGGAAGGAAGTGGTTGCATAGGAACAGAAAGGCACAGGATTGAAAAAGGCAAGTGGGGTCCAGCTGGTTGACCCCAGGATGAATGAACATGTATGGCTTTCTCCCTATTAAAGAATACAAGTTGTGCTTTATATCAGAGCTTGTGATATGTCCGTACTTTTCATCGTTTGATAATTTTTAAAAATCAGCCACTCTTGAGCGCTGATCATTTTTGAGCTCACCACTCCCAACCTTGTCGAATAACATGTCAAGAGATAACATTGTGTGGCTGGGCTATCGTTAGCTATTTTTGTCTCATTTAGATTGATCTAACAATTCAGCAATTTCTCTATACATAGGTGAGATATTATGACTGTTATCAGTCTTAGTTACAGACTTAATGGCACACGTACACCGCAACAGATGGGCAGGGACATTGGAATTGTGAGATTTCAGGCCTCACTTTATCTCTGTAAGCACAACATTCAACGATACATATATCCTTTATTTTAATTCTCTGTATGGTGTATATAGAAATAGGGAACTGGAATCATCATCAAAAGCAGAGGGCTTTGGTTCACATCATTGCTCTCCTCGATGCGGATAAAATACACCTCAGCAACTCTGGTGCATGGCCCTGTTATCATCATTAAACTCACATCATTTAAAGACCCCCCGATGAATGGACAAGGACACTCTGCACGGATTTCATTGTTTCGGGAAGGGGCGAGGGCGATATTGATGAAAAAACTTTTTGGTCTAGTGGGCAAAAGGAAGCTGTGGAAGAGAGCCGGATCATGATGATGGGAAGGGACTGGGAAGAGAAATGTCCAGGAATAAAGGAATCGCTAAGATGAGGCATCATCGGAAGAGCTAATGCAGAAGCTCAGGAAAGGGTAGAAGAGGAGGAACAAGCCCAAACCATAAAAAGTGATACCAGACAGTGGCACATTAGCATGCCGAGGATATCACTGAACACCTAATCTGACAGTCCATTGTGCAATAAATCCGTGAGCTGCAAGTGAATCTAGTTGAAAGAAATCAGCGGTGAAACAACTTGTTGGGATTGCAGAGGTGATAGATTAACATGTTGGGCTGCTGGTGGTGGTGGTAGACAAAGTCATTCAATTGGGAGAAAAGCCGGCAGGTGGGGCATTGCTGAAACTAGTAGTTGAGGTAGTGTGGAGAAATAAGTTGGGATGTTGACGGTGAAGGAGCAACTAATCAGGACAGGTGGTGCAACTAGTTACATAAGAACATAAGAACATAAGAAATAGGAGCAGGAGTAGGCCAATTGGCCCCTCGAGCCTGCTCCGCCATTCAATAAGATCATGGCTGATCTGATCCTAACCGCCAATCTACTATCACAGAACCATCTCCTGAACCTAACAGAATTGGACACACGAAATAGGAGCAGGATCAGGCTACACGGCCCCTGGGCCCGCTACGCTACCCACAGGGCCATGACCGATCCGAACCTAGACTCATGTCCAAATTCCTGTCCGCGTTGTTCAAAGTGGAAGCTCATTGAAGGAGTGTTGTTGGTGGAACAGTGTTGGTGGGATGTTAATGGTGGAATAGCTGGTCAGGAAGTTGGAGATGGAGCAGCCAGCTGTGTCGGAGTACAACACCCGGCGGTGAAGCTGGCAGGGCCGCTGGGGGAAGGAGGGGTCCCGTTGTGCGGCGAGTTGAGAGGGTATTGTCAGGGAACTTGTTTGACAACCGCAAGACTGGATGTCAGGTGAGCTGCTAGCTTGGTATTCGATGAATAGGGACTGATCAGGGCTCATGTAAACAGGGAATCTGTGAGCTTTAGGTTATTCTGACCCAGATTGACTGAAGCTCAGAGAGGCAAGCTACAGCCATCAGTTCCTGGGCAACAAGTTTTGGATTTTCAACTTGTGTACTATGTATTGGGACTGCAGTAAAAAAATATAATTCATTGAAGTTTCTCTTTAAACAGAGAAGACTACTTATGAGAGAGGAAAGAGTGGGTGGGAGGCCTGGGAAATCAGAAAAACATAGATACACACAGACAACGCTATTCAGTGGTTTCAAGTTTTAAAATTAAATTGCTATAGTTTCAACAAAATAAGTTTCATAAATTAAAGACAGCTAGCCTGAATTTATATTAAATGGGTTGGGAACACAGGAACAGGAGTAGGCCATTCAGCCCATCGAGCCTGTTCTTCTCCAGCAAACTAAGGAAAAGACGAATTTCAGACAAACCCATTCATACATCAGGATCCTATCGTGTCATTTCAAGGATAGATATTGTAATGGTGTCTAGTGGTCATGCGGCTACCATATTACCATGCCAAGAGAATCTAATGGGTGACCAACCACCAGTGCACAGTCTGAGCTTGTGTAAAAAGAAAAAAAAAACTTGCATTTCTATAGCGCCTTTCACAACCTCAGGACGTCCCAAAGGGCTTTGCAGCCAATGAAGTATTCTTGAAGTGTAGTCACTGTTTTAATGTAAGAATAAAATAAAGTTTTGTATAAAAAGGGTGAAATTGGCTTCAGACAGCCGGGAGTAAAATACTGTTAATTCACACACCATGGTGGAAACAAAAGAAAAACTGGTCACCATGGAAACCTGCATAACCAGGCTGTTCACAGGCCGAAGTAAAAAGAACTGTTAATTCACACCCCCACGGTGGAAACAAAAGGAAGATTGATCATTTTAGAAATTGCATTGTGACCACAGTTATTGCTAAAAGAGCGTCCTTTTCACTGACCTCACTGGCGGTAAAAGTCCTATTTTTCTTCTGTATTTGGGTTCATGTTTGGTTTTACAGGATTAGATTTTGAGTAGTCATGCAACTGACTACTCAAAAACTTTGGCCTAGGAATTGGTTTACCCTTGAAAACGGGTGCGGGGATCGCGATGCGCTAGCAACCCGCACCCATTCAAGGACTGCAGTCAGCACCTGAACTAGGTGCTGCCTGCTCATTTGCATGATTGTGGCGTTCAGCCCAGCGCTGAACGTGCTGCTGTGTGGCTGAACACTCAGCAGGGGGCTCCCATGTTCATGCGAGGCTAGCACCAATTAAAGCCAGTCTGCACTACTTAAAGGTAGTCTGAACCTCTTTTAAGGGGAGGTGCACTCTACCTGCAGATCATTGTTCAACTGGCTGAGGAAGACAACTCTCAATTCATGATGGCGCAACAGGGGAGAGAGTGTGCACCGATCATCGCCGATGCAGTACTGGAGGACTTGGTGCTGGAGGTCAATTCGAGAAGAGAGAGGTCCTCTTTCCACAGGGGGCCAGGAGACCCTCCAGGCAACAGACAAAAGTGCAATGGGAGCAGATAGCCAATGTGGTGAATGCCAGCAGTGTGGCCCCGAGGACCTGGACGCAGTGCAGGAAGAAGTTTAATGACCTCACACGACTGGTCAAGGTCAGTGAATTCATCTTCAAGTGCCATATCCCACAAACTACACCACTAGCCTCACACGCTGCTCAATGCACCACACCACCATCACGCACCTACCAACAATCTCTACCAAACATGACTCACACCTCACATTCATAGCTTCACCTCACCCTCCCACACTTACCACTGCTGCATGCCTCAAACCCACATCTCACAGCTTGCACACCCTACCAGCAAACCATCACAGGCACATTGCCAGCTGCACAACCATGACAGGCACATCACCCAAACCCATTGCGCCACACTCACTGACATAATTCCCTTTCTCTTGCAGAAAAAGGTGGCTCATAACTGGTTCCAGCAGAACCTAACAGGTGAGGGACAGGCTCACCTGCATAACCTCATCCCCTTGGAGGAGACGGTGCTGGCCATTGTTGAGAGGGGCATTTCTGAGCCTGTGGCCAAAAGAGTACAAGAGGTCGATATCCTTTTTCTCACATCCCACCTCCCCCTCATCCCACAATCTCTTCTGATTTACAATCTGCACATGGTGTAAGCATGCAGCTCTTGTGGCTGGGTTTACCAGTGTGAAAGGGGTTTGCAGGATGTCACAGCATTCTAGCAATCTGTCCTCCAACTGATTACTAGGAGTGCTGATGCGCCGCCCCGGGGGAGAGGCAGTGGCTCCGTGGAGAACGAACCTGCTGTCCTCTTTCAGGATGACAACATTCGTCCTCCCACCACTGCCACTCCGCCAGTGCCCTGGCTGTTGCCTGTCAGCCAGCCAGCCCAGACTACTGCCACCCATGCCGAGGTGGCGCAGTCCGCAGCCAGGCCTTCTAGGCTTAGAGGTGCTCGAGGTCGTCCTGCAGAGGCCATCTGCAATCTGCCCCACTGAAAGTCAGCAGCCTTCCACCAGCCATGCTGCAGCCACTGGGGTAGAACTTTGTAGGAGCACTAGGACAGGCAAAGGGACATTGAAGACAGGCACTAAGGGAATACGCAAAGGTGATTGATTGACTTTGTTAGGTTATATTGGATGGATTGATGGATAAATTTAGATTGGAATGTTTCTTTTGTGGTGACTTTTATTTCAGCATAGTGGCCAAGAGGACGCTGCGATGGTCAGTAACAGAGGGAAGGGAAGGTGTGGGATTATTGTTAAGTTTGGGGAATTGGGGTTGCGTTCATTCGCAATCAGAAGAGTCGATCACAGACAGCCTGGGCAGAAAGGGGCTGTCTGGGCCAGCTCCTCCCTTCTGCTTCCTCCTATTCCGCTTCCTCCACCTCCTCAGCTGGTCACCATAAGCCTAGTGGCAAGGGCTGTGCCCTCATGATGGCGAGGTTGTGGAGCCTGCAGCAGACCACGACGAATCTTGAGTCATGTTCTGGTGAGTACTGCAGAGCTCCTCCAGAGTGGTCCAGGCAGCGGAAGTGTTGCTTAAGGACGCCAATGGTCTGCTCAATCAGATTCTGTGTAGCAGCATGGCTCTCATTGCATGCATGCTGCCCACATGTGGTATGGTTGCGGAGCAGATTCATGAGCCAGGTGGCCAAGAGATAGCCCTTGTCACCCAGTAGCCACCCTCTGGTTAATCCTGGTGGCTCAAAGACTGAGGGAACAGTGGACTGGCGCGGAATAAAAGCATCATGACTGCTGCCAGCTGGTGGTGGCTCCCGCGGTGGACGCCATTTTGCAAGGGCCGTTAGCACTGCCAGTAAACACGATCACCCGAGGGATTTAAATGAACGAGAGCGTGACATCAGTGAGTGTGCAACGCTCACTTGATGCCCGATCTGCAGCATTCGTTTTCGCCATTCAACTTACTGGCATGCCTAAACAACAACAGGGAGAGCGGGTGCCCAACAGCAGGAAGGAGGCTGCAGCAACGATATTTAAAGGGATCATCAGCAATCAGTTGCAACAGACATGGTTCTGCAGTTTGAGTGGCTCTGTGCTACCCTTTGCAACTCCAAGTTTTCTTTACTTATTTCAAGGTTCTTTGGTAACAGGGAGTGTTGTTGCAAGTGCAGAACTCCCTCATTAGTTTTTAAAGGCTTCTGCTCAGAACACTTGCTAAAAGTCATGGGGGCTGTACTGGCAGTTGACCTCACCCTCCAGGTTCTATGGCAGAGGGAGCGGAGGCAGCGAGGAAGATGGGAACATGCGCGCAGAGGGAGGAGGAGGGCCAGGAGGGCTCTCAACAGGAGGCCTTACCCACCGAGGGTCTTCCGAGAGCACTTCTCCTACCTCCAATTAAGCAAGGAGCAGTGTATTAGGAGGTTCCGCTTCATCAAGGAGGTGGTCACAGAACTCTGCCACCTCCTGCAACCAGACCTGCAGCCTCAGACCAGGGTGACCACAGCTCTCCCAGTGGCAGTCAAAATCACAGTGGCCCTCAATTTCTTCACCAGCGGATCCTTCCAGTCTGCAGCAGGAGACATAGCTAACCTCTCAATTCACTGTCCATCACTGCATCCAGGAGGTCTCTCTGCACCAGGAGAAGGGACTACATTGGGTTCTCTCTCAGAGAGAACCAGGACGAGCGTGCATGTGGCTTTGCCAGGATAGCGGATTTCCCCATGGTGCAGGGTGTGATTGTCTGCGCACACGTGGCTTTGCGGACGCCACGACAATCCTGAGATCTTCTGTAACTGCAAAGGCTACCACTCCCTTAATGCGCAGTTGTTGTGTGACCACACACAGTGAATCCTCAATGTCAATGCCCGCTATCCTGGCAGCAGTCATGATGCCTTCATCCTGCACCAGTCCGGTGTGCCAGAAATCTTCCAGCAAACTCGAGGGTGGCTGCTCGGAGACAAGGGCTATCTGCTCTCCACCTGGCTCATGACTCCCTTCTGCAACCCCAACACCTGTGCCCAGCACTCATACAATGAGAGTCATGCCTCCACCAGGAACATCATCGAGCAGACCATCGGCCTACTGAAGCAATGGTTCCGCTGCCTTGAATGCTCGTGAGGAGCCCTCCAGTACTCGGTGGAGTGGGTGTCCCATTTCGTGGTGGTCTGCAGCATGCTCCACAACTTGGCCATCATGAAGTCGCAGCCCTTGCCAGCAGGGATTGCCGGACCACCTCAGGAGGAGGACGAGGGTGAGGAGGAGGAGAACGAGGAAGAGGAGGGAGGGAGGAGGCAGGCACCCAATCGTCCATCCAGACGGGCTGTCCATGAACGGCTCATCAGACTTCAATGAATGAAATCCCAGATCCCCGTTGCTCATCACATCCCCATCATATCATCCCCATCATATCATCCCTGTCTCACGGAATATCACAGCGTTCTCCTGGGCGTAAAGCTGAAATGAGAGCCACTACAAAAGATTCCAAACAAAGTTAATACATTTGTCAATAATCACGCTCCCAGCGCCGATGCTACTGCCCTCACCAGATGGAGTGTTTACAATAATACTATTAACTAAGCAACATTGTGCAATCTGTTAGTGTCTGTATTTCATGTGGGTTTTCCTAATCTAGTGCCCCTGTAAAATGCTCCCCCAGTGGCTGCAGCATGGCTGCTGGAAGGTTGCTGAGTTTCCATGGGGAAGTCTTCAGATGGCCTTGCAGGACGACCTTGAGCAGCTCTGGACCTAAAAAGCCCGGCTCATGGCCACTAATGCTGCTGAAAGACCGGTCAGCGGCAGCAAATACTGGCGGGATTTAGCACGGGCGGCAATGCGAGCGGAGAACTCCAAAATGGATGAGCTGGCGTCAACTCGCCGTTGCACGCCGATTGACGTCACGTGCCACCTCATTAACATACTCTCGCCAATAGCAGTTAACGGCATGGCCGACGACCTGCCGAAAATGCCGGCTGCCGCGGTACCCACCACCAGCTGGCGGCAGAGGGCCGGCGGCTGTTTTTTCGCCATTACACGGCACTAACGGGTGGCGCAAACCACCCGAATTTCCAGGCCCAGGTTCCTGAAACCTGTTGATCTGAAGATGACACACTGGTGAGCCAGCACTGCATCCTCCAGTACAGCAACAACACAGTGTGTCGAGATTCCACAACAGCTTTCAAATCTCCACGCCTCATGGCTGGTTTAGCAACCACAGCCTCTTTCCTGTGAGTTACTATGGTTGCTAAGATACTTAAGGGGTGCCAACTAATCTGCCACGGCATTTTTTTTTACCGCTAACAGGAGTGGCATAAGCAGTTAAGAAAGGGCACAGCCCATCTCGAGCTTGGGCGGTTATTCGAAGCATTGGCCCTGAATTTCCGATCGGAGGCTTCCTTCGGGCGGATGCCTCCGATCGGAAAAAAAAATCTACGAACCTACCTGTTGGTTCCGTAGGTCCGAAGCTTCCGCTCCTGGGCCTCTCTGGATCCGCGCGGGCAGAGGCCCAGGTATCCCAGGTATCCCAGGTATCCCAGGGGCGCAGGTGGTTCGCAAGCGTCCCTAGGATGATGTGGGCCCTGGGGAACCAATCAAAGAAAGGAATCCCCCTTCATCCTTTTGACTGGTCTGTAGGGACAGAACTGTCAAAAGTATGAATGGGGATCACATTTAAAAACACGCTAAAACATTAAATAACTTTTTTTTTAAATTACATAATTAAAATTAATTAAAATTCCAATTCATTAAATATTTTTTAAAAAATTAATTTAAAAAAATGTTTAATGTTTTTACAGGGCTAAAAATAAATGTACCTTTTTGAAGAGTATTTTTAATTTATAAATGAGTTATCAAATTTAATTTTTCTGTTATTCAACACTCTTAAGCTGGTAAAAGTGGGCCTTACGCCACGCTTTTACCAGGAGTAAGAATTCTACGGCCTTTCAGCGGGCGGAAGTCGTGCAAAAAGCGCGACTCTCCACCCGCGGAGGCCCTTCTCCCTGGGCAGGCGGATGAATTCTTGACAGATCGCAAGTGCCTGTTTTCAGCACATTCGCATGCCTGAAACCGGCACTTGCGCGGCCCCTACGGGTGGATGCGTACCTACCTCGTATGCACCTGTAGGGGTCAGAAAATCTGGCCCATTGTCATCTATGCCATCAACAGTGGAAAACTGAGTCCTAGGGCTGGATTTTGCTAGCCCTGGGGAGGTGGATTTGGAGGCGGGACTGCTGGGAAAATGGCAGAATCTGGGGGCGGGTGCCCATCCCGCCCCCAACCCGCCTCCGTGCCATCTTCCCAGGAGGCGGGTACCCGACCTGCGCCGGGAAACCCCGCCAGGGTCACCGAGGCGAGCAGTGGGTCGGAGGGGTGCAAAAGTGCGCTGTGGAGGTAAGTGATGGGTGTAAGGGTGGAGAGGTAAGTATGTGAGGTGAGTGGAAAGTGATAGAAAATGTTTACTTACCTTTGTTTCTTCCTGCAGGCTTCAACAGTTGGGGATGCGGAGACTCCCGCATCTCACCGGCAGAGACGACAGAATGGCTGCTGCATTCTCCAATGCAACAACCATCTAATTTCTGCTCACAAAAGAGGTTTGATGAGTCTTGAATACAAGGACTCATCAAACAACACAGAATGTTAGTGTTTGACAGCTTCACAGAGCTGTCAAACGATGACAATTCATCTGTCAAATTTTTTTTACAGATGAAACATCATACGCTGACATTCTCTGTAACCGGCTTCTCCTTAATTGGCCTGCTAAGCCCGTTGGGCGGGCTTAACAAGGTCAATCAAGGGAAAATAATGTGGGTTGGCCACAAGTCGATGGAGGCGGGACTGAAACCCGACAAGCGGCAGTCCCGCCTCCAACGCGCCCCCATTGACAAAATCACCCCTTGATTTACCAGGGCGGCATAATTGATACTGATTGCTTGGAATGGCATTTCTCTTCAATTTTGACTCGTTCATTGGCACTGCATTGACCTCCCCCATGATGGCCTCCTGATCTTGCTGGACTCTCTGCTTTGCCTTCCCGTCCATAGTGGTCAGTTTCATTGCTTTACATTGAACTCCATGGCCTTATCAGTGAAACGGGCCATTCTGCACCTTGCACTCTCCATCAATGCTACAATTTGCACATGCCACAGCCTGAATTGATGACTGAGCATTATTTATAGCGGTTACATGCCCTGCTAAGGAGCTTAAAGATGATTCAGCACCATTATTGCAGTTTTTATTTCTGATTAGCTTCAGAGTCCTGCATTAGTTATAATGCATCCAAGCTCCAGGAGTGTGTAGTGAGTAAAGTGCAGTAATAAAACAAAGAAACAGATTAGCATTCAATCAGTCTGCTGAAAATAAATTAAACATCTCGCCCCTTAAACTTTACTGCCCCTCACTGACTAATCCTTTCTATATATTGCATTTGTTTAAATAACATAAAGCAAGACTCAGTTCAATGCATTTTGAAATGTATATCGCTTTTGCAAGTGCAATATCTTGATAAAGAATATTACTTCTTCTGAGGTTTCACTTAAATTGGGCAAGGGGCTTGAAAGAAGAGGTGGCCTCGGGATATGGGCTTTCAGTCACAAAGGTTGGTCAAACCTTGATTAAAGACCCGACCGATGGAATGGGCTGGATTAGCTGAGTAACTTTACTTGCTTTTTGCGACAAAGAAGAAAGAAAAGAAGATAGAAAGACTTGTATTTAATTAGCGCCTTTCATGACCTCAACACGTCACAAAGCGCTTTACAGCCAGTGAAGTACTTTTGACGTGTAGTCGCTGTTTTAATGTGGGGAACGCGCAGCATCAAAAGGGGGTAAGAACAAAGCAAACAGAGCGTGATAAAACTGAAATAACAACAGAAAACACTGGAAAAACTCAGCAGGTCAGGCAGCATCCGTGGAGAGAGACCTTTCGTCAGAACTGGAAAAAAGCAGGAAATGGAATAGATTTAAAAACAAGTTTGGGGGCTGGGAAAAGGGGGAGGGGATGAAAGAACAAAAGGGAAGGTCAGTGATAGGATAAAAATGAGAAGTCGCACAACACCAGGTTATAGTCCAACAGTTTTATTTGAAATTACGAGCTTTCGGAGCTCTGCTCCTTCGTCAGTGATAGGATAGAAAGCAGGAGAGATTAAGAAACATTGAGAGACATTAAGAGATATTCAAGGCAAGAGGAGGTGGTAATGGGACAGGTTACGAACAAAGGATGGCTCTAGATGAAGTGTGAATAGCGCTGGCAGAATGAAGGACAGCTGCCATGTGGGAGGGAAGAAAAAAAAGGCACAAACAAAACTGACTGTTCCTTTAAGGGATAGGTTATGTCAAAATACATGGGTAAATTTTCCCTTCACCACGGGCAGTGGCACTGGAGTGGTGCTGGTGATCAGGTGATCGATCTCTAATCATCGTGCAACGCCTGTACTCTTCCGGCCGACGCAACGTGCTTTAGCACAAAATGTGCGAAAGCCTCACTTTACCAGGTTAACAATGCACTATAATGAGATGGAATTGAGCACAAACCCCACTGTTTTCTTGCTGGGGACGTGATGTGCGCTCAGCTTGCTTGTATGTAAATGGGTGATGAGGGTCAGGCATGCTCGCAGTATTTAAAGGGGGACCAGCTGTATTTTTATTTGGAACATGTATGAAAACAGATTTTAATTTTGAATTCGTGAAAGGTGAATTTTTGCGCTTTTCTTGGCCATTTGTTTACTTTTTGTCCCAGATTTCAGACAACTTCAATTCTAGATTTGGGAAATCCAGTGGGGATGTTTCGCCCCTTCTGTGTTTTTTGGTGGAAAAAAAACGGATGAAAGAAGGGATGCAAGGCAGATTTGATTACGTTAGGGAAGTTCTCACGCTTACACATGCTGTTATGTTTGCAAACCCAGGCATACTTACCTGTGAATGCCTAAGGAATACGGAGGGGTGCACCAAACTACATACGGGTGGAGTTTGCATCAGGATCCTCCATATTCTGAATAGTTTGTGGGGGGTCCCAAAAGGACACTGAAGATCAAAACAGCCATGATTTAGGTAGTGATATATTTAATTTGCCTCCCTCCCCTGATGGTCTTTGGGCCTTGGGACCTTCTGGTTGCTGCCCCACAGAAGGCCTTGATTCTGTTGGCCAGGAGTGCAGCTTTGCTGCGTCCCCCGATCCCAGCGCAAAGCCCTGCCAAGGGTTTGGCATCTGCTGGGGGTGCATCTGGGCCACAGAAATTGGCCAGATCGGAAAATGCACTCCTTCCTTCACAGATTCTGCGCACCTTCAGTACGCTGAGCCTGTCAGGTGCTTAGGAGAGGCCCAAAGAGGAAAATCAGTCCTAATAACTGGAAAAAAGCCATCCACTTCACCATGGTTCACTCGCTTGATGTTCTCTGGGTTCAGGATGTCCAGCATGGCCAATTTTCAGCCCACATATGTATCAAGAGGGAAAATAACATCACCACTTTTGCCACCGACCAGTAGCAGCAACGTAAGAGGACAACACATTTCCACAGAATTGTTGGCTTTCCATGACGACAAGGGATAATAGTTTGCACCCCTGTAGCCAATTGAGACCCTGTGCATAATGTTGCAGCCATCTTGAGCAGATAGGGAACAAAAGCAAAATACTGCGGATGCTGGAAAACTGAAATAAAAACCACAGTGCTGGAAATACTCAACAGGTCAGGCAGCATCTCTGGAGAGAGAAACAGAGTTAACAGCCGCAATTTTTACCTTGGAATCGGGTCGGGTGCATGCGGGCCATGTAGCGGGTTGGGAATGCGATGTTCTTCAGGACTACTTTAACTCAGTGGCCCCACTTAAAGCAGTCATGTTAGTTTCCCGGCCCAATTAAATGGAGTGGGTCTGATGACGTCATTGATGACTCGTTTCCAGTGCCGATATTTAAAGCAGCCTTGCACACAACTCATTTGAAGGTTGCTAGAGGAGTGTGCAAGGAGAAATAGAACCGTCTCAGTACTGTCCCAAACTCAAAGGCAGAGGCTGCACCCAGATTCAGTGATGCAGCCCTGCATATTCTGGTGGAGGCGCTGTGAGCACGCAGGGAGGTCCTGTTCACTGCAGATCGGCACAGGAGACCTCCCACAGACACCAAAAGGGCCTGGTTGGAGATAGCAGAGGAGGTCAGCAGCAGAGATGTTGTCAGGAGGATCTGGATCCAGTGCAGGAAACGATTCAATGATCTCGTGAGGTCAGGAAAGGTGAGTGCAATGCCACTTCCACCCTCATCCTGATGTGCTGGTCACCACATCCCTATCACTCTGCCTTCCCAAGCCTACTGCTGCACATTATTATTCACACCAACCTACCTTGCAGGTCCACCCATCCCTCTCTCTCTATGTACATACTCACATCCCCATCTGACTAACCATCCCTCACACTCACACTCATCCTAATCCAATCATAGCAAGTACCACCACACAAGGAGGCCATTTGGCAATGTCACCCCACTCCCTCATAGTCACCCTCTACACATGTAACCCATCTATTCCTTACACTCATTCCATCACTCTCACTCAAAGTTCTCTTCTTTCCCTCCTTGCAGGATAAAAGAGCCCAGAACACGCAGGAAAGGCAGAGAACCAGAGTTGGCCCTCCAGCATTCACACAGCTGACTCCAGCAGAGGAGGGGACCCTGGACATATTGGGAGGTGCAGAGCTGCTGGCGGTGGGAGACGGAGAGAGGGGGACCTCCCAGCAACCTGGTGACAGAATTACATCTCATCCAGCCACATGGCATACAGCAGTCACTCATATGGTGACTGATGTCAGCATCCAGTGGATTTATCATCATGTGCATAATGGTAACGTTACCCATTATTATTATAACATTTCTAAATCATCTCTTTACTTTCCCACACGTCCATCAAGTGCCCCACTCCCCCTCCCCCACTGTCCAGCCGGAGGAGGAAGACGACTCCTGAGAGGATCCTCCAGCCTCTGAGGGTGCACCGTCAGCAGATCCAAGCGCAGCCAGCACCAGCGCAGATACGCACACATCGGTGGGTCCTGTGCGAGATAGAGTAGTGTTGTCACCTGGTGTCTCACACTTCACAAGTGAACAACAGCAGATGGTGTTGACAAGGACAGCAGTGGAGACACCTCGCTGGAGGGCACAGGACGATCCAAGCTCTGCTCAGCTGCATGCAGACGCTGAGCCTCAGGGGCCTTCGAGAAATCTTATCCGGCCAATTACCGCCCCATCAGTCTACTCTCAATCATCAGCAAAGTGATGGAAAGTGTCATCGACACTGCTATCAAGTGGCACTTACTAACCAATAACCTGCTCACTGATGCCCAGTTTGGGTTCCGCCAAGACCACTTGGCTCCCGACCTCATTACAGCCTTGGTCCAAACATGGACAAAGGAGCTGAATTCCAGAGGTGAGGTGAGAGTGACTGCCCTTGACATCAAGGCAGCATTTGACCAAGTGTGGCATCAAGCAGCCCTAGTAAAACTGAAGTCAATGGGAATTGGGGGGAAAACGCTCCACTGGCTGGAGTCATACCTAGCAGAAAGGAAGATAGTTGTGCTGGTTGAAGGTCATTCATCACAGCCCCAGGACATCGCTGCAGGAGTTCATCAGGGCAGTCTCCAGGCCCAACCATCTTCAGCTGTTTCATCAATGACTTTCCCTCCAACATTAGGTCAGAAATGGGGATGTTCGCTGATGACTGCACAGTGTTCAGCGTCATTCACAACTCCTCAGATAATGAAGCAGTCCATGCCCGCATGCAACAAGACCTGGACAACGTTCAGGCTTGGGCTGATAAGTGGCAGATAACATTTGCGCCACAGAAGTGCCACCCAATGACTATCGCCAACAAGCGAGAATCTAACCACCGCCCCGTGACATTCAATGGCATTACCATCGCCGAATCCCCCATCAAAATCCTGGGGGTCACCATTGACCAGAAACTTAACTGGACCAGCCACATAAATACTGTGGCTACAAGAGCAGCTCAGAGGCTGGGTATTCTGCGGCGAGTGTCTCACCTCCTGACTCCCCAAAGCCTTTTCACCATCTACAAGACACAAGTAAGGGGTGTGATGGAATACTCTCCACTTGCCTGGATGAGTGCAGCTCCAACAACACTCAAGAAGCTCGACACCATCCAGGACAAAGCAGCCCGCTTGATTGGCACCCCATCCACCACCTTAAACATTCACTCCCTCCACCACTGGCGTACCGTGGCTGCAGTGTGTACCATCCACCAGATGCACTGCAGCAACTCGCCAAGGCTTCTTCAGCAGCACCTCCCAAACCCGCGACCTCTTCCACCTAGAAGGACAAGGGCAGCAGGCACATGGGAACACCACCACCTCCAAGTTCCCCTCCAAGTCACACACCATCCTGACTTAGAAATATATCGCCGATCCTTCATTGTCGCTAGGTCAAAATCCTGGTACTCCCTCCCTAACAGCACTGTGGGAGCACCTTCACCACACGGACTGCAGCGGTTCAAGAAGGCGGCTCACCACCACCTTCTCAAGGGCAACTAGGGATGGGCAATAAATGCTGGCCTTGCCAGCGATGCCCTGATCCCATAAACGAATAAAAAAGTGATCCTGGAGGGGCAGCAAGAAATGCAGGAGGCTCTGGCAGGTTTTGCAGCTGAGATGTCTGCAGAGAATGGAGAAGTCCGTCTCCAACATGAGCACCACCATGTCGCAGGCGATGGCGACGATGTCCTCTTCCACAGAAAGAATGGCCACCTGCATGGAGCAGTAAATGTGCCAGTCACATGAGCACATGCTTGCTGTGGGCATGCTGTGCTCTCCATCTCCTTACTAGCAGGGAAGTGTGGGTGGCTCATGAGAGGGATGATGGTGAGAGGGGACATGGAAGTGGGGGCTCTTCTCAAAGCGCTCACACTTCTCCCCTGTTGCCTCCCCCCTCAGTCAGAGCCCCACTTGCTTCCTCGGAGCCCGATGGCCGAGTCTGCCCCTTGCACAGTCGCAGAAGGAGCAGACTTTGGCGGGGCCATCACAGGCTCCGAAACCCAGAGGACATCTGCCAAAAGTGTCTAAGCAGTCGCAGCAGGGAAGTGAGCAACCCGCCTCTACCTCTGCTGAAGCCACAGGGGGTTGCACCTCGTAGAAGCGTTCGGAAAAGAAAAATGACATAAAAGTAGATGCACAAGGGTATGCACGTGGGTGTATGAAAAAATGTTAGTGTTAAGTTTCAGTTATTTTGAGGACACAGATAAATGTATTTCTTTGCACCAACTTGTCCATTTTTGCCTGCTACCTTGGAAGTGGCCTTGTCACTTGGAATGAATGGTGAGACATTACCTAACCTCGAGCACTGGGGCTTTGGGTGAGAGGAATGGCTTGTTCATTGTAGGGATGCTTTATGGTGTTGTTGGGGGGTGGTGGGGGGGTGGGGATGGTGGAACTTAGTACAGCACGTGGCAGCCATCTGGGTGCATTGAAGCAAGTTAAGTAAATCTGGCCATGATGAGGCCATCCTGGGCCTCTCGGGCAGTAATGTGCTCGAGTGCTGGTACCATCTCCACCTCAGGTTTCTCCTCCTCATCTTCCACCCGCTCCTCCTCCTCCTCTGAAGAGGCTGTGCACCTTGCTCCTCCTGCAGCTCTAATTCTCGCTGCTACGCTATTTTGTGCAGCGCACAGCAAACTATGATGATCCTGGAGACCCTGGCTGGTGCATACTGAAGGGCTCCTCCAGATCTGTCAAGGCATCTGAAGTGCATCTTCAGCATGCCTATTGTTTGTCCTGTGTCACAACTGGTGGACATGTGGCTCTCATTATAATGTTCCTCGGCTTCAGTACTTGGCCTCCTCAAGGGTGTCAAGAGCCATGTCTTTAGTGGATAGCCCTTGTCTCCAAGCAGCCAGCCAGTAAGTCTGCTTGGAGCTGTGAAAAGCTGAGGGAGGGTGGACTGGTCATAACAGCTGCCAGGGAATCTGCTGCACACATGCATGATGATCTTTTTATGGTTGCAGGCAAGCTGCACATTGAGGAATGGAAGCCCTTGCGGTTCACGAACACTCCTGGGTGATGAGGCGGTGCCTTCATGGCCACATGTGTGCAGTCGTTGATGCCCTGCACCTGTGGGAAGTCAGCCAGAGCCGCAAAGCCGAGCGCCCGCTCATTAACACTGACTTCATCAGTGACAAAGTTGATATAATTGGCTGACTTGTCAAACATGGCATTGGTCCCCTGGGTGATGCATCTGTGGGTGGCCGACTGCGAGATCTTGCAAATGTCTGCTGCAGATCCCTGGAAGGAGCCTGAGGCGAAGAAGTTGAGGGCAGTGGTGACTTTAACAGCCATTGGTAAGGCATGTCCACCAGGTCCTCTGGGCAGCAGGTCTTGTTCCAGCAAGCTACAAATGTCTGCGATAACCTGGCGTGATAGCCTGAGCCTCCTGAAGCATTGCTGCTCAGTCATGTTGAGGAAGCCCATCCTCTGCCTGTATACCTTGTGGTGGGGGTATTGCCTCCGGCGCGCTGCAGCCCTGTGGTGCCCCCCCCCCCCCCTCTCTCCTGTGGAACATCAGGTTGTTGAAGAGAAGGCTGGTGTTGTGGTTGCTGCTGCTGCCGCTGGTGGTGTGGCTCATCTTGATCCGATTCTGACCTGCTGAGTATTTCCAGCATTTTGTGTTTATTTGAGCAGATGGGGTTCTATTCTTTGAATGACCAGCTGGATAAAGACAACCATGTGTCAGTCATGGACAGAAGCAGACAACAGATACAACAACGCCCAAGCAACTGCCAGGTTCATCACTGAGCACACCATTGACATCTTGGTGCAACATATGTCTGGATAGATTAGTGGGTGCCTTAAAGTACAGGTTTCTCAGGGTCTCCAACATAACTTTTGTGTGCTTCCTTAGAGCAAGAACTTTGCTCTATAAAGTTGGCTAACCATAGAAGAGGAGGAGAACAATCCAGAACCAAAGTCAGAGCAGGATCAGACAAAGAGGAAACAATGCATTCTGGAAGAATGATGCACGAGGTGCTCATCCAAGATACATTCAGTTAGATTACGCCTGGAACCCTGCTACCCACACGTACCATGGCTCAAAACACCTTAAACAACACTGACCCCAGCACATCCTTCATCACCATCAATGCCCACGTATTGCTGTGGTGCTGCATCCTTACAAAGATATTCTCAGCGCAATGCACAAATCAAGGATATCAAATGTACTTAAAAATTGAGTGATATGCAAATGATGTGCTGTGATTTGTCCCAGTGCTGCTCCTTTGTACTTTTACTTTCAGATGTGACTCTCTTATCGAAGGAGTAATTGTGCCGGCTGGCTTCAGGGTTTCATTGACAAACTGCTGGGATGAATGGTTTTGAAATAGCTAAGAATGAAACTGAAAAAGACTTAGTAGACTCAATGCTAAACATGTTTGATCAATGCAGAGCAATCAGCCAATCATAGAATCGATGGTGGCTACATTGGGCTGTGTAGCGCTTCCGTTTTTAAGTGCTACGCAACCACCTAGCACTCGAAAATGGGGTCTGAGATGCACGCTTCTGATGGGAAGTGCGCAGGAAGCCATCTTGGTAAACTTGTGCGCAGGAAGCCATCTTGGCGCATACACCCAACGACTGTTAGCAGCATGCAGAGTAGGCAGATCATGACGCGAATCAGTGTGTAATGCTGATTTGACGCCAGCACTGCCATTTTCCAACTGCACACTCCAGTGTTAAACCTTGCACAGCTGAACACAACGTTAAACAGAATGAAGGACTCCCCACCAATGCTATTTAAAGGGATCATGAACTACTTAAAGGTAAGTTGCTAGTTTGTTTCTTCTGGCTGCTGGTGCAATAGTACGTGTTTTTGGAGCTTTCCTATACTTGACTAATGTTCGAGTTGTCTACAGGGAGTGGTCTGGCTGGTGCTGAAGTACTTTTTTGTTCATTTAAAAGCTTGCGCTGAAACAAGTTGCTTCTAGACATGGGTGGCCAGGTATGGCTTCCTCTGGGAATTGAACATGACTGGGAGAATGAAGAGAGGCCACACAAGACGCTAGAAGAGGGAGGAGGAGGAGCAGGAGGCCATATCTGCCGAGGGTCTTTAGGGAGCAATTCTCTTATCTCAACTTCAGGGAGGACCAATGCTTGAGATGTCTTCATTTCACAAAAGAGGTTGTGACTGAAATCTGCCAACTTCTGCAGTCCAACTGCAACCTCAAAGCAGGACAAGGACCGCACTGCCTGTGGCTGTCAAGGTGACCCTGGCTCTAAGCTTTTATGCGTCTGGCTCCTTCCCCGCTGCTGCTGGAGGTATCAGCAACATCTCGCAGTTTGCAGTGCACTGCTGGAGATATCAGCAACATCTCGCAGTTTGCAGTGCACTGCTGCATAATGAAGGTCATGGAGGCTCTCTATGCACAGATAAACAGTTTAGTCACATTCACTCTTGTCAGACACAAGCAGGCGAGTGAGCACGAGGGTTTGCACGGATTGCAGGCTTCCCCATGGTGCAGGGTGCCATTGACTGCACGCACATTGTCTTGCGTGCACCTCATTAGAACTCTGCCATTTTCATGAACTGAAAGGGATTCCACTCCCTCAATGTGCAGCTGATAGAACATAGAAACATAGAAAAATAGGAGCTGGAGTAGGCCATTCGCCCCTTCGAGCCTGCTCCGAGCCATTCAATATGATTATGGCTGATCCTCTATCTCAATACCATATTCCCGCTCTCTCCCCATACCCCTTGATGCCTTTTGTGTCTAGAAATCTATCTATCTCCTTCTTAAATATATTCAGTGACTTGGCCTCCACAGCCTTCTGTAGTAGAGGATTCCACAGGTTCACTACCCTCTGAGTGAAGAAATTTCTCCTCATCTCAGTCCTAAATATCCTACCCCGTATCCTGAGACTGTGACCCCTCGTTCTAGACCCCCCAGCCAGGGGAAACATCCTCCCTGCATCCAGTCTGTCTAGCCCCGTCAGAATTGTATACGTTTCAATGAGATCCCCTCTCATTCTTCTAAACTCTAGTGAATACAGGCCTAGTCAACCCAATCTCTCCTCATACGACAGTCCTGCCATCCTAGGAATCAGTCTGGTAGTGTGCGACCACAGGCAGCACATCATGCAGGTCAATGCCTGTTATCCTGGCACTAGTCACGATTCCATCAATTCTGTGGCAGTCCGCTGTGCCACCTGTATTTGAACCACCACAGCAAGTCAAAGGCTGGCTACTGGGCGACAAGGGTTATCCACTCATGGCATAGCTCATGACTCTTGTCCGGAACCCACGCACATGTGCACAGCAGGCCTACAATGAGAGCCATGCTGCCACAAGGAACATTATAGAGCACAACACTGGTGTTGTCAAGGAACGCTTCCGCTGCCTGGACCACTCTGAAGGAGCCCCGCAGCAACCTTCCCTCTAAGCTGTCTGGCTGCGCAGCTCTCTGCCGGTCCCACGCACCCCCGGACTGGCTTTTCCAATGTTAAGTTCTGCGCATTGCAAAACTGTGAGTGGGCCGTGCAGCCCCTTAAAGGGGCTGCGCACCCAAAAATAAATTAGGGGGAGCATTGCTCTGCAGGACTCAGCAGAGCAGCTATCAAGATTTGTAGTAGTACGTTGCATGCTGCACAACCTGACCATTGAGGGAACAGGCCTTGCCACCACCTATCAGCCGAGACACTGAGGAGCACGAGAAGAAGGAAGAGGAGGAGCAGGAAGTGAAGGAACAGGAAGAGGAAGGGAGGATACAACGTAAACAGCCCCTTTCTGCTCGGGCTCTATGTGATCAAATAATTCATGAGCGATTCCAGTAACCCCAACCACACCTCCCCATTCACCAACAGTCCCACACTCCTTACCTTTCCACTATCATTGACCATCACATCGTCCTCTTTCCGACAACACAAAAATATAAACCACCAGAAAATTCCCATTCCCATCCAATTTTATAAATTTAAGCATGACATAATGCATACAAGTATAAACTAATTGACCCTGTGCATTCCCTTAGTACCTGTCTTCCTTGTGCCGTTGCCTGTCCGAGTGCTCCTACGAGGCGCTACCCCAGTGGCTGCAGCATCGGTAGTGGGAGGCTGCTGACCTTCAATTGAGGAGACTGCAGATGTTCTTGGAGGACGACCTCGAGCAGCTCTGAGCCTAGAGAGCCCGGCTTCAGACTGCACCATCTCAGCCTGGGCTGCAGCAGTCTTGGCTGGGTGGCTGACAGGCAACAGCAAGGGCACTGATGGAGTGGCATTGGTGGGAGCGGGAATACTGTCATCCTGAGAGAGGACAGCAGGTTCATGTTTATGGAGCCTCTGCCACTCTCCCAAGGTAGCTCCTCAACAATTCTACTGATCTGCTGGAGAACAGATTGATGGATTGTTGTGATGCCCTGGAAGTCCCTTTGAACAGTGGTATCCAGGGCCATGATGGCAGTAATCTGAGCTTCCACTGTAGCACTCAGACCTTTGATGGAAGTTGGTTGTGCTGCAATGCAAGCTGTGACATTGGCCATCAGACGCTGCATCATGGTGGGTTCCACAGGTGTACTGGAGGTGACTACCCGTTCCATGTTGGAAAGGATGGGCTCCAAGTTCTGTGCAAAACCCTGTGCCAAGTTGGTGCCGGACTCCTCCATGCCCCTTGACAATGAACTCAGGTTTTCTGGCAGTCTATCCAGTGCACCAAGCATTTGGCTATGTAAACCCATCAGCCTTCTTCTGTAATATACTGCAGATTTGTAATCCTGGGTGGATCCGAAACACGAAGGGTGGAATTTTAGTTGGAATCCACGTGGAATAAGTCGGAACCGGAGACAGTTGCTGAGGAAAGAGATGTGGCTGTGAAAGCGAGTCTTGGCAGATACCTGATCAAACACGAGAGGGGAAACTAAAAGCAATGAAGATGAACAAGGTTGAAGAGACAAACAGAAATCCCATCGAAGAGAAGAGCAGAACTTCTTCAAGGTGGGCATTCCTGGAAGAGAAGTGGCAGTGAACTGCGGTATTTTGCTATTGTATTAGTGTTTAGCCTTCTTCTGTAGCCTGGCGCATCAAAGTCCTCAGCGGGTTCTCTGCAGCAGAACTAGTGTGCGACCCCGCCCTCGGTGAGCTGGCACCTGCACTATCCTTGCCTGCCCCACCACCGTGCAGCCGATGAATAGCGAGAGTAGTGCTGGCTGCACGCGGCAATCATCTCAAAGAACAGGAAGCACGAATTTAACGTGGCGCCTGCATCGCAATGAACAGGCGCAGGTTAATCACGTACCACGATCCCCGCGCCGATGTTCGGGGATTATCAAATTGACCCCCCAGAGAATTATACAGCACAGAAGGAGGCCATTCATCCCATCGTCCCTGGGCCGGCTCTCTGAAAGAGCTACCAATTAGTCCCACTCCCCTGCTCTTTTCCCATAGCCCTGCAAATTTTTCCTTTTTATGTATGTATCGAATTCCCTTTTGAATGTTACCGTTGAATCTGCTTCCACCACCCTTTCAGGCAGCGCATTCCAAATCACAACAACTTGCTGCGTAAAAAAAATTCTCTTCACCTCCCCCCTCCCCCACCCCGCAATTATCTTAAATCGGTGTCCTCTTGTTATTGACCTCCTGCCAGAGGAAACAGTTTTTCCCCCATCTATGCTATCAAAACCCCATATAATTTTGAACTTCTCTATTAAATCTCTCCTTAACTTTTTAGCTGTAAGGAGAACAATCCCAGCTTCTCTCATCTCTCTACGTAACTGAACTCCTTCATACCTGGTACCATTGTGGTAAATCGCCTCTGCACCCTCTCCAAGGCCCTTGACATCCATTATACAGTGCGGTGCCCTGAACTGGACCCAATACTCTCGCTGAGGTCTAACCAGTGATTTATCAATGTTTAGCAGTTTAATGTTGAACTCCATAGTTAAAGCAGTAGAATATGTCAAAGAAAGGAGCAAAGAACCTACATTTATATATTGTCCTTCATGACCTCAAGATGTCTGGAGATATGAGGAAAGATTGGAGTACCTTATATTCGGAGGTCTAATAGCATGGCGGTGGGGGGGGGGGGGGGGCGGTGGGGGGGGGGGGGCGGTAGGACCAGTTCTGTAGCCCATAGGCTTTCTGCCTCTTAAAAGTTTAACTCACTCCACTGTCGTCCATACGCTGGATGCCAGGAGCATGGCAGCATCCTTTCTACCTAGTGTTGCGAACGCAATAACAACAGGAAGTACATCAAATGATGCATTGTAAAATGCCCAGTCACATTTAGGTGCAAAAATTTTGGAAGTGGCGGGGCAAGTGGGGAGCTGGTGGCAGACTGGCATGACTCAAGCAGAAAACCCTGTCCAGAATGTACATCAATCATCATGAAGGACGTCATCCCCTCACACCTGGGTGGCATTGTCCACGATGAAAATGAAATCTTCTGACGGTTCTCTCTTCCCCAGACGGAAGAGGTTTGCCAGGCATTTTTGTGCAGCCACTGCCCATTCAAACGATTACCTGTTTCAACAGCTTATCGGTTCACTGTGGGTGATACTGGCAAATGCAAAATCAAGGACTGCACGCCTGCGATACCCCGAAATACACTCGCCGAGAGAACTGGATTGTAGGATCACCCCAAGTAGAAAGAAAGCAGGCTCAGAACAAACTGGTATCACTTTAGACTTTCAACATATGCCTGCTTTTTACTATTTTTAATTGGACAGCAAGTTTATGAATAAATTATTGCCTTAGCAATGGGCTCGGCAGCCTCCTCCTTCACAGCAGTTCCATCTTTAGCCGTCTATAAGTACCAACAGGAAAACAGCCCTCATAAAATTAAAGAATAAAGGCTGGCATGTCTCTGATCATTCCTTGTGATGTTTTAAGCCATTTCCACAGAGTCGTTAATAATATCAGGCCCACAATCAAATTCACAAAGGCGAAAAAGGTAGATGTGCTCCTCCCTTTCCTTGATGCACTGACAAAGGGAATGCCAGATGGTTCAATTCAAACATCAATATACCATAAACCAACAAACACACACCAATCGATGAAATATAATTCCATTGCATCTAATGCAGTCTTATTGAATAAGCCTGTCACATCTGTTCAATTAAAAACATTAAGAGATTAATAAAATGTTATTTACTTCCCTGGGGATTCATATTATTTTGTAAAAGGTGCACAGAAAGCATTAGTAACTTTGCTCAATAAACCACCAGTTTCTGGCACATTAACCTCTGAACTCAAAGACTGAAACTAAAGGGGGAATTGGAAGTCCCGAGGGGGTTGGCTGGTGGAAAGCCTGGGCAGATCGCCCAGGAGGTGCGGCGGGAGACCCGCTCCATTTTAATGACCGGGTCACATTTATATGCAGCTGGCAACGTGCCCTCTCCAAACAATGGCATCCAATGGCAGCCTGCTGGGTTTGAGCTGATGCTCAGGGGGCCGTTACACTGGCTTTGGGGTCTTATCCAATTTACACGAATTCACGAGGCTTCCATCAGGTGGGTTCCTCGGCTTCCTGGCTCTCATATACGGGGGCGTCGATGGAGCGGGTCGACGTACTGCTTACATATCAACTCCCAGAATGGGAGCCCCATTCCCTCCGGTCTCCGCCAGGTGGAGGAAGTTAAAACCTGCTCTTAATGTGTAAACCAACGTGACACACTTAGCTTAGCACTTACTGAAAATAATGAACCACAAAATAGAAATAACACAAAATACGGAACTGAAAATGTAAGTTTTGAGCAAATTAACAAATTAAGGGACAATCTCAGCCACCCAAGCATTAAACAAAGTTTCCTCTATTTACCTTATAATTAATCTCGGCTAATGAAACCATCGGTTTTGAAAGGAGTGATTCCTGAGAATGCAATATCATTAGTAGGAACAACAAAAGAGCAGTCAGTCAATCATGGCATAACCATAATAATCCTTTAACACTTCTCAAGCGGCTAACAAGCCATTTAAGTGGTGTAAACGTTGAACAGTTGAAGGAAGTTGGTTTTGGGTTCGCGTCCCACTCCAGAGACCTGAGCACAAAAATCTAGCCTGACACCAGGGCAGTGCTGAGGGAGTGCTGCACTGTTGGAAGTGCCGTCTTTTGGATGAGACGTTAAACCGAGGACCCATCTGCTCTCTCATGTGAACGTAAAAGGTGCTAGCTCATCGGAGGGCGAGGTCGCACGCTAGCTCTGCTGCAGAGGACTCAGATGAGCACTTCAATTGGTCAGGCTACAGAAGAAGGCTGATGGGTGTACACACCGAAATGCTTGGTGCATTGGACAGCCGGCCAGAATGCCTGCATTCAAGGTCAAGGAGCATGGAGGAGTTTGGCACCAACTTTGCACAGGGCTTTGCACAGAGCTTGGAGCCCATCCTTTCCAGCATGGAAAGGGTGGCCACCTCCATCAACACACTTGTGGAACCAACCATGATGCAGCGTCTGATGACCGATGTCTCAGCTTCTATTGCAGCACAAGCAGCAGCCACCCAACGTCTGCCTGCTGCAGTGGAAGCTCAGACTGCTCTCATCATGGCTCTGGACACCAGTGTGCAAAGGGACCTCCAGGATGTTACAGCATTCCAGCAATCTGTCCTCCAACTGATTACTAGGACTGCTAAGGCACCTCCCTGGGAGAGTGGCAGTGGCTCTGTGGAGCAAGAATCTGCTTTCCTCTCTCAGGATGACAGCAATCATGCTCACACCCCTGCCACTCCGCCAGTGTCCTTGCTGTTTCCTGTCAGCCAGCCAGTCCAGACTGCTGCCGCCCAGGCTGAGATGTTGCAGTCTGAAGCCGGGCCTTCTAGTCCCAGAGCTGCTCGAGGTCATCCTCCAAGGCCATCTGCAGTCTCCCCCACTGAAAGTCAGCAGCCTTCCACCAGTCATTCAGCAGCCACTGGGGTAGCACCTCGTAGGAGCACTAGGACAGGCAAAGGCACACAGAAGCGGCACCAGGGAATGCCCAAAGGTGATTACGTTGAGCCAGAAATTCAGCTTTCCGGCTTCCTGCGGGTGCAAGCATCACACGCGTACTTGCCTACCGCACCTGCAGTTGTGCTTTGGGCCCACGAGGACTTCGGGTCCTGGGCCTCCTCCAGCTGCCGGCGCACAGTGCTTGTGTATCCCAGGGGCGCAGTTAGTTCGAAGCGTCCCCTGGGATCACGTGGGCCATGGAGAGCCAATCCTAGCAGGGTATTTTCATTCATAGATTTGACAGGAAGACCTGTCAAATCTATGAATAGAGATCGGCCCCAAAACCACACTTGAACTTCAAATACATTTTTTAAAAAACATCACATTTTTAAAATAACTATAAGTTAAATAAATTAACTACTTTAAACAAAAATTTAAATTTTTGAAAAAATTAATTATACTTTGCAACGGTGCTAAAAATAAACTTACCTTTCTTTAAAGTATCTAAAAAAGATAAACCTGTTGAAAATTTTTAAATTGTAATTAATTAACCACTTACCTTGTTAAAAACAGGCCTTGCGCCTCCTTTTTAAAAGCGCAGCTTCTCCATACTTACCTTCCCGGAGAAACCTGAAAAAAAACCCCGAAGTTCGCTGCGTGTGCGCAGCCTCTCCCGCGCACGCGTTCGACTTCTGAACCCCTTCCTTCAGGGGAACGGAAGTTCCGGTTTCCTGCACATGCGCAGTGCATGCAGGAAACCGGCACTTCAGATGGCCTTACGGGTGAGTACACAGCGCGTACTCACCCGACAACAGCCGAATTTCTGGCCCAATATTTTTGTATGCAATATGGCATGATTTAATTTATAAATTTAGATTGGAATGTGTATTTTGTGTGGACTTTTATTTTGCATTGTGGGCAAGAGGATGATATGATCAGTGCCAGGGGAAAGGTAAGGAGTGTGGGACTGTTGGTAAATGGGGAATTGGGGTTGAGGTTTCTGGAATTGCTCATTAATTATTTGTTCACGTACAGCTCGAGCAGAAAGGGGCGGTCTAGGTTGCAGCCTCCCTTTCTCTTCCTCCACTTCGGGCTCTTCCTCTGCCACCGAGGCCCAACCATCTTCGTCCCCAACAGTCCGTGCCCGCATGCAGCAAAACCTGAACAACATTCAGGCTTGGGCTGATTAGTAACATTTGTGCCAGGCATTGACTATCTCCAACAAGAGAGTTTAACCACTGCTCCTTGACATTCAACAGCATTACCATCGCTGAATCCCCCATCATCAACATCCTGGGGGTCACCATTGCCCAGAAATTTAACTGGACCAGCCACATAAATACTGTGGCTACAAGAGCAGGTCAGAGGCTGGGTATTCTGTGGGAAGTGTCTCACCTTCTGACTCCCAAAGCCTTTCCACCATCTACAAGGCACAAGTCAGGAGTGTGATGGAATACTCTCCACTTGCCTGGATGAGTGCAGCTCCAACAACACTCAAGAAGCTCGACACCATCCAAGGACAAAGCAGCCCGCTTGATTGGCACCTCATCCACCACCGAAAACATTCACTCCTCCACCACCGGCGTATCGGGGCTGCAGTGTGTACCATCTACAAGATGCACTGCAGCAACTCGCCAAAGTGTCTTCGACAGCACCTCCCAAACCCGCAACCTCTACCGCCTACAAGGACAAGGCCAGCAGACGCATGGGAACACCACCACCTCCAAGTTCCCCTCCAGGTCACACACCATCCTGACTTGGAAATATATCGCTGTTCCTTCATCGTCATTGGTTCAAAATCTGGAACTCCCTCCCTAACAGCACTGTGGGAATACCTTCACCACACGGACTGCAGCGGTTCAAGAAGGCAGCTCACCACCACCTTCTCAAGGGGCAATTAGGGATGAGGAATAAATACCGGCCTTGTCAGCGATGCCCAAACCCCATGAACGAATAAAAAAAAAACTCCTCCTCCTCAGCCACCTCCTCCTCATTCTCCTGCTACTCAGCTTCTTGCCTGATAGCTGGTGGCAAGGGCTGTTCCCTCATGATGGCAAGGTTGTGCAGCATGCAGCATTCCACGAAAAATCTAGAGACCCACGCAGTCGAGTACTGCAGGGCTCCTTCAGAGCGGTCCAGACAGTAGAATCGTTGCTTCAGGATGCCAAAGGTTTGCTATAGCAGATTTCTTGTGGCAGTATGGCTCTCATTGTATGCCTACTGCGCACGTGTGCGTGGGTTGTGGAATGGAGTCATGAGCCATGTCATCAGTGGATCGCCCTTGTCACCCAGTAGCCACCCTCGGCTTTTGCTGTGGTGGTTGAAATACAGCTGGCGCAGAGGATAGCCACAGACTGAACTCATCGTGACTGCTGCCAGGATACCGGGCATTGACCTGCATGATGCGCTGCCTATGGTCACTCACCAGCTACACGTTGAGGGAATGGAATCCCTTTCAGTTCAGATACATGGCAGAGTTGATATAAGGCACACGCAATGTGCATGGTCAATGGCAACCTGCACCATGGGGAAGCCTGAAATCCATGCAAACTTCTTCACTTCTCTTCACTCTTTAAGACGCTCCTTAAAACCTACCTCTTCGACCAAGCTTTTGGTCACCTGCCCTAACATCTTAGAAAAACGGAATATTTTTTAAATGGCGAGAAACTATTAAATGTTGGTGTTCAGAGAGATTTAGGTGTCCTCATACAGGAACCACAGGAATTTGGCATGCAGGTACAGCAAGCAATTAGGAAGGCAAATGGCATGTTCTTTATTGCAACGGGGTTGGAGTATAAGAGTAAGGAAGTCTTGCTACAATTGCACAGGGTTTTGGTGAGACCACACCTGGAGTACTGTGCACAGTTTTGGTCTCCTTATCTAAGGAAGGATGTACTTGCCTTAGAGGCGGTGCAACAAAGGTTCACTAGATTGATTCCTGGGATGAGAGGGTTGTCCTATAAGGAGAGATTGAGTAGATTGAGCCTATACACTCTGGAGTTTAGAAGAATGAGAGGTGATCTCATTCATATAGGATCCTGAGGGGGATTGACAGTGTAGATGCTGAGAGGTTGTTTCCCCTGGCTGGAGAGTCTAGAACTAGGGGGCATAGTCTCAGGGTAAGAGGTCGGCCATTTAAGACTGAGATGAGGAGGAATTTCTTCACTCAGAGGGTTGTGAACCTTTGGAATTCTCTACCCCAGAGGGCTGTGGATGCTGAGCCGTTGAGTACATTCAAGGCTGAGATCGATAGATTTTTGGACGCTAGGGGAATCAAGGGATATGGGGATCGGGCAGAAAAGTGGAGTTGAGGTCAAAGAAGGTGCCGCGTTAAAATGGCTCTATAATTACCGTAAGTCACCGCGCAAAAGCCCACTAAAAATCTGTTGGCATCTGCAAGTGTAATGAACGGTGAGCGCCGTTCGTTCGCCGCTGACCGCAAAATCCAGGCCATTGAATGTGTTAAAGATTTGTTGCTGGTTACATTAGAAGTTGATAGATGGTCAGTGTCCATATGCAGATCCATGTTCTCCTTCTCCATTCCACGTGTAACACTTTCACCCGCTACATCTCATCCTTCCGACAGTCCAATACTAGCCCAACTCTCTCAACACCAGCGAGTATCATCCGTAGCCCTTCACAACAGTCACCCTGCCCTCAATAAACGTGTTGATTTATATACCACTCAGTTTACATTTCTCAGCTATCACTGTCACCACCCAATATCCTCTCACCCTGATGTTTATGTGCTCATCCTATTTTATGTGTCCTCCCATTTCTCCATTTCTGCCTGTAATATCCCATCTGCCAACTTTATGGGATGTTTCTTTATCCAATACTCGGCTCATAATTTCTCGGTATGTCTGTGCAGCTACCAGTGACATGTTTAAGCACATTTTTGAATTTACCTTTCCCTATAGGGCCACAAGGTTTACCCCTGTAGATTTGTGGGACTGAATGTATATAATCCATTGGGGGAAAAATTCAGTTGGTTGCGCCTCCCGTTAGCGCCTTAAGAGGGCGCTAATGGGGCGCAAAGCATCTAGCGCCCAGGCGCGGCGAAGTTTGCGCCGCTCGCGAAATTAACTAGAAATTTTGCGGCGGCGCTAAACACTACCTGCCACGATCTCCTGCGCCGGCAGATCATGACGTCACTCGAGTGCGCAACGCCCCGGTATCGCCCTGGAGCAGATATTGAGTGGCGCCCCCTGCCTTACCACCTGACGCTAGCAACGACAGGTTGAGGGGAGCGTTCTGCAGTCATGAAGGGAAAGGGGGAGCGCTATTTAAAGGTGACCGCTTCCTGCCTTTTATTGTTGGTGCCATTTTTGAACTACGCATTCTGAGAGAGAGAGGGAGAGACTTCTGGAGAGATTCAACGTTGTGTGAAGGAGTTTTGGGTACTGAGCAGCACTTTGCAGGTTCATTTTGATTTGCCATTCTTTGTATCGATTTAGCAGAGACTGTGGGGGCTGCATTCTGAGTTCTTGGCCTGGTACTCTCCATTGTTCTTTCCAGCACATTTGATGTGCAGGTCTCTCCAGGCCGAGATTCAAGGCTGCAATGAGTAGGATGTGGATGGAAAGCAAGATTAACCATCCCCTTTAAGAACTGGCCCGTGCCATTGTGTGTATGTTCCATTGCTGACTGACATTACATGAGCTTCGCCAGCGCTCTGAGGTAGCGCCTCGCTCCTCGGCCTTTGCGCCTTAAGACAGGTGTGAAGCGCCTGATATAGCGCTGCAATCACCTCCAGGGGCGATAAAAGTCAAGTTTGCAGTCGGTGGTGATAATTAGCGCCAGGCGCTAATCTTTGCGCCCGGCCGATAATTGCGCCCCAAATGGGGCGATACTGAATTTCTCCCCCATTGTCTTTTATATATATATATATATATGACAACAGTGTGTAATGCTGTCTAATACCAATATTTCTGTGAATTCTTCTGTTACTTTCATTTTCCAACTTCAGGGACCATCAAGAGAGGGGCAGCAGTGGACTCTGGGGCAGCAAAGAAGGCTGGTCAAAGCCCCTTTGAGGGAGAAGGCCCAGTAGTGGGAAACTCTGCCTCTCCTCAGGCTTCAAGAACATACCTTGTTTAGGTCATGGCTCAGTCCATGTCCACACTTCAATCCTTCTTCACCTCTCAGGGCACCTCTGTCCCCTTTAAGAGTCAATCTTCTCTTCTGGTGTTGCAGTGGGTATGTGACACTCTAGCAGGGGCCGGTTTTCTTTTGCTGGCAGGTATCCTGCATGAGTTCACCATGCATCGGGAAACAGCCCCAACCCAGCAAAATGGGATAGGGTCACCGTGGGCTTAGCGTGGTGGATGGAGGTCCTGCCCTGACCCTCCTCTAATGGTGACACAGCCCCTGCCCCCCCGCCCTGGAGGAAATGTCTCGACCTTCATTTTCAATTTAAGTATGGAGCTTTGGATTGCTGTATAAGTTCCTCATTAAAATGATTTTTTTTAAAGTCCTTAAGAACATTTTTGCTAATAAAAATAACATTTATTAATCTATTTGTGGAAGCTTTGGAATCCTCAGACCAATGCTAAACGTGGATTTTTTACTTAGTTAGCATTTTCCACTAACATTATTTCCTGTATTTAATCACCAGAGGAAGATATAACCCAAGAGAGACTGAGGCAATACATTATAGTATTGGAAGCAAACTAGATCAATACACACAGCAGTGCACATCAAAGGTCTACAGCATGCAGTATAAGACAAGCTCTAGACACCACAATGCCTTTTTATATTTCTTCTTCTCTCTTAGGCAGTCCCTCGGAGCCGAGGATGACTTGCTTCCACACTAAAAGTGAGTTCTCAGGTGACTGATGAGTCCAATGCGGGACCTACAGTCTCTGTCACAGGTGGGGCAGACGGTGGTTGAAGGAACAGGTGGGTGAGGTGCTTGTGTTGACGTGCGCTCCCTCCGCTGTTTGTGTGCTTGGCTTCCGCTTGCTCCCGGTGTAGAGACTCGAGGTGTTTGGCGCCTTCCCGGATGCTTCTCCTCCACCTTGTGCGGTCTTGGGCCAGGGATTCCCAGGTGTCGGTGGGGATGTTGCACTTTTTCAAGGAGGCTTTGAGAGTGTCCTTGAAGCGTTTCCTCTGCCCACCTGGAGCTCTCTTGCTGTGTTGGAGCTCCGAGTAGAGCGCTTGTTTTGGGAGTCTCGTATCGGGCATGCGGACGATGTGGCCCATCCATCGGAGCTGATCGAGCGTGGTCAAAGCTTCGATGCTGGGGATGTTGACCTGAGCAAGAACACTGATGTTGGTGCGCCTATCCTGCCAATGGATTTGCAGGATCTTGCGGAGGCAGTGTTGGTGGTACCTCTCCAGTGCTTTGAGGTGCCTGCAGTACATGGTCCATGTCTCTGAAGCATACAGGAGGGCGGGTATCACTGCTGCTCTGTAGACCATGAGCTTGGTGCTGGGTTTGAGGGTTTGGGTTTATATTTACTCTTAGGCAATATGGACGAGGAAGTATTTATTGCCCATCCCTATTTGCCCAGAGGGCATTAAAAGTGAAGAACATTACATTACAACCACATTTCCTACATTACAACAGTGACCACACTTCAAAAGCACTTCATTGGCTATAAACGCTTTGGGACGTCCTGAGGTTGTGAAAGGTGCTATATAAATGCAAGGTTTTCTTTCTTCTTTCTTTCCACATAGCGTTGGTTTGGAGTCACGTGTAGGCTTTGTCATCCACAGAGAATTTTCAAATTCTCTTAAAGTGTTCATTACACAAACAATCACAGAAAAATATATTTGTAAAGAAGGTTTTCAAGCTACCACTTTTCTGTTCAGACAGAGTAGCGATTGTGGCAAGTAACTACGTCTGTCAACAAAGATGACAAGACTCCAGAATAAAATCCAATTTCCAGGGAAGTTATGCTAAATCTTTATAAATCGCTAGTTAGACCTCAGCTAGAGTATTGTGTCCAATTCTGGGCACCACACTTTTGGAAGGACATCAAGAGGGTGCAGAGGAGATTGGTACCAGGGGTGAGGGGTTTCAGTTATCTGGAGAGACTAGAGAAGCTGGGATTGATCTCCTTAGAACACAGAAGATGAAGGGGAGATTTAAGAGAGGTGTTAAAATTATGAGGGGTTTTGATAGGGGGAAACTGTTTACACTGGCAGGAGGGTCAGTAACCAGACTTAAAATAATTGGCAGGGGGAAGCCGGGGAGAATTTCTCCACTTAAAAAGGAAAAATTTGCAGGGCTATGGGGAAAGAGCAGGGATGTGGGAATAATTAATAACTCTTCAAAAAGCTGGTACAGGCACAATGGGCCGAATGGCCTCCTTCTGTATGATTCTAAGGACTAGAAATAGGATTAGGACTGAAAACAGGCAGTGTCATGGGCCAGCGCTATTTGCCTGCGCCCGTTCAAAGTGGTCCAGGCAGCACGCAAAATTCGTGCTGCCTGCTCATTATAATGATTGGCGCGCTGCCGATTGGCTTAGCGCTCAATGACGGGGCCAATATCAGGTGCAGTCTAATGGCCAGTAATGTTTGGCCTATGCTCACTGTACGGCTTAAAAGGGGAGGCGCTTTGTTGTAGCAGCACCTCATTGTCAGTCTGGATGAAGACATGGCTCAGTAACCAAGGGAGCGAGCACAAAGGTTCTCGGATGTTGCACTGGAGGCCTTGGTCATGGCCGGGCAACATAGGCGGGCTGTCCTGAACCCGCAGGGTGGCAGGATACCATTGAAGGCCACTTTCAGAAGGCTATGAGAGGAGATAGCCAACTTCGTCATGGCCACCAGTGTGGTCCCAAGGACCTGGATCCAGTGCCGAGAAAAATTTAATGACCTCACATGGCAGGTCAAGGTGAGTGAAGGCTTCAGCAAATGCCATATCCCACCATCTGCACCACAAGCCTCACACACTGCTCGATGCACCACACCCCCAGCACTCACCCACCAACAATCTCCACCTATCACCACTCAAACCTCACAATCATAGCTTCACTTCACCCTCACAACCTTACCACAGCTGCAACACTCACACACACATCTCACTCCTTGCACACACTGACAGCTATTCAACTATGGCAGGCACATCAGCCAAACACATTGCAGCACACTCACTAATACACTTCACCCAAACACATTGCACCACACTCACTGACACACTTCACCCAAACACATTGCACCACACTCCCTGACACACACATCACCCAAACACATTGCACCACACTCACTGACACATTTCACCCAAACACATTGCACCACACTCACTGACACACACATCACCCAAACACATTGCACCACACTCACTGACACATTTCACCCAAACACATTGCACCACACTCACTGACACACATCACCCAAACACATTGCACCACACTCACTGACACATTTCACCCAAACACATTGCACCGCACTCACTGACACACACATCAACCAAACACATTGCACCACACTCACTAACACACACTTCACCCAAACACATTGCATTACACTCACTGACACACTTCACCCAAACACATTGCACCACACTCACTGACACACATCACCCAAACACATTGCACCACACTCACTGACACACACATCACCCAAACACATTGCACCACACTCACTGACACACATCACCCAAACACATTGCACCACACTCACTGACACACACATCACCCAAACACATTGCACCACACTCACTGACACACATCACCCAAACACATTGCACCACACTCACTGACACACTTCACCCAAACACATTGCACCACACTCACTGACACACACATCACCCAAACACATTGCACCACACTCACTGACACACACATCACCCAAACACATTGCACCACACTCACTGACACACACATCACCCAAACACATTGCACCACACTCACTGACACACATCACCCAAACACACTGCACCACACTCACTGACACACACATCACCCAAACACATTGCACCACACTCACTGACACACTTCACCCAAACACATTGCACCACTCACTGACACACTTCACCCAAACACATTGCACCACACTCACTGACACACTTCACCCAAACACATTGCACCACACTCACTGACACACTTCCCTTTCTCTTGCAGGCAAAGGTGGCCCAGAACAGGAGGGAGCAGCGGCAGAAGGGAGGCGGCCAAGCCGCTATACAGAACCTCACTGACCTGTAGGAATCGGGCCTTGACATAACTGGAGGGGCCGTGACGGAGTCCATGGCCACGGGAGAAGTTGCTCATAATGACGGTCTGGTCATACCTAATGCTTCTTCTCACATCCCACTTCCCCCTCATCCCACAATCTCTTCTCACTTACAAGCTGCTGATGGTGTATACATGGATATCTTGATTTTCCCCCCTCCCCTCACCACAACCCGACCCTTGTGCCTTTCTGCTTTCAGATACCCAAGAACTACCAGCAGGCCAGCCTATCCCTAAACTTGTTGGAGAGTGATGGAGAAGAAGTAGACACACCGTCACTGCATCTGACACTCGCAGACACCAGCTCAGAAAAAGGCACTGCGCGGGATGTAGAGGGTAGTATAGAGGCGCCATCTGCACATGGTGGAGTCACCGGGCATGAGTGGGCTGCAGCAAGGCCAGGGGGAGAGGGTAGCTCGGGGGCCAGCGCCCTGGAGGGCGAGTTCACGCACATCTTCTGCTGCATATGACTTAGATGGGGCGGCCTTCAGAAGAATGGTGATGGGCAAGCACACCGAAATGCTAGGAGCAATGGCAAGCCTGCCAGAGAGCCTATTGTCAGTGTCAAGGAGCATGGAGGAGTCCGGCTCCAACATTGGACCGGGGCTTTGCACAGAGCTTGGACCCATGATTTCCAGGATGGAAATGATGGACAACTGCAGGAGAGAACTTGTGGACCCAGCCATGATGCTGCGTGTGATGGGCGATGTCGCGGCTTCTATTGCTGCACAGGCGGAAGTGACCCAATGTCTCACTGCTGCACTGGAAGCTCAGACTGCTGCCATCGTCACTGGGTTTACGAGTCTCGAAAGGGGGTTGCAGGGTGTCGCAGCAGGCCAGCAATCTGTCCTCTAACAGATTGCTAGGAATGCTGAGGCACTGCCCTGGGGGTGTGGAAGTGGGTCTGTGGACCAAGAACCTGCTGTCCTCTCTCAGGAGGACAGCATTCATACTCCCACCACTGTCACTCCGCCATTGCCCTTGCCGCTACCTATCAGCCAGCCAGCCCAGACTGCTGCCCCCGTGCCGAGGTGGTGCAGTCTACAGCCGGGCCTTCTAGGCCCACAGCTGGTCGAGGTTGTTGTGCAAGGACCATCTGTAGTCTCCCACACTGAAAGTCAGCAGCCTTCCACCAACCATGCAGCAGCCACTGGGGGAGCACTGCGTAGGAGCACTAGAATAGGTAAAGGCACACGAACGTCAAGCACTAAGGAATTGCACAAGGGTGATTGGCTGATATTGTAATTTTGATTGGTTTCAGATAAATTTATGAATTTTGTTTGGAATGTGTGTTTTGTGGTGGCTCTCATTTCAGCTTTGTGCCCAGGAGGACGCTGTGATGTTCCGTGACAGAGGGATGGTAAGATGGGGAAGTGGTGAGCAACGGAGATCTGGGGTTTCATTCACTAGAATCTAATGAGGCGCTCACGGACAGCCCATCTGGAACAGAGATTTGCTGCCTGCCTTCCTCCTCCCTCCTCTTCCTCTTCCTCTTCTTCCTCCTCCTCCTCTCATTCCTCCTCTTGAGGTAGTTCCACAATCTGTCGTAGCAAGGGCTGTGCCCTCATGATGGCCAAGTTGTGAAGCATGCAGCAGACCGCTACAAAATGGGACACTCAATCCGGCGATTGCTGGAGAGCTCCTCCCAAGTGGTCAAGGCAGCGGAATCGATGCTTGAGCACCCGGATGGTCTGCTTGATGATGTTCCTGGTGGCAGCATGGCTCTCATTGTATGAGTGATGGGTACGAGTGGTGGAGTTGCAGAGGGGAGATGCAGAGCAGATAGTCCTTGTCTCCGAACAGCCACCCTCGGGTTTGACATGGTGGCTAGAAGATTGCTGACACAGCGGACTGGCACAGAATGAAGGCGTCATGACTGCTGCCAGGATACCGTGCATTCACCATCATGACGCGCTGGGCGTGATTGCACAAGACTGCACATTAAGTGAGTGGTAGCCTTTGCAGTTACAGAACATCTCAGGATTGTTACACGGCATCCGCATAGCCACGTGTATGCAGTCGACGGCGCCCTGCACCATGGGGAAGCCCGCTATCCTGGCAAAGCCCCATGTGTGCTCCTCCTGCTTCTCTCTGTTCAGAGAGAAGACAATGAAGTCCCTTCTCCTGAAGTAGAGAGCCTCTGTGACCTCCCAGATGCAGTGATCTGGGAGATGTTTGCTATGTCTCTTGCTGCAGACTGGAGAGATCCGCTGGCGAAAAAATTGAGGGCCACGATGACCTTGAGGTCCACTGGGAGAGCCGTGGTCACCCTGGTCTGAGGCTGCAGGTCTGGTTGCAGGAGGTGGTAGAGTTCTGTGACCACCTCCTTGGTGAAGCGCAGCCTCCTGATACCTCCACTTAAGCGAGGAGCAGTGTAAGAGAAGTGCTCTCGGAAGACCCTAGGTGGGTAAGACCTCCTGTTGAGAGCCCTCCTGGCCCTCCTCCTCCTCCCTCTGTGTGCATCTTCTCCTCTTTGCTGCCTCTTTGTGAAACCATGTTAGCTGCAAGTTGTTGATGATGATCCCTTTAAATATCACTGCTGGAGGCTCCTTCCTGCTGCTGAACACTTGGTCAGCTAGTCGTGATTAAGAGAGGGCCGGTAAGTGGAGCAGTGACAGCGAAAATAGCAGATTGTGTGTCAAGTGAGCGTTGCACACTCACTGACGTCGCGATCTACCTCATTTCCATTTCTGCAGCGAGCGCAGGCAACGGCAGCGCTGCCGACCTGCCCAAAGTGGAGGCTGCCGCGGGACCCACCAGAAGCAAGCTGAAGCGAGTCGGCCGCCATTTTTTCTTCAAAGCGGGCCTTAATGGCTGGCGCTAGTCCCCTGAATTTCTATGCATATGTCTCTTACAATGAAAATAATGAAATGTTTTAGTCCTGTTAACTATCCAGTATCCCACAAATTAATGAGCCTGGAGAAAGTTTTGCCATCGCTCTAATGTCGCAAAATAAAATACCAACATGAACAAGTTTTGAAATCTAATCCTGGGGTGGTAACCGGACCAAAATCACATGGGGTTCGACTCGTTGACTCACCACTGGAGGTCTGCACATTCCGATTTTTGGACCAACCTCAATGTAGGTGACCAGAGACCCTGCTTGAAATAGGCAGGATCCTAATGTGAAAATGCAAAATTGGGGTCACTTAAGACCCAGATGCCACTATCCTTTCTACCCATGTGTTACCATCAGTTTCTCTACTTGCACACATACCATGGCCAGAACAAGTTAGGAGGTGACCTTGTTCATTGGCATTTCAAGAGATACTCATCTGCTCTCAGCTAAAATGCTGCTACTTTGACGATGTTGAAGTGATTGTAGAGGCTGTACAATGTTTTGAAATCTTAAAGAGCTTTCAGGCAAAACATTTTTATCTTCATAGGGGTCCTTCTGGAAATTTCATTCTCGCTACAACAGGAGGAAGCAGCAGATTGAGGCAGTTTAGCATAATGTGCATGATGAGAGGAAGAAGCTGTAAGTGTGGTCAGGGGGGCAAAGTGTTTGTGAGGGCTGTAGCAGGTGTTGAGTGTGCGAGTGCATTGTGATTTAAAAAAAAGACAAAAGCACTTTGCACCTGTCTTCACCAAGGAAGAGGATGCTGCCATAGACATAGTAAAGGAGGAGGTCGTGGAGATACTTGATAGGATAAAAATTGATAAAGAGGAGGTATTAGAAAGGCTGGCTGTACTTAAAGTAGATAAGTCACCAGGAGCAAATGGGATGCATCCTAGGATGCTGAGGGAATTGAGGGAGGAAATCGTGGAGGTACTGGCCGTAATATTCCAATCCTCCTTAGACACGGGGGGTGATGCCAGAGGACTGGAGAATTGCAAATGTTGCACCATTGTTCAAAAAAGGGTGTAAAGGTAAACCCAGCAACTACAGGCCAGTCAGTTTGACCTCGGTAGTGGGAAAGCTTTAAGAAATAGTAATCAGGGACAAAATTAACAGTCACTTGGACAAGTGTGGATTAATTAAGGAAAGCCAGCACGGATCTGTTAAAGGCAAATAGTGTTTAACTAACTTGATTGAGTTCTTTGATGAGGTAATAGAGAGGGTTGATGAGGGTAATGCGGTTGACGTAGTGTACATGGATTTCCAAAAGGCGCTTGACAAAGTGCCACATAATAGGCTTGCCACCAAAGTTGAAGCCCATGGAATAAAAGGGACAGTGAAAGCATGGATACGGAATTGGCTAAGTGATAGGAAACAGAGAGTAGTGGTGAACGGTTGTTTTTCGGACTGGAGGAAGGCATACAGTGGTGTTCCCCAAGGGTTGGTTCTCGGACCACTGCTTTTCCTGATATATATTATTAATGACTTGGACATGGGTATATAGGGCACAATTTCAAAATTTGCAGATGACAAAACTTGGAAGTATAGTGAACAGAGAGGAGGAGAGTGATAGACTTCAGGAAGACATAGACAGGCTAGTGAAATGTGCGGACATGTGGCAGATGAAATTTAACGCAGAAAAGTGTGAAGTGATACATTTTGGTAGAAAGAATGAGGAGAGGACATATAAACTAAATGGTACAATGAAGTGAGTGCACGAACAGAGAGACCTGGGGGTATGTGTGCACAAATCGTTGAAGGTGGCAGGGCAGGTTGAGAAAGCAGTTAAAAAGGCTTACGGGATCCTGGGCTTCATAAATTGAGGTATAGGGGGAAAAATTCAGTTGGTTGCGCCTCCCGTTAGCACCTTAAGAGGGCGCTAATGGGGCGCAAAGCATCTAGCGCCCAGGCGCGGCGAAGTTTGCGCCACTCGCGAAATTAACTAGACATTTTGCGGCGGCGCTAAACACTACCGCCACGATCTCCTGCGCCGGCAGATCATGACGTCACTCGAGTGCGCAACGCCCCGGTATCGCCCCGGAGCGGATATTGAGTGGCGCCCCCTGCCTTACCGCCTGACACTAGCAACGACAGGTTGAGGGGAGCGTTCTGCAGTCATGAAGGGAAAGGGGGAGCGCTATTTAAATGTGACCGCTTCCTGCCTTTTATTGTTGGTGCCATTTTTGAACTACGCATTCTGAGAGAGAGAGGGAGAGACTTCTGGAGAGATTCAACATTGTGTGAAGGAGTTTTGGGTACTGAGCAGCACTTTGCAGGTTCATTTTGATTTGCCATTCCTTGTATCGATTTAGCAGAGACTGTGGGGGCTGCATTCTGAGCTCTTGGCCTGGTACTCTCCATTGTTCTTTCCAGCACATTTGATGTGCAGGTCTCTCCAGGCCGAGATTCAAGGCTGCAATGAGCAGGATGTGGATGGAAAGCAAGATTAATCATCCCCTTTAAGAACTGGCCCGTGCCATTGTGTGTGTGTTCCATTGCTGACTGACATTACATGAGCTTCGCCAGCGCTCTGAGGTAGCGCCTCGCTCCTCGGCCTTTGCGCCTTAAGACAGGTGTGAAGCACCTGATATAGCGCTGCAATCACCTCCAGGGGCGATAAAAGTCAAGTTTGCAGTCGGTGGCGATAATTAGCGCCAGGCGCTAATCTTTGCGCCCGGCCGATAATTGCGCCCCAAATGGGGCGATACTGAATTTCTCCCCCAGAGAGTCCAAAATTGTGGAAATTATGATGAACCTGTATCAAACACTGGTTCGGCCCCAACTGGAGTTTTGTGTCCAATTCTGGGCACCGCACTTTAGGAAGGATGTGAAGGCCTTAGAGAGGGTGCAGAAAAGATTTACGAGAATGGTTCCAGGTAATGAGGGACTTCAGTTATATGGATAGACTGGAGAAGCTGGGGTTATTCTCCTTGGAGCAGAGAAGGTTGAGAGGAGATTTGATAGAGGTGTTCAAAATCATGAGGGGTCTGGACAGAGTAGATAGAGAGAAACTGTTCCCATTGGCAGAAGGGTCGAGAACCAGAGGACACAGATTTAAGGTGATTGGCAGAAGAACCAAAGGCGACATAAGAAAAAACTTTTTTACGCAGTGAGTGGTTAAGATCTGGAATGCACTGCCTGAAAGGGTGGTGGAGGCAGACTCAATCATGGCTTTCAAAAGGGTGTTGGATAAGTATCTGAAGGAAAGTAATTTGCAGGGCTACGGGGAAAGGGCGGGGGAGTGAGCCTAGCTGAAGTGCGCTTGCAGAGAGCCGGCACGGGCTTGACGGGCCGAATGTCCTTCGTGCTGTAACCATTCTATGATTCTATAATTCTATGATTCTATGGGAAGTAGGGGAGGGAATGATTGATAGCACTGGGGCTAAAGTCAGGTGGTGCAGGGCTGTACAGAAAGTAAGAGAAATATGAGAGGAATTTACCTTGGCAGTCCTGATACGGTTGTTAAATTTCTTCCGGTACTGCAGCCATGTCCTTGAAATGTTACTGGCATTGACCCGATCTTCCAACTCTCAAATTTTCATTTATTTGTCAGGGTACCATTGTCCATCAGATGGGAAGAGGAACTCCTTCCTGTTTCTCACTTGCTCTCCATAGCTGTAAGGTTTTGGTGGGACTGGACATCATGCTGCCTGATGCTTCAATAACTTGCTCTCCTCTGACCACTTCTGAAAAGTGCACCTCCCCTTTAAGGCTCTGTAAGCTCCCTTTAAGTGGGGGCTATCCTGTTGCATTTCCCACACTCCCAATTGGCAAGCTCCGCAGGGACTGGAGTGCATCACCGCCACCGGAGATGATATTTTAATTTAATTTGTTAAGTTTCATTTGTTGTGTTTTTTGTTAAGTTACAGTTTAGTTGATCTCACCAAAACAGAATTGGCAAGCTGCCTATAAGAAGTGTGATTAGCTCCGGCAACTTGCCAATTTAATTTAAATGAGGCGCGACCACGAAAATTGATCGGGCCTCCTGCTGACTGCATCAAAATGTAAATCGCCCCCATCAGGTTAAATGTAATTTAACCTCAAGTATCTACCCTATTTCATTTGAATTTCTTCATGGAAAGAGAAGTTAAAAGGGTTAAAAGGAAAACAGAACAGATTGAGTTAAATGGTCCAAAAATCCTCGGGCCTCGAAGCCGGCGGGATTACACACTGCTGTCCTCTAGCACTGACCTCGCCAGAGTGTGAGGGGTCAGTGGGAGCCAACCTCATTTGCATGGGGTCAGAGGGCATCTTGGACACCTGCCAGCTCAATGCTGCTGGAAGTCCACACCTGGCAGGCACCCTTGCCAGGGAACTTTTTTACACATCTTTTGGGCCTGATACTATTAGCCTTTTTTACAAAAATGTCCTGTTCTTTGGGGGTACAGGCTGTTTACTTGGCCTGGACCCGTGTAGGAGGCGGGGGGGGGGGGGGGGGGGGGGGGGGGGGGTGGGTGGTGAAGCCATGAAATGGATTTAAACATGAAAATGAGAATTTTATAATTCGAGATGTTGGGAGGCCAGGAGCCAATGTAGATCAGCAAGGATTGAGATGTTAGATGATTGGGACTCAGTGCAGATAGGATATAGGCAGAAGAGTTAATAGTGTAGCAATAAAATTACTCGTGATATTTGTGTAACTTTATTACTTATTGAGGCTTGTTTCTGTGTCACTGTGTGCGGGCAGAATACCTTTAAAAGTGTGAGGATTGGGACCAGGGAATTTCACTTAGATCTTCTGACAATCTAAGCAATAGGGCTAAAAATTCGTGTCTTCAGAGCCACACGCTGATGGCGGTTCCAGTGGCGGACGACATTTCCGAGTTGCCGGTATCAATGCCGGTAAACTCGATCGGACATTTAAATTACAGAGATCCTGACGTCAGTGAGTGTGCAATGCTCACTTGACGCCCGATCTCCTAATTTGGTTTTGGCCATTGCAGTTACCGGCTGGAGAAAGCAAGGACAGGTAGAGGTGGCGGCAGCAGCAGGAAGCCGGCTCCAGCGACGCTATTTAAAGGGATCATCACCAATCACTCGCATCCGACAGGGTTTTGCAGTTTGAGTGGCTGGGTGCTACCTCCTGCTACTACCAAAGTATTCTTTAGTTATTTCAAGGTTATTTAGTATCAGGGAGTGTTCTGGCAAGTACAAAACTCCCTCATTATTTTTGAAAAGCTTCAAACTACAACCCTTGCTATAAGTCATAGGGGCCTGTACTGGCAGTCGACCTCACCCTCCAGGATCTACACCGGAGGGAGCGGAGGCAGCGAGAAAGATTGGAACATGTGCGCAGAGGGTGAAGGAGGAGGGCCATCAGGGCTCTCAACAGGAGGCCTTAACCACCTAGGGTCGTCTGACAGCATTTCTCCTACCTCCATTTAAGTGAGGAGCAGTATATTAGGAGGCTTCGCTTCACCATGGAGGTGGTTACAGAACTTTGCCACCTCCTGCAACCAGACCTCCAGCCTCAGACTAGGGCAACCACGGCTCTCTCAGTGGCAGTCAAGGTCACCGTCGCCCTCAATTTCTTTGCCAGCGGATCCTTCCAGTCTGCAGCAGGAGACACAGCTAACATCTCACGGTTCGCCGTCCATCACTGCATCCGGGAGGTCACAGAGGCTCTCTACACCAGGAGAAGAGACTACGTTGGCTTCCCCATCACCAAAGAGAAGCAGAACGAGTGTGCATGTGGCTTTGCCAGGATAGCGGGCTTCCCCATGGTGCAGGGTACCATCGACTGCACTCACGCGGCTTTGCGGGCGCTGCATAACGATCCTGAGACCTTCCTTAACCGCAAAGGCTACCTTAATGTGCAGTTGGTGTGCGATCACACACAGTGAATCCTCAATGTCAATGCCCGCAATCCTGGCAGCAGCCACGATGCCTTCATCCTGAGCCAGACCTGTGTGCCAGGAATCTTCCAGCCACCACATCAAGCTCGAGGGTGGCTGCTTGGAGACAAGGGCTATCCGCTCTCCACCTGGCTCATGACTCTCCTATGCCACTCCAACACTTGTGCCCACAACTCATATAATGAGAGCCATGCTGCCACCAGGAACATCATCGAGCAGACCATCGGCCTACTGAAGCAACGGTTCTGCTGCCTTGACCACTCAGGAGGAGCCCTCCAGTACTCGGCTGAGCGGATGTCCCATTTTGTGGTGGTCTGCTGCATGCTCCACAACTTGGCCATCATGAGGGCGCAGACCTTGCCACCAGGGATTAAGGGACCACCTCAGGAGGAGGACAAAGGAGAGGAGGAGGAGGAGGAAGAGGACTAGGAGGAAGAGGATGAGGAGGAGGAGGACGAAGGAACAGGAGGGAGGGAGGAGGCAGGCAGACAATAGGCCTTCCAGATGGGCTGTCCGTGACCAGCTCATCAGACTCCGATTCGCATGATTGAAACCCCAGATCGCCTTTGCTCACCACATTCACATCATACCATCCCTGTCTCACGGTATATCACAGCGTCCTCCTGGGCGCAAAGCTGAAATGAGAGACACCGCAAAAGATTCAAAACACAATTAATAAATTTATCTATAATCATATCACACATATTTACATTAAAACTATTAACTAATCATCCTTGTGCAATCCCTTAGTGTCTGTCTTTCGTGGGCCCTTTCCTGATCTAGTGCTCCTACGCAGTGCTCCCCCAGTGGCTGCAGCATGGCTGGTGGAAGGCTGCTGAGTTGCCATGCGGGAGACTTCAGATGGCCTTGCAGGACGACCTTGACCAGCTGTGGGCCTGGAAGGCCCGGCTGTAGACTGCACCACCTCGGCATGTGTGGCAGCAGTCTGGGCTGGCTGGCTGACAGGCAGCGACAAGGGCTCTGGCGGAGTGGCAGTGGTGGGAGCAGGAATGCTGTCATCCTGAGAGAGGGCAGCAGGTTCCTGCTCCACTCACCCACTGTCACTCCCCTGGGGTGGGGCCTCAGTATTCCTCGCAATCTGTTGGAGCACAGATTGCTGGCCTGCTGCAACACCCTGAAAGCCCCAGACACGATGGCAGCAGTCAGAGCTTTCGTGGCTTCAAGCTGAGCCTGCATGAGAGCAGTCTGAGCTTCCGCTGCAGCACTAAGACGTTGGGTCACTTTCGCTTGTGCTGCAATGGAAGCTGTGACATTGCCTATCATGCGTGCCACCACGCCTGGCTATCCACGGTCTCTCTGGGAGTGTACCATCATTTCCAGACTGTAAATCCTGGGCTCCATGCTCTGTGCAGAGCCCTGTGCAACGTTGGAGGCAAACTCTTCCACGCTCCTTGACATTGTCGAGAGGCTCTCTGGCAGCCTTGCCATTGCACCTATCATCTCCGTGTCAATGGCCATCACCCTTCTTCTAAAGAACTCCCCATCGAGGTCCTCATCTGAGTCCTGTGCAGCGGAACTCGCACGCGAGCGCGCCCTCTGGGGTGCTGGTCCCCGAGCTACAATTTCCCCCCGGCCTTTGCTACAGCTCACTCGTCCCCAGTGACTCACCCTGTGCAGTTCCCGCTACTACACTAGCCTCTAAAGAACACGTAGTGCCAGTATCTGAGCTGGTGTCTGCGAGCGAGAGAAGCAGTGACGTGGTGTCTTCTTCCTCCTCCTCTTCTCCCCTCTCGCTCTCTGCGGTGCCCTCGGGGACAGGCTGCTCGGGTGCTTGCTGATTATCTGAAAGCAGAAAGCCACAAGAGCCGGGTTATGTTGAGGAACGGGGTGCGGGGGGTGGGGGGTGGTGGGGGGTGAAGAGAGAAATGCATGCATACAACATGAGTAGCTTGAAAGTGAGAAAAGATTGTGGGCTGAGGGGGAAGTGTGATGTGAGAAGAAGGATCAGGAATGAACATGACTTTGTTGTCCCCAAAGGGGCCAACGTCGTCGGTGGCCACGGCGTCGATGACGTGGCGCCCAATGATATCCAGCACTCGATTCTCCAGCTGGCTCAGCTCTTCAATGTCCGCCTGGCCCTCGCCTGTCTGCTCCTGCTCCTGCCGATTGTGAGCGACCTTAGCCTCAAGAGAAAGGGAAGTGTGTCAGTGAGTGTGGAGCAATGTGTTTGGGTGATGTGCCTGCCATAGTTGAATAGCTGTCATTGTGTGCAAGGTGTGAAATGTGGGTGTGAGTGTTGATAGGTAGAGATTGTTGGTGGCTGAGTGCTGGGGGTGTGGTGCAGTGAGCAGTGTGTGTAGCCTGTGGTACAGATGGTGGTATGTGGCATTTGCTGAAGCCTTCACTCACCCTGACCACCCGTGTGAGGTGGTTAAACTTCTTTCTGCACTGGGTGTGGGTCCTGGGGACCACTGTGTTGCTTGTGATGTGGTCCGCAATCTCCCTCCACATAGTGCCGGAGATTTGTGCCGAGGGCATTCTGCCAGTTTGCGGGTATAGGACCCCCCACCTCCTCTCCACCGTGAACACCAATGCCTGAAGAGCTTCATCTGAGAACCTACAGGCTCTCTCCCTCCATCTCCAGTCTGCCATGGTTGCACATGATATCTTCTGATTGTTGGTTGCTTTGCTGTTGGGACAGCTGCAGACCCAACAAGCTTGACAATGAGGTGCTGCAGCATCAATGAACCTCCCCTTTAAGTAGTAGAAAAAGCCCGTGGCAATCATGAGTTGCAATTAGACTGCCCCCGATATTGGTTCAGCTGTTCAGTGTAACGCCAATGAGCTTGAGTTTTAAGACTAAAATCATAACTACAATCATGTTAATGAGGAGTGAGCATGAATATTGCGTGATACCTAGATAGCAGCTGTTCAATCCTGGTAGCATTGAGGTGCTGTCAAACACTGACAATCACTGTACAAAGGTGAGCCCTTTCACCCAGGCTCTCCAGTGACTCTCTCCTTAGGATGAAACAGATGGCAGCTGCAGGTGAGGGTACAGGAGCGATCTGTCACTTCTCCCATTGAGGTGAGGCCACACAAACACTTCAAAGCTTGTCACCTACAGAAAAATCTAAACACATTAAAAATGACTTTCCCAACATTTCCTTACCTCTGATACTCACCAGTGTCCCATTGGATCCTTCACACCACTTCTGCAGCTGTCATCTATACACAATCATTACAACAGACCCACAGCACGCCTCACTTACCCTGGTGGGGTTCCCCGATGTCGGGAAGCTCACAGCAGAAGTCTCAAAATGGGAAAAAGCCTCTTAACTGTCTGTTAACTACCTGTTAACAGGCAGTTAAGTGGCTGTAATCCTCTTCCCGCTGCTAGGGGTCGGGTCCCTGCGCAAATCGGGGACCCGACTCCCGGGAAGATAGGGTGGAGGCGGGTTGGGAGCGGGTTCGGGACCTGCTCCCATTCTTTTTGATTTTCCCAGCAGTCCCACCTCCAGACCCGCCTCCTCAGGGCTGGTAAAAGCCAGCCCTTTGCGTCCTCCTCACAGCTTACTTTCCCACCTAGCTTTGTAGCATCAGCAAACTTGGATACACTGCACTCGGTCCCTTCATCTAAGTCACTAATATAGATTGTCAATAGCTGAGGCCCCAAGCACTGATCCTTGCGGCATCCCACTAGTTACAGCCTGCTAACTAGAAAATGACTCGTTTATCCCGACTCTCTGTTTTTTGTCCGTTAACCAATCCTCTATCCATGCTACTATATTACCCCCAACCCCATGAGCCCTAATCTTAAACCAAAGAAAGCCTCTAAGTTGCAAAAATGAGGAGTCACTGTTGTAGAACACACAGCCTTCCTGACATGGTATTGGAATCACTTAAAGAAAGAAAATACATTAGTTTGTTTAGCAGAGCAGTGAGGCAGGCCATCTGTCAACCTTAACCTACAAGCATTATAAATAGAGATATGTGTATAATCACAGAATCAAATTACATGTAGACACATATGTCATCGATATCAAAACAAAAACTTGGCACTGTGTGTTCATTAATCATTCTGTTGAAGAGTCCAACAGTAAAAGGTAACTGGAGAATATGTCACACCTAACAGTGAGATAGGATAAATATCTCCACAAAGGAGTACGGACATCCTTGAGAGTGAAGGCACTTTCTTCCCACTCCCCATTGTATATTCCTTCTACACCTCAGGGGTGAATTTACGCAGGGGATCTCCCGCCCGTCTATTGTGACTTCGGCGGAAGGGCTACAGAAACCCTGGGAAAATGCCCATAAGCAGCGTTCACACCGTTTTCCGGGCTTTCCATAGCTATTCCAATGAAGTTACGGGGACAAACCGGAGAACCTCCACAGAAACCGATTTTATAGCCCCGATTTTAACCTAACCCAACCAGCGAGAAATTTCAGGTCTTTATGTTTGTAACATCACAAAAATACAGGGTGTAATTATAACCTAACTGGCTAGGCGGGAAAAGGCCAGAATCGAGTGGGACGCCTGATTTACACCCTGCCTGATTTGAAGTCAATGGAGTGTAAAATCGATTGGAGTGTAAATAGGACAGTCAATAATAAAGAGCTGAAAGCTATTTCCCAAAATACTATTACACATTTACTGTCAAGAAACTTTTGTCAATAGTAATGTTAAAGTTTCTGAAATGTTCTTAGCAGTTGAACTCTTTTCAAAAGATTTCTTGGAATTGCATAAAAATTACAACACGGAAACAGGCTGTTCGGCCCAACCAGTCTTCGAAGCTGCCAGCCATGGCTCAGTGGAAGCACTCTCATGTGGGCTCAAATCACTTCAGAGACTTGAGTCCAAAATCTAGGCTGACACTCCCAGTGCAGTGCTGAGGGAGTGCCGCACTGTCGCAGGTGCCGTCTTTCGGACGAGACGTTAAACCGAGGCTCCGTCTGCTCTCTCAGGTGGACGTAATAGGTCTTGTGGCCACTACTTCGAAGAAGAGCAGCGGAGTTTTACCCGGTGTCCTGGGGCCAATATTTATCCCTCAACCAACATCCCTAAAAACAGATTATCCGGTCATCATGACATTGCTGTTTGTGAGACTTTGCTGTGCGCAAAATAGCTGCCACCTTTCCCACTTTCGAACAGACGTGTTTTATTGGCACAGCACCCACTTACTGCTTGTTGTCACCCTTTCACCAAAATAGCCCCCTTTCTCTCTACCTACGCTATCAAATCCTTTAATCATCTGAAACACCTCAATTAAATCACCCCTTTATCTTCTATATTCAAGGGAATACAGGCCTAGTCTATGCAACCTGTCCTCATAATTTACCCCTTTTAGCCCCGGTATCATCCTGGTGAATCTGCGCTGCTCCCCCTCCAAGGCCAATATATCCTTCCTGAGGTGCGGGGCCCACAACTGACGCAGTGACTCCAGATGGGATATCACCAGAGCTCTGTACAGCTGGAACCTAACTTCCAGCCCTCTTGAGGTAAATGCCAACATTCCATTAGCCATTTTAATTATTTTTTTGACCCTGTCCACTAGCTCATAGAGTCATAGAGTTATACAGTACAGAAAGAGGCCCTTCGGCCCATCGTGTCCGCGCCGGCCATCAAGCCCTGTCTATTTCTAATCCCATTTTCCAGCACTTGGTCCGTAGCCTTGTATGCTGTGGCGTTTCAAGTGCTCATCTAAATGCTTCTTGAATGTTGTGAGGGTTCCTGCCTCTACCACCCTTTCAGGCAGTGAGTTCCAGATTCCAACCACCCTCTGGGTGAAAAAGTTTTTCCTCAAATCCCCTCTAAACCTCCTGCCCCTTACCTTGAAACTATGCCCCCTGGTTACTGACCCCTCTACTAAGGGGAAAAGTTCCTTTCTATCTACCCTATCTATGCCCCTCATAATTTTGTACACCTCAATCAGGTCCCCCCTCAGCCTTCTCTGATTGAAGGAAAACAACCCCAGCCTGTCCAGTCTCTCTTCATAGCTGAAGCGCTCCAGCCCAGTTAACATCCTGGTGAATCTCCTCTGCACCCTCTCCAATGCAATCACATCCCTCCTATAGTGATTTCTGTACTTGGAACCCTAAATCTCTCTGCTCCTCCACAGTTCCTAGCTTCTCACCATTTAGAAAATATTTTGATCGATCTTTCTCAACTCCAAAGTAGATGATCTCACACTTCCCCACATTGAACTCTATCTGCCACAGTTTTGCCCACTCACATAATCACGGCATCTCAAAGTGCGTCACAGCCAATTAATTACTCTTGAAGTGGAGTCACTGTTGTTTTTATAACAGGAGCACATGTTGGGAAATTGTATGCAGAGGTCAGCATGCCCAATTTGCAGCCCAATTTTCATTTTATTGGTTTTAAGGGGGCACCTGTGGCTCAGTGGTAGCACTCTCGCCTCTGAGTTAGAAGGTCGTGGGTTCAAGTCCCACTCCAGGAGACTTGAGCACGAAAATCTATGCTGACACTCCTATGCAGTAGTGAGGGAGCGCTGCACTGTCGGAGGTGCCGTCTTTCAGATGAGATGTTAAACTGTTCTGCCCTCTCAGGTGGACATAAAAGATCCCATGGCATTATTTGAGGAAGAGCAGGGATCTTCTTCCTAGTCTCCCGGCCAATATTTATCCCTCAACCAACATCACGAAAACAGATTCTCTGGTCATTGTCTCATTGCTGTTTGTGGGATCTTGCTGTGCACACATTGGCTGCCGTGTTTCCTACATTACAACAGTGACTACACTTCAAAAGCATTTAATTGGTTTTGCAAAGCACTTCGGGACGTCCTGAGGTAGCGAAAGGGGCTATATAAATGCAATGCAAGTCTTTCTTTTTTTTTGAAAAAAAAAATCAAGCAGAACGTGAATGAACCTCCATACTTGTTGCACGCGTCTGTGCTAGGTAGGTTAGATCATAACATTTTCCCACATAAACAAAAAAAGGGTATGACTTGTATTTTTTCTTTCACTTTTAAAGGAATTTATCATCTAGAAGTATTTAATTGTATTAGTCCAGAGATGCTGGATGTAAAACACAGTTCCTGTGCAAGCAGCATGTGGTTTGCTAATGTGCTCCAGACATTCAGTGAAGAATGAGGAAATTGTTATGTGAATTGCATTTTGGTGCAATGGCAGAGTAAAATGTGACGTCTGGTTCTTGTCCGGTGTTGAAATAAACTGGCTGCTATGTGTAAAACCACAGCTGAGGGATGCTGATAACATAAGGAGGCCAATAATATGATGGCAGGTGCCCAGTGTGCTACAGCATGACACACGCCTGGTCGCTGGAAAATTCACCCCGATATCTAATTACATTAAAAATGAAAGGGCACAATTTTTTAAATTCAGGACAGCTGTTGCCAATCACCCCCTACCCTCCCATCCCTTCTTAACATTCTAACACTAATTCCTCTCGCATCGCAAATTATTGCCTAATCTTCGATCTGCTATTTCTCTCCAAGATCCTCAGACTAGTCATTGCCACCCAGCTACATGCTTGTATCTCCCAGCAGACACTGTGCTAGTCCCACCATTCCAGTTTCTGGCCATCCCACGGCACTGACCCCAAATTTGCACACATTTTGTGGTGAGATTCGGGTGAAATTCCAGCGTATTGACATTTTCTGGAATGGATTCTGGGGCAGGACCTGTTTCCACCCCGTAGTGGCAGCATTGTGGGTGTGGAGAAATTTGTCTGGGGGGGGGCGGAAATGAGAATTTTTTTTATGCTGAGTATTGTTATGATCTAGAATGCACTACCTGACAGGGATCTAAATGAATAGCAATGCTGTTGGAGTGGCCAAATCCTGTGACTTGTACCACCAACGTACCAAGTGTCATTAGCACCGAGTGAAAAGAGGCACACCTATTGTCAGCTCCCACTGAGACTGGCGCAAGTGTTTTCCTTTGGCGCCTACAGCCTAAAAAAACTTTGAAAAGTGATTGCTGGAGTTACAAAAGAGCTTTTATTTTTGTTGCTTTGCAGCTGGATACAGATGACCTTGCCTTTGACAGCTCGAAGGCCTGTGAGACCACCAGGATATTTTTTCCACCCCCGAAATGTAAGCGACTCTGAGTTACAGTTAAGGGATTTCCAATGGGGACTTTCTTGTTTGCAATTTTAGTGAAGGTGGAGGATGAGCGGTACAGGATGAGGGAAGGGAGGGTGAGGCAACATTTGAGGAGGGTGTAGTACAAGTTAGTACCCACCAAAGAATTCAAAGGTCACACAGATCTTATGAATTTACATCTAATTCCAGATTTTAAAAGAACCGGTTTGACTAAAATGGCAGAAGACTTAGATCAGGTCACTTGCGTAGCTAAACTCGGTGGGGATGCTACTGATACTGAAGACAAATAGCAAATCTTTAAGAATTTCTTAAAGTACAGAGAAACCATGTATGTCTCTAAAGTGAAAGAAGGGCACACATGACAAGATTAATCCAAGGTGGCTGATTGGTCATGGACAACGGCAAATTAGACTTAAACAAAAATGTTTCCATAGATTTAAAAAATGTAATTCTGGGGAAAACAAAGATATATATCATGCCCATCCAATTAAAGAAAACAAAGCTGCTATCAGAGCACTTGAAAGGTCATTGGAGAGAAGGAGAATAGAAAATTGTGATAGAAATAGTAAAAGTTTTTTTTAACTCGATCAGCTCCGATGGACAGGTCACATTGTCCGCATGCCCGATACGACACTCCCAAAACAAGGGCTCTACTCGGAGCTCCGACATGGCACAGTGGGCAGAGGAAACGCTTCAAGGACACCCTCAAAGCCTCCTTGAAAAAGTGCAGCATCCCCACCGACACCTGGGAATCCCTGGCCCAAGACCGCACAAGGTGGAGGAGAAGCATCCGGGAAGGCGCTGAACACCTCGAGTCTCTTCTCCGGGAGCAAGCGGAAGCCAAGCGCAGGCAGCGCAAGGAGCGCAGGTCAACCCAAGCACCCCACCCACCCGCCCCTTCAACCACCGTCTGCCCCACCTGTGACAGAGACTGTAGGTCCCCGCATTGGACTCATCAGTCACCTGAGAACTCATTTTTAGTGTGGAAGCAAGTCATCCTCGGCTCCGAGGGACTGCCTAAGAAGAAAGAAAGTAGAAAATTGTGATAGAAATAGTAAAAGCTTTTTTTTAACTACGTTAATAGTCAGAGGACTGTGAAAGACTTTATAGGGCCATTGAAAGATTCCCAGGGACAGATTGAAATGGACTCCGAGGAGATGGCAGAGGTATTCACTTTGCATCAATCTTGAATCCTGAAGTCAATGATTAACTATCAGCAATAAGTTGCACTGCTAACAAAAAAAATGTGAATGTTAAAATAGCCGAGGAAATCACCTTAGATAGACGTAGATATCTTACAATAGATCAGGCTGCCGGCCCAGATGACATCCACTTGAGGATTCTTAAAGAGTTGGAGCATGTGCTTTGAGAGCTCCTTTCCTGTGCCTTTAACAGCTCTCTGGAGTCAGGGGGACTGTTCCCTTGTACTGGAAGGATGCCCATGTAATTCCAGTTTTCAAAAAGGGGGATAAGGCAGAATCAAGGAATTATAGGCCTATTAGTTTGACTTCAGTTATAGATAAGATGCTCAAATGGATCATAAGAGATGCTCTTCATGATAACCTGAATAGAGAAGGAATAATCAGGGACACCCAACATGGTCAACGTCCCCATGAAGCTGTACGGCCGTGCTGCTGTCTGCCAGTCCCGCACAGCCCGGGAACGGCTTTTCCAATGTTAAATTTTGCACATGCATGGAACTGTGAATGGGCCGCGCAGACCCTTAAAGGGGCCGCGCACCCAAACAAAAAGGGAGAACATTGAACATGGATTCTGGACAAGAAGGTTGTGTCTTACTAATGTGCTATAATTTTTTGAAGTATTTACTAGGTTATAGATGAGGGCATTCCAGCAAACATGGTCTACCTGGATTTTCTGAAAGTCTTTGCTAAGATACCTCACATACAGGAGGAGGCCATTTAGCCCCTCGAGCCTGTTCTGCCATTCAATGAGATCATGGCTGATCTGCGACCTAACTTAATATACCCGCCTTTGCCCCGTATCCCTTAATACCTTTGGTTAACAAAAATCTATCAATCTCAGATTTAAAATTAACAATTGATCTAGCATCAACTACCGTTTACGGAATAGAGTTCCAAACTTCTACCACCCATTGTGGGCAACACGGTGGCATAGTGGTTAGCACTGTTGCCTCACAGCGCCAGGGACCCGGGTTCGAATCCGGCCTCGGGTGACTGTCTGTGTGGAGTTTGCACATTCTCCCCGTGTCTGCGTGGGTTTCCTCCGGGTGCTCCGGTTTCCTCCCACAGTCCAAAGATGTGCGGGTTAGGTTGATTTGGCTACGATAAATTGACCCTTAGTGTTAGGGGGATTAAATACGTGGGGTTACGGGGATAGGGTGGGTTATGTGTCGGTGCAGGCTCGATGGGCTGAAATGGCCTCTATCTGCACTGTGGGGATTCTGTGATTCTGTGAAGTGTTTCCTAACTGCACTTCTGAAAGGCCTGACTCTAACTTTTAGGCTATGTCCCTTAGTCCTAGACTCCCCAACCAGTGGAAATAGTTTCTCTCTATCTACCCTATCAGCTCCATTTAATATCTTGAAAACTTCGATCAAATCACCCCTTAACCTTCTAAATTCCAGGGAATACAACCCTAATTTGTGTAATCTCTCCTCATAACTTAACCCTTGGAGTCCAGGTATCACTCTGGTAAATCTACCTTGCAACCCCTCCAAGGCCAATATATCCTTCCTAAGGTGTGGTGCCCAGAACTGCTCACAGTATTCCAGGTGTGGTCCCACTACAACTGCAGCATAACTTCTACCCCCTTGTATTCTAGTCCTCTAGATATAAAGGTCAGCATTCTATTCAACTTTTTGATTATTTTCTGTACCTGTCATGACATTTTACTGATCTATGTACTTGGACCCCTGAGTCTCTTTGGACCTCCACTGTTTCTAACTTTTTACCATTTAGAAAGTACTCTGTTCTATCGTTTTTAAGTCCAAAGTGGATGACCTCAAACTTGCCTATATTGAAATCCATTTACCTCAGTTTTGCTCATTCACTTAATCTATGAATATCTCTTTATAACCTTATGCTTCCACTTCTTACAATGCCGCCTATCTTTGTGTCATCAGCAAACTTGGATATGTGGCTCTCTATCCCAACATTTAATTTGTTAATAAATACGATGAATAGTTGAGGCGCCAATACAGTTCGCTGTGGGACGCCACTAGTCACATCCTGCCAATTAGAGTACCTGCCCATTATCCCTACTCTCTGTCTCCTGCCGCTCAGCCAATTTCCTAACCAGGTCAATATTTGCCTTCAATTCCATGATTTTCAACTTTAGCTAACAGCCTCTTATGATGGACTTTATCGAATGCTTTCTGGAAGTCCACATAAATAACGGACTAGAAATTAATTATAGCCCAGGACTTGGCAGTATAATTAGAAAAGTTGGAGAATTCGCGCCAGGCGCTAATGCTTTAGACTGCACACAAAATTCATTCCAATTGCTCAAAGAAATGATTGGAGTCCTAATTCAAGTCTTGATGCCCAAGCTCATTGGCATTACACGCAAAGGGTGGAGTCCGTGTTCCATGTTTATATCGAATGTGAGAGGTTGCAGCCCCTCTTCCATTATTTGAAGGGGCTGCTCCTCGATTTTTGGCTGCACTTCAGTCCCACGCTCCTGATCGTTGGTCACCCGGTACGGAGGGGAGCGGGCAGATCGGGGGACCTCCTCATGGGACTGCTCCTGGGCCTGGCCAAAGTGGCCATCAACTGGTCCAGGCAGCGGGCGGTTGAGGGGGTCGTTCGGCCCGACTGCCTGCCTCTCTTCCGCGGCCACGTTCATGCCCGGGTGGCCCTGGAAATGGAGCACGCAGTGACCGCTGGCATGCTCGAGGCCTTCTGCGACCGATGGGCACTGCAGGGACTGGAGTGCATAATCACCAACGACAACCAAATTTTAAATTAATTTGTTAAGTTTCATTTAATGTTTTATTAGTTACAGTCTATTTGTTTATGGGTTGCTCAAAAGAGTACACGCAAAGGGTGGACCAATATCAGGTGCAGTCTAATCACAAGTCATGATTGCCACAGGCATTTTCCCGTTCTTAAAGGGGCGGTTCATTGATGCTGCAGATCATCGTTCTCAGCATTGCTGGCTGTGCAGCTGCCTCAGCAAGGAGAAGCACAACAAGGAGAAGGAGCCAGAGGACTGAAGCAGCTGTACTCATGGCAGATCCAAGCCCCAGGGAGAGAGCCTGCAGATTCTGCGATCAAGCATTGGAGGTGTTGGTGTTCGCTGTGGAGAAACAGAGGGCGTTGCTCTACCCGGCATGTGGCAGGAGGCCCTCGCCACAAGTCTTCCGCACCATGTGGAGGGAGATAGCGCAGCCTGTCTTAGGCAGCACTGTGGTCCCCAGGACTCACACACAGTGCAGGAAGAAATTTAACGACCTCACTCGGGTGGTTAGGGTGAGTCAATGCTTCAACAAATGCTGTGTACCACCATCTGAACCACAATCTTATCACACTGCCAAAAGTACCACACCCCCAGCACTCACACACCAACAATCTCTACCTAGCAACACTCACACCCACATCTCACAAGTGCCCACAATGACAGTTATTCAACTATGACAGGCACATCACCCAAACACATTGCTCCACACTCACTCACACACTTTCCTTTCTCTTGCAGGCCAAGGTGGCTCACAACAGGAGGGAGCAGGAGCGCACAGGCGGGGGACAAGCCGACACCCAACCACTGTCTGAGCTGGAGGAAAGAGTGCTGCAAATCATTGGGTGCCAGGTAGTGGGCGCCGTGGCCACCGGCAACGTTGACCCCCTTGGGGACAACAACAGTGGGTTCATCCCTACTCCTTCTTCTCACATCCCACTTCCCCCTCACCCCACAAGCATTTCGCACTTTCCAGCTAATCATGCTGTATGCAGCCTTTCTCCCTTCCTGCCTCCTTCCCCTCACCTTAACCCGATTCGTGCCTTTATGCTTTCAGATAATCAGCAAGCACCTGAGCATCCTGTCCCTAAGGGCACGGTAGACAGCGAGGTGGGAGAAGAGGAGGAGGAAGAGCACACTGTGTCACTGCATGTCTCACCCGCAGGCATCAGCTCAGATAATGGCACTACGCGTTCTTTAGAGGCCAGTATAGTAGCGGGCTGCAGCAAGGCCAGGGGGAAAGGGTAGCTCGGGGGCCAGCTCCCTCGAGGGTGAGATCGCGGCATGTTCTGCTGCACAGGACTCAGATGAGGACCTCGATGGGGAGGCCTTTAGAAGAAGGGTGATGGGCATGCACACGGAGATGAAAGGCGCAATGGCAAGGGTGCCCAAGAACCTCTCGGCAATGGTAAGGAGCGTGGAGGAGTCCACCTCCAACATTGCACAAGGCTCTGCGCACACCATGGAGCCCATCATTTCCAGTCTGCAAAGGATGGTAGACTCCCAGAGAGACCGTGGCGACCCAGACCTGATGCCGCGTGTGATGGGCGATCTGGCAGCTTCCACTGCAGCACAGGCGGAAGCGACGCAACGTCTTAGTGCTGTAATGCAGTCTATGCTTGGTGGCATCCAATCTCAGACTGTTCTCATACAATCTCAGCTTGATGCTACGCAAGCTCTGACTGCTGTTATCGTGGCTGGGTCTACCTCCGTCGACCGGGGCTTTCACAGTGTCGCAGCAGGCCAGCAATCCGTGCCCCGGGAGAGTGGCCGCTAGCCAGTGGAGCAGGAACCTGCTGTCCTTCCTCAGGATGACAGCATTCCTGCTCCCACCACTGCCACTCCGACATTGCCCTTGTCGCTGCCTGTCATCCAGCTATCCTAGACTGCTGCCGCCCATGCTGAGGTGGTGCAGTCTACAGCTGGGCCTTCCAGGTCCAGAGCTCATTCAGGGTATCCTGCAAGGCCATCTGAAATCTCCCACACAGACACTCAACAGCCTTCCACCAGCTGTGCTGCAGCCACTGGGCCAACACTTCATAGGAGCACTAGAGTAGGCAAGGGCACAGTAACGACAGGCACTAAGGGATTGCACAAGGGTGAATAGTTAATATTTTTGTTGTAAATATGTGTTCACTGATTATTGATACATTTATTAATTCAGTTTGGATTCTTTTGTGGTGTCTCTCATTTCAGCTTTGCGCTGTGAAATGGCCTGCGACAGGGATGGAATGATGGGGATGTGGTGAGCAACGGGGATCTGGCGTTTAATTCATTCGAACTGCAGTCTGATGAGGTGGTCACAAACCGCCCTTCCCGAAGGCCGATTGAGTGGCTGCCTCCTCCCTCACTCCTGTTCCTCCTCCTCCTCGTCCTCCTCATTGTCCTCGTCGTCTTCTTCTTCCTTCTCGTCCTCCTCCTCCTCCTCTCCCTCTTGCTCCTCCTGAGGTGGTCCCGCAATCCCTGGTGGCAAGGGCTCAGCCCTCATGATGGCCAAATTGTGGAGCATGCAGAAGACCACCACGAAATGGGACACCCGCTCAGCCGAGTACTAGAGGGCTTCTCCTGAGCGGTCAAGGCAGTGGAACCGTTGCTTCAGCAAGCTGATGTTCCTGGTGGCAGCATGGCTCTCATTATATGAGTGCTGGGCAGGAGTGTTGGGGTTGCAGAGGGAAGTCATGAGCCAGGTGGAGAGCGGATAGCCCTTGTCTCCGACCAGCCAGCCGCAAGCTTGACGTGGTGGCTGGAAGAGTGCTGGTACACTGGTCTGGTGCAGGATGAAGGCATCGTGGCTGCTGCCAGGATAGCGGGCATTCACATTGAGAATTCGCTGTCTGTGGTCGCACACCAACTGCAAATTAAGTGAATGGTAGCCTTTGTGGTTATAGAAGATCTCAGGATTGTTATGCGGTGCCCGCAATGCCACGTGGGTGCAATCAATGGCGCCCTGCATCATGGGGAAGCTTGCTATCCTGGCAAAGCCACATGCACACTCGTCCTGCTTCTCTCTGGTGATGGGGAAGGAAATGTAATCCCTTCTCCTACTGTAGAGAGCCTCTGTGACCTCCCGGATGCAGCGATGGATGGCGAACTGCGAGATGTTCGCTATATCTCCTGTTGTAGACTAGAAGGAACCGCTGGTGAAGAAATTGAGGGCGACGGTGACCTTGACTGTCACTGAGAGACCCGTGTTCACCCTGATCTGAGGCTCAAGGTCTGGTTGCAGGAGGTGGCAGAGTTCGGTGACCACATCCTTGCTGAAGCGGAGCCTTCTAATACACTGCTCCTCGCTTAATTGGAGGTAGGAGCAGTGCTCTCGGAATACCCTCGGAGGGTAAGGCCTCCTGTTGAGAGCCCTTATGGCCCTCCTCCTCACTCTGGGCACATGTTCCAGTCTTTCTCGCTGTCTGCAGCCCCTCCACCGTAGATCCTGGAGGGCGAGGTTGACTGCCAGTACAGCCCCCATTAATGTAACCTAGTGTAGCAGTTTGATTTTTTAAGAATAAATGTAGCTACTTTTTAGTTGCTACAACACTCCTGATACTAAATAACCTTGAAATCACGGAATGAGACTGTTACACTATGTGAAACTGACAAGAAAGCACTGAAACTCCACAAACCTACAGCTGTGACTCATTACTGATGATCCTTTTAAATAACATCCCTGGAACCGGCTTCCTGGTGCTTCATGCCAGCTCTCCTTGTCGCTGTTTCCTGCAGGCGCTAAGGTCGGTGGCAACAATCAATTTCGCAGATCGGGCAGTCAGTGAGCGTTTCACGCTCACTGACGTCACAATCCACCTGGCGTTGAGGCGCTAATGTACCGAATTTTCCCCCCAACATCCATAGACATTAATACAAAAGCAAAATACTGCAGATGCTGGAAATCTGAAATAAAAACAGAAAATGCTGGAAACAATTTCAGACCATAACCTCTGCCCCTATCATTTTTTTCTCTCTTTCACTTGGCAACTGTTGATCATCCTGCCATTGCCATTTACACTTCATCTAGAGTCATCCTTTGTTTCTTAACCTGTCCCATTACCATCTCCTTTTGCCTTGCACCATCATCCCTTTTGTCTCTTAATCTCTTCTGCCTTCGATCCTATCACAGACCTTCCCTTTTGTTCTTTCCTCCCCTCCCCCCTTTCCCTGCCCCCTACACTTGCTTAAAAACCTCTTCCATCTCAAAATTTTTCCAGTCCTGACGAAGGGTCATCGACCTGAAACATTAACTCTGTTTCTCTCTCCATAGATGCTGTCTGACCTGCTGAGTATCTCCAGCATTTTCTGTTTTTAATCCATAGACATTTCCTGTTCACTATTTCAGTCACCTCTTCAAAAAATTCAATCAGGTTTGTCAAGCATGACCTACCCTTTACAAATCCATGCTGGCTCTCTCTGATCAGCTGAAAATTGTCAAGGTGTTCCGTCACTCTATCCTTAATTTTAGACTCTAGTAATTTCCTGACAACAGATGTTAGGTTAACTGATCTGCAATTCCCTGGTTTCCCTCTCTCACATTTCTTAAATAGCGGAGTGACTTGTGCAATTTTCCAATCTAAAGGAACAATAGGTTACTCCACAAGATAGAATCTTGTGGAATAAATAGGAAGCTGCTATACTAGATAAAGAAAATCAATGGCTCTGAATCTGCTTGGAGACCGGTTACTAGTGGTGTCCCGTAGGGATCGGTGTTCGGGCCTTTGCTCTTTGCTATCGATATTAATGACCTAGATGAAGGTGTTTAGGGAATATTCCACAGGTTTGTGGATGATACAAGGATTTGTGCAGGTGTTAGGACTGTGGAGGAGACTAAACGATTGCAAGCACGTCTTGATGTGTTGCGGGAATGGGCCCATATTTGGCAAATCTCATTTAACTTGGAGAAGTACAGTGGGCATATGCATGTGGGCAGAATGAACACGAAGCCTACTTGCACCTTACAAGGAACAGAACTGAATGAAAGCAAAAGATCTTCGCTTCATAACTCTCTAAATGTTCATGACCAATGCCGTGAAGCTATAAAAGCAAATAGGATACTTGGTTGCATTTACAGCACTATCCATTAAAAATGAAACATACCATTTTTTCCTTCTAAAAGACTTTGGTTAAGCCTCATTAAGAACACTGTGTCCAGTTTTGGTCCCCTCACATGATGGGTGATAAAGGCTTTGGAAAAGGGTCAGAGGAGCTCTATAAGAATGATTCCCAGTTTAAAACACTTCAGCTGCCTAGACATTTTTAAAGAGTTGAGTCTATACGCATTAGAGAAGCATAGACCCAAGGGCGATTTGATTTAGGTCTATAAAATAATGAAAGGACTAGATTGTTTACACGTTGACAAATTATTTCATTTAGATAGGTTAGGGAGGACCAGGGGTCATGCATATAAATTAGGCAAAGGAAGAAATATGTTAGAGGTTAGGCGGTTCTTCTTTTCCAAGAGAATAGTAGACCTATGGAACAAGTAGGCAGCTTGTGCAGTGAGTGCTGATTCAATGTATACCTTCACGACAGAACTGGACCAGTTACGGGCTGGGGCGGAGATCTCATCATACAAGAGTTAGGCGTCAAATAACATAAGTCATGGTCAATGTGGTCTCCTGGACTAGTTTTGATCACCTGGAGGATTCAGAGAAGAATTTTCCAGATTTTTTTTCCTAATTGACATTGGGTTTTTGATCTGGTTTTTCGTCTCTCACAGGAGACTGCATGGCACCTAGGGGGCAAGCAGTATCTTGACATGATGCACAAGGCATCAGAACGGCATGGGACAGGCTAGATGGACCAGCTGGCCTTTTCCTGTCCAACATTTTTGTATATTCGCGTGAAGTTGGAGCTCCGTGTGAGAAGATTGTGTTTCACTAAGCCAGCTGTCGGAGAGCTGTGCCACCTTTCGCTTGAGGACCTGTAGCCAAGATCATCTGCCCAGACAGCCCTGCCTGTGCCAATAAAAGTTACCACAGCTACCAGCTCAATTCGAGCCGTGGGGTATCTGTGCGATATCATGCAGGGTGCTGGGCAACATCCATCAAGTCACTGATAGTATTCTTAGGACAGCAGGGCAGTTCATTTGGTTTGTTATAAATTTCAGGCAGCAGCATGATAAAGCCATAGCTGGTTATTTTGGCCAAGGGGTGAAAACAGGCGCTAAATGGGCGCTGTGTTAATAAGAAACGCCGGCTTGAAAGTCTGGATTTAGCACGCAATTTTCGGGCTAATTGATGATTATCATGATTTGAACTTGCCTGCAGGCACTGAAACCGACAACTGCAGGTTTAGCACTCAAGCACTGATTGGACGCAATTTTCCTGGAGCTGTATATGTAGCCTGCACTCACCCACTTCCACTGAAGGTGTGAAGTGCGCTGGCTGGGAGTGGAAGATGTCACAAGGAGCTAGAGGGAGGGCGCCCAGGGCCTCTGATGCAGCAATGGAGGACATGGTGAGGAGGTACAGAGGAGGTGGGATGTCCTCTACCTGCAGGGGGAAAGGAGGCCACAGGGGCAGCTGCTGCAGCGCATGTGGGTGGAGATCGCCCTGGAGGTCATAGCCAGGAGCCCTGGCCCCTGGACATGGCTCCAGTGCCACAAGAAATGTAATGACTTGACACGAGTGGTCAAGGTAAGAACCCATCTCACAAACGCACTTCTCAATAACTGCACCACCCCTAACATCATAATCTCAGCACACTGCATCCACCATCTAACTATAAACTGATATTCACACAGCCCACGCTATTACATCCTTCACAGGCACTACTCACACCTCAGACACATCTCACAGCTCTTCAAACATGGGATGCATCACACACCTTACATTCCCTCTGTCACTGATTATCACAACATTCTCTTGGCCACAATGCTACAATAAAAGCCACCACAAAACAAGCATTCCAAACCAAATTTACAAATCAAACCATCCAATATTACATAGCAAAGTCCTGATCCTATGTTCCTATGTTCCTGTATATTCCTAGTCACCTCAATCCCTCCGCATAGGACAATCCACCCATCCCAGGATTCAGTCTGGTGAATCTTCATTGCACTCCCCCTAAGGCAAGTACATCCTTCCTTAGGTAAGGAGACCAAAACTGTACACAGTACTCCAGGTGTGGTCTCACCAAGGTCCTATTGCAGTAAGACTTCTTTACTCTTATACTCCAATCCTTTCATACTAGTTAGGCCGCAGCTAGAATACTGCGTGCAGTTCTGGTCACCACATTGCAGGAAGGATGTGATTGCACTAGAGGGGGTGCAGAGGAGATTTACGAGGATGTTGCCTGGGCTGGGGAATTTTAGCTATGAGGCAAGACTGGATAGGCTGGGGTTGTTTTCTTTGGAACAGAGGAGGCTGAGGGGAGACCTAATTGAGGTGTATAAAATTATGAGGGGCCTAGATAGAGTGGATAGGAAGGACCTATTTCCCTTAGCAGAGGGGTCAATAACCAGGGGGCACAGATTTAAAGTAATTGGTAGGAGGTTTAGAGGGGATTTAAGGAGAAATCTTTTCACCCAGAGGGTGGTGGGGGTCTGGAACTCACTGCCTGAAAGGATGGTAGAGGCAGAGACCCTCATCACATTTAAAAAGTACTTGGGTGGGCACTTAAAAAGCCGTAATCTACAAGGATACGAACCAAGTGCTGGAAAGTGGGATTAGGGTGGATAGCTCTCGGTCGGCTGACACGGACAAGATGGGCCGAATGGCCTCCTTCTGTGCTGTAAATTTCTATGATTCTATGATTCTATACCATTTGCTTTCCTAATTGCTTTCTGTACCTGGATGTTAACTTTCAGTGATTCATGTACAAGGACAGCCAGGCCCCTCTGAATACCAACATTTCCCAATCTCTCACCATTTAAAAAATATTCTGCTTTTCTATTTTTCTACCGAAGGGGATAACTTCACATTTCTCCACGTTATATTCCATCTGCCATGTTCTTGCCCACTCATTTAACCTATTTGCGTCCTCCTCACAACTTACTTTCCCACCTAGCTTTGTATCATCAGCAAACTTGGATACATTACATTCAGTCCCCTCATCTAAGCCATTAATATAGATTGTACATAGCTGATCCTTGCGGTACCCCACTAGTTACAGCCTGCCAACCCGAAAATAACCTGTTTATTCCTACTCTCTGTTTTCTGTCCGTTAACCAATCCTTAATCCATGCTAATATACTACATCCACTGGTTCCTCCTAATCTACCCTGTTAGTTACAAATTCAAAAACTCTAACAGATTTGTCAAACACGACTTCCCCTTCTTAATTCTGTGTTGACTTTGCCCAATCATATTATGATTTTCTAAGAGCCCTGTTACCATGTCCCTAATAATAGATTCTAGTATTTTTCCTCCTACTGATGTCAGGCTAACTGGCCTGTAGTTCCCTGTTTTCTCTTTCCCTCCTTTCTTGAATAGCGGTGTTACATTTGCTACCTTCCAATCCATGGGGACCATTCTGGAATCTAGGGAATTCTGGAAGATCAAAACCAATACATTCACTATCTCTGTAGCCACCTCTCTTAAAACCCTAGGATGTAGGCCATCAGGTCCAGGGGATTTGTTAGCTTTTAGTCCCATTAATTTCTCCAGTGCTATTTTTTCACTAATACTAATACTAATTTCTTTAAGTTCCTCATTCTCACTAGACCCGTGGTTCCCCACTATTTCTGGAATGTGCAAGAGGTGCATGCTTACACCATGTGCAGCTTGTAAATCAGAAGAGATTATGGGATGAGGGCAAGTGGGATGTGAGAAGCAGGATTAGGGATGAGGATTCCATCATCTTGGATTTTTTCAGCCACGCCGCTGACCATGGGCTCAGCGATGACCACTCCAATAATCTCCAGCACTGTCTCCTCCATGGGGGTTAGGTCAAACAGGCGCTCCTGTCTCCCTGCGGGTAGCCCCCGCTGCGACTGGTTATGAGCTACCTTATCCTGCAAGGGAGAGGGAAGTGTGTCAGTGAGTGTGGTGCAATGTGTTTGGGTGATGTGTGTGTCAGTGAGTGTGGTGCAATGTGTTTGGGTGATGTGTGTCAGTGAGTGTGGTGGAAAGTGTTTGGGTGATGTGTGTGTCAGTGAGTGTGGTGCAATGTATTTGGGTGATGTGTGTCAGTGAGTGTGGTGCAATGTGTTTGGGTGAAGTGTGTGTCAGTGAGTGTGGTGCAATGTGTTTGGGTGATGTGTGTCAGTGAGTGTGGTGCAATGTGTTTGGGTGAAGTGTGTGTCAGTGAGTGTGGTGCAATGTGTTTGGGTGATGTGTGTCAGTGAGTGTGGTGCAATGTGTTTGGGTGAAGTGTGTGTCAGTGAGTGTGGTGCAATGTGTTTGGGTGAAGTGTGTCAGTGAGTGTGGTGCAATGTATTTGGGTGATGTGTGTGTCAGTGAGTGTGGTGCAATGTATTTGGGTGATGTGTGTGTCAGTGAGTGTGGTGCAATGTGATTGGGTGAAGAGTGTCAGTGAGTGTGGTGCAATGTGTTTGGGTGATGTGTGTGTCAGTGAGTGTGGTGCAATGTATTTGGGTGATGTGTGTGTCAGTGAGTGTGGTGCAATGTGTTTGGGTGATGTGTGTGTCAGTGAGTGTGGTGCAATGTATTTGGGTGATGTGTGTGTCAGTGAGTGTGGTGCAATGTATTTGGGTGATGTGTGTCAGTGAGTGTGGTGCAATGTATTTGGGTGATGTGTGTCAGTGAGTGTGGTGCAATGTGTTTGGGTGAAGTGTGTGTCAGTGAGTGTGGTGCAATGTGTTTGGGTGAAGTGTGTCAGTGAGTGTGGTGCAATGTATTTGGGTGATGTGTGTGTCAGTGAGTGTGGTGCAATGTGTTTGGGTGAAGTGTGTCAGTGAGTGTGGTGCAATGTGTTTGGGTGAAGTGTGTCAGTGAGTGTGGTGCAATGAGTTTGGGTGATGTGTGTGTCAGTGAGTGTGGTGCAATGTGTTTGGGTGATGTGTGTGTCAGTGAGTGTGGTGCAATGTATTTGGGTGATGTGTGTGTCAGTGAGTGTGGTGCAATGTGATTGGGTGAAGAGTGTCAGTGAGTGTGCTGCATTGTATTTGGGTGATGTGTGTGTCAGTGAGTGTGGTGCAATGTGTTTGGGCGATGAGTGGGTGCAATGTGTTTGGGTGAAGTGTGTCAGTGAGTGTGGTGCAATGTGTTTGGGTGAAGTGTGTCAGTGAGTGTGGTGCAATGTGTTTGGGTGATGTGTGTGTCAGTGAGTGTGGTGCAATGTGTTTGGGTGATGTGTGTCAGTGAGTGTGGTGCAATGTATTTGGGTGATGTGTGTGTCAGTGAGTGTGGTGCAATGTGATTGGGTGAAGAGTGTCAGTGAGTGTGCTGCAATGTATTTGGGTGATGTGTGTGTCAGTGAGTGTGGTGCAATGTGTTTGGGTGATGTGTGTATCAGTGAGTGTGGTGCAATGTGTTTGGGTGATGTGTGTCAGTGAGTGTGGTGCAATGTGTTTGGGTGAAGTGTGTCAGTGAGTGTGGTGCAATGTATTTGGGTGATGTGTGTGTCAGTGAGTGTGGTGCAATGTATTTGGGTGATGTGTGTCAGTGAGTGTGGTGCAATGTATTTGGGTGATGTGTGTCAGTGAGTGTGGTGCAATGTGTTTGGGTGAAGTGTGTGTCAGTGAGTGTGGTGCAATGTGTTTGGGTGAAGTGTGTCAGTGAGTGTGGTGCAATGTATTTGGGTGATGTGTGTGTCAGTGAGTGTGGTGCAATGTGTTTGGGTGAAGTGTGTCAGTGAGTGTGGTGCAATGTGTTTGGGTGATGTGTGTGTCAGTGAGTGTGGTGCAATGTGTTTGGGTGATGTGTGTCAGTGAGTGTGGTGCAATGTGTTTGGGTGATGTGTGTCAGTGAGTGTGGTGCAATGTGATTGGGTGAAGTGTGTCAGTGAGTGTGCTGCAATGTATTTGGGTGATGTGTGTGTCAGTGAGTGTGGTGCAATGTGTTTGGGTGATGTGTGTGTCAGTGAGTGTGGTGCAATGTGTTTGGGTGAAGTGTGTCAGTGAGTGTGGTGTAATGTGTTTGGGTGAAGTGAGTCAGTGAGTGTGGTGCAATGTGTTTGGGTGATGTGTGTGTCAGTGAGTGTGGTGCAATGTGTTTGGGTGAAGTGTGTCAGTGAGTGTGGTGCAATGTGTTTGGGTGAAGTGAGTCAGTGAGTGTGGTGCAATGTGTTTGGGTGATGTGTGTGTCAGTGAGTGTGGTGCAATGTGTTTGGGTGATGTGTGTCAGTGAGTGTGGTGTAATGTGTTTGGGTGAAGTGAGTCAGTGAGTGTGGTGCAATGTGTTTGGGTGAAGTGAGTCAGTGAGTGTGGTGCAATGTGTTTGGGTGATGTGTGTGTCAGTGAGTGTGGTGCAATGTGTTTGGGTGATGTGTGTGTCAGTGAGTGTGGTGCAATGTGTTTGGGTGAAGTGTGTCAGTGAGTGTGGTGCAATGTGTTTGGGTGATGTGCCTGTCATGGTGGAATAGCTGGCAGTGTGTGCAAGCTGTGAGATGTGGATGTAAGGCTTGCAGCGGTGCTAAGAGTGTGGTGTGTGATGGTGAGGTGAAGCTATGAATGTGAGGTATGAGTCGTGATTGATAGAGATTGTTGGTAGGCGAGAGAAGGTGGGTGTTGAATTGAGCAGTGTGTGAGCCTCGTGGTGCAGTTGGTAGGATATGGCATTTGAGGATGAATTCACTGACCTTGACTACTCGTCTTTAAACTCCGTGCGGCACTGCATCAGGTCCTCGGGGCTACACTGCTGGCATTGACAGCGATGGCTATCTGCTCCCATTGCCTTCTCAGAGTTTGTCTGGAGGGCCTCCTGGCCCCCTGTGGATCGAGGACCTCTCTCCTCCTGTCCACCTTCTGTACCAACACCTCCAGTGCTGCGTCAGAGAATCTTGGAGCCCTCTCTCTGCCCTGTTGCGCCAACAGTACGTCTTCTTCTTGCTCACACTCTCTTCCCCAGCCATTTCCAGCACTTGCTGCAGTGAGAAGGCACCTTCCCTTTAAGAGGTGCAAGGCTGCAGTTAAGTATTACAGGGTAGCTTTAAGTGGTGCGAGCCTTGCACAAACTTGGGCCCCTCAGCCACTCAGCAGCGCCTTCAGCACTGGGCTGCAGGTTACTATTATTTAAATGAACAAGCAGCACAAAGTTTGTGTGCTGCCTGAATCGGAAGGAACGGGCGCATGTTGATCGCGCATCCCGGGCCTCTTCCAATATTTAGTCCAAGACATCGAAGCCTCTGTTTCAGGACCCTAATGGTCGGATATTCCTGGTGGCCGAGTGGCTCTCACTGTATGGGTGCTCAGCTGGTGTCTGGGGGTTTCTCAGGGGAGTCATGAGCCATGGCAGCAGAGGATATCCCTGGTCACCTAGCCAGCCATGCACATTGCACTGGGGCTCAGAGATCTGTGGGGCGGATGACTGTCTCATTATAGACTCCTCGTGGCAGCTCCCTGGATAGCAGGCGTTCACCGGCATGATGCGGAGCCGGTGGCCGCAGACAAGCTGTACGTTGAGGGAATGGAATCCCTTCCTGCTCCTGAACACCTCCGAGTTAAAAATGTGGGGCTCACATGGCCACATGTGTACAGTCAATGGCTCCCTGGACCATGGGGAATCCCACAATCCTGTCGAACCCCAGAGCTCTCTGCCTCTGGTCAATAGGGAATGATATACAATCATTCCTCAGAGCGTATAGAGCCGCAGAAAACTCTCTTATGTAGAAATGCACAGAGGATTATGAGACGTGACTTATATCACCTATGGCAGCCTGCAAGGTTCCAGTAGCACATTACAACAGTGACTCCACTTCGAAAGTACTTCATTGGCTGTAAAGTGCTTTGAGACGTCCGGTGGTCATGAAAGGCGCTATATAAATGCAAGTCTTTCTTTCTTTCTTTTTCTTTTTAGTATAAAAATTAATCAATGCTGTGACCTTGACGGCCAGAGGCAATGCAGTCCTGGCCACAGATCTTTGCGACGACCTCCTTGGTAAAGAGCAGCTTCCTCGTCTTGGGTCATGTGAATGTAGGAGTAGTGGACCTAGGAATTCGATTCGACCGAGAAACAGCCGGTGCCACCGTGGGCCAAGGTTAACGGCCGCCTGCAAAAAGAGTGCAGGCAGCACTGGTATTTTGGTGCCACCTGCAGATTTAAATTAGCGCAGCGCAAAACCTACTGTGTGACGCGGTGTTTCGGGTAGTCTCAGCAGGGGGCCCAATGTACTGTGGCCATAGCGTCCCTGGAGCGAGGCAGCATTGTCTTAAAGCTAGCCTGTCATTTTAGAAAGCAGTGTCGATTCCTTAAAGGGGAACTGCCTTCTAAAATGAAAAAAAATAAAAATCATTTAAAATTAGGCAGTCTTAAGCTGTTAGAGCTCAACTACCTTCTGAAAAAAATAAAAATTAAAAATAATTCCGAAATGGCAGTCTTCAGCTCTTAAAGCTGAACTGCCTTCGACACATACAAAAAATGGTAAAAGTGCTTCAGCACTAACACAAATGGCTCAGCAAGCCAGAGAAGGTGCACCCAGGGTCTTGCACGCAGCACTCCAGCTTTGTGCAGGGGGTCAATACTGCAGGACAGGCCCTCTACCCACAGGGGGCCAGGAGGCTCTCCTGAAAGAACGATGTGGGACCAGATTACCGAGGCCGTCACTGCCAGCAGTGTCGCCCCCCCAGGACCTGGCTCCAGTGCCTGAAGAAGATTCATGACCTCAGACCAGTGGTCAAAGTCAGTGAATGCATCTTCAAAAGCTGTCTCCTACCAACTGCACCACTAGCCTCACACACTGCTCAATGCACAACCACCACCGCCCCCCCCCCCCCCAATCACTCACCTACCAACAATCTGTACCAATCACGAGGCACACCTCACATTCATAGCTTCACCTCACCCCTTTGGAGGAGACGGTGCTGGCCATTCTTGGCAGGAGCATGGCTGAGCCCTTGGCCAGCGGCGGGGCTGAAAGCATACAAGCTGCTGGTATCCTCATACGTTACCCTCCTTTTCACATCCCACTTCCCCCTCATCCCACAATATCTTCTGATTTACAAGGTGCACATGGTGTAAGCATGCACCTCTAGCTTTCCCGCCCTCCCCTCACCACAACCCTACCCTTGTGCCTACCTCATTTCAGACACCCAAGAAATGCAGCCTGCCCAGCCAATGGTTGACCAGGAAGAGGGAGAGGAGAGTGAAGAAGAAGAAGAAGAAGAAGAAGAAGAAGAAGAAGAAGAAGAAACACCATCACTTGATTTCACACTCCCAGCCACCAGCTCCTCGAGGTCGTCCTGGAAGGCCATTTGCAGTGTCCCCCACTGGAAGTCAGCAGCCTTCCATCAGCCATGTTGCAGGGGTAGCACTGCGTGACATCAGTAGGATAGGCAAAGGCACACACAAGTCGGTCACTAAGGGAATGGACAAGGGTGATTAGTTAATTTCTTGATGTCATATTGAATGCATATATGGATAAAGTTGGATTGGAAAGTTTGCTTTGTGGTGGCTTTTATTTCAGTATTGTGGCCAAGAGGACACTGTGATGGTCAGTAACAGAGGGAAGGTAAGGTGTGGGACTAATGTTGAAAGGGGAATTGGGGTTGTGGTCTCTGGTACTGCTGGCGGACGATTCGATCCTGGATATCCCGGCCAGAAAGGGGCTGTTTGGGATGCATCCTTCCTTCTGCATCTTCCTCTTCCCAGAGGCCTTCTTTTACCATCCGAAGTCTTGCAGGTGTCCAGCAGCAATCCCTGCACTCCCTGCACACGTTAAAAACTTTTAAAATCTATTGCACTAAGCCACTACTTCAATAAAATATTTTTTAAAAAACAGTCCAAAAGCTTAAATCCAAACTTACCCGAAAGATGTGTGTGTGTGTCCCTTTCAGATGCACTCACAGCAGGGCTACTTCATGCACACTTTTCTATGTGTGGTTAGGACACAGCACAATGGTGAGCAACATTAGCAGCTGTGGCGTCGAGTCAGGCGTTGCACGCCGATTGACGTCATGATCTGCGAATTTACATTTTAGAGGCCACAATGTCAATGTCATCGCTATGGCCCTTACCAAAATGGCGGCCACTGTGGTCTCGTGCCTGAAGCAGGCAGAAGCGAGGCAGCCGCCTTTTTTTCTACAAAATGGGCCATTAACAGCCAGCGCTAAGCCATCGAATGTATACCCTGTGCTCTCTGAAGACTCCTGCTGAGAGCTCTCCTCGCCCTCCTATCCTTCCTGTCCCTCTCTCCTGCAGCAGCTGGTGCTGCTCTGCCTGCCCTCAGCTCCTCCTCCCATTCCTCCTGCAGACCAAGTGGGACCCCTAGCAAGATGCCCATGACCCAGCACTCCCTATGTCCTGGTGACTCCTATAAACTAGAGTAGCACAGCTCTCACTCTTTTTAGGTGAAGCCCTGAGAGAATATCTGGGAAAAATGTTGATAGAGTGTTTGTGAAGGCTTGACAAAGTGTCCCAGAAGGCCTCCCAGTGTGTCTCAAATGCAGTGTAGTCAGCCGATCTCCATCAGCATGTGGACACTGAAAGCTGAGCATGGCTTGAAGTAACGCTCAAAATCCTCAGCAACAACTTATTTACTCCTGTTCAGCTGATCGCTGTTAGGAGAGGTCGTTAATTGAAGGGCTACCCACCAAAATGGTGTGTAGCCTCTTCAATGCATGCTAGCAGGCAATTTAATTGTAAATCAGCCCCTTAACGATCATCAGGCCGGCCGTTCTTAGCGCGTGCTTCAACTCATTTACCAAGATGGCGTCTTGTGCTAAACGCGGGCTAAATCGGCATTGCAGTTTAAGACCACATCTTGGCCACCTCAGAAGCTCTTTAACACCTAAAGCATTTGACCAAAATCGCCCCCTCTTTTGAGTTTTATCAAGTTGCTGGTTCCCAAATTGCAGTACCCTCTGGGAGGCTGGTGCATTCTCATCCACTTCTCATTTACTTGTCTGGATTTCCAAGCACTGTGTATAACCCAATGCTTAGATTATCTGCTTCCCTGGGTGAAACTATCTGTGTGGGAATGAGGAAGGAACTGACACATGGGGTGAAAGTGAGGGGTTGCAGCAGAGAAACATGAAGCAGGCTCTCGCCATGATTCCCATAATAATTCTAATCAAGCTCATCTCAGATCAGCATTGTGGTCTACAAGGAGGACATTTCTTACTGCCGGTGTCTTCTCCTCATCATCTTCTTTCACTGCCTCCTGTTGCAGCAGGAAAGAGGGCACAAGCTAAGAAAGGGTGATCATAGCCGTTACACATTAGATGGACAATTAAGAGTAATAAAGCTGCCTGCCATGGTGAATGTAGGTCTGCACCCACTAACCCACAGTCCACACTGTCCGACCAATCACACCATCTCCCATGGCTGAAATGATTATCCCTCCTGACCATTCTCAACCTGTGTGCAGCCTTTGACACGGTTGACCTCTCCATCCTTCTCCAATGCCTCTTCTCTGTCATCCAGCTGGGTGGGACTGTCCACGCCTGGTTCCATTCCTATCTATCCAGTCATAACCAGAGAATCACCTGCAATGGCTTCTCTTCCCTCTCCCGCACCGTTACCTCTGGAGTGTTGGTCCAAACATGGACAAAAGAGCTGAATTTCAGAGGTGAGGTGAGAGTGACTGCCCTTGACATCAAGGCAGCATTTGACTGAGTGTGGCATCAAGGAGCCCGAGTAAAACTGAAGTCAATGGGAATCAAGGGGAAAACTCTCCACTGGCTGGAATCATACCTAGCACAAAGGAAGGTGGTTGTAGTTTTTGGAGGCCAATCATCTCAGCCCCAGAACATCGCTGCAGGAGTTCCTCAGGGCAGAGTCCTAGGCCAAACCATCTTCAGCTGCTTCATCAATGACCTTCCCTCCATCTTAAGGTCAGAAATGGGGATGTTCGCTGATGATTGTAGAGTATTCAGTTCCATTCACAACTTCTCAGATAATGAAGCAGTCCACACCCGCATGCAACAAGACCTGGACGACATTCAGACTTGGGCTGATAAGTGCCAGGCAATGATCATCTCCAACAAGAGAAAGTCTAACCACCTACCCCTAACATTCAATGGCATTACCATCGTCGAATCCTCCAACATCAACATCCTGAAGTCACTATTGACCAGAAACTTAACTGAACCAGCCACATAAATACAGTGGCTACAACAGCAGGTCAGAGTCTGGGTATTCTGCAGCGAGTGACTCACCTCCTGACTCCCCAAAGCCTTTCCACCATCTACAAGGCCCAAGTAAGGAGTGTGATGGAATACTCTCCACTTGCCTGGATGAGTGCAGCTCCAACAGCACTCGAGAAGCTCGACACCATCCAGGACAAGCCAGCCCACTTGATGAGCACCCATTCAGCACCTTAAACATTTACTCCCTTCACCACCGGTGCACCATGCTTGCAGTGTGTACATCTACAAGATGCACTGCAGCAACTCACCAAGGCTTCTTCGACAGCTCCTCCCAAACCCGCGAACTCTTCCACCTAGAAGGACAAGGGCAGCAGGCACAAGGGAACACCACCACCTCCAAGTTCCCCTCCAAGTCACAAACCATCCTGACTTGGAAATATATCGCCGTTCCTTCATCGTTGCTGGGTCAAAATCCTGGAACTCCCTCCCTAACAGCACTGTGGGAGCACCTTCACCACACGGACTGCAGCGGTTCAAGAAGGCCACCACCTTCTCGAGGGCAATTAGGGATGGGCCTTGACAGCGACGCCCACATCCCGTGAATGAATAAAAAAAAATGCTTTTGTTCACCTGTCCGAATATCTCCTTATGTGGCTTGGTGTCAAATTTTGTTTGATAATTGCTCCAGTGAAGCACCCTGGGACGTTTTCCCACATTAAAGGTGCTACATAAATGCAGGTTGTTGTTGTTGTGACGACAACACTTACTTGCATAGAATTACATAGAATGTACAGCACAGAAACAGGCCATTCGGCCCAAACTGGGCCACGCCTGTGTTTATGCTCCACACAAGCCTCCTCCCAACCTTTCAACCTGCGTTTCCTACATCACAGCAGTGAGCGCCCTTCAAAAGTACGTCATTGGCTGTAAAGCACTTTGGGATGTTGTGAGGTTGTGAAAGGCGCTATAGAAATGCAAGTTTTTTTTTTCTTTTTACACAAGCTCAGACTGTGCACTGATGGTTGGTCACCCATTAGATTCTCTTGGCATGGTAATATGGTAGCCGCATGACCACTAGACACCATTACAATATCTATCCTTGAAATGACACGATAGGATCCTGATGTATGAATGGGTTTGTCTGAAATTCGTCTTTTCCTTAGTTTGCTGGAGAAGAACAGGCTCGATGGGCTGAATGGCCTACTCCTGTTCCTGTGTTCCCAACCCATTTAATATAAATTCAGGCTAGCTGTCTTTAATTTATGAAACTTATTTTGTTGAAACAATACCAATTTAATTTAAAAACTTGAAACCACTGAATAGCATTGTCTGTGTGTATCTATGTTTTTCTGATTTCCCAGGCCTCCCACCCACTCTTTCCTCTCTCATAAGTAGTCTTCTCTGTTTAAAGAGAAACTTCAATCAATTGGCCCCTTGCCGCCTTACTCAGTTGTGAGGGCAAGCAAGATGTACGTGGGCCGATCCATGGCTTTGGAGGTAGTGCCAACAGGTAGCGGGCCTGGCATGGGGTAAGTTTAAGGTACTGTATTTCTAAAAAGAAAAAACTGGGAGTGTTGTATTTAAACTGTTCTTTTTCATCTCTCGTTCTAACCACAAAACGCCCGGAGCAATTATACATGTCACAGTATCCTGACTGTGCCATAAAGAAGGAGTCAAAACTAGGATTTGTGCCAGACCGACACAAATCAGAAATGGTAATTGGGATACAGTCCTGATATGGTGTCACTCTTTAGAGTGGGATCACCTGCACCCAGCTCTCTGAGGAGGGAATTTCAAATAGTCTTTAGCTCCTTAAACCTACTAATTAAAATGAGAAATCCCCAAGCTTCCATGAATCATCCTCAAAAAAGATTATTAGGAATTTAATGGGGGAAAATCTCATCCCAGACCATCTGTGACCTGAGGCACTGTGAGCATTTCTGAAATGGGAAAGAAAGGGGGTCTTTGCATCACGTGCACATAGATGGTGTAGCAATGCAGCGTTGCAGTAATCCGCACCGCCTGTCCCTTCAGCACATGACAGGAATGTAGTTTAAACACAAATGTGCTCCGCACAACAAAGGAAGCCCTGGAAATGGTTTTACCCTCTGACAGCTTGTGAAGACAATGGAGGCCCTCTGACTAAGTTAACAAATCGTGCCATTCAGTCAGTTTCCATAATGTTTTGTAACGGCCCCTCAGAGTAATCCAGGTGACAATAAAATTGGGTCTTTATTTTTTTTATAACTCACAATAAATTATTCAGATTGATGGCATAACTCCAAGATTTATAATGTAAACTCTTCATGGTACTCTGTTTGAAGAAGAAAATGCCACACTTTAGATTCTTAAATTCTCACATTACAACAGTGACTCCACCACTTCAAAAGTACTTCATTGGCTGTAAAGCGCTTCGAGACGTCCGGTGGTCGTGAAAGGCGCTATAGAAATGCAAGTCTTTCTTTAAATGGTGAAATCTTTATGATGTTAATGTTATCCTGCATTTTATGTTCCTTGGCGATCTTAAGAACCATATTTCTGATGATTGATTTATATTCTGTTTGAGGATAAGGGTCACATTACCACGGACACCGTCAATATGTGACTTTTATAAGAACTAGTGCATCTCCCGTGGCATTGCTCATGACACATCAGATGACTCCATTTTATACTGCCTGGAGCACGCAATGCCCAATGTATTGTCCTGCCATAAGGCAATAGCTGTGTTTCATCTGGATTGTCCCGTTTCGGCTGAAAAGTCTAATTGCGGTAATTATTGAGGTCAACTAGCTATCACTGGGGAAAGAAGTTTGCAAATTTGCAGTTGCTTGTAAATTTTGGCTACAGGTCAGATGAAACCAGCATGAGACAACTACATTTCTGTTTTTTTTGCACTTCCAATACTTCGAAGTGTGATGGCCATATATATATATTGTAAGAATCCCTAATTGTGTATACATATATACGTAGGATTAGGATTAGGTTTAATTTCATGTGATTAAGGTTTTTGCTTTCTATTTACTTATCAATGGCTTGTGCATTTGTACTGTAGCGAGAAATAATGAAATGGTTAATGTTATTCATCCCCAGGATGCTTTTGGGTTTAATATGTCAAGGTACAATTTAGCTGACTGCTGTTCTGCTGAACTTCTGCTGGACTTCTGCAGAAAGTGCAGGATGTGGTTTGCAGGATGTCTGATTCATGCCTGTTGACTTCTTTCTGTCAATACAATAGGTCCAAGAAAGCGAAAGGAAGCAGGGCAATAGGCCAAGATGACAAACAAGTTGGCATCTGGCGTTTTGTAGGAACTGTCTCATTTCTGGGGGGGTCTTGTTCACAATAACTGTTATCAGGATATAATGAATCATCTAGGACAGAATGAATGACTAGCGGTCTTTAAAGATCTTGAGCTTTCCTTCACAATTTGCATGGAGAGTCAGGATCGAAAGGATTAACGAAGGTTACATCTCTACCCAGAGGAAAAATGGGGCAATTGCATTTATTTCTCTTTATGCCTACTGCGCAGAGACATTGCGAGGAGAATTTTAAACTGGAAGAGCGTATGGGTTTGGGTGTGGGTGTGGGTGGCGGGGGGGGGATTAAAACCTGTCAAGAATGTCAGCGTGTCAGGAAGCTGGCTCCAACCCGTCGACTTCCTGGTTTAACTAGAGCGCGTTAGGCTGCTTGTGTGCAATCCCCTCAGGAGGGGCCATTTGCCTATCAACATATGGTAATCACTCAATCAGAGCAATATTTTAACTGACTTAAATTTAACGGCGCATCCATGGGTTTCCTGGGCTTCCTGGACCGCGTCAGTGAAGGTAACGCAAGAACATGGTGGCAATTGAGGGGCTGAATCAATTGCACAGAAATACTGCAATAAATACTCAGTACTCACATCTGCTTTCTTACCTGCTAGTGGGAAACAGTTTGTTCACAGTACTTTCTCAATCACATCAGGATGGGTGGCGTTAGGGCTGCCGTATATTGGACCTCAGACGAGGACCAGTATGACCACCACCAGCACAGCACCAGCCTTCAGTTTAGAGACCTGTAGCTGGACAGCAGAGAGGACAGTAGCACAGAGGGCAGCAGCAGATAGGGGAACAGCAGAGAGGGAAGCAGCGTAGGGGGGCAGCTCACGGGAGGCACTACACAGGCTGTGCAGGCAAAGGCGGAGTTTCCTTGACATGTCTGAACAGCAGTGTCTCGGGAGGCTCAGGTTGTCGTGTCAGGTGGCGGCAGACATCTACAGCCTCCTAGAAGAAGACCTGCTCCCTGCTGGATCTGGTGGCCACCCGTTACCAGTGGATGTCAAAGTCACCACCACCCTCAACCTTTTTGTCTCCGGGTCCTTCCAGGGCTCTGCTGGGGACATATCCCAGTCGGCGGCCCACAAATGCGTAAGACAGATGACTGATGGCTTGTTTGCCAGGGGCCGGGAATTATATGAACTTTGCCTGTGATGATGCCAGTCAGAATAAGCGGGCGCTCGGGTTTGGGGTGCTCTGGCTGGCTTCCCACAGGTGCAAGGCATCATCGACTGCACACACGTGGCAATCTGCGCACCCTCCAGATCATCCAGGAGTATTTGTGAACCGCAAGGGCTTCCATTCCAGTTGGTGTGCAACCACAAAAAGATATTTCCGCAGGTTTGCGCCAGTTCCCTGGTAACTGCCATGATGGTTTCCTGATGTCTTCGGATCTGCAAGCAGACCTAAGGGGTAGACGGTAGGAGACAAGGGATACCCACTTCAAACTTGGCTGATGCCACCCGTCAGAAACCCGACCGATGAAGCCCAACAGCGCTACAATGAACACCATATGACCACCAGATGTGTAAAAGCAAACAAAGCACTGGGGTTCATGTCTAGAGGGATAGAATTGAAAAGCAGAGAAGTTATGGTAAACTTGTATAGAACCTTGGTTAGACCACACTTAGAGGACTGTGCACAGTTCTGGTCTCCATATTATAAAAAAGGATATCGAGGCACTGGTGAAGGAGCAAAGCTGATTTACAAGGATGATACCAGAACTGAGAGGTTATACCCACCAGGAAAGATTGAACAGGCTGGGGCTCTTTTCTCTTAAAAAGAAAAGGCTGAGGGGTGACCTAATAGAGGTCTTTAAAATTATGAAAGATTTTGACAGGGTAGACATAGAGAAGAAGTTTCCACTTATGAAGTAGACCAAAACTAGGGGCCATAAATATAAGAGAGTCACTAATAAATCCAATCGAGAAACTTCTTTAAACAGATAGTGGTGAGAATGTAGGCGATTAGCATAGATGCATTTAAGTGGAAGCTAAATAAATGCATGAGGGAGAAAGGAATAGAAGGATATGCTGATAGGGTGAGATGAAGAGGGTTAAGAGGAAATAACAACAGACAATGCTGGAAACACTCTGCAGGTCAGGCAGCATCCGTGGAGAGAGAAACAGAGTCAACGTTTCAGGTCTGAGACCCTTCGTCAGAACTGGAAAAAGTTGGAGATGTAACAGGTTTTAAGCAGGTACAGAGGCAGAGAAAGGGGGAGGGGAGGAAGGAACTAACGGGACGGTCTGTGCTAGGGTGGAAGGCAGGAGAGATTAAATGTTACAAATGGGGATGGCAGAATCATCAACAGCTGCCGCCTGAAAAAATGGGGGCAGGGGTTATAGTCTGAAATTGCTGAACTCTATGTTGAGTCCAGAAGGCTGTAAAGTGCCTAATCGAAAGGTGAGGTTCTGTTCCTCGAGCTTACGTTGAGCTTCATTGGAGCAGTGTAAGAGGCTGAGGACAGAGAGGTCAGAGTGGGAGTGGAGCGGAGAATTAAAGTGACAGGCGACCGGAAGCTCGGGGTCACCCTTACAGACTGAACGGAGGTGTTCTGCAAAGCAGTCACCCAATCTGCGTTTGGTTAAGAGGAGGCTTGTGTGGTGCATAAACACTGGCATAGACCATTTGGGCCAGATGGCCTGTTTTTGTGTTGTACATTCTGTGTAATACTGTCTAATGGTGAACTAATTCATCATTTTTCAATTCTAGGATCAAATACATATTGGAAAAACTGCTTCAGAATTCATAGCTGGCAAAACACAGACTATGAGATATCTCGGTGCTTTCCAAAAGATAGCATAGTTCTTCCATCACTTCCTCATTCACTTTCCTCAGACTTTCCAACTGTCATACTGTTGCTTTGGACATATAACACCATTCCTTCATCGTCACTGGATCTCTCCACCGAGCAGCACTGTGGGAGCAGCTTCATCACATGGACTACAGGCATTCAAGAAGAAGGTTCCCCACCACCTTCTCAAGATAACTAGGGATGGCCGATAAATGGCAGCCTTGCCAGCGATGTTCACATCCTGAGAATGAAAAAATATATATTTTTTTTAATTGTCGAAGTGGCAGAACAATCAACTTTGGTGAAAAAAATATTTTCATCACTATTTTTGAGATGTGTGACTTTCCAGGGGCAGAAAATCATGCGAGAACCTGTAACGCTGGCTCCTTGTCCATTTTTACCTCTATCGGATTCTCTGGTATCAATTCTGCTGGGCGCCGGAAGCACCTGTCCAAATATAGTCAAGTTTATTTACAGGAGATGGTAATGATATCATTCATCACATTTTCCATCATTACCACCTCATTTACACTTGACGATATTCACGCCTGCATAAAACGAGCATTGCTGGGCAGTAAGTTAAAGGTGCAAATGAATTTAAAAGGACCACAGCAGGTACAGTAAAATGTCTTGTAAAATCCTCTGCCAGGAATTTCCTTGGGGCTTCTCCTGATCCTCTGCAATAACTTTGGCGGAAACCCCATTTACGCGTGTAAACGGGTTTCTGCCAAAGCCATGACAACAGAACAGGAGAAGCCCTGAGAAAATTCCCGGCGCCTATTTCGGAATCATTTTTCCTAGTTTTCTTTGCAGCTGATAGCCTCGACCTTTTTGTCTTCAGCTGGGTCGGTCAGGTACTCACCTGCCAGAGCACCCACTCCAGACTGTATAGACCTTAGCATCCTACCTCTGACTGACACAGGAACAGTACTTGCAGAGGATAGACATCACCAGGCAAGGTTATGCCACTTCCTGTAATCTGACCTGCAGCTGACCACCATAAGAACCAGTGGGTTTTTATTCTATAGGGTCATTCCTGGATATCTCTGGGAACATCAGTAACATTAGTCAATCAGCTGTGCACAGATGCATCAAGCAAGCTACAGATGCATTGTTTGCTAAGGCACACCAGTTCATCACCCTCCCTGTAGTCAATAGGTGGTTGCATGACAGGGCAGTACAATTTTACTGAGTGGCAGGAATCCCTAAAGTACAAGGAGTCATAGATTACACCTATCAATCCCATCACCTACATGAACAGGAAAGGACTTCACTCGCTCAGTGTCTAGCTCATTTGTGACCTACACACAATGAATGTTCCCTTTCCTGGCAGCTGCCAAGCTGCATTTATTTTCAGGCAGTCCAGCATGCCCATACCCTTTCTACCACAAAGGCAGGCAGCTGAATGGATCCTGGGAGATTAAGGTTACCCTCTGAAGCCATAGATGATGAAACCAGTGCACTTTCCTGCTGAGCACCACTATTACTTGGCCTGGTCGTACCTTCAGCGCAAGCCCACCCCTCAGCAAGGCTTTGTGCTGGGAATTGGAAGAAGGATCAGAGCCAAGGCTGCAGACCAGTGCTTCCCTGTAAGGTGTGCGGTCGCGCACTGCTCCAGGGAACCCGCGCAGCTGGCTTGCCGGCATTTCAATGTAAAAACCGCATATGCGCAGTATTTTGAATGGCCCGGGCAACCCCTTAAAGGGGCTGCGCAGGGCCAAAAAAATTTACAGGGAACATAGCTGCAGACCCAAGAGGCTTGCAACTGTGGGCTTAGACATCTTCTAACTGCCTTGATCACCTCCAGACTTGATTACGCCAATGCTCTCCTGACCGGCCTCCCATTCTTCACCCTCCATAAAGCTCAGCTCATCCAAGACTGCTGCCCATGTCTTATCCCACTTGGTCCCACTCACCCATCAGCCCCATCCTTGCTGACCTACATCTGCTCCCAGACCCCCAAAGCCTCAAATTTAACATTTCTATCCTCCTGTTTATATCTCGTCCCTATGTCCATGACCTTCTCCAGCCCTACAACCTTTAGAATTCTCCATTCTTCCAACTATCACTGTCACTGTCTATACATGATGCGGAGATGCCGGTGTTGGACTGGGGTGGACAAAAGTGAGAAGTTGCACAACACCAGGTTATAGTCCAACAGTTTTATTTGAAATCACAAGCTTTCGGAGCGGCTGCCTCTTTCGTCAGGTGAAGTGAAGGAATACAAATCGACAAAGCATATATAGACAGAGAACAATGCATGTGTAGCGTACAATGGCAGACGACTACATTTAATCCTCCTGACTGCCTTTTGTCACACCTCGGCAGATAAACAATCAGGTCAGCCAGGAAGGCACCACATCAAAGACATAGCAAGATACAACTGAGACAATGAGATGGGGTCACAGGGGGTCTAATGTGTCAAAAGCTGCAGTCTGTATGGAAAACGATAAACTTTAAAATTTTTACTTTTTTTTTACTGGAAATCACATCTGTGAACAAGCCAACGACGACTTGAGTCTGGATGACTCTACGTCATGTAGCGTGACATGAACCCAAGATCCCGGTTGATGCCGTCCTCATGAGTGCGGAACTTGGCTATCAGTTTCTGCTCGATGATTTTGCGTTGTCGTGTGTCTCTAAGGCCGCCTTGGAGAACGCTTACCCGCAGATCCGAGTTGTATCTTGCTATGTCTTTGATGTGGTGCCTTCCTGGCTGACCTGATTGTTTATCTGCCGAGGTGTGACGAAAGGCAGTCAGGAGGATTAAATGTAGTCGTCTGACATTGTACGCTACACAGGCATTGTTCTCTGTCTATATATGCTTTGCCGATTTGTATTCCTTTACTTCACCTGACGAAGGGGCAGCGCTTCGAAAGCTTGTGATTTCAAATAAAACTGTTGGACTATAACCTGGTGTTGTGCGACTTCTCACTGTCTATACACATCAACTTTAGGTCAACCATCATTTTAATCCCAAACCTTTCTGCATGTGCACCTACTATTTCTTCCCTCTGTGCTGCTCCTTGGTGCAGCCGTGTGATGCGTGCCCTTTTATGTTGAGACTTGTGCTTCTCCTACTTGCTACCCAAGTGGCAGGACTACATCAGGTGACTTACTGCTTTACTCCTCTGCAAGACGCCATCTTACCATCTCACGACAGTTCAATGCTGAGATGAACCTGCTGCAAGCTGAATTCTTATCCTGCTGCAAGGGCAGTTTCGCCCTAACTCCTTTCTGCCACATGTGCAGGCAACTGAAGAGACTGGTTTGAGGACACACACACACATATTGCTACCCTGAGAGATAGTAGTATCATGTGAGCACATTCCTGCCATGCCACAAGTACTGGGCCCTGGATCTACATGGCTGCTGATCAGCAAGACCGTAGAGAGAATGGTTTCAATCGGTTCAGTGAAGCCCTGAGTCATGCAACCAGTCAGATGGTGGCCAAAGATGGTGACAGCAAGCCAAAGCATGGTAAAAGTTAAGAGTTCAGGTGGACTGCAGTACTGGGAACCCATCTATCATGGTGCTGCAGATACAGTTAGTGGACTCTTCGAATTGACCTGCCATTTGCTCTTGGACACCACCCCCTGCGTGCTCAAATGTTTGATGCTCTGCAAGCATCCTTGTTTTAAAAGCGAAACTCATGAGATCAGGGTCTTGAGGCTTTCATCCAAGAACCTGCCACTCAGCAATGTCTGTTTCTTCATCTTGCAACTCCAACTCCCATTCGTACTCTGTGCACCACCCTGTGCATCAATCACTGGCTCACGATCTAATGCTCCATGGGTGGATGTCTCTAGGCTTGTGCTTGGCAGAGAGCTGATGACTGACAGCAGGGATAGAAGTAGCGAATCCTCTCAGATCTTCGGTGGAGAGAGAAACAGAGTTAACGGCCAGAATTTTCCAGGGGTTCAGCGGGCGGGATCGGTGGTGGGACGGGTGGAAAATTTGATATTTTTGACAGCGGGTCGGGACCCTGCTGTCAACCCGCTGCACTGCGCCTTTCCCAATGTCGGGTCTGTCAGCGCTGAGTAGACTCGACGGGCAGTGGCAGGCGACCCAATTAAACTCATTAGCATCTAGTTGACAGATCATTAACAGGCTTTTTTAACTTACCTTTTGATTTTAACTTCATGGCCACGGGAACCACACTGTTCGGGAACCATGGCTGTCAATCTGAGGTGGGAGTTCAGTGGCCATTGCTCCAGCTGATTACTTGACAGCTTCAACTGTACAGTAAAAGCTCCCACCTGACAGATCTTCACTTTCCTCAGCCACAAGCTGTTTCTCAGTCCATTTCCAGCACAGATTCTGCAGGCTGCAAGTGTTTCCAGCAAAGTCTCCACCAGTGTCACCTCATTGAAAGAACTCTCTCACCATTGACAGAAAGCTTCTGTCGTCTCTACTTCACCTGCCATCTATTCTATCAACGTGGGTGCCCTTTATACTGTCTCACCTTGGTCCTCAGAATCTGACCACGATCAGCCCCAACATCAGCACCAGGCACACCAGCAGCACCAACAACAACACCAACCTTCTCTGCAATCACCTGATGCTGCACAGGACACAGGGCATCAGCGCCCAAGCAAATTGCTGCCTGGGAGGTCAGGGATGGCCTCACCATGACCATATTTACTTCACTTGACGCTGTACACCCTGGCTGCCACATGATGTGCCAGGTTGGCACCACCCCACACTAATACCATAAAGCATCCCTACAATGTCTGAGCCATTCCTTTCATGCTCACCACCATTGTGGGGGGTGCTGTTATGTCTCACCATTCACTGCAACTCACTAAGCCACTTCCAAAGGTGCACACAAATCTGTACAAGAAAGGAAAGTGTTGAAAATAAAGGTTTCAATGTTTGACAGCACATTAACTGAAACTTTACATGTGCATTGGATAAAACACCCAGGTGACTACCCTTGTGTGTTGTTACATAGAAACATAGAATCTAGGAGCAGGAGTAGGCCATTCGGCCCGTCGAGCCTGCTCCGCCATTCAATACGATCATGGCTGATCATCCAAATCCAGTACCCTGTCCCTGCTTTAATCCCCACAGTACACATATCCCACCCTACCCCCGTAACCCCACGTATTTAATTCCCCCTAACATATCCCATCCTATCCCCATAACCCCACATATTTAATCCCCCCTAACACTAAGGGTCAATTTATCATAGCCAAATCAACCTAACCCACACATTTTTGGACTGTGGGAGGAAACCGGAGCACCCGGAGGAAACCCACGCAGACACGGGGAGAATGTGCAAACTCCACACAGACAGTCACCCGAGGTCAGATTCGAACCCGGGTCTCTGGCGCTGTGAGGCACCAGTGCTAACCACTATGCCACCGTGTTGCCCATTGTTAGTTGGTATGATTGCACTATGATGAGAGTGAGTGTGAGGGGTGGCTAGTGAGATGGGGATGTGATAATGTAGACAGAGAGAGATGGGTGGAGGTACAAGGTAAGTTGGTGTGAGTAAGGATGTGCAGGAGTAGGGTTGGGAAGGCAAAGTGATGAGAGGCAGAGCAGGATGAAGGTGAGTGTGGCTTTGTACTGACATTTCGTGATCTAATGAGGTAATTGAAATGTTTGTGCCATTGCACCCAGGTCCTCCTGAGGGCATCCCTGCTTGTATCCTCCTGTGCAATGTGCAACCAGGCTGTGTTGGTCTCCTGGACAGGTCTCTTCCTCCCATCGGAAGGGAAGAGGACCTCTCTGCGTGCTGTGACTCCCTCCATAAGCATATGGAGGGAGTTATGAGAGAGCCTGGGTATAGCCCTGCACCTCTGTGCAGTGATTGTCAGTGTTTGCAGCACCTCAATGCTGTAGAACACTGACAGCACAAAATGTCAAAAGAAAGGTGGCCATGGTCCCTTTAAGGAAACCACCTGATGACACGTCATCAAATGATGTCATCAGACCCGCTTCCTCTAATTGGACCCGGAAACATGCTGGGCGGGATTAACAAGCCCTATCAATGGAAATTCATTTTCCAGAGCGGGATGGAGCTAGCAACGGGGTCGGGACCTGCCACCGACGTTGCCCTTCCGGACCCGCCAAGGTAAGGAAAATCTCGGCCAACGTTTCATCAGAACTGGAAAAAGTTAGAGATGTAACATATTTTAAGCAAGTGTAGGGGCAGGGAAAGGGGGGAAGGGAGGAAAGAACAAAAGTGAAGTTCTGTAATAGGGTGAAAGGCAGGAGTGATTAAATGAAAAGAGGTATGATTGTACAAAGCCAAAGGTGATGGTAATGGGACAAGTAAAGAAACAAAGGATGGGTCTAGAAGAGGTGTAAATGGGTATCGCAGAATCATCAACAGCTGAAAAAATAGGGTCAGAGGTTTATGGTCTGAAATTGTTGAACTCGATGTTGAATCAAGAAGGCTGTAAAGTGCCTAAATGAAAGATGAGGTGCTGTTCCTCGAGCTTACGTTGAGCTTTGTTGGAACAGTGTAAGAGGCCGAGCACAGCGAGATCAGAGTGGGAGTGGAGCGGAGAATTAAAGTGACAGGCGACCGGAAGCTCAGGGTCACACTTGTGTACAGAATGGAGATGGATTGTATCCATTATAGCAGTGATCAGAGTATGAAATTACAAATTGGGGAGATTACTCTAAGAGTAAATCCTTAGACAGCAGACAAGTTAATAGCTTTGGACTGCCAGTTTACTGGATAGATTATCGTCTAGATACTGGTGATTAGCAATGTTTCAGAGTTTACATAGCCTTGTACTGATAGGAGCATGGTTGAGCCAATCCCCTTCCTTCCCTGGGATGCAGGCGTTAGTTTCTGGATCGTCCAGTCTATTTGCTCCTTTCAACAGCGTGGTTATCTGTTGCACTTGGATCTTTAGTTCTGGCTGAACCTACCTTACACACAGGCGATGATATCTGAGCTGGCTTCATGCTCACCTTTCTTGATCTCAAACTATTCACAATTAATCAACACTCTTAGCTTTGTCTGCAACTGGCTAGTATAGCCATTTAATTTCATTTTCATAACTCACCATTTGTCCTGAATTCACTTATAAAAGTGCCCTTTATAAATCTGCTTGGCAAAAGTCGTTTAAAGGAGACTAGAGAACAAAAGATTATCTTAACTAACAAAGGAAACCAAATCTACAAGAGACTTCATCTAGCAAAGACAAAGGGCTTCTGCTCTTACAACTCTACTGCAGATATTCTGCAGGGGTGATTTGTATATATTAATTTCAAAGGAAAGTCTCCAACATTCCCTCGACCAATCCAAGTGACGCATGTGCCGAAGCGGTTTGTCCATTCTGGTGTCAATCACCTTTGATAAATGTGGAGACCTGAAATATTGAAGTATAGGTTTACCCTAACAGGACAAACTTTGTGTCTATAGTTCATGGCCCCCTTTCCCCTATCCATCTTGCATTTCTCATGGGGAGATGTGACATGTTTGTGTCCTATTAGGTGTTAATCTGATTGGTTTGAGTTTTCCAAAGGGTTTTTTGACACCATTAAGGAATAACTTGTATATAGACAAATCTTCCTGGTGTAATTACCTTAGAGGTTTTATGGCTTGATTACTTGGGAACTTCCATTGTTTGAGATAAGTGAGAAAGCTGTTAGCTTAGCTATATCCCAGATTGAGTTCAACAACTGAACTCCATTTTAAGTGGGCTGCTTTCAAACTAAAACTTCATTTTGGGCAAATTTCAAACAGTTTACAGGGTATTTACCCTACGAATCTCAAAGGCACCCTTCAGCTGATTTACTGGACATGGTTCCTACATCTCCCCTGTGATGTATTGCTTCAGTTAATTTGCTGGGTAGCCTGATGCCCCAGTTAAGGTACAGCAGGACTGTCGTAAACATCAAAATCTGCACTTCAGGATCTGAACAGTGTCATGAGAAATCTAGCAGTAATAGTATAATGGTGATTAGAGAGGATGCAAGATCTTTAAAGGTTAACAAATAGTGGAGTAATTGAACATGAAGGGCAAGTGGCAGAAATACTTAATGATTATTTTCTATAAGTACAGTTGAGGGATGAAAATACACCCATTAGCCAACATCAATAATGGGTAAAAACAATGGAAATAATGTTAAGGAATGGGCTGGACAAGTACCTGTGTAGCAATAACCTAATAAGTAATACCCAGCATGAACTGAGAAGGGGTAGGTACTGTATTTCTCTCTATTGCTATACTGCCAATTTACTCTCACACTGTGCTCAAAGACTTGAGCTATTAAACAAACTATTGTGATACACAATACAAGTTTATTCTATCATGTTAAACACTTAACCAGCCAACGTTCATTCCTAATCCTTTCTCTACTTGGAGATCATCTGCCAAACATTCCTTTTTGAAACCTTTATCAATCCATCGGTTAATTTTTTTTTTCCTCACTCTGGTTCTTTCTTCGCTCTATCATTCTTTATCAAAAACTTACTGATTTAGGTGAGGAAAACATGGCTTGGGAAAACCCTCGGAGCTGCCATATCTACAGAGGGTGTTTAGGGAGCAATTCTCCGACCTGAACTTCAGCCACAAACAATGCTTGAAATGTCTGCGTTTCACCAAAGAGGTCATCACTGAAAACTGCCACCTGATGAAGCCACAACTCCAACCTCACAGTAGGGCAAGGATCACATTGCCTGTGGCTGTCAAGGTGACAGTTGCTATGAACTGGCTTCTTCCAAGCTGCTGCTGGAGATAAAAGCAACGGCCCTGAAATTCGCCTCTCCGGCTTGCCGCGGGGGTAAGGATCGCGCGCGCACTTACCCACCGCGCCTGCCGTTGACCTCTGGGCCCACGGGAACTTCAGCTCCTGGGCCTGCTCCAAGTGCCGGCGCGCAGTGCTTGCGTGTCCCAGGGGCGCAGTTAGTGCGATGCGTCCCCTGGGATCACGTGGGCCATGGAGAGCCAATGGCAGCAGACCATCTTTCATTCATAGATTTGACAGGAAGACCTGTCAAATCTGTGAATTGAAATCGGCCCCAAAAGAACAGCTAAACTTAAAATAAATTTAAAAAAAACCATCACATTTATAAAATAACTATAGTTAAATAAATTAAAGAAAAATTTAAATTTTTGAAAAAATTAAAATACTTTTTAACAGTGCTAAAAATAAACTTACCTTTCTTTAAAGTATCTAAAAAAGATAAACCTGTTGAAATTTTTTTTTAATTATAATTAATTAACCACTTACCTTCTTGAAAACGGATCCTGCGCCTCCTTTTTAAAAGCGCAGGTTCTTCAATACTTACCCTCCCGTAGAAACCTGAAAAAAAACCTAAGTTTGCTGCGTGCGCGCAGCCTCTACCGCGCACGCGGTTCACCTAGGAACCGCCCCCTTCACCAGACCGGAAGTTCCGGTTTCCCGCGCATGCGCAGTGCATGCAGGAAACCGGCACTTCAGGACGCCTTACGGGTAAGTACACAGTGCGTACTCACCCGGGAAGGGCCGAATTTTTGGCCCAACATCTCTCGGTTTGCAGTGCACTGCTGCATAAAGGAGTTAACTGGGGCTCGCTATGCAAAGAGAGACAACTTCATCTCCTTCCCTCTTGCCAGAGAGAAGCAGGCGGAGTGAGGACTAGGGTTTGCAAAGGTTGCAGACTTCCCCATGGTGCAGGGTGTCATTGACATTGCTTTGCGAGTGCCCCATGTCAACTCTGTCATGTACCTGAACCGTAGGAATTCCACTCCTTCAATGTGCAGCTGGTGTGTGACCACAGGCAGCACATCATGCAGCTCAATGCCACGTATCCTGTCAGCAATCATGATGCGTTCATTCTGCGGCAGTGCTCTGTGCCAGCTGTATTTCAGCCATCACGGCAAACCAAAGGGTGATTACAGGGTGACAGGGTTTATCCGCTGATGATGTGGCTCTTGACTCTGGTCTGCAACTCAGGCACACGTGCACAGCAGGCATACAATGAGAGCCATGCTGCCACAATAAAGCTGATGGAGCCGACCAGTGGCGTCCTGAAGCAACAATTCCACTGCCTGGACTGCTCTGGAGAAATCCTACAGTACTTGGCTGAGCGGGTCTCAAGATTTGTCATCATGAGGGAACAACCCTTGCCACCACCTGACATGTGAGAAGCTGAGGAGCAGTAACACGCGGAGGAGGAGGCGGCGGAGAAGGAGGCAGAGGAGGAGGATGTAGAAGAGGAGGAGGATGTAGAAGAGGAGGAGGATGAAGAGGAGAAAGAGGAAGGGAGGCTGCAAACTATAAAGCCCCTTTCTGCCTGGGCTGTACGTGAACAAATAATTTATGAGTGATACCAGTAACCTCAACCCCAATCCCCCATTCACCAACACTCCCACACGTCTTTCCTTCCCTCTGTCACTGACCATCCTCTTTCCCAAAATGCAAAAATAAAAGCCAACACAAAATACACATTCCAATCCAAATTTATAAATTAAATCATGCCATAGTGCATACAAAAATAATCACCCTTGTGCGTTCCCTTAGTGCCTCTTCCATGTTCCTTTGCCTGTCCTAGTGCTTCTACGAGGTGCTTCCCCAATGGCTACAGCATGGCTGGTGGAAAGCTGCTGACTTTCAGTGGAGAAGACTGCAGATGGTCTTGGAGGGCAACCTCGAGCAGCTCTGGGCCTAGAAGGCCCGGCTGTAGTCTACACCATCTTGGCATGGACGGCAGCAGTCTGGGCTGGCTGACAGACAACATCAAGGACACTGTTGGAGTGGCAGTGGTGGGATTATGAATGCTGTCAGCTCGAGAGAGGACAGAAGGCTCATACTCCATGGAGCCACTGCCAATGTCCCGAGATGGCATCTCAGCAATCCTAGTAGTCTGTTGGAGAGCTGATTGCTGGAGTAAGTGATGCCCTGGAAGCCCCTTTGAATAGAGGTTTCCAGAGCTATGATGGCAGCAGTCTGATCTTCCATGCCAGCAAGCAGAGATTGCATGACTCCTTTCTGAGCTTCTGCTGCAGCACTCAGACTTTGCGTGGTTGCTGCTTTTGCTGTAATGGAAGCCGTGACATTGGCAATCAGACGCTGCATCATGGTTGGGTCCACAGGTGTGCTGCTGGAGTTAGCCATCCATTCCATTTTGGAAAGGATGGGCTCTACGCCCTGCACAAAGCCCTGTGCCAAGTTGGAGCCGGAATCCTCCATGCTCCTTCACATTGAACACAGGCTTTCTGGCAGGCACCAAGCATTTGGTTATGTACACCCATCAGCCTTCTTCTGTAGCCTGGCCCATCAAAGTCATCATCTGAGTTCTCTGCAGCAGTACTACTGTGCGACCCCGCCTTCTGGCAAGCTGGCTCCTGCGCAATCCTCATAATCAAATGAGGTCATATGGGTTGAACTGAAGAAAAAAAAAGGGGTTATCACAATGCTGGGAGTGTACTATAGACCCCCAAACAGTCAGAGGGAGATAGAAGAGCAAATGTGTAGGCAAATTTCTGAGAAGTGCAAAAACAGTAGAGCAGTAATAGTAGGAGATTTCAACTACCCTAATATTAACTGGGGTAGAATTAGGATAAAAGGTATAGAGGGTGCAGAATTCTTAAAATGCATTCAGGAGAACTTTTTTAGCCAGTACGCAACAAGACCAACAAGAGAGGGGGCGGTTCTGGACTTAGTTTTAGGCAATGAAGCTGGACAGGTGGAAGGGGTATCAGAGGGAGAGCATTTTGGTGGTAGTGATCATAATTCAGTTGGAAAGGATGAAGATAGACCAGGAGTAAAAGTTCTCAATTGGGTAAAGGGCAGTTTTACTAAGTTGAGATGTGATTTAGCAAAAGTGGACTGGAAACAGCTACTTGAAGGTAAATCAGTGTCAGAGCAGTGGGAGGCATTCAAGGAGGAGATAGTGAGGGTCCAGAGCAAATATGTTCCCACAAAGAAAAAGGGTGGGACTCCCAAACCTAGAGTCGCCTGGATGTCAAGGAGCGTACAGAGTCGGATAAGGAAAAAAAGGGAAGCTTTTGTCAGATATCGAGAGCTCAATACTACAGAAAGCCTGGAGGAGTATAGAAAGTGCAGGGGTGATTAAAAAAAAGGAAATTAGGAAAGCAAAGAGAGGGCATGAAAAAATATTGGCAAGTAAAATCAAAGAAAACCCAAAGATGATTTATAAATACATCAAGAGCAAGAGGATAACTAAGGAAAGAGTAGGGCCTATTAGAGACCAAAAAGGTAACCTGTGTGTGGAGGCGGAAGACGTAGATATGGTTCTTAATTAATACATTGCATCTGTCTTCACAGAAGAGAGGGATGATGCAGACATTGCAATCAGGGAGGAGGAGTGTAAAATATTAGATGGGATAAACATAGGGAGAGAGGAAGTATTAAGAGGTTTAGCATCTTTGAAAGTAGATAAATCTCCAGGCCTGGATGAAATGTGTCCCAGGCTGTTAAGAGAGGCGAGGGAGGAAATAGCGGAGGCTCTGACCATTTGACAATCTACTCTGGCTACAGGTGTGGTGCCGGAGAACTGCTAACATTGTGCCATTGTTTAAAAAGGGAGAAAGGGATAGATTGAGTAATTATGGGTCAGTCAGCCTAACCTCGGTGGTGGGAAAATTATTGGAAAAAATTCTGAGGGACAGGATAAATCGTCATTTAGAAAGTCACGGATTAATCAAGGACAGTTAGCATTGATTTGTTAAGGGAAGGTCATGTCTGCCTAACTTGATTGAATTTTTTTAGGAGGTAACGAGGAGGGTCAAGAAGGTAGTGCATTTGATGTAGTCTACATGGATTTTAGCAAGGCTTTTGATAAGGTCCCACATGGCAGGTTAATCAAAAATGTAAAACCCCATGGGATACAAGGGAAAGTGGCAAGTTGGATCCAAAATTGGTTCAGAGGCAGGAACCAAAGGGTAATGGTCGACGGGTGTTTTTGTGACTGGAAGGCTGTTTCCAGTGGGGTTCCACAGGGTTCAGTACTGGGTCCCTTGCTTTTTGTGCTATATATCAATGATTTAGACTTCAATGTAGGGGGGCATGATTAAGAAGTTTGCAGATGATACAAAAATTGGCCGTGTGGTTGATAGTGAGGAAGAAAGCTGCAGACTGCAGGAAGATATCAATGGACTGGTCAGGTGGGCAGAAAAGTGGCAAATGGAATTCAACCCAGAGAAATGTGAGATAATGCATTTGGGGAAGGCTAACAAAGAAAGGGAATACACAATAAATGGTGGGACACTGAAAAGTGTAGAGGAACAGAGGGACCTTGGAGTGCATGTCCACAGATCCCTGAAGGTAGCAGGACAGGTAGAGAAGGTGGTTAAGAAGGCATACGGGATACTTTCCTTTATTAGCCGAGGCATAGAATATAAGAGCAGAGAGGTTATGCTAGAACTGTATAAAACACTAGTTAGGCCACAGCTAGTGTACTGCGTGCAGTTCTGGTCACTACATTACAGGAAAGATGTGATTGCACTAGAGAGGGTGCAGAGGAGATTTACAAGGATGTTGCCAGGATGAGAGAATTTTGGCTATGAGGAAAGATTGGATAGGCTGGGTCTGTTTTTTTTGGAACAGAGAAGGCTGAGGGGAGACTTAATTGAGGTGTATAAAATTATGAGGGGCCTAGATAGAGTGGAAAGGAAGCACCTATTTCCCTTAGCAGGGAAGTTAATAACCAGGGGGAATAGATTTAAAGTAATTGGTAGAAGGATTAGAGGGGAGTTGAGGAGAACTTTTTTCACCCAGCGGGTGGTGGGGGTCTGGAACTCACTGCCTGAAAGGGTGGTAGAAGCAGAAACCCTCATCACATTTAAAAAGTACTTGGATATGCACTGGAAGTGCCTTAACCTGCAAGGCTACGGACCAAGAGCTGGAAAGTGGGATTAGGCTGGATAGCTCTTTATCGACCGGCACATACATGAGGGGCCGAATGGCCTCCGTCTGCGCCGTAAATTTCTATGATTCTATAAGAAATAGTAACAGAAACTCAGCCAACTCTTGACAAGTGTTGGCTGCGTTTCCTGGATCTGTTCTCACTCGGTCACGATTTTCCATCCATTTATTTTAATGAGCATAAAATAGTAGGCTTGTGAGCATAGAAGCAGAAAACCCCATTGGGCTGTATTGTCAGACTAGAGTGGGGGGTGGCTGGGGGTGACGCAGGAGGTGGTATACTGAGTGGAATACCGTAGGAAGGCAGTGAAGATCGGGGTGCAGAAAACAACTGGAGGCTCGTTAAATTTACCGTTGATATTAAAATAGAAAGTGCCGTACAGGTGGAGACTTCTGATGACATTTTGTGGACGGAGTTACATCAGTTATGCAAATGCACCCTTACTTTCAGTTGGCATGGGGTACAAGCAGGGATTCCTACTGATATCACTCCTCTTTGTGAAAAAAATTGAGACAGGGTGATTTTGTCAATGGGGAGCTTTTGGAGGCGGGACTCCCACTTGTTGGGTTTCAGTCCCGCCTCCAACAACTTCTGGCCAACCCACACTATTTTCCCTTGATTGGCCTTGTTAAGCCCGCCCAGCGGGCTGAGCAGACCAATTAAGGGAAAGCCGGTTGCAGAGAACGTCAACGTATGACGTTTCATCTGTCGAAAATTTTTGACAGATGAATTGTCATCGTTTGACAGCTCTGTGAAGCTGTCATACACTGACATTCTCTGGCCATCTGTCATCTCCAACGTGGAGGTCCGAGACTCTGTTAACAGGCAGTTAATAGGCTTTAATCCCTTTCCGCCTCCAAGGAGACAGGACCCGGCGCGGGACGGCTACCCGCCTCCTGGGAAGATGGCACGGAGGTGGGTTGGGCACCAGTCCCCGAATTCTGCCATTTTCCCGGTAGTCCCGCCTCCATACCCGCTTCCTAAGGGCTGGCAAGATCGCACCCAAGACTCAGGAAGTGGTGTTTGTGCAATCCAACATAAATCATGTTTTTACACAAATGACATACTCATAAGAACATTAAAGGAAAGGTAGAGAAAAGGCTATTCAGCCCAGTGAATTTCAAAGTTCATCACTCTCGTGCTCTAACTTTTTATCTCAGCATCCCATCACTAATTTAAGTGATCTAACGGTAAATGAAAGAGTGAACTCGCATTTATATAGCACCTTTAATGACCTCAGGATGCGCGAATGCACTTTACAGTGAATGAAATACTTTCTAAGTGTAGTCACTGTTGTAATTTAGAGAGCGAGGCAGCCAAATAACGCACAGCAAGCTCCCACAACAGCAATTAAATAAATGACCAGATTATCGGTTTTAGGTCTTGGTTGATAGATAATGTTGGCCAGGACACCAGGAGAACTCCCCTGCTCTCCTTCAAATAGTACCATGGAACGTTTACATCCACCTGAAAGAGCAGACGGTTTAATGTCTCATCCAATAGACAGTTCCTCCGACAGTGCAGCCCTCCCTCAATAATGCACTGAAGTGTCAGCCTAGATCATGTGATCAAGTCACTGGAGTGGGACTTGAACCCACAACCTTCTGGCTCTTGCTGGTGGCGTAGGGATGGGGCAGGACTTCTACCTGCTACTATGACCCCACAGGCCAAGGCTGACATGTTAGGGATTAATACTCCCGGCAAAGGGCTTTGTGTGGATGGGAGCACATACTGGGAACTTGGGTGCAGAGGTCCCAAGGTATCTGATTTGTAGTCTAAAATCCCTGTTATGCACTCCCAGTATATGAAGCTCTGTATCAGGAAGGCCAAACTCTATAATTGATCCCTTAATGTTTTGTCGCTGCTCGTGAGGAGCTTGCAGCACCTGCTATTCATCCACAGAGGATTCTAACACATATCAGCTGTCTACTGGTCAACCAATGACTAGCCTCCTTGGAGGAGGAGGTAAGCGGAGGTCTCTTTGAAGTTCATTGGCTCCAGGATGACATGCCTGGTGATGGAAGTTTGTAACCTAGTCAACCTTCAGTAATCTGACTTCTGCAGTGCTTGTGGACAATGTTGATGATTGACCAGCCAGTCTCAGTTATTAGTGGATCCTAGAGGGGTGGACCCATTACTGGGGGCTGGGATTCTTTCCATTTTGGTCTGGATGATCTTGCAAGCTAATACCCGTGATGGATGATAGTTCTGGCTGGATAAACAGGAGGGAGCTCTGTGCTAGTATGTGATGTTGTTTTAACTGGTTAAGCTCCTGTAGTACCCCTGCACACACCTAGAGGCCCCAAAGCTTTGGGCTGGATTTTCAATGACCTGTGGAGTCGGGTTTGGCGGCGTGTGGGGGGTTAAAGTTGCAGATTCGGGGGTCCCGACCCCATCCCGCCTCCAACCCGCCTCCACACAATTTTGATAAAATCGTGTGCGGTGTTCCCGACTCCGTTCCGCCTCCAAGAGGCGGGAGAGGCCATTAAAGCCCTTAACAAGCCCTAAATTGGCTCTGTAATGCCATTTTGAAACTTTTTAGCTAGTTTAACCCTTTTCCGACGTGAAGCACGCCTGATGTGAAACACGCCAGTGAAACCTGGTGGGAGCACAAGTGGATAGCTGACTATCAGGTCCACTATTATAACAGATTCTCATATTCTCGCTCTCTCTCTCTCTCTCTCTCTCTCTCTCTCTCTCCTTAGAGCTGCTGCTCATTTTGCATCCAGGTCCTCTCACACCAAAAGCCAGGCAGTCTCTGACCTGCAATGCTGCAGCAATGATGACATCATCAGAGGCGACATTCAGACTGAAACCACTAATTAGTTCATGGGTTCCCACTTGCCCAATTAAGTGAAAATTGCATCAATCTCCCACATCCAATTGCAGTCGGGTGGATAACACGAAAAGTGGATGACATGACCCCAACCTGCACCAGTATCAAAATCCAGCCCTTTGTCTCTGCAAATCTGTGCAGCTGAACTTGGGTGAGTGGGGTGTGTCTTTATGGGGAGAGAGTGTGCACTCTGTATTGGTCAAACAGAAACTACCTGTGTGAAGTTCACAATAGCTTGGTTTGGAAACTTGGGGCTGGATTATCCTCTTCCTGGTGGCACGGTGATGGGGCAGGTCTTCTGCCCACCTCTATGACCCCCACAGTGGCCCGACTCATTTACTTGGGACGGGGGAGGATCGTTTGTTATGCAGAGAGTGGGATCTCCTCCACCAAGAGAGAGCACTCCCCGGCAAGGCCATAGAACTCTGGAAATGCTGCAGCGGGACTGCCAGTGCAGTAGGTGGAGATTTAAAGGAGCCGGCAACGATTCAAAGGAGGACTCAGGATTTTTTTGGTGCCTCGGCCAAGATCAGGGGCTAAAAATGTAAGTGCATTCTACCGACAGAGAAAACAAGATGATTTAGGTTTCTTGCTACTTTTACTCTAAGGAACATCACTACCTTTCTCCTGATGGTCAATGGGGTTGGAGCAACAACAGCAGTAAGCAGGGAATTGGGGTGGCTTGCTAGGTCCCTCCTTTATATTTATTTGCATTTATATGTGGTGAGCGGGGAGGTGGCAGTCGGCAGCCTTCCTGAAGGGGGCCAGAAGGAGGAAAACTGAGATCAAAGCGGCAATACGGCAGTAGAATTTACTGCCCAATTTTGCCGCATTTTCCAATGCTTTCCTAGCTAATTTTAGGCAGGATACTGGAGGTAAATTAAGCCCTTGGTGATGGCTTTCTGTGTGTGCCAGACATCAGACCGACCAAAAAATAAATGCATCTCTTCCACTGTGCTGGGAAGCCCCAGCGAGCAGGAGACCAGTGCTCCGGCCTCTGAATTCTGGGGTAAGATCCAGCAGGGTACTCGCGTCCGATGGGCGTGGAGCGGTGACCCCCAGCACCGCTAGCCGTTTCTCCTGGTAGGGAGTTGTGAGTCAGGCTTACAACCTGTCCATAGGAAAAGGGACTTTGTTACAGAAACAACCCAGAGCACATTCTGCTCAATGCAAAGCAGCGAAAGAAATGGATTTCACCATGTGTTACTTCACACAGAAGACGAAGACTGTGTTAGGAGATTATACTGAACAGGCACTCCTTGAATAAAGAGTTTCTGCTGGCATATCTGTTTTTAATTTATTTTTCATATTCTGGCTTGCTTTGAAGGAGCATGCTAGGTCTGCCTTCGACCCACCTCTCACAGGGTAAGCTGGCCCTGATAGTCTTAGGCAACATTTGGAAATTTAAAACAAAATGTTGTCATTGCTGGTTTGAATAGCCATATGACATCATTTTTGCACCACAACAGGTGAGGACATAGAGCTGGATATTCTCCAAAGTTTTCTTCTAGTTCACCCCCTCCTGAGATCAATCTCCTTGCCCTTCTCTGTTCCAAAGTATGTCGGTCTTTTTTAAAGTATGATGACCAAAAAGCAACTGTGTGAATCAGCAGCCCAGGTTACATTGAAATCAATGGAAAGGAAATTGGACGGGGCATAAAACGAGCCATCAGTTCGCTATCCCCTGTTTAGCACTATCGCCACAGGCCAATTTCAGTCACATGTTTTCTTTGCACATTTTTGTTTCTTGGGAACTAAGGTGGCAATATTCAGTGCTCCACTAGCACTGGACTGGGAATAGCACGAAAGGGTTGTCAGGTTGCCAGGTGGCATGCATGGCTTACAGGTCACACTGCTCTGCTACACAGCCAGGACAAAGAAATGATACCTGGTAGCTATGGAGCAGATGTATCTATGGAGGCTGTGATTTAGCTGGGAGGTATTGTTAGATCTACACTACCTTCTTCAGGGAGACCTCAGCACAAAGGTAGCCATCAAAGTTAGCTTGGCTCTCAATTTTTATGTGTCAGGTTACGTCCAAGCTAGCACAGGGGACGTCTGCAGTGTCAGTCAGTTTGAGGTCCACAGATGTATCAAGGAGATCACAGATGCATTATTCAGCCAGGGCAACAACTTAACCACTTTATCCATTGACCAACAGCAGCAGCATTGGTCAACACTATTCTACACAACTGCGGTATTTCCCAGAATCTGCACCCATGTTACCATTCAGGCCCTTGTGCTGTGCCCTGTATGACCAGAGAGGGACTTTGTTATCTTAGTATGGATGTGGTTTGATATGGATATGGATGAATGCTGCTCACTATTCATTGACTGGGTTATTAAATGGGAGAGACCACCCATATTCTAGAGCACAGATTGAAAATACAAAACTGTGCATAAACCAATAAATTCTTCCAGAAATGTCCAGAACAAAAGGATATAATCTTGAAATTTGAACAAAGCCAGTTAAAGCCAAAAACATTTTCACACAAACAGTTGTTACAGTGAGGAAAGAACTGCCCTAGAAGGCCATAGATGCCAAATCAATTGAGGTGTTTAAAAAAGCAGATAATTACTTGGGAAGTAAACGTACTATGAGTGTGACAACTATGAATCCTTGCTTGGTCTGGTTTGATCTCTTTCCATCACGCACAATACGTAAGAGTTTAAAAGACACATGCACTGTATGCAAGATGATGGGCCGTATTTTCCGATCCCTACGGGTGGGCACGCGCTGTGTACACACCCGTAGGGACATCGGAAATGCCGGTTTCAGGCATGCCAAGCACATGCGCTGAAAACCGGCATTTCCGATCTGTCGAGAAAGCTCTTCACAGATCCTCCGCCTGCCCTGGAGAAGGGCCTCTGGGGGGGGAGAGTTCCGCTTTCTGCAGAACCTCCGCCCGCTTGAAAACCCTTAGAAATCTTACGCCTGGTAAAAGCCTGCGTAAGGCCCGCTTTTACCAGCATAAGAGTTGAAAAAAAGTTTTAAAAAATTTCAGTCATTTATCATTTAAAAATACTTTAAAAAGGTAAATTTATTTTTAGCTCCGTAAAAAACTTGAATTATTTTTTTCAAAAAATTTAAGTTTTGTTTAAAATATTTAATTTATTGTAATTTCAACTCATTTTAAAAAGGTGATGTTTTTTAAAAATTTATTTAAAGTTTTACTATGTTTTTTCATTGATCTCCATTCATATATTTGACAGGTCTATCTGTCAAGTGTATGAAGGGAGATTCCCTTCTTTGATTGGCTCCCCATGGCCCACGTGATCCCAGGGACGCCTGCGAACCGCCTGCGCCTCTGGGGTACGTGGGCCCTGCGCACTTGGAGTTGGAGAGGCCCAGGATCGGAACTATACGCACCTCGGGAGCCCTCAGGTAAGTGCGTAGATTTTTTTCAGATCGGAGGCCTCCGCACGCGGGAAGCCTCTGATCGGAAAATACGGGCCATTGTTTTCAATGTTGCAAGTTTACCATTACTGTCTCCCTGGTAACATATGAGAAGGAATCTAGCACACAATTTCAAATAGATACAGACTTTGTGATTACCTCCAGACTTGACTATTCCAATGCTCTCCTGGCTGGCCTCCCACCATGCACACGCCATAAACCTGAGCTCTTCCATAACTCTGCTGCCCGTGTCCTAACTCGCACCAAGTCCCATCAACCCTGTGCTTGCTGACCTACATTGGCTCCCAGTCCAGCAACGCCTCGATTTTAAAATTCACATCCTGGTTTTTCAAATCCCTCCATGTCCCTCGCCCCTCCTTATCTCTGTAACCTCCTCCAGCCCTACAACCCTCCGAGAGCTCCGCGCTCCTCCAATTCCGGCCTCTTGCGCTTCCCCGATTTTAATCGCTACACCATCGGCGGCTGTGCCTTCGGCTGCCTGGGCCATAAGCTCTGGAATTCCCTCCCTAAACCTCTCTGCGTGTCTACCTCTCTCTGCTTCTTTAAGACGCTCCTTAAAACCTACCTCTTCGACCAAGCCTTTGGCCACCTGTCCAATTATTTCCATATGTGGCTCAGTTTGGAACATTTTATTATGTTAAGGGCAATATATAAATACAAGTTGTTGTTGTTGGTTCAATTATGCATATGAAAGCCTTATTTTGTAACACTGGAATTTCGAATAAACCTCAGCACCTATATGAGGGGTACACAAAAGGAGTGGACTAAGAACACTTGAGTGGTACTGAGCCAATGGATTGAAATCTTCACAGAAAGACGGATAAGTTTAGGTAACTGCACTAGCTCACGAAGGAGACAAGAAGGAGGAAGCTGGATGTATAAAAGTTATTTTCAGAGGAACGTGTTTAATGGATAGATTACCGATTTTTGTTGTTTTCCCGTTGAGAAAACTTACTATTTTGTTACACATTTGTTTGTTCAGTGTTTATTTAATATATTTGCTTTAGAGTTTCAAATTAGAACCGAGTCTGATATGATGCTCCTTCAATTATCGAGGATTAAAGCGAGATACTGTGAAGGCACAGGCATAATTTAGTAGCTTAAATATAATTAGCAGACAGGGTTTGCTGTTCACTATCCCTGGTGTGTTACTAAATGTTTACCTAGATAATAAGGCTAATGAGAATGCTCTGGAAGGCATAGAGTTGGAACTTACCGATGGGTGACCTAAGAGAGAGGAACCAAAAAATCCAGAAAAGAAGGTTAGAAAAGCCCCCAAAATGTAACAGAGATATGCACAAGAGGCAGGAGATGGGGATTAAAAAGCTAGATCTTCCAAGACTAGAAGAAATATTGGAGCCAACAATGGGCCTAATGGCCTACTCTTGGTCCTATGTTCCTAACTAGGTTGATAAATCAATCCTTTAGATCAGGAGGGCAGCAGAGGGCTGGATATATATGCAACAGCCAGTGAGTGGGCAATGTACACAAAACTGTTAGAACTCACACACGAAACATCCGAGCCCCCTACACTAAAAAAAATCCGAGCCGCCATACACAAAAAACTCAAGCATGCCATGTACAAAAATACAACGTTTTGCTGTAAAAATTACATGGTTGCTTTGACATTAGTTACCTTTTTGCTCTTCACTTCCTGCCCTGGTCTATTCTCCTCCACTGTCTGTTGTCCTCTTCTTCCATCTGGCTTACTCTGGCCCATGCCATGCACTATCCTCCACTGTTGCATGCTCCTTGTTGTGAATCCTTTTGCTGTCACCTCCATGTCTGCTGCCATCCAAATGTTCAGCTCTTCAACCTTCCTGGGCATGGAGGACTAGTAAACGAAGATTCTGATTGAAGCAAAAAAAAAAACATATCTTTTATAGAGCTAAATCCATTGATCGGGGAGCAGTCTTTTCTAATCCTCCAGGTCTGGCAAGTTTAAAGAGCTGAGACTGAATGTTAGAATTGCACACAAGTGCATGATAAAGAAAGGAGCGGGATAGGCAAAAGGAGTCCATGGACTGGATTTGGCCCACAGGCCAACTCTTGGATACCCCATGCTATAGATGCTTGAACCAGTTGAGGGAGGGCCTTGCAATATGGGCCAGAGAAGGAACACAAAGCACACTGCCTCCTGCACAATATTTTTATGATCAGAAGGCTCACCGTGGGCTTCAATGAATATAAGAACATAAGAACATAAGAAGTAGGAGCAGGAGTAGGCCATACGACCCCTCGGGCCTGCTCCGCCATTCAATAGGATCGTGGCTGATCTGAACCTAGACTCACGTCCACTTCCCTGCCCGCTCCCCATAACCCTTAATTCCTTTATCAGCTAGGAAACTGATAAAGCAGCTGAAAGCCATGGAAAATCAGGAATACACAGAAATGCATAGAAGTTTCAACACAGAAACAGGGCATACGGTCCAGCTAGTCTGTGCCGGCATTTTCTCTCCATGTGAGGAGGGTGGAGCACAGCAATTGTAGGCAGGGACAGAGTCTCATTGTCCAGTTCTTCCAGCGAGCTCAGCAAGTGGCCACTATTACTTTCCATTGGATATATTTAGAATCACAGAACTACTATTTATTTTGCCTATGTATTTGTTACAGAGAACTGCATGTATTCTCTTAAGTTTATTCTTGGACAACTGACTATTTTCTACATAATGAAAGTGCGACATTTTTTGAAAAGTGAATTAATCTATTAAGTGTCTCAGCGCATGTGATCAGTGTGTTTAATGTGTCTTGTTAGTGCATTTACACCTTGTGTGATGTGAACTTACACATATATACACCTGAGAGCCCTCAGGGAGATGGGACACGTGCGGTGCAAGCCCCTGGCCTGTATTTTTAATCGCTCACTGCACTCTGGAATGGTTCCCTTAGACTGGAAGGAGGCTAATGCAGCCCCCATCTTTAAAAAAGGAGAACGACAGACCCGAGTAACTATAGGCCCATTAATTTGACATCAGTAATAGGAAAGATGCCTAAGGGAATCATTAGGGATGCAATATATGACTACTTAGATGGAGAGGGACATATTAGATTGGAGCTGAGGTTATGATCTAAAATTGTTGAACTCGATATTGAGTCCAGAGGGCTGTAGCGTGCCTAAACGAAAGATGAGGTGCTGTTCCTCGAGCTTACGCTGCGCTTCCGTGGAACAGTGTAATAGGCCGAGGACGGTGAGGTCAGAGTGGGAGTGAAGCGGTGAATTAAAGTGACAGGCCACCGGGAGCTCGGGGTCCCCCTTACAGACTGAACGGAGGTGTTCCGCAAAGCGGTCACCCAATCTGCGTTTGGTCTCCCCAATGTAGAGGAGACCACATCGTGAGCAGCGAATACAGTATACTAAATTGCAGGAAGTACAAGTAAATCGCTGTTTCACCTGGAAGGGGTGTTTGGGGCCCTGGACAGTGGGAAGAGGGGAGGTGTAAGGGCATGTGTTGCATCTCCTGTGCGTGCACGGGAAGGTGTTGCTATGGGTACCCGCATAGGTCCTAGCTATGCCTGCCTTTTCGTGGGATATGTGGAACACTCTTTGTTCCAGTCCTACTCGGGTCCCCTCCCTCACCTCTTTTTCCGGTACATTGATGACTGTATCGGTGCCGTCTCCTGCTCTCGCCCTGAACTAGAACATTTCATTCACTATGCTTCCAATTTCCACCCTTCCCTCACCTTCACATGGTCCATCTCCGACTCTTCCCTTCCCTTCCTCGACTTCTCCATCTCCATCTCTGGGGATAGGTTATTGACTAACATTCACTACAAGCCCACTGACTCCCACAGCTACCTGGACTACACTTCCTCCCACCCCGCCTCCTGTAAGGACTCTATTCCATTCTCCCAGTTTCTCCGTCTCCGCCGCATCTGCTCTGATGATGCCACCTTCCATACCAGTGCTTCCGACATGTCTTCCTTTTTCCTCAACCGAGGATTCCCCTCTACCGTGGTTGACACGGCCCTCGACCGTGTCCGTTCTATCTCCCGCACTTCTGCCCTCACCCCTGCCCCTCCCTCCCGGAACCACGATAGGGTTCCCCTTGTCCTCACCTTTCACCCCACCAGCCTCCACATTCAACGGATCATCCTCCGCCATTTCCGCCACCTCCAGCGTGATCCCACCACCAAACACATCTTCCCCTCACCTCCCCTTTCAGCATTCCGCAGGGACCGCTCCCTCCGCGACACCCTAGTCCACTCCTCTACCACCCCCAGCACCCCTTCCCCTTCGCCCGGCACCTTCCCGTGCACGCGCAGGAGATGCAACACATGCCCTTACACCTCCCCTCTTCCCACTGTCCAGGGCCCCAAACACCCCTTCCAGGTGAAACAGCGATTTACTTGTACTTCCTGCAATTTAGTATACTGTATTCGCTGCTCACGATGTGGTTTCCTCTACATTGGGGAGAGCAAACGCAGATTGGGTGACCGCTTTGCGGAACACCTCCATTCAGTCCGTAAGGGGGACCCCGAGCTCCCGGTGGCCTGTCACTTTAATTCACCGCTTCACTCCCACTCTGACCTCACCGTCCTCGGCCTATTACACTGTTCCACGGAAGCGCAGCGTAAGCTCGAGGAACAGCACCTCATCTTTCGTTTAGGCACGCTACAGCCCTCTGGACTCAATATCGAGTTCAACAATTTTAGATCATAACCTCAGCTCCAATCACATTTATATTTTATTTTTTCCACCCTTTTATTTGCCCCCCCCACCTTTTTTTTCCTCCTAGAAGCTGGCAGCTGTCCTTCATTCTGCCAGTGGATTTCACACTTCTTTCAGCCTTAATCTGTCACATTAACACCACCTCTAGCCTTGCATATCTCTTAATGTCTCTTAATGTCTCTTCATCTCCCCCTTTGTTCTTTTATCCCCTCCCCCTTTTCCCAGCTTTACTCTGGCCTTAAATCTATTTGATTTCCGGCTCTTCACAGTTCTGACGAAAGGTCATCGACCTGAAACGTTAACTCTCTTTCTCTCTCCACGGATGCTGCCTGGCCTGCTGAGTTTTTCCAGCGTTTTCTGTTGTTGTTTCAGATTTCCAGCATCCGCAGTATTTTGCTATCGTATTAGGGACACCCAACATGGCTTCAAAAAAAGAACATTGTGTCTTACAAATTTGACTATCTTTTGAAGAAGTCACCAAGACCCAGGATGGGGAAACCCAATTAAAATTGTCTACTTAGATTTCCAAAAAGCTTTTGACAGGGTATTGCATAAAAGGCTTCTTTGCAAGATCCAAGCCTCTAGTATTATTGGTAATATATTGAGCTGAATTGAGAACTGGCTGGAAAGCCGTAGGCAAAACATAGTTATAGATGGATTTGGATCTGTTTGGAGACTGGTCACCAGTGGTGTCCCGCAGGGATAGGTGTTGGGACCGTTGCTCTTTACTATTTTTATTAATGTTCTAGATGTAGGTGTTGGAGGCATGATCTGCAAGTTTGCAGATGATACTAAGATTTGTGCAAGTATCAGGACTGTAGATGATGCTCGACTGCTTCAGGCAGATCTTGATGTGTTGGGTGATTGGGCTTGTGACTAGCAAATGATGTTTAATTTGGAAAAGTACAGTGTTATGAATGTGGGCAGAGTTAATGCTGAACATTCATACACCCTTCAGGGAAAAGCATTAAAGCAGGTGGAGGAAGAAAGAGATCTGGACGTTCTAGTGCATAGATCTCTAAAGGTCCACGAGCAATGCTGTGAGGCGATAGCTAGAGCGAATAAGGTGTTCGGGTGCATTTATAGGACAATTGACTATAAGACGAGGCATACTATTTTGTCCTTGTACAAGACCTTAGTGAGGCCGAACTTGGAATACCATGTCCAGTTTTGATCTCCTCACATGGTGGGTGATATTGAGGCTTTGGAGAGGGTGCAGAGGAGAGCCACTCGACTAATTCCCAGTTTAAAGCAGATTAATTATCAAGACAGGCTAAAAGAGCTGGGACTCTACACTTTAGAGAAGTGTAGACTTAGGAGTGATTTTATCAAGGTTTATAAGATGATGAAGGGAATAGATTGTGTTTGAGTTGACAGCTTTTTCCAATTAAAAAGGTTTGGGGCGACCAGGGGTGACAATTTCAAGTTATATAAGGTCAGATCGAGGTTAGATGTCAGGAGGTGGTTCCTTTCCCAGAGAACAGTGGACCTCTGGAACAGGCTACCGGCTCGTGTGGTAGATGCTGATTCGCTGAATTCCTTCAAGCGAGAGCTGGACCTCTTTCTGGCTGGGGCGGAGATCACCTCGTACAAAAGGTAGGTACTGCATAGACTCATCAGGGCCAGAGTGATCTCCTGGAATAGTTTTGATCACCTAAGGGGATCAGAGAGGAATTTCCCAGAATATTTTTTCCCCAACTTGGCCGGGTTTTTACCTGGTTTTTTTTGCCTCTCCCAGGAGATCACCTGTTTTTGGGTAGGGTGGGGAGTGTATATATTGTGATGCATCATTTTCTGGGACAGGCTGGATGCTCCAGAGGGTCTTTTCCTGTCCCTCATTGTTCGTATGTTTGTATATTAGCTGTTGATACGAACTACTACATGTGGAATCACACTGGTAGTTAACTGCATAGCCAACTGATGAACTGCTGAAGATCTGTACTTGCAAATCCTGATGCTCTTACATCAGTGCAGGATGTGCTTTCCTGTATTCACTATAGGCTTATTCCTGTCAGAGGCAGTACCTACTGTCCTTTGTGCAGGACTATGTGACAGACCTGCTGCTGATCTAAGTACCAACCGGCACCACACATGCCACTGCCACAGAACTGCTCCACTTGGTGCCTACTGATCGCGGTGAGCATAGAACACTGGGCATCTATGAACGTTCTCAATCTCTTCAGCATGGTTGGCTGTAACCTTTATCCAAGAAACCTGAAAATGACTGAATCAGATCTCCATCATACTTCAAACAGGAACATTTCTGCATTGCATATTTTTTTTTTAGACAGACTAAAGTGATTTAAAGACTGGTTTGGGGTAGTTGGATACTTAAAAAGAGTTCATGTGTCTTTGTGCAGAGAGAAGACAATAGACAAAACTGCCGCAGGATATCTGTTTTGAGGGAAGGTGGCCAGATCAGAAACTGCTGAGATCAAGTTTCCTTGGTTAGTCTATCATGTGTTTTAAATGCGAACATGCAGACACAGGTCAGATATTTAGAGTGATTTCTGTTGTGGTATGAGCAGAGAAATTAGATTTCAGCAGCAAAAAAAACAACAAAGACTGCTGTTCACACATTATCTACTTGAGTGATATAACTCATTAATAATTTGATTACCTAACTGTTAAGAAATAGGCCCTTTAATCTTTAGAGGAAAATTTGCTCTTTGGAGGCCCAGAAGGCATGTACAAGAGGTATGAGCTTTCTGTGCATCCCCAGTTCTCTACTATGACTGTCTGTTTCCACATTGAATTGATGAAAATAAACTTTATGGAATTTTGGCACATAACGGGAGAGGCTCCATTCAAAGATTCTGGAATTAATTTAAAACATTTTGGATGTTCTGTTGTTTTTGAAATAATTTAAGTTATGTGCAAGCCAAGTATTGTCCTATTAGTTACTTATTGTGTGCTTTCTGCTTCTCACCTGCAAATAAATGGAACTCTGAATTTGAGTCTGAATGGTATGGTCTGATGGTCCAATATTTAGTGCCTTTCAGAGTGAGCAGCAGACCATGGTGGCCAGCACATGTACTGTCCAGTAAACAATACCATGGAAAATGGAATTACAATGCCTCATCTACTTTCTCCACAGAGCACACTAACTGATTCACATCATATGTAAGGTTGCAACTTTTACATCATGAGACGAGAGTCTGCTTATGTAAACTGCTTTATTGCTGCAAGTATGAGTTATGAGTGTTAGGAGAAAGCCCAAATTGTAAGATGAGCCATGACTGGATCTTAGAATTTGGACCTTAAAATCTCCATAGTGGCATAAGGCGCATTCATGAGAGATGCCCCTACTGTATCTATGGGCTGAATAACTGAGGTTGCCACAGGTTGTGAAATATTCTCACTACCAGACTGCAGTACCTAGATCTGTTAGGCTAATTTAACCTTTCAATGCTTTGTATGAAGGCCATGATGCGGAGATGCCGGCGTTGGACTGGGGTGGACAAAAATGAGAAGTTGCACAACACCAGGTTATAGTCCAACAGATTTATTTAAAATTACAAGCTTTCGGAGCTGTCGCCCCTTCCTCAGGTAAAGTTACAATCAGTGAATCTACAATATTTCACAGTATATAAACACAGAAACTGCAGAGATACAATCTTTCAGGGAAGGTGTCCTTACAGTTGCCATCTGTTTTAACATAAATCCTCAACCAAGGATTCCTCCCTACCGAGGTTGGCACGGCCCTTGACCGTGTCCGTTCTATTTCCCGCACTTCTGTTCTCACCCTTCCCCTCCCTCCCGGAACCACAATAGGGTTCCCCTTGTCCTAACCTTTCACCCCACCAACCTCCACATTCAACGGATCATCCTCTGCCATTTCCGCCACCTCCAGCGTGATCCCACCACCAAGCACATCTTCCCCCCCCCCCCCACCCCTTTCAGCATTCTGAAGGGACTGCTCCCTCCGCGACACCCTGGTCCACTCCTCAATTACCCCCAACAGCCCCTTCCCTCCCCATGGTACCTTCCTGTGCAAGCGCAGGAGATGCAACACCTGCCCTTTTACCTCCTCCCTTCCCACTGTCCTGGGCCCCAAACACTCCTTCCAGGTGAAACAGCAATTTACTTGTACTTCTTGCAATCTAGTATACTGTATTCGCTGCTCACAATGTGGTCTCCTCTACATTGGGGAGACCAAATGCAGATTGGGTGACCGCTTTGCGGAACACCTCCATTCAGTCTGTAAGGGTGACCCCGAGCTTCCGGTCGCCTGTCACTTTAATTCTCCCCTCCACTCCCACTCTGACCTCTCCGTCCTCGGCCTCTTACACTGTTCAACATAAGCTCGAGGAACAGCACCTCATCTTTCTAATAGGCACTTTACAGCCTTCTGGACTCAACATTAAGTTCAACAATTTCAGACCATAACCTCCACCCCTATTTTTTCAGGCGGCAGCTGTTGATGATTCTGCCATCCCCATTTGCAGCATTTAATCTCTCCTGCCTTCCACCCTAGCACAGACCGTCCCTTTTATTCTTTCCTCCCCTCCTCCCCCTTTCCCTGCCTCTGCACCTGCTTAAAAATCTGTTACATCTCTAAATTTTTCTAGTTCTAATGAAGGGTCCCCAACTCGAAACGTTGACTCTGTTTCTCTCTCCACAGATGCTGCCTGACCTGCTGAGTGTTTCCAGCATTTTCTGTTGTTATTTCAGATTTCCAGCATCCGCAGTATTTTGCTATTGTATCTGTTTTAACATCTTCTGTTGGAAAACAGGCCACTAAAAATGTACAACCATACAACTCAGGAGAGCCACTCAGCATACCAGACATCTGGACTGTGCCTGATGGCCATCCCCTATTGCTACTCCTTCAATGCCAATGTTTTGTGCCTCATCCAGTACTTCTTTCTTAACCCCATTGTAGTATTTTCTCAAAGTGTATGGCCGGAACTTTGCCTAGCTCAGCGGGTCTGGGTGGGCGGTGGCCATGGCGGGTCGCGACCCCGCTGCTGTCTCCATCCCGCTGCTGAAAATGAACTTGCCTTAATGGGTCTATTAAGCCCCGCCCAGTGTGTTACCCGGCCCAATGAGATGGAGCGGGTCTGGTGACCTCATTCATGACACGTCATCAGCCGGGATCTTTAAAGGGACTGTGGCCACATTAGATTTGAAGTTTAATCTAACATAGTGCTGTCAGTGTTCTACAGCATTGAGGTGCTGCAAACACTGACAATCACTGCACAGAGGTACAGGGCTGCACCCAGGCTCACCCATGACTCCCTCCATATGCTTATGGAGGGAGTCAGAGCACTCAGGGAGGTTTTCTTCCCTTCCCATGGGTGGAAGAAACCTCCCCAAGAGACCAAGACAGCCTGGTTGCAGATTGCAGAGGAGGTCACAAGCAGGGATGTGATCAAGAGGATCTGGATGCAGTGCTGCAAACGTTTCAATGATCTCAGTAGATCATGAAACGTTAGTACAAAGCCACACTCAACCTCATCCTGCTGTGCCTCTCATCATATCCCCATCACTCTGCCTTCCCTACCCTACTCCTGCACATCTTTACTCACACCAACTTACCTTGCACCTCCACCCATCCCTCTCTATCTACATTATCACATCCCCATCTCACTAGCCACTCCTCACACTCACCCTCATCCTAGTGTAATCATACCAACTAACAACACACAAGGGTAGCCACTTGGGTGTTTTATCCAATGTTCCTGTAAAGTTTCTGTTAATGCGGTGTCAAACATATAAATCTTTATTTTCAACACTTTCTGGTCTTGGACAGATTTGTGTGCCTTTGGACGTGGCTTAGTGAGTTGCAGTGAATGGCGAGACATAACGGTACCCCCCGCAATGGTGATGAGTGTGAAAGGAATGGCTTGTTCATTGTAGTGATCCTTTATGGTGTTGGTGTGGCGTGGTGCCAACCTGGCACATCATGTGGCAGCCATATGGGTGTACAGCATCAAGTGAAGTAAATCTGGCCACGGTGAGGTCATCCCTGTCCTCCCACGCAGCAATGTGCTTGGGTGTTGATGCCTTCTGTCCTGTGCAGCATCAGGTGATTGTGGAGAAGGTTGGTGTTGTTGTTGGTGCTGCTGGTGTGCCTGGAGCTGCTTGTGTTGGGGCTGATCGTGGTCAGATTCAGAGGACCAAGGTGAGACAGTATAAAGGGCACCCATGTTGATGGAATAGATGGCAGGTGAAGTAGAGATGACAGAAGCATTCTGTCAATGGTGAGAGAAGTTCTTCCAATGAGGTGCCACTGAATGAAGAATTTGCTTGAAAGACTTGCAACCTGCAGAAAGCTCAATCTGTGTTGCAAATGCAGTGAGAAACAGCTTCTGCCTGAGGAAAGTGATCAGCTGTCAGGCGGGAGCTTTTATCGTACGTTTCATCCTGTTGACTAATCAGCTGGATCACTGGCCACTCAACTCCCGCCTCAGGTTTACAGACGCACTTCCCAAGCATCGTGGTCCCCATGGGCATCCAGTTAAATTTAAAAGGTAAGGTAAAAACACTCTTAAGGGTCTGACAACAAGCTAATAATTGTTTAAATTGGGTTGCCCGCCTCTGCCGGTTGGGTCAGGTCTGCAATGACAGACGCGCCTGGGGGAAATGCGCGTGGGAGCGAGATGACAGCGGGTTCCTGGCCCGCTGTCAAAAATAACAACTTTCCCACCTGACCCATCACCAATCGCGCCTGCTACCACCCTGGAAAATTCTGGCCTATGTTTCTGTGTTGGCTGGTTTCAGGTGTGGGTGGTAATAGTTGGTGCTCTGAGGAGTGATGCTCTTCAATCAGGAACACTACAGACAGTTACCCGCAGATCCGACCAAAGAACACACCCGCCAACTCAATAGACTGATCAAGACCCTCAGTCTAGACCTTCAAAACATCCTACGCGCTCTCATCCCACGTACTCCCCGCGTAGGAGACTTCTACTGCCTCCCAAAGATACACAAAGCCAACACACCCGGACGTCCTATCGTATCAGGCAATGGAACCCTGTGTGAGAACCTCTCTGGATACGTCGAGGGCATCCTGAAACCCATCGTACAGGGAAGCCCCAGCTTCTGTCACGACACTACAGACTTCTTGCAGAAACTCAGCACCCATGGACCTGTTGAACCAGGAACACTCCTCGCCACGATGGACGTATCGGCACTCTACACCAATATCCCCCATGATGACGGCATCGCTGCGACAGCCTCAGTACTCAACACCAACAACAGCCAATCTCCAGACGCCATCCTACAACTCATCCGCTTCATCCTTGACCATAATGTCTTCACCTTCAACAACCAGTTTTTTACCCAAACACACGGAACAGCCATGGGGACCAAATTCGCACCCCAATACGCCAACATCTTCATGCACAAGTTCGAGCAAGACTTCTTCGCTGCACAGGACCTCCAACCAAAGCTGTACACCAGATACATCGACGACATCTTCTTCCTTTGGACCCACGGCGAAGGATCACTGAAAGGACTACACGATAACATCAACAGGTTCCATCCCACCATCAAACTCACCATGGACTACTCCTCAGAATCGGTTTCATTCTTGGACACATGAATCTCCATCAAAGACGGACACCTCAGCACTTCACTCTACCACAAGCCCACGGACAACCTCACGATGCTCCACTTCTCCAGCTTCCACCCTAACCACGTTAAAGAAGCCATCCCCTATGGACAAGCCCTGCGAATACACAGGATCTGCTCAGACGAGGAGGAATGCGATGGACACCTACGGACGCTGAAAGACGCCCTCGTAAGAACGGGATATGACGCTCGACTCATCGATCGACAGTTCCGACGGGCCACAGCGAAAAACCGCATAGACCTCCTCAGAAGGCGAACACGGGACACAACCAACAGAGTACCCTACGTCGTCCAGTACTTCCCCGGAGCGGAGAAACTACGCCATGTTCTTCGCAGCCTTCAACATGTCATCGATGACGATGAACACCTTGCTAAGGCCATCCCCACGCCTCCACTACTCGTCTTCAAGCAGCCGCCTAACCTCAAAAGTACCATCGTTCGCAGCAAATTACCCAGCTGTCAGGAGAACAGCGACCACGACACCACACAACCCTGCCACGGCAACCTCTGCAAGACATGCCAGATCATCAACACAGATACCATCATCACACGTGAGGACACTACCCACCAGGTACATGGTACATACTCATGTGACTCGGCCAACGTTGTCTACCTGATACGTTGCAGGAAAGAATGCACCGCGGCATGGTACATCGGCGAGACCATGCAGACACTGAGACAACGTATGAACGGACACCGCGCAACAATCGCCAGGCAGGATTGTTACCTCCCAGTCGGGGAACACTTCAGCAGTCAAGGACATTCAGCCTCGGATCTGCGGGTTAGTGTTCTCCAAGGTGGCCTTCGAGACACACGACAACGCAAAATCATCGAGCAGAAACTGATAGCCAAGTTCCGCACCCATGAGGACGGCCTCAATAGGGATCTCGGGTTCATGTCATGCTACAGAACGTGACTTGACATCGTTATCTGTCTTTCCAGTTTTTAAAAAAAAACACAAAAAAAGTTAAAAGCTTAACTGCAGACGGCAGCATTTGACACGTTGGACCCCCTGTGACCCACCTCATTGTCTTAGCTATACTCTGATGTGTCTTTGATGTAATGCCTCCCTAACAGATTGTATCTCTGCAGACAAATTGTTCTCTGTGTATATATACTGTGTAATAGATTCCCTCACTGTACCTTTACCTGAAGGAGGAGCGGAGCTCCGAAAGCTCGTAATTTAAAATAAAACTGTTGGACTATAACCAGGTGTTGTGCGACTTCTCATTTTTGCTCTTCAAGTGCACATTGTAGACCATTTTTTATTTATTCATTCATGGGATGTGGGCGTCGCCAGCAAGGCCAGCATTTATTGCCCATCCCTAGTTGCCCTTGAGAAGGTGGTGATGAGCCGCCTTCTTGAACCACTGCAGTCCGTGTGGTGAACATACTCCCACAGTGCTGTGAGGGAGGGAGTTCCAGGATTTTGACCCAGCGATGATGAAGGAACGACGATATATTTCCAATCAGGATGGTGTGTGACTCGGAGGGTAACTTGGAGGTGGTGGTGTTCCCATGCGCCTGCTGCCCTTGACCTTCTCGGTGGTAGAGGTCATGGGTTTGGGAGCTGCTGTCGAAGAAGCCTTGGTGAGTTGCAGGGATAGCATGGAATTATCAGGACCAGAGTAGAGCGAATGAACGTTTAAGGCAGTGGATGGGCTGCCGATCAAGCTGACTGCTTTGTCTTGGATGGTGTCGAGCTTCTTGAGTGTTGTTGGAGCTGCACTCATCCAGGCAAGTGGAGAGTATCCATCACACTCCTTACTTGTGTCTTGTAGATGGTGGAAAGACTTTGGGGAGTCAGGAGGTGAGACACTCGCTGCAGAATACCTAGCCTCTGACCTGCCCTTGTTGCCACAGTATTTATGTGGCTGGTCCAGTTAAGTTTCTGGTCAATGGTGACCCCCAGGATGATAATGGTGGAGGATTTGATGATGGTAATGCCATTGAATGGGGAGGTGGTTAGACTTTCTCTTGTTGGAGATGGTTACTGCCTGGCACTTGTGCGGTGCAAATGTTACCTGCCACTTATCAGCCCAAGCCTGAATGTTGTCCAGGTCTTGCTGCATGCGGGTATGGACTGCTTCATTATTGAGATGGCTAAGTTTTCCTTACTCTGTGAAGAAAGTAGAAAGAACATTATGAATACCTATGCACCCTTCTCCATTTGGGGACCGTATTGTCATTACGTGGACTTTTATGCTTTTGTGCACTATCAGCACATATGAGTGTGGTGAAGTAACATCTTGCAAGTCATGTGCTTAATATGGTACATGCCAGTTGGTCTGAGCAGCTGCCCAATCTCCTCAGGCCCAGTGCCTTCCAGTGTATCTCTGCAAACTAAATCCACTATTATTTCCTCACATACAGTGAGCTGCTGATGCTGGCAGGGTCTGTCACCTGTTTCATGCTGTGCCCTGTTGTTATTTGCCTCTTTTGCCTTTAAACATAAAATTAGACTGAAAGAAGATGATTTGGCCCATGGAAATTTTTTAACCCAGTTCATTTTCTTTGACATCTGGGGTTGCATACTGTATAAGGCTGCCAGTTTCACTTCTATTTTTTTTTTTAATTCATTCCTGGGATGTGGGCATCGCTAGCAAAGCCAGTATTTATTGCCCGTACCTCGTTGCCCTTGAGAATGTTGTGGTGAGCCACCTTCTTGAACTGTTGTAGTCTGTGTAGTGAAGGTACTCCCATAGTGCTGTTCGGACTCCCACTGTGCTGTTAGGACTGCTACATACTTGCCAGCATTTCTTTGTGTCAGTAATCCATTTCTTGTGCATTTGTTTATCAACTATTACTTTCCTTCATGTCCATATATGTCCAGTAATATTGCTACCTCACCATTCTCCTCTATTAAGTCATGCAGCTTCTTCTAGATATCCTTGCAGATCCATGGAGTAGTTGACATGGAGTTCATATTGTGTGTGACATAATGACACACGTTTTTCCTCCATATAATATGTGGGAGCTGTTATTGCAATGTAACTGACATTGTGTTTCTTTATGACACAAGCACATTAAAGGCTCAGTCACCACACTTAGCTTTCCTTGTTATTATCGAGCCATTCTTCTGAGAAATAAAGTGGACTTCACAACTGCATTAATGAGCTGTTCAGCATTTATTCCGGATAACTGGCTTGTTTCCTATTTGAGAAGTATTGAATATATCGTTATTGCAGCTGTGTCCTGGTTGGCTTTTAGTTTTTTTGTCGCTGTTAACAAAATTGTATTCTGCAAGAGTCAAACATTTTTATGTCACATATTCTCCACTCATTCCCTCCATTGTAAGTCACACTTTATCTGCATATTCACCCAACTGGCTCACTAATGTGGGAATCAGGGAAGGGAGCATCCCACCTCCACGCAGTCTGGCCTACATGTGACTCTGGGGCCAAGCTATGTGCCCGCAGGGTAACTAAGGATGGATCATAAATACTGTCTTGCCAGTGTCACCCACAACCCAAGAACAAATACGCTTAAAAAAAAATCACTGCATTTTGTTAGCAGGAAAATATGGCCCATTGTTGTGAATTTATTAATTATTCATTACTAAATTTTGATTGGTGAAGGGAGGGAGCAACCAACAATTTGTTACAACATACTTTTGTTGGAAGCCTAATTTGATTTGACTATTTTTATTTGTAAGCATTTGTACTTCAATGGTTCTGTGAATGATGATACTCCAGTTGGGAGATATAATTTGTATTCACTGTTCAAGTCACCAGTGGGCTAGCTTCAGTTCACACTCTGGTCTACACGATATGGTTCATTCTGTGCCTTTGGGGCAGCCTAGTAAGCCTCGCAGTTGCACAAACCAGGCTTTAAGAAAGACCACCACCAACTTCTCAGACCAGCGCCAGATATGAAATATATATGCCACTGCCAGCGTCGTCCATATGCCAAAAGCAAATAAAAGAAAAAAGTTTACTCCTTGCCTCACAACTTGATGGCCAGGCTCTATCAATACAGGCTGCAGTTTCTCAGTGTGATATTGCAGGAAACGCTTCACACTGCAAACTAAACACGTCCAGCTGTCTTGGCATTTTTAAGCTATGAAAAAATATGTTCAACTAATTTACACACTGATATAATAAGATACACACGAATTGAATTTGGAGCTAGTGACAGATAGGATAGCACCCTTACTTGCTATGAGTATCCCGTGAGGAATTTTGCTGTTTTTGTTTCAATTTACTGGTTGAAATTGAGTTTATTTGCACTTCACTCCAATGTGTATAGTTGACGGTGGGATTGTGCAAGTGTGCAACCAAATGTATCCTCCTGGTTCAAAAGAAACGTGAAACGGTGATAAAGTTACGGCTAACTCAAACACTCTGCATATTTTACAGCTAAGCGGAATATGTAGAATTTGGTGAGAACAGATACATTAATTGTCAAGAAACTGATTGCCAAAGGCATCACTGCTATCCTGTGAAATCCGGAAGAAAGCCGGAGCTGGCTCGGGACATGTGTGACTGTGCAGCGATAAAACGACAAAGAATTACGGCGCAGTTCTCGTGAAGGCTGTAAAAAACAAAATACCCCGCATGGCATTCGGGTCACTTCGGTTAAAAGAAGCTGCTGACTGATACATGCCCGCTCGTCCGAGAGCATGAGTTCATTCAAGTTATCATTCTGATGGGTGCTGAAAATGCCAAATGTGTTCCCCTCGAAACGCCTACACGCCTCTGCTTCTCCTCTTGACTGATTGGTTATGCTGATTACTTTTAATTAAATAAACTTAACTTGCGTGTCTACAGCTCTTCACGGGTGCAGGGAGATTTTTTTCAGAGCGCTTGGCTGTAAGAAGTGAAAGGGTCGGGGCAGGGAGCAGGAGAAATGGGGAGAGACGTGAAGAGGCTGAATCTGGAACCGGCAGAGTGGAAGATTTGAAGGAGGTTTAAGATAATATTAAATTAAGAAGTAATTTTTAAAAATAATTCATCTAATCCCTAAATCCAGAAATGTAATTTTAATTTTTTAAATCTGAAATAGTAATAATTTCTTATTTAAAAAAAAAGTCCGATAATGTCCCAATTCATCCAAAGCGAACTTCTATGCCATAAAGCAGTTTTTCTATAATCGAAATTCAGCTGTACGCCATTGCTTTAAAAGTGTGTATGATTTATAACATTTCAATTTGAAAATATATATTTTTAAAAGCTTGCGTCCCGACCGTGGAATCATATTAGCGATTTGGAAAAGGCAGATTTCCCTCTCTGTTTGTAGTATGAGTCTGGTTCAACTTTCGGCGTGTCTCGCCTTTCAGTGAGAACTCTTGCCAATCCGCCCCTATCGATGTTATTCTGAATTAATTGAATATCGGTGTATTTAGAGAGATGCTGCTGTCTAGCTTTCATGGGGGAATCTGCTGCCGAAATGAACGGCACGAGACAGAAACCAAACCAATTCATGAAAGTTTGAGGAAAAATCTGTATGTTTAATTGCTGAAAATATAGTTGCTGTGTAAATCAAAATGCGCATGTCTTGTCAAAATAGATACGTTTGGATTAATGGTCAAAACTGTCCCCCCCGCAAAAAAAAAATGACATTTTGTGGATGTGTACCTATGTGCGAGGTTGCTGAGGAGTTGCTGAAGATGTCACCTGCGGCACCAGTGACAGCTCCGGCAGGTTTTCTTGCACCCCTGTGACACATGTGGCCCTGTCACCGTCCAGTCTCCGCTCCGGCACCGACTGAGCCACTGGAATTTGAAGCCCCCACATTAAAAAAAAACACTGGCTGAAAAAAAATGACATTTAAAATGCATCTGCGGTTCTTGATTGTATAATTGTCTGTGTTGAGATTTCAACGTCAATTTTCAGGAACATTTTTACAATAGAAAAAGCCAAGATTTGTTTAGGAGAGTGGTGGCTATAGGCCGACGATCATTGCACTGATGCCAATATTAACTATACTTGGATCTCCAGAGGAATTTGATTACTGGACAGAAAGCAAATATTTCCACACTAATATTTATACTTCAATACTTTATGCTTACTAACCTGTTTGGAGCCATTCAGATATCCAGTGCTTACTTATCCACATTTTACTAAATGGCACACAACCTGTTTGGTCATGAAATATTCAGCGTTTTTCCCGCGGTAAAACATATTCCGGTAGTGAGGTACCAAATGCATAAATTAATCTTACGTGCAATAAAAAAAGCAAAATACAGAAAGTGCAAAATTGCCAAGCGATGAAAGGGACTATTAAAGCACGGAGACTGCCTACTATATTTCTGATTTTTTGATTTTTGCGCGGGTCTGTTCCACTCTCTCGCCCCCAAGGTTGGAGTTTCGGCATTAAATAGAACAATTGCAGCAGTCCAGCTACGCTTCGATATCGACAACCTTTGCAGTCAGTCCATCAGTGTTCCCATGCAACAGGATGCAGTTATTGATCAGTCATACTTGGCAAAGGTGACAGGCCAAAAAGTTCGAAATATGTTTTTAATAACTAATAATCTCTTCTTATCTATTGCATTGGCTGGTGGCCTGGTTCACAAACTGCAGCAAAAGATCTAATTGTGTCATTTTTCAGGCAAAATGTTCCCCACTTATTTCACCTTCCTCATTCCTCACTTGTCCGTGAGTGTCAATGTATATGAAATGTGCGCAGACCGCACTCAGTTTTCTTTCATTTATTTTCAGTTCATTAAATATTTTCCCGTCATATTTTTACCTTTGTGTTCGTTCACTTTAAGCCTTTAGTGAGAATGTTTGCTGTGGTGAGGGTTGCCTTCGCTCCCACCAGTCTGTTTGAACAAAAGACCCTCAGCAATGAAAACCATTGAAATCTGTCTTAAAAAATCCACAAAGTGATCAAAAACAAACGAGTTTATTGGGGGGGAAAAACGCTCACTTCACACATCAGAGGGGGGGAAAGGGTAAACAATAAATAAAAAATACACGTTAATCGATCCGTTTTTCATTGCATATGTCAAATCACACGCCATACTGCCTTAAGGCGAGAAAGTATGTTAATGCATTAGTAAGACACTTCGACAAGTTTACACACGGTTACATGTTAACACTCCGCCAGTGACCCTTTTTTAAAAGAACTTCGTTCATAGGCATCACTCCACTTCCCCAAATCCTTCGTGATTGCTGATTATTAAATACGTCAAAATAGGACACATACAAAAATAAATTCACTACGAGTGTATGCATAAATATCCGACTGGATCAAATGAATTGATTTAAAGTAGTCGATGTGTTTTGATACCGTGATTTCCTAAAATGCCACTTCAATATAAATAATATTTACGACGTGTATTAAAAGGCAGACTTTTTTGAACGATCATTGCGCACAGTAAAGGAGAGCTTCTCCTAGCTGACAGTTAGCAATGCTGCATCAGGACTAAAGACAGAAAATAAATTGGTAACACTGGGAAATTTTTTTGTTGTGTGTGTTTCCAGAGTTTGTGTGTGTGGCTTGCTATATACAATACTGTGTTTGGGTGCTTTCAGTCTCATGTGTCACTTAACATGGTTACATACCTCTATCTATCCATCTCAGAGCCATTATAATAACACTGACCAAAAATATTATCCCGTCACATCGTCCACATGTAAAATACTGTCGTGTCTGTGAAACTAAGTTAAAAGTATTTACAAAAGATCCTGTTAAATGAAAAGTGTACGCCAGAATTAACGAAGGGCCCATATGATGTATATTTCCCTTTTAAGGGGTAGTTGCTGATATATAATTTACTCACTTGCATAGTTTTTCGATTATTGCTTCTCTGCCATCATGTAACATTCGAATATGAGTGCAGTCGTGCTGTTAAAAACAATTTTGTATCAATTATTTAATGTACCACCCACTGTTTTATCTTAATTACTTGTGATCTGTATAGCCACTATTTTTGCTCATTAATTATGAAAAACCGCATTTAATTCGTCCTGCATCGAAAGTGTCTCGTTGCGCAGATGGAAATCGTAAGGAAATGTACTGTCTGTGGGCACCACACATCGCATGGCCGGGCTGAACATGTAGCTCTGTCCAAGGGGACGGCTGGCTGGCACGGCGGAATAATGCATGCCATAGTGATAATTCTTCACATAGTCAGATGGATCTTCTTGCTTCAGGGAGAATATCCCATTAAAGTTAATTGGAGGACTTAGGGGACCTTCAAACTGTGGGCTCACACACTCGGGAGAAGCGTTTTGGTAGAAAGACTCGTAAGCACCACAGTAGCTGTAAGGTTTGATTGACTTGGAGGAACTGTCCATTGGACTCTGTCCCGAGGGACTGCCCAGATCAGGGTTTTGATATGTGTAGAGAGTGGAGGAAAATTGGGATCTTGCGATGTGAGCTCCATCTCCGCTCTGATCCATCAATAAGTTTCTGGTATTAAGTTGCAGACAACCAGCTACCAGATTGGTGGTTGGTTGGGATAGGTCCTTACACAAATTCTGCACGAACGTGAGCAGGTCGGGCCTCTTGCCAATGCGCAGGATCTCAGACAGAGCCCATATGTAGTTTTTAGCTAGTCGCAATGTTTCTATCTTGGACAGTTTCTGTGTTTTGGAATAACATGGGACAACTTTGCGAAGGTTGTCCAGGGCATTGTTGAGACCGTGCATCCGGTTCCTCTCCCTCGTATTCGCCTCCGTCCTCCTCATTTTGACTCGCTCAACCCTTGCTTTGGTCATCACCTTTTTCCTGGGTCCTCTCCTTTTGGGCTGTTCCTCGTCCTCTTCGCCCTCCTTCTCATTCTCATCTTTCTCGGACTCTATAGACGGGGTAATGTTGCTGAGATCAATGGAGCACCGTTCGTGCTCTGCACACATTTCGGACTCTTCCTTGTCCTCAGTTTCACTCGCATCATCAAAGTTTGTTCCGGGCATCATGACAGCTTCATCAATTGGTAAAGTCAACATGTTGCCAGCTTAGGGGGAAGAAGGGGAGAGAAACAATGTAGTTATCGACACCGTTTACTGGCTAAGTAATAAATTAGAATTCATTAACAATTACACCACCCAATTCCTAAATTGAAGATTAAACAATCTGCACACGTCTTTTAAAATATAAACTAAAAATATTAATAACTGGAAAAGATAATACAACCTAGCATTCAGTGCTATTATACAGAAGCATCTTTAGGTTGTGTTTGCACGAACGAGTTCTCAATTGCTTTAAATTCATTAAAGGGTGTCTTTTTTACAATATTGTGTGTGGTTGAGATCTGGCCAATAGTAAAATGATTGTGTAAAAGCTGTGCAACTGACAGGTTTATGAAAACAGGACGGCTCCACCGTTTTGGTTTGATTCCCTTGGGTCTCAAACTTCCCATGAATCGTAATTAAAATTACAGGATCGCTTACAATGCCACATCCAGTCCACAATAACACTATAGTCCGTACTGGCAGTCTCGGGGAGTGAGTATCGGGGACCAGTGCAATTCAGGCTCCCTAAAGCGACACGATTATATATATTTTTTGTTAAGCAAATTTCAGAGATGCGGCAATAGAAACCCACATTGCATGGGCTGCCGCCAGAGAGTCTGTTTCGTTTCACAAGCATTAACAATAGCCTGGATTCGGCACTGAGCCGGAAAGTTTAGACGATCGACCAAGAAAAGATTTGCAAATAATTTCCCTTTTCAATGAAATATTAAACCCTGTCGTGGAAATCGAGATAATTCATTTTTCAAAAAGTGTTTGGTGTGCTACATAGCACCAGCCCCGGCACTAGTTATGCAGTGCAATAAATCATTTGACAGATGGAGGGTCATAGGGTTTTCTTCCCACTATGAAATATTGCAATTTGCACTTGCATTTTCTACATTTACCTCAAAGTTAATCTGTTACACTCCGAAGTTTCTCTATAACAGAACAACGCCCCACATTTTAGAAGAGGTTTTTTTTTCCCACTTCGAAAACTAGTTTTAAAATCCGGAAGCGTTAATCGCACAAAATTTTGAGCCATTATTATTTTACGCACTCAGGTGTAGGACTGTTTAAAATATCACCTCTATTCCCTATTCAATGCACAAGCGAGCGCTGTTTAAAATCACAAACCGTGTGTAAATTACACGAAAAGTCTTGTGAAATCTATGAATGAAATGACAAAAAAAAAACAATGAAGAATAACGAAGTCATTCAGTTACAAGGGAGACAGGTAATTTTCGAATTGCGTGCAAAGTCAATATTAACACTTAAATATCAGGATGTTTGCACATTAGGGCAATGTTAAAAAAACAAAAAAATATCTGCATTCGCTTTTTAATGCGGTTATTTCAATGTTTTTTTTAAAAAATTCTTACCTGAAATCAGTGTTCAGAAGGAATGCTCATTTTCAGCTCTTGCTGGCTTGGCTGCTCTGCTCCGGAGTCTGACGGCAGTGGTAGGGGTCGCTCCGCAGGTTCGGTGTGTGATGGCTCTGGGAAGTGACAGTGATGCCAACTGCGAGCGCTGGTACCATGCCATCTGCTGCTGACGTCGGCGGGCAGCCGTCGCTGATTGGCAGGTGAAGACGCTGGCATCTTGCGCCCCTAAGGGAGACAGGAGCTGGGAGCAGCCAGCCAGCCAGCCCACAGACATCAAATATTATCACCATCTCCACGGGGGCAGCCGAGCTGACAGCAAGGAGGCCGGGAGGATCAGCTAGCTAGCCTCTTAAAATAAAAGCGAAAAAAAAAAGCACGAGACACACGCGCACACACACACACACACACACACACACATCCCCATCCTACACCTTATTAAACTCCCCTTGCTTCCATATGTCAGCATCAATCAGGCACAGAAAGGCAGGGTGAACTATTCAGAATTGAGGCTGGGGGAAAATCTCTCTTTTGAGTCTGTAAAAATAAACAATTATTTCAATATTACTTACACTTTGGGTGTGCTAAAGGTAGAGCTGTTTAAATCTTAAGTTTTGTGGTTATATTAAGAGTGCCCATGTCAGATGTGAACAAAGATGGCTTCGGACTGTATTTCATTGAAATGTAAGGTGCCAGCGCTCTGCAGAAAATACCCAGTGCATCAAATTCCAATGCTGACCCATTTACTACATGGCATGGTGTCTGTGTATATTTTAGTAAATATTAACCACGTCACCTGCCACCACCGAGGTGGGTTTATTCGTTCATCACTATCATTGTGTTTCGGTTAGCTGTGCGACTGTCTGGAAGAATTTGGTAGCGTGAAGTCATGGGTCCGAACAATGATTTAATGGTCCACCAATCTAATAGTGTCGGCTATTCAAAATGACAGGGCTCCGGTTATCAACATTATAATACAGACCGGAAATGTCAGTGTGCTATGTCGGTGCGACAGTCCGATCCTATATAATGTTACAGCGTTCGCTGTTCCTCGATCTTCTGAGATACCGATTGCAGTGCTGCCGGAGCCGTGCAGTGGGTCACTAAATATTTATTTTGCTCTCTTACTGACCAGTCTTTCTCCCGCTAGTGCATTACATGTACACAGACATCTCCATCTCCTTGATAGTTGCCCTGTAAGAGCTGGAGCCAAAACATATCAGGAACTACATTTGTGATGTATGTGTGTGACTTTTTTTCCCCAATGAATCTGTTTTTATGTGCTTATTGCTTCTGTCGCGATGTACAAGCCTTTCTATCGTTTCCCAAAGATTTCCAGTTTGCTACACGCTAACCTCTTTGCAGTTACATTTACGTTAACTTTCTTGTTTTTATTAAATATAACTTGTAAAAAAAAATGTATTGCAACAATTTATTGAAGCATTCCATCCAGTACTCGCATTCTAAACAAAAGAAAGAAAACGTTTGAATTATATTTAAATTGTTATTCCTTTAGGCTTGGTATTTTCAGGAAAATGTGTTGAGGCCCACGCCTGACTGGAATTAACATGAAGAGACAAGAAGCCCACCAAACTTTGTAGTCACACCCAGTGATACCTCTTCTTGTGAGCAAGGACCATGAAACACACTTGGGTTAGTTTGTCCACTGTGAGGCCTTGTCGGCTGTGAAATTGCAATCTTTAAAAGGAGTTTTCTATAGTGGGACATCCACAGCTAGACACGGTTTCGGGTCGCAGCACAGATGGAATATGTTACCAAGAAATATTAATCCGTGTTTTAAAATGCCTTTTTTTAAAACTGGAATGAAGTGGGCAATGCATTTAATACACCGGCGATGATTGAACTCTCGGCAATTCTTCGGTTTTAAACTGCGGCAGTTCATTGACACTCTTCCCCAAAGCATGTACAAGGCGATTTAAAGTATATATTGAGGATATAACTGCAGTGCTGAGGTTTGGCTCTTTCCCAAAGAATGCACGTTGTTATTTAACTGAATGCGGGAAGAGCACAGATACAGTATTTCATATCATCAGCAATCTTCCAATTATTGTTATTTTCGGCGCTCTTTATTGAAACTTCATAAATCATTAGACAATCCTGATAACCAGTGTGGAGTTTAGTAAAGAACGGGACCAGTCCAAACTCATTTCCCTTTTATTCGCCCCTTTTCCTGGTTCGGCTCTGAGCGGTATCTCACTCGGAGCTTGCAGTCGCCACTGGCAATACCCACTGAGACATGGGCATTTTAGGCTGTATTAATGCATTAAAAAACTTGCCCTGTGTGTTCTGCCACTGCATGTATAAACAAAATGGAACAATATACCGCATTCAGCTCAATGCCTGGGACGGTTATCCTGACTGGTGAAACAATATTTAATAAAACAGATGATTACAAATGCACAGAAACAGAAATCCATCTGTGTCACGTTTTGCAAACAATCTGTCGGCGTCTACAGTGGCTGAAATTAAAATAATAAGATGACAATAGCATCTCACAGGAGAGGCTGGCATTTCATAGTGCGCTACAAGCTCTGGTGCCACAGTCCCTCTGGGAGCTGGTTCCAGAATCCTGGCTGTTCCAGAATGGACGGCAGAACATTTCACAAACAAGTCTCAGCGCAAACCATTCTTTATTTCACTCAATATTTCCGCGGCGCGCTATTATTTTTTGCTTTTGTATTTTTTTTTTTTGCCTTTTGGTTTAAAATAAATCAGGATGCGCGGTGAATCTAAATTAAATGACTTGACAAGCACCTCGCAAGCAACAGAAGACAGTTTGGGCGACAGAGTTACATTTCATGAGTCGAATCTGTTTTCTACATTCATTAAAAATGTTGCAATTACAGAGGCACTAACACGTTATCGCTTTATTGTCAAATCATACCAATGACCCTATTCTCTTTCCCGTCTAGATGATTCTATCTGAGCTGGTTTAAGGGAGTTTTCTCCCTTGTCTCTCTCTCCCTCCCTCCACAGTCGTGCCCAGAAGTGTAAGCATATTTGCCAGATAGCAAGTTGTCAGGAGACTGGAGTGTGCTGGTGGAAGTCAGTCTGTTATCAAAGGCTTTGTTAAACTTCCCATCCTTGGTTAGCAGCATGTTAGGGTGGGTGTTCGGAAATCTGACCAAACCAATGCGCTACTAAAAGAAGTGGAGCCCATTCAGAACCTTCTGTTTCCAGTATCTGGTTCGGCGCTGGAGGTTGAGGTCAATGGGGAAAGGTATGTTTCTGCCTTTCGGACGATCATTGTGTTCCTTCGTGGGGGAAAAAAAATAGCACTGTGCGAATCGCTGCTAATAAACCAAAAGAAATCAATGGTGCGCATCCCCGTGACCGGTTTTGTAAAAGAAAACCGCTGACTACTTCTAAAAGTCTCAACATGACAACAGTGCAATGTTGAGGACCTTCTGGTTCCCAATTGTACACTGTCGCCCATGGTCAATACAGAGAGGTTGCGCTCGGTGATCGCTTCAGAGCGAGACACAGGTTATATCTTCACCAAACACTAACTATCACTCGAAGTAAGTGAGATGTGACAGGTATGATTGTGTGTGTATATAGAATTAATTGGATTTCTGCCTTATTCCAATCTTCAGTGGGGTGTGAAAATCGTTCTTTCAGGACAACAGCTGAAAGACTTTAGGCAGTAGATTGAAATGGCCTTGAAGATCTGACACAGGGCACACTGAAAATACCAGAATGATGCGGGCAGCCAGTTCATTGTGAAGATGTCTGTTCATTTCCATTACTGTGCTGCCGAGGCGGCGCAGCAGGAGAATATCTGGGATGTAAAGCTACGTTGATGAGGGGAGATTTCAGAATGCTTTGACTTGAAAGCGGAAATATGATCCAGGAGTGAGGCAGCGATCTTCACTCCCAGTGCACTAAAGCGGAGAGCGAGACTTTCTGCAGGAGGTACTGTCCTGGGTTTTGCAGTATAACTCCAGCCCAGTCTAAAGCCATAGTTTTTTTAAAAAGTTCTCAGGCAGTCATAGGACCACTACTTATTTCACAAAATATTTCCGTTTTTTTGTCCGGCAATTATTACAAAGAAACAACTTCATACATTTAAATGTCAATACTTTTAAATGTAAAAAAAACCCGTCCTTGTTCCCATCTACTCTGTCCTAACATTAAAACTGAATTAACTTCTGAGTGGAGTCTGACATGTGTAACTCCCTGCACACGTTCTATTGGCAGTGGGTCGGAGCCGGCAGTGCAAGCCGAATCTAACGGCTGTAGCTGAGACCAGTACTTGTCGTGCAATGACACCCTGTAAAGAATGTAGGAATGGGGAAAAGCTCATTGGACCTACCCAGCTCTTCCCATCATGCGGACCCTTTCCAGGACTCTGAAATATTTTTTTAACCCAAACACTGTGCTGACTGTGCAATTGGTCTAATTATTTCTTCAATTCTTCCCTGGAATCAATATTCACTGCAGTGTATTCCTTAAATTTAAAAAAAAGGTCAGTTAACAAAATTCAGTTGACTAAATTCGAAGTTGGCAATGTTTTCACCCTAAGAGCCATGTCACAAACTGCAGAAGTGCAACAAAACTTGCATATCGATATCACCAGGACTCTCAGATTAAATCACTACCTTTCACCTTTTTATTAATATAGACATTACATCAATTGGATCTATCATTCACTCCTGGCATTTTGCTGTATCAAAGATAAATTTAGTACATTGACGATAATTGTATCTTTGCACTGTGATAGGTGTATTGCAGTCACTGAGAATAGCTAGTGGTATTCTAAGTTTAGAAAATCACCATTTTATTTGTAGCATGAGTTCATTTAACATTATTTGTGACTTATCTTTAGTGGGTACAATTATAAACATTAAAGACAGGCAGGTTTTACTCATGTTTGGAAGTGTTTGGTCATTAATACTGAAAATATTGTTACTTAGGGGGTAGTTTAGTAGCATGGATAGAGGATTGGTTAACGGACAGAAAACAGGGAGTAGGGATAAACGGATCTTTTTCAGGTTGGCAGGCTGTAACTAGTGAGGTGCCGCAAGGATCAGTGTTGGGGCCTCAGCTATTTCCAATCTATATTAATGACCTAGATGAAGGAACTGAGTGTAATGTATCCAAGTTTGCTGATGATACAAAGCTAGGTGGGACAGTAAGCTGTGAGGAGAACACAAAGAGTCTGCAAAGGGATATAGATAGACTAAGTGAGTGGGCAGTAAGGTGGCAGATGGAGTATAATGTAGGGAAATGTGAGGTTATTCACTTTCGTAGGAAGAATACAAAAACAGAATATTTTTTAAATGGTGAGAAACTTTCAAATGTTGGTGTTCAGAGAGATTTGGGTGTCCTCGTGCAAGAAACACAGAAAGCTAGCATGCAGGTACAGCAAACAATAAGGAAGGCAAATGGCATGTTGACCTTTATTGCAAGGGGGTTGGAGTATAAGAGTAAGGAAGTCTTGCTACAATTTTACAGGGCCTTGGTGAGACCACACCTGGAGTACTGTGCACAGTTTTGGTCTCCTTATCTAAGGAAGGATATACTTGCCTTGGAGGCGGTACAATGAAGGTTCACTAGATTGATTCCTGGGATGAGAGGGCTGTCCTATGATGAGAGATTGTGTAGAATGGGCCTATACTCTCTGGAGTTTAGAAGAATGAGAGGTGATCTCATTGAAACATACAAGATTCTGAAGGGGATTGACAGGGTAGATGCTGAGAGGTTGTTTCCCCTGGCTGGAGTGTCTAGAACTATGGGGCATAGTCTCAGGCTAAGGGGTAATCCATTTAAGACTGAGATGAGGAGGAATTTCTTCACTCAGAGGTTTGTGAATCTTTGGAATTCTCTGCCCCAGAGGGCTGTGGATGCTGAGTCTTTGAGTATATTCAAGGCTGAGATCGATAGATTTTTGGACTCTAGGGAAATCAAGGGATATGGAGATCGGGCGGGAAAGTGGAGTTGAGGTCGATTATCAGCCATGATCTTATTGAGTGGCGGAGCAGGCTCGAGGGGCCGAGTGGTGGAGCAGGCTCGAGGGACCGTATGGCTTACTCCTGCTCTTATTTCTTATGTTCTTATGTTCTACTAATATATCTCCCATGGCATTGCTCGGAGTGAGTTTGTGGATATGCTGCTTTATAACAATAGAAATGTTTGCCAGGTAAAAGCAATAGATTATGAGAGTCCCTGATGTACACTTACCAAATAAGTTAAAATTACATTTTATTGCATAATCTTTGGTGCTTTGGGGATTGAATTTCAAGAAAGTTAATTTTTTTCTGAAAACTGTAAATCAATGGTTGTTTTTGTATTCATAAATCAGTGCCATTTATATCTATGTATATTGGAAATCTTGGCCTAGAAGTGATTGTAATTCTGTTGCCCTGTTTAAAAAAATTGCACCTGCCAGTGGCCAGCAGTGGGAGTTACAAATGAGTTTCCTGGGTCTGCTCATTTGCTTTCCTATTGGTGCAATCATTAATATCAAACTTGTGTAAAATGGGTGTAATCAGCTGAACTGTGCATAGGAAGATAGGAGTTGGTCATTCACCTCCTTGAGCCTATTCTGCCATTCAGTTAGATCATAGCTGATTTACACCTCAACCTCATTTAATCAACTTTGCCCCATATCCCTTGGTACCCTTATTTAACAAAATCTATCTATCTCAGTCTTGAAAACTCCAATTGACCCAGCATTCACAGCCTTTTGAGGAGTGAGTTCCAGATTTCCACTACCCTTTGTGTGAAAAAGTGTTTCTTGATTTCACTCCTAAATGGTTTAGTTTTAATTTTCAGATTATGCCCCCTTGTTCTGGATTCTCCACAAGAGGAAATAGTTACTCTGTATCTATCCTATCAAACCGCTTTATCATTTTAAAGGCCTTGATTAGATTACTCCAAAAACCTCTAAACTCAAGGGAATTCAAATCAAGTTGAAGCAATATATCCTCATAATTTAACTCTTTAAGTCGTATATCATTCTGGTGAAGCCGTGCTATCCCCACTCCAAGGCCAATAAGTTAGGTACCCAAAACTGAATGCAATACTCCAGATGGGGTCAGACCAAGGCACAACTGAAGCATCTCTTCCTCACTTTTGTATTCCAACCCCTTCATGTAAAGGACAACATTCCATTAGCCTTTTTGATTACTCTTTACCTGTGGTATTTTTTATGCTTTTATTGATCTGTGCACATGGGCACCCACATCCCTTTGCTTCTCCACAGCTCCTAATCTCTTTCATTAAGAAAATATTATGATTTGTCTTTCTCGGATCCAAAGTGAATGTTCTCATACATCCCCACATTGAAGTCCATCTCCCATAGCTTAGCCCTGTCATTTAGTCCAACTATATCCCTTTGTAACTCCATGCTTCCATCTACACAACTTTCTGTACCTCCTAACTTAGTGTCACCTAAAAACTTGGATGTACAACTCTCTATTCTTTCATCCAATTCATTATGATGAAAAGTTGATACCCCAGTACAGATCCCGAGGTAAAAACCACTTATCATTTCCTGCCAATTAAAGAACATTTCCTTTATCCCTACTCTCTGTCTCCTACATCTCAACCAATAACCAATCCATGTAAAAACAATAGAGTAGTGATAATGGGGGACTTCAATTATCCTAATATAGACTTGGAAAAAACAGTGCAATGGGAAAGGAGTGGGAGGAATGGTGAATGAAGTGGGGCAAGTGGCGCATGTTTCAGTGGGAGAGCATTTGGGGAATAGTGATCATAATATCATCAGGTTTAGAATAGCCATGGAAAGGGACAAGAAACAATCAAAGGTGAAAATACTCAACTGGAAGAGGGCTAATTTAAGTGAGCTGAAAAAGGATTTGGCCCAGGTGGATTGGAAACAAATATTGCCAAGTTAAACAGTAAATGAGCAATGGGAGGCCTTCAAAAAGGAGATAGTTCAGGTACAGACTAGACACATTCCTACGAGGAGCAGAAGGGCATCCAAAGCTAGAGCTCCCTGGATGACTAAAGATATAGGGGGAAAAATTCAATTGGTTGCGCCTCCCGTTAGCTCCTTAAGAGGGCGCTAATGGGGTGCAAAGCATCTAGCGCCCGGATGTGGCGATGTGTGCGCCGCTCACGAAATTAACTAGACATTTTGGGGCGGCGCTAAACACTACCGCCATGATCTCCTGCGCCGGCAGATCATGACGTCAGTCGAGTGCGCAACGCCCCGGTATCGCCCCGGAGCGGATATTGAGTGGCGCCCCCTGCCTTACCGCCTGCCGCTAGCAACGACAGGTTGAGGGGAGCGTTTTGCAGTCAGGAAGGGACTGGGGGAGCGCTATTTAAAGGCGACCGCTTCCTGCCTTTTATTGTTGGTGACATAGAACCACGCATTCTGAGAGAGAGAGAGAGAGACTTCTTGAGAGATTTAACGCTGTGTGAATGAGTTTTGGGTACTGAGCAGCACTTTGCAGGTTCATTTTGATTTGCCCTTCCTTGTATCGATTTAGAAGAGACTGTGGAGGCTGCACTCTGAGCTCTTTCCCTGGTACTCTCCATTGTTCTTTCCAGCAGATTTGATGTGCAGGTCTCTCCAGGCCTAGATTCAAGGCTGCAATGAGCAGGATGTGGATGGAGAGCAAGATCAACCCTCCCCTTTAAGAACTGGCTGGCGCCATTGTGTCTGTGTTCCATTGCTGACTGACATCACATGAGCTTCACCAGCGCTCTGAGATAGCGCCTCGCTCCTCGGCCTTTGCGCCTTAAGACAGGTGTGAAGCACCTGATTTAGCGCTCCAATCACCTCCAGGGGCGATAAAAGTCAAGTTTGCAGTCGGTGGCGATAATTAGCGCCAGGCGCTAATCTTTGCGCCCGGCCGATAATTGCGCCCCAAATGGGGCGATACTGAATTTCTCCCCCATAGAGACTAAAATGAAACAGAAAAAGCAAGCTTATGATAAATGTCAGATTCATAATACAGTAGAGAATCAAGCTGAATGCAGAAAGTGCAGAGGAGAACTGAAAAAGGAAATAAGAGGGGAAAAGAGGATGATTAGCAGGTAACATAAAAGGGAACACTAAAGTCTTTTATAAACATATAAATAAATAAATGATAGTCAATGGAAGGGTGGGGCCGATTAGGGACCGAAATGGAGATTTCTTGTGGAGGCAGAGGGCATGGCTGAGGTACTAAATGAAAACTTTGCACCTGTCTTCAAAAAAGAAGAGGATGCTGCCAATATCACAGTAAAGGAGGAGGTAATAGAGAAATTAGATAGGATAAAAATAGATAAAGAGGAGGTACTTAAAAGGTTCGCAGCGTTCAAAGCAGAAAAGTCACCCGGTCCAAATGGTTGCTGAGGGAAGTAAGGGTAGAAATAGCAGAGGCTCTGGCCACAATCTTCCAATCTTCCTTGGATATGGGAGAGGTGATAGAGGACTGGAGAATTGCAAATGTTGCACCACTGTTTAAAAAGAGGAGCGGGAGAAACCCGATAACTGCAGGCCAGTCAGCCTAACGTCGCTGGTGGGGGAAACTTTAAGAGACAATAATCCGAGACAAAATTAATTGTCACTTGAAAAAACATGGGTTAATATGTCTTGAGTTTATTTCTGTTAAGTTATTTAATAGTCTACTAAATAGAAGCATGGCAGGGCACCTCAGACCCATGGAATGCACATCTTGTACCCTGTGGGAACTCCAGGACGCTTCCTGTGTCCTAGACAACCACGTGTACTGGAAGTGTTGTCAGCTGGAGAAGTTCAAGCTCCGGGTTTCGGAGCTTGAGCAGCAGCTGGCATCACTGCGGTGCATCCGTGAGGCTGAGAGCTACGTGGATAGCACATTTCAAGAGGTGGTCACCCTGCAGCATAAGAGTGTACAAGCAGAGAGGGAATGGGTGACTTTCAGACAGACAAGGAGGACCATGCAGGTAGTGCAGGAGTCTCCTGAGTGCATCTCACTCTCTAATCGGTACTGAATACTGGTGAGGGCGATTGTTTTTCTGGGTAGTACAGCCAGAGCCAACTCCACGGCACCATGGGTGACTCAGCTGTACAGGGGGGGGGGGTGGGGGGGGGGGGGGGGGTGGTGGGTGGTGGGGGGGGTGAAAGAAGGAAAATCAGGAAAACAATCGTGATAGGGGATTCAATAGTTAGGGTAACAGACAAGCATTTCTGCAGCCGCAGACATGATTCCAGGATGGTATGTTGCCTCCCTGGTGCCACGGTCAAAGATGTCACTGAGCGGCTGCAGAACATTCTGAGAGGGGAGGGTGAACAGCCAGAGGTCGTGGTCCATATCGGTATCAACGACATAGGTAGAAAGAGGGATGAGGTCCTGCAGGCAGATTTTAGGGAGCTAGGAAAGAGATTAAAAAGCAGGACCTCAAAGGTAGTAATCTTTGGATTACTCACGGTGTCACGAGCTAGTGGGTATAGAAATAGGAGGATGGAGCAGATGAAGCTGGAGAGATGGTGCAGGAGGGAGGGCTTTTGATTCCTGGGAAATTGGGACCGGTTCTGGGGGAAGTGGGACCTGTACAGGCTGGATGGGTTGCACCTCAACAGAGCCGGGACCAATATCCTTGCAGTGGGGGGAGGGTTGCTAGTGCTGTTGGGGAGGGTTTAAACTAATTTGGCAGGGGGATGGGCACCAGGACGCAGCATTAGAAAGGAGAAACAAGGCGCACAAAGGATTGGGAGAGACAGATAGCACTAGAGTAAGAATTAGTACGGTATTAGGTGGGGTCAGACTGAAAGAATACAAGAAGGTCTAAGGTAGGTTTACAGTGCATGTGTGTAAATGCACAAAGCGTGATGAATAAGGTTGGTGAGCTGCAGGTGCAAATAGTCACATGGGAATATGATGCCATGGTGATAACAGAGACCTGGCTAAAAAAAGGGCAGGATTGGGTATTAAATATTCCTAGATATAAGGTGTTCAGGAAAGATAGGGAAGGAAAGAAAGGAGGTGGGGTGGCAGTATTGATTAAGGAGAATATTACAGTGCTGGAGAGAGAGGATGTCCTGGAGGGGTCAAGGACAGAATCTATTTGGTTCGAGTTAGGAAACAATAGAGGTGCCATTACACTACTAGGTGTATTTTAAAGGCCACCAACTAGTGGGAAGGATACAGAGGGGCAAATTTGCAGGGAAATTACAGTGAGGTGCAAGAACTATAGAGTGATAATGGGGGACTTCAACTATCCTAACATAGACTGGGATAGTAATAGTGTAAAGGGCAGAGAGGGGTAATAATTTTTGAAGTGTGTTTAGGAGAACTTTCTTGATCAGTACGTTTCTGGCCCAACAAGGAAGGAGGCATTGCTGGATCTGGTTCTGGGGAATGAGGTAGGTCAAGTGCAGCAAGTGTCAGTAGTGGAACATTTAGGGAATAGTGATCATAGTATCATAAGGTTTAGATTAGCTATGGAAAAGGACAGGGGGCAATCTAGAGTAAAAATAGTTAACTGGAGGAAGGCCAATTTCAGTGGGTTGAGAATGGATCTGGCCCGGGTAAATTGGAATCAAAGATTGGCAGGCAAAACTGTAATCGAACAATGGGCTGCCTTTAAAGAGGAGATGGTTCGGGTACAGTCGAGGTACATTCCCACGAGGGGGAAGGTAGGGCAACAAAAGTCAGAAAGACTAAACAGATAGGGGGCGTATGACAGATGTCAGGTTGAGAATGCAAGTGAGAATCAGGCTGAATATAATAAGTTCAGAGGGGAAGTGAAAAAGGAAATAAGAGGGGCAAAGAGAGAGTATGAGAATAGATTGGCAGCTAACATAAAAGGGAATCCAAAAGTCATCTATAGGCATATAAATATTAAACGGGTATTAAGAGGAGGGGTGGGGCCGATTAGGGACCAAAAAGGAGACCTACACATGGAGGCAGAGGGCATGGCTGAGGTACTAAATGAGTACTTTGCATCTGTCTTCACAAAGGAAGAAGATGCTGCCAAAGTCATAGTGAAAGAGGAAGTAGTTGAGATACTGAATGGGACAAAAATTGGTAAAGAGGAAGTAATAGAAAGGCTGGCTGTTCTTAAAGTAGAGAAGTCACCAGGACTGGATGGGATGCATCCTAGGATACTGAGGGAAGTAAAGGTGGAAATTGCAGAGGTGCTGGCCATAATCTTCCAATCCTCCTTAGATACAGGGGTGGTGCCAGAGGATTGGAGAATTGCAAATGTTACACCCTGGTTCAAAAATAGTGTAAGGATAAACCCAGCAACTACAGGCCAGTCAATTTAACCTCAATAGTGGGGAAGGTTTTAGAAACGATAATTCGGGACAAAATTAACAGTCACTTGGACAAGTGTGAATTAATTCAGGAACGCCAGCACGGATTTGTTAAAATTGATAGTTAACCGATGGCATGTTTTACACGCCACCTGACTTTCTTTTCCATTGAATTCACATTTTCTTTTCCATCTAATTAAATGGAAAAGGAAATTGGGCAGGATGTAAATGGGCTGCCGATTCGCTATTGTCTGATTTGCGCGATCGTCGAAGACCAACTCCACCCCCATTGTCCTAGAAAACTGTTCTGAATACATTCTAGACATTCCTTGCCTTTACAACTTGAGCTGTTCTGCTTCTGTCAGTCGATGTGAAAATTAAAATCACCCATTATAACCACATTGGGCCAGAAATTCGGCTCCCTGGCTTCCCGCGGGTGCAAGGATCGCGCGCGCACCTACCTACCGCGCCTGCCGTTGACCTCTGGGCCCACGGGGACATCAGCTCCTGGGCCTCCTGCAGCTGCCGGGGCGTAGTTAGTGTGATGCGTCCCCTGGGATCACGTGGGCCATGGAGAGCCAATGGCAGCAGACCATCTTTCATTCATAGATTTGACAGGAAGACCTGTCAAATCTATGAATACAGATCGGCCCCAAAACAACACCTAAAACTACAAATAAATTTTTTTAAAAATCACATTTTTAAAATAACTATAAATTACATTAATTAACTATTTTAAACAAAAATTTAAATTTTTGAAAAAATTAATTACATTTTTTAACGGGGCTAAAACTAAACTTACCTTTCTTTAAAGTAATTAAAAAAGATAAATCTGTGAAAAAAAATTTAAATTTTAATAAAATCAACACTTACCTTGTTAAAAGAAGGCCTTGCGCCTCCTTTTTAAAAGTGTATCTTCTCCGTGGTTTCCTTCACGGAGGAACCTGTAAAAAAACCCGAAGTGCGAGGCGAACGCGCTGGCCCTCCGGCGTGCGCGTTCGACCTCTGAACCCCTTTCCTCAGGGGAACGGAAGTGTCGGTTTCCCGCGCATGCGCAGTGCATGCAAGAAACCGGCACTTTCATTCCGTCCACGGGTGAGTACACAGCGTGTACTCACCCGACAACAGACGAATTTCTGCCCCAATGTTTCTGCTTCCCTGATCTCTGTATTTATACATCCTCCCACTACACCATCACTATCAAGGGGTCTATAGCTATAGTGTGGGTCAAATTGGGTAACCCCAAAAACAGGAGCAGGGATCATGATGCGCGATTAACCCGCACCCGTTGATCGCACTGCAGGCAGGATGCCAACTTTTTGCTGCCTGCTCATTTCCATGATTGCTGCATGCAGCCAGCGCTCCCCGCGCTGTCGATTGGCTGCACGCATCAGCAGGGGGCCCAATATCGTGAGTGCCGAGCACTACTTAAAACTAGCCTGCACCTCTTAAAGGGGAGGTGCAGTGGCTGCTAGTGGTGCTGAGATTATTCTGAATATTGTGCTGTGGAAGATTCAACAATGGCTGACTATGGGAGAGAGCGTGTACCAAGGTTTTAGAATGCTGCACTTCAGGTCTTGATGGAAGAGCTGGAAAGAAGGAGAGATGTCCCGTATCTCTAGGGGGGCCATAGACCCTCTAGACACATGCTCAGAAGGCAAGAGATAGTGGTGGAGGTTAATGCCAGGAGTGTAGCTCCAAAGACCTGGATGCAGTGCAGGATGAAGTTTAATGATCTCACATGAGTTGTCAAGGTCAGGAGTGCATCTTCAAATTCCATATCCTACCAACTGCACCACTAACATCATCCACTGCTCAATTCACTTCACCCCCAACATTCACCTACCAACATTCTCTATCAATCAGGACTCATACCTAATATTCATATGCTTTACCTTACCCTCACACACTTAACACTGTTGCAAGCCTCACTCCCACAACTCACAGCTCGCCCACACTGGCAGCTATTCAACCATGACAGTCACATCACCCAAACATATTGCCTGATACTCACTGACACATGGAGAAGGTGACACACAACGGGAGGCAGCAGGAATTAACGGGAGGGGGAGAGAGGCGCACCTGCATGTCTTAACCCCCATGGAGGAGACAGTGCTGGCCATTATGGGAAGGGGCATTGCTGAGAGCCCTTCTCCCCCTCCTCCTCCTCCCTCTTCTAGCAGCTAGTCCTGCTCTGCGTGGCCTCTACTGATTCTCCCAGTAATGTTCAATGCCAAGAGGAAGCCCTTCCATGTCTGGAAGCAACTGATTTGTGCACAAGCCTTTAAGTCACCAAAAAAGTACTTCAGCACCAGCCAGACCACTCCCTGTAGATTATTGAAACTTTAAACAAATATGAAAAAGCACCCAAATTGCATTCAATTGCAGCAACAGCCGGAACAAATAATCCCGTAACTAACCTGCAACTAACCTGCAAGCAGCACTGGTGGCGATCCTTCATGCCGTTGAACTCGTGCTCAGCTGTGTACGGTTAAGAGAGCCCATAGGCTGGAGCGGGGAGCTCCAAAATGGCAGTGCTGACGTCAAATCAGCACGACACACTGATTGACGTCATGATCTGCCTGCTCTGCGTGCTGTCGACGGTTGTTAGCTGCATGCGCGGAAAAACCCTTTTACAAAAATGGCAGCCGGCGCACTTCCCTTTGGAAGTGAGCGCGCACGTTACGGACGCCATTTTGGTAGTTTAAGAGGCCTTGTCGCACTCAAAAAACGGGCGTGACAGAGCCAAATTTTGCCCCCAGGTTTTCCTCTGTTTGTTCACCCCGACTGAATTCCCTTCTTCCTACTGCTGTAATTGTGTCTTTTATCTCTAAATATTGCTGCTCCTCCTCCTTTCCCAATTTCCCTGTCCTTTCTAAAGATCCTATAGCCTGGAATATTTAGCTCCCAAACATGCCGAACATGTAGCCAGGTCTCTGTAATTGCTACTACATCATACCCTTTAAGCTGAATTTGTGTTTCTGACTCACTTGTTTTATTTCTTATGCTACGTACATTCATGCACATAACTCTCGTTTGGGTAACTGCCCCCACCCTGCCCATATGCCCATCTGGCCTTTTTCTCACACTTTTTGACCTACCAAATGAATTTCCCATTCCACCCCTCTAACTAGTTTATTGTTTTCCCACAGCCCTTTCCATAAGGACATGGGTGTCTCTCCAGTTTAGGTGAAGGCCATCCTGTCTGTACACCCTTCCCTGGCTCCAAAAATGGTGCCAGTGTCCCAGAAATCTGAACTCTCCCCTTCGACACCAGCCTTCCAGCCTTTAAAAGGATCGTTCAACCTGCACTCTTCAGTAGGGCACTGGGGCACAATCTGGTAAGACAGGAACAGTGCTTGGCTCTTTCACTTCACTCAAGTAACTTCACTGCAATGTCTTAGCAATACTTTTACTTTTACTTCTACAGAATTATGAATATGCAGACACCATCTGGACCCAGAAGGTCACAGGACATGGCACCAAGGAAGAGAAGCATGAACTCACAACTTCACTCATTCAGACCTCCAATCCTTCCTGGAGGCAGGACAAATGGACTGCTGGGTGTAGCTGCCACCAAGCTACCAAGCCACCCAGAATTATCGCTCATGCTACCTGGAGGAAGGTGGCACTGACACTGAGCGCCTGTTCCCTCACCCACAGCACTGTAGAACAATGCAGCAAAAAGTTCCACAGCCACAGCAGGACATGAAAGGTAACACTTTGGACATCTCTGCCTTTTCATCCTTGCCCACTCTGGACACCAGCACCCTCTTCACCCTCTTTATGCAACACTTTCACATCTAACCATTCACAATGCTCTCTGCTTAAGTTGGGGGAGGGGGGACAGTAGGGGGGGGGGGTGCTCTCACTTGGCATCTTGGATTATAACTACTCAGATTCCCTCACATCAATTACTTACATGCACAACTCTAAAACCCTTCCTCCACTTTAATAGCCTCCTCCCCTCATATCTCTTACTTCACCTCTCCCACTTGGCACTGTTAACCTTACCCTCATTCAATCTATATTCTTGGAGAACAAATTGGTATTCAATTCCCACTATAGATAGGCCATTAGCATCCCCACTTTTAAACCCCTCATCCCCTTTGAGTAAATGTCATGGCACTAGTTGGCACTCACTCAGCTCCTGCCATGAGAGATGGCGAGGTTGGCAACATCTTGCCAGCACCTGAGCACTTACACCGTCAGCCTGGCATCCCTTTTCTGTCTCCTTGATCCGAAGGGGGATATATTTACCCACTCTTGGCCGGTACCTTCCTTGCTTGCAGATCCAGCACAGCAATGGGTGACATAGGAGGGGGGTGATGATGGTGAAGAGGACCGAGCCACCCAAGAGTCACAGCTGTATGATAGCCGTTCCTCAGGACAGCAGCACATGCCAGGTTTACAGTCGGCCCCCTCCTAACACCAGTGGAACATAGGAGGTGACAAACAGCTGCCAAAGAGCAAGCTGACATGAGAAGAGGGCACTTTAGTCCCAGGAGGCTTCTTTGCAGCATGGCCACCTCCACCAATGCTGGCCCATCAGGTGGCACCTAGAAGAAGCATGATAATAGGTAAAAGAAAAAAGGTATCTGTCGGCACCCAGGGGAAGCGCGGTGTTAAGAAAAGGTGTGTTGGTTGCGTGCACTTTGGAATTCACTGTTGTTTAATAGAATGCGCACTAACATGGTGCTTTGTTATTTATGGAGGTCAGAGTCATACTAGAAAGGGTTCAGTTATGTGGTGCTGACACGATAAGATGGGTAGTGGTTTGAGATAAAGGCCGCGATTTTGCCATAGGAGTCGGGTTGGCTTGTCGGCGGGTTCTGGTCCCACTGCCAGTTTCAGCTGCACTGAAATAACTATTTTGCCTTAACTGGGCTTATTAAGCCCGTCGTGCGCGTTGCCCGGCCCAATCAGTGGGTTCGGGTCCGCTGCTCACCTCTGCTGACGTCTTCGATTCAGCTGCATTTAAGGGGCCCATGCAGCCTTGTGGTGTTTCATTCACATTCTGCTGCTTCTCTGTGTTACTGATAGAAAGATGACTGCTTCAAGAGCCAAGGCTTCTCCAAGTTTCGATGATGACTCCCTCCATGCTTGTGTGGAGTGAGAGGGCGCAAAGAGGTTCTGTTCCCCTCAAATGGACGGAGGAAGCCTCCTCAGCAAACCAAGGCAGCCTGGCTGCAGATTGCTGAGGAGGTGAGCGCCAGGTCTTTGTGCTCACACACCTGGGTTCAGTGCAGGAAAAGGTTCAATGATCTGCTCCACTCAGCAAAAGTGAGTATAACATCACACTTACCTTCAATCAGCTCCCCATCTCTTCTCATCACCAGCACTCTGCATTGTCAACCTACTCCTGCACATCCCACTTTACCCTTACATCCCTTGCACCCTTAACCATCCCTCTCTCTCTATGTACAGAATCACTCCACCATCCTACTATGCACTCCTCACACTCATTATCACTGTTATGCAATGACAAGAACTAACAACGCATAGGGAGGGACCTTGGTATTGGCATCTCACTCCATCTTTGTCTCCCTCTAAGCATCTATGCCTATGGAATCTCTATACTCACTCCAACACTCTCGCTCAAACTCCACTTGTGTCCCTCATTGCAGGAAAAGAGAGCCCACAATAAGAGGGGGAGGACAGGAGGAGGGCCACCTTCCATGGCGCACTTGACCACCGCTGAGGAGGCTGCTATCAACATCGCCAGAGGTGCTGAGGAGCTGGAAGTGGGGGACAGAGAGACGAGCGCAGTAGAGCAAGCAGGTGACAGAATACATTTGCAACCCTCTCATTTAGATTTCATGAGTGACTGATATGGCATCTGATGTTCATACAGATTGAGTTCTGATCATCTGCACAATGGGATGTGTCTGCTGCGTTAATATCACCTGTCTAACTCATGCCTTTACTCCCCCACAGGACCATCGAGAGCCCCCCTCCCCACTGTCCAGGAGGAAGAACCAGAAGACTCCTCAGAGCAAGCTGCAACCTTTGAGGGTGCAGCGTCAGCAGAATTGAGCGCACCCAGCACCAGCTCAGAGGCGCGCACCTCGGTGGGTCATTCGTGAGATAGATTAGTGTTGTCACCTGGTGTAACACAGCTCACAAGTGAGCATTAGCAGATGGTGGAGACAGGGACAGCAGTGGAGAGTCCTCGTCGGAGGGCGCGGGATGCTCCTAACTCTGCTCAGCTGCATGTGGACGCTGTGCCTCTGGGGCCATCCAGAAAGAGAGCAGTGCTGGAACTTCAGGAACAAGTGCAGGAGTCTCTGACAGGGTTTGCATCCACGGTAACTGCGAGAGTGCAGAGAATGGAGGAGTCCATCTCAAACATGAGCAATGTCGTGGTGTACGCAATGGTGAATGTAGGTGCCGCCATGGAAAGGATGGCAACCTCCATGGAGGACATAAATCGCCAGACTCAAATGAACATGGTGACTCTTCTAAATAGATGGTCTGATATGGAGGATAGATGGGCATCTATTGAGGAGAGGCACCAGAGGTACATGGATGTCCCTGTTATGAGGACTGTCAGTACAGAGACGGGTCCTCATGGCCCCACTGATGTGCAGCAAAGTGCTCTCCAGCTACTTGCTAGCAGTGAAGTGCGGGTGACCCATGAGAGGGATGTTGGTGGTCGACAACAAGGAAGTGTGGGCTCCTCTCCAAGCGCTCACACTCCCAGGCCACTGCGGAGCCCTCGGTCAGAGCCCCAGACCAGTCAATGTGGGGAGAAGGTTTTCCAAGGAGGTCACAGTGCACATGGATCTCAGCTTAAACACTTACAAGCTCAATAGATCTGCAAAATGTGTTCCAAAACCTCAAAACACAAAGTTCTGTCATCTGAAAGTCAGCCATGTTACAGGTCCGCTTTTAAGCTGCAGGAGCAGCTCTCAAGTATTCAGCGAGTTGCTGAACCCGGCACAATCAGCTGGCGTGTTTGTCGCACGACGTATAACATGCTGAAAAAGTACTAAAATGGGAAGAGCCTGGTAAAATGGGATTATGTAGGCAGTTCACAAGCTGTTAACAGCCTTAAGTGCCTCTCCCGCCGCTTGGTGTCGGGTCTGATCGGGACTCGCAGACCCAACACTTTGTAAAGTTGCGTGGAGGCGGGATGGCAGCAGGTTCACAACCCGCCGTCACTCATTTTGATTTTAACTCCGGACCCGCCTCCAAACCCGCCCGCTGAGCGCCGGCAAAATCGCGGCCAAAGTCCTGTTATCTGAAAGGTTGGATGGTGGTGATGTTAAAGCCCCACTTTGTTCCACAGGACAGACGACTCCAGTGATGACTTGTGCTGTGATGTCTCTTCCAGTAAATGCCTGAGTCTCCTTTGGTCAATCTGTATCGAATGCCATACCTGCTCCTGGGAAGCCCTGACTATTTGTTGGGGAAGGGGTTCGGAGATTTTCCGGTGGTCTGACGCTGTGAGAAGCAATCAGAAGAAGAATGGCAAAAGAATAAAATGCTTTATCAAACATGTCCCAGCTGCAGAAATCTGTACTCAAAGATCTCAAGACTCTTATGTGTCAGGAACTCCTCATTTCCCTTATATTGGCTGATCTTGGCAGCTGCTGCAGCTCATAAATCTCAATCTAACTTACCCCAAGTGCATGAACAGAGCAAACCCAGGAAACCCAGAGCTGCTCTGCCATGGGCCTCACTGTGACATATGCAAATAAGGCCAGCGGTCACTCAGTAGGCAGTTTGCGGATGGGCTCAAAAAGCACAAGGAAATTTGAGAAGAATTTTAAAGGAGAACATGCAGCGACTATTCTACATTCCTATATCCACATTAAGAGTGAAAAATGCCTATGTAAACTTGTCACTCTCATTGTACAGTCCGGCAATTGGGTTTCACAATCTGACTGCTGGGTTCCCAAAATTCTCTCGAAATGCTTTCAGCAATTTTATTCAACTGCAGTTTTTTCTTCAGTAACTGAAATTTCTAATGTCCAAAATAAAGGTTTCACCAAAATAAAAAAAATACAAATTTCACAATACCATGATCAAACTTATTCATTGAATTCTCTTCTAGCAACTCCACTAAAGTTTTTACTTTGAGGCCTCTGCTGATATTTTTGATATTTTTGCCCAGAGTTGTGATGTTGTGAGCTGAATTTGGATTGTGCAGTCTGGGAATGGGGCTCAGCTCCACATAGAGGCAGTTCTGCACTTCAGCAGCACTGGTGGATGGTCCCATAGTTTGACAGAACTGAGGTAGGGCCAGCTGGGCTTTGATCTGGCATCACTGTGGAGGGGCAATTGCAGTTTAATAAAACTATGGAAAATGGAACTAAAGTTTGCCACAACTGTGGCTTGAACAGCTCACTGCTGGACTTACATAAGAACTTAAGATGTAACAGCAGAAGTAGGTCATTTGGCCCCTCGAGCCTGCTCCACCATTCAATAAGATCATGGCTGATCTGATCTTGGCTTCAACTCCACTTCCCTGCCCATTCCCCATAACCCTCGACTCCCTTACCTTTCAAAAATCTGTCTATCTCCACCTTAAATATATTCAATGACCCAGCCTCCACAGCTCTCTGGGGAAGAGAATTCCAAAGATTCACGAGCCTCTGAGAGAAGAAACTCCTCCTCATTTCCGATTTAAAAGGGTGCCCCCTTATTCTGAAATTATGCCCCCTAGTTCTAGATTCCCCCATGAGGGGAAACATCCTCGCTGCATCTACCCTGTCAAGCCCCTTCAGAATCTTATCTGTTTCAATAAGATCACCTCTCATTCTTCTAAACTCCAATGAGTATAGGCCCAACCTGCTCAACCTTTCTTCATAAGACAACCCCTTCATCTCCGGAATCAACCTCGTGAACCTTCTCTGAACTGCCTCCAATGCAAGTATATCCCTCCTTAAAAAAGGAAATTTCTAATGTCACCAGTGAGGGGGGGGGAGTAGGGCATGTACTTGGCAACACTAGTTGGGGGAATCACTTGCTTTGTGATTTTCTGTGGAACCTCTGTAAACGAATGTTGTTTTTTCCTGATATGTTTCTGGGCAATGTACCCTTATCTCTGACCCTGTCTCTGTCTGTCTGTCTCTCTCTCTCACAGCTCTAAAAATGGAAAAATTCTAACTGCTAACTAGCAACAAAACACAGGTGGTAATTAAAGCTTTCAAAATTAAACTCATTTGTTTTTGGTTGAAAAAAAATTAAATGAAGCAAAAGACCCTGAAATTCTGTGAAGCTTCTCTTGGTCTCCCACTGTCAGTCCAGCAGGAAACCAGCAGAGCCCCAGGGAATAGCGATTTACTTTGTTTCCCAAGAAGTTCCACTGGTCTCCTGCTGGAGTTACAGCACAGAGGGTGCGAGACTCCCCATGGACTTTCTGGGCTTCTGTCTCGTCCCTCAACTTCTGTGTTGCTATGGGGGGGAATTTTAACCCCCCAAAAAACGGATGGGTTGGGGTCGGGTGGGAGGTTAAAGAGCTAAAAATCTGAATTCCGACCCCAACCCTTCTCCAACCCGACCACTTCCGGTTTTAACGGAGGCGGGATGGGGAGGGGGGGTGTTGGGCAGCCAATTGGCTCACAGGAGGTAGGGCTGGCACTTTAAATAGCATAACGGGGAACCTGCCAGCTAAAGGGAGGCGAGGACTGCTGGATCCAGGAGGTAAGTGCCTTTCCACTTACCTGCTGGATCCAGCGTTTCTGCCTCACCAACCCCCCGCGATCGGAAAAGCCCCCACCCTACCCATCTCCCCCAACCTTCTCCTGAGGCCTCCGACCCCCACCCTCCCAAGATTGGCCTCCAATTTCCGATCCCCCCTCCGGCCTTTCGACCCTCGGCCCCCGGCCTCCGATCCCACTCTGGCCTTCCGACCTTCCCCCCCCCCCCCTCCAGCCTTCCCACTCCCTTCAACCCTCCGATCCTCCCTCCGGCATTCTGGCACCACCCTCCCCGCCCCACCCCGATCTCTCCCTCCCTCTTCTCTGCAGCCTAGTGCCACAGGCCTACCCGCCCGCAGCCAGCCAGCCAGCCTTTCAATCTGGCTAGCTGCGGGTGGGTAACAGAGATTCAAAATGTTAATCAGTCTCTGCCGTTAAATTTGGCAGGGCATGAGGGAAACACGGTCTGCATTGCAGCCTCCTGCTCCCCACACACCTCCAAGTTAAAATTCCAGCCAATGTGTCCAACAGTTGCTAGCAATTAACATTTTTGCAATTTCTATCAGCATAACACAGGTGAAAATCAATTAAATAACATGATGCTGTTTGCTTCAAAACACACCTGTTTTTTAAGAAAGTACATTAAATATAATTTTCACTTGAATAAAGGTTTTGAAATTTGTGCTCTGGCTTTTCTTCACATAATTTTGAAAAACATTTGAGCAGATACTGCTAGAAGCTGAAGAAAAATATTCCTTCCGTACAGCTGACTGAACAGTGATGATGAATCCTGGGAAACTAGGTACATTACACATACTCTAAACTGCACCATCCAAATTCAGCTGCTCGAGTCACAGATCTGCAGGAGGTGACTTTAACCCTACTCGCTCAGCAGAAACCTGCCAGGTGGGCAGTTAAAACCCCCCATGGCTCTTACCTGTCCGAAAGCCACCATGATCGAAACATCTGCAGGCAGCAAGGACACGCACCCGGAGCCAACAGGGTCCTTCTTTACATATGCATGTTGCGGCCCGATGATATAATTGAGACCCGACTGTAATTTTAACTCCAGCCTGAGCGTGGAATCCACCTGGAGTTAAAATCGGGGCCAAGTCCAAACTCAGGCATTTGAGAGAGAGCAGTGCCTTCAGATAAAAATGTAATTGAGGCAGAGGCCTGCGAGAGGGGACTCACAGTCTGAGTCTGACCTGACCATGCATAAGTTGAATCATATTATTATGAAATATGTCATTTGTTTATTTTAATTTAGTTAAACCCTTATTTTGGATAGTAGAAGTTGCAATTCCTGATAAAAATGACAATTAAAAAAATAAACTCATAAAACATTTTTGGAGAAAAATTCAGTAGCTTAGCGCCTGCAGGTGGCGGTGATGGAGCGCTGATGCAGTAGCACCAGGGTGAGGCGAATCCAACGCCACGCGGCAAATCTGGCCCCACCGTTGCGCCTCCCGTTAGCACCTTAAGAGGGCGCTAATGGGGCGCAAAGCATCCAGCACCCGGGGCGGCGATGTTTGCGCCGCTCGCGAAATTAACTAGACATTTTGTGGCGGCGCAAAACACTACCGCCACGATCTCCTGCGCCGGCAGATCGTGACGTCAGTCAAGTGCGCAACACCCCGGTAGCGCCCCGGAGCGGATATTGAGTGGCGCCCCCTGCCTTACCGCCTGCCGCTAGCTACCTGCCTTTTTTTGTTGGCGACATTTTTGAACCACGCATTCTGAGAGAGAGAGAGAGAGACTTCTGGAGAGATTCAACGCTGTGTGAAGGAGTTTTGGGTACTGAGCAGCACTTTGCAGGTTCATTTTGATTTGACCTTCCTTGTATCGATTTAGAAGAGACTGTGGGGGCTGCAGTCTGAGCTCTTTCCCTGGGCCTCTCCATTGTTCTTTCCAGCAGATTTGATGTACAGGTCTCTCCAGGCCGAGATTCAAGGCTGCAATGGGCAGGATGTGGATGGAAAGCAAGATCAACCCTCCCCTTTAAGAACTGGCCGGGGCCATTGTATCTGTGTTCCATTGCTGACTGACATCAAATGAGGTTCGCCAGCGCTCTGACTAAGCGCCTCGCTCCTCGGCCTTTGCGCCTTAAGACAGATGTGTAGCGCCTGATTAAGCGCTCCAATCACCTCCAGGGGCGATAAAAGTCAAGTTTGCAGTCGGAGGCGATAATTAGCGCCAGGCGCTAATCTTTGCGCCCGGCCAATAATTGCGCCCCAAACGGGGCGATACTGAATTTCTCCCCCTAGATTTTTAAGAAATCAAAGTTAGATAATAGATAATAATATCAAATCAAAATTAATTTAAAATAAGGGTGGAATAACTGACTTTAAAATCAAGACTGCATTATGCCTGCAAGCACTGATTCAATTATCCCCGGTTCTTTAACTCCACTTTACCTGAAGACTACACATGTTCTTGACTCCCCATGTGGGAGATCTACTAGTAATGTATTTTACAACATAAGAACATAAGAAATAGGAGCAGGAACAGGCCACTTGGCCCCTCGAGCCTGCTCCGCCATTCAATAAGATCATGGCTGATCTTGGGCTCAAAGCCACTTCCCTGCCCGCTCCCCATAACCCTTCACTCCCTTATCTTGCAAAAACCTGTCTATCTCCACCTTAAATGTATTTAATGACCCAGTCTCCACGGCTCTCTGGGGCAGAGAATTCCACAGATTTACGACCCTCTGAGAGAAGAAATTCCTCCTCATCTCAGTTCTAAAAGGGCGACCCTTTATCCTGAAACTGTGCCCCCGAGTTCTAGATTTCCCCACGAGGGGAAACATCCTCTCTGCATCTACCTTGTTAAGCCCCCTCAGTATCTTATATGTTTCAATAAGATCACCTCTCATTCTTCTAAATTCCAATGATAAATTCCTATATCCACATTTCTAATTGAAACTGCCTATGTAAACTTGTCATTCGGTGATCGCACCCATCCTTCCAGTTTCACTTAGATAAGTAAATATCACAGTTCTATAAATAAATATACAGACTACAATCTGTGCCTATGTCGAGGTAGAATGGTAAATAAAAACATGGATGCTCAATAACATTTATTTTTATTTTTAAGTAGCAAAATTCAGTCAGCAATCTTGAAATAATTCTGAAAAACAACCAAGCAAATTAGGTGGCAGTGAATTAAACACTAATACAAAAGCAAAATACTGCGGATGCTGGAAATCTGAAGGGTCATCGGCCTGAAACGTTGGGCTGGATTTTCAATGACCCATGGAGTTGGGTTTGAAGGCGTGTGGGGGGTTAAATTTGCAGAGTCGGGGGTCCCGACCCCATCCCGCCTCCACACAATTTTGACAAAATCAGTCGCGGGGTTCCCGACTCCGTCCCACCTCCAAGAGGCGGGAGAGGCCATTAAAGCCCTTAACAAGCCCTAAATTGGCTCTGTAATGCCATTTTGAAACATTTTAGCTAGTTTAACCTTTTTCCGACGTGAAGTACGCCTGATGTGAATCTATCTCTCTATCTCTCTCTCTCTCTCTCTCTCTCTCTCAGCAGCAATGATGACATCATCAGAGGCGACTTTCAGACTGAAACCACTAATTGGTTCATGGGTTCCCACATGCTGCAACTCAATTGCCCAATTAAGTGAAAATTCCACCATTCATCCACATTAATCTAGAGTCGGGGGGAACATGAAATGCGGATGACACGACCCCAACCCGACCCCAAGACAAAATCCAGCCCGTTAACTCTGTTTCTCTCTCCACAGATGCTGCCTGACCTGCTGAGTATTTCCAGCATTTTCTGTTTTTATTTCAAGCAGATTAGGTGTAGGGATAGTGGAGTTGAAACTTTGGCTTCACATGGACTGTACTACTAACAATGCTATCATGGACAAATATGTTTATGACATGTAGGATTGTGATGATGAGGTCAACTGGGTTACGTCCTTGTGTGTTTCCTTCGCCAGCTGATGGAGGCCCAATCTGGCAACTATCTCCTTCAGGACTCAGGCAATGCAGTCAGTGGTGGTTCTGCTGAGCCACTCTTGGTGGTGGACCCCATGCAGAGCACACTCTGTGTTCTTGCATCTCTTAGAGCTTCCTCCAAGTGATGCGCAACATGGACGAGTACTGATTCGTTAGTCGATGGAGGGCAGTAGGTGGTGATCAGTAGGATACGTCTCTGTACTTGTTTGACCCGAAGTCACGAGACTTCATAGGGTCTGAAGTCAATGCTAAGGAATCCAGGGCCACTCCCATCTGACTGTATACCATTGTCCCTACCTTTGGTGGGACAGGGTGTACCCAGGGATAGTGATGGAGGTGTCTGGGATGTTGACTGATATGATTCTGTGAGTATAACTATGTCAAGCTGTTATAACAACAGAAAACGCTGGAAAAACTCAGCAGGCCAGGCAGCATCCGTGGAGAGAGAAACAGAGTTAACGTTTCAGGTCGAAGACCTTTCATCAGAACTGGAAAAAAGCAGGAAATGGAACAGATTTTAAAGCAAGTTTAGGGGCTAGACTTCATCTAGAGCCATCCTTTGTTCCTTAACCTGTCCCATTACCATCTCCTCTTGCCCTGAATATCTCTTAATGCCTCTTTACTTCTCCTGCCTTCCATCCTATCACTGACCTTCCCTTTTATTCTTTCATCCCCTCCCCCATTTCCCAGCCCCTAAATTTGCTTTAAAATCTGTTCCATTTCCTGCTTTTTTCCAGTTCTGACGAAAGGTCTTCGACCTGAAACGTTAACTCTCTTTCTCTCTCCACGGATGCTGCCTGGCCTGCTGAGTTTTTCCAGCGTTTTCTGCTGTTATTTCAGATTTTCAGCATCCACAGTATTTTGCTATTGTATGTCAAGCTGTTGTTTGACTAGACTGTGGGACAGCTCTCCAAAATCAGGCACCCCAATATAGGAAAGATGGGAAAGGTGCAGCATAGATTCCAGAAGATGTTAGCAGGAATCAGGAGTTACGTTATGTATAGAGGTTTGAGAATCAAGGGCTTTTATCAATGAAGCTAAGACATTTAGAAAACTGACTGCATCAATATCAAACTGGAGATTATACATGTGACAGCACAATTATCAAAACCAAGGGTATTAAAGGGATGTCACAAATATCATACAGGAGGTTATAAAAGAGAGATTACAAATATCAAAAACAGGGTTATAAAAGGGTCATCACAAGTATCAAACTGGAGCTTATAAATGTGAGAGCATGAATATGAAAATGCTCCATCTTTCTCATCCTATTCACTGACTCACTCCCTCAATCTTCAGTGGAGCCAAACCATCAGTCATTCTGCCCAAAGCAACCTGTGACCAAGTTGTCATCAAGGCAACTCTATAATCCTTTTACTCCAGGTGAAGGGGAGTCAGGGGCCGAGGACACACTGGAAGCGAGTACCTGCCAACCAGCAACATCACTCACGCTAACCCTGCAAAGCAGCAGCTCAGGAAGATCTGCTCTTCAGGAATTTGGCGGTGAGTTTGAGGAGTGTGCACTGAGTGATACACTACCCGCGAGTGAGCGAGAGCAGGTGGTGGTGACATAGGAGGATCAGGAACCAGTTAGCTGGAGGATCAGCTCACACCCATCCTCTGCTGGTGAGGACCGCGGGCTCCTGATTTTAAAAGAAGGATGCTTGTTGAGCATGAAAGATTGCTGCAGTCATTTAAGAGGAATGAGCCTTAGGAGCACATGGCGCTAGTGTACAGGATTCCACAACCTGCATTGAGTCCGCCATCGACAGGGGCTTCAGTAACCTCAGTGCTTTCATTGGGTCTACTTACACACAGATCAGCGGGCCTGTAGCAAGGGAAGGCTTGGAATGGCCATGGGGGATGTTGCTGTGTCTCTGAATGACGACACATCTGCACTCTCCTGCCCCTCTCGTCCAATGGCTGCACATGTGCTGGACAGTCCATGGGGCCAAGTTATCTGTGCAGCCACTGCACTGGTGCAGCCTATAGCTGGGCCATCTCAAGCACCTACTCACAGAGGCCCAGTACCACCACCAATCTCAAGAGACGTTGACAGAGACACAGCAAACAGATACCCCCTGTGCGCCAGTAACTGGGAGACCATGTAGAAGAAGCATGAGGTAGCAGAGCACATCAGGCCCGACCAAAGGGTAAGCACTGGGGTGGCCGACAGTAGACCCAGAGATCTCATTTTGGGAAATAAAATTTGGTGGCACTTCATTTGCGCTTTGTCCAGAAGGTGTTTCTGTCATGGTATTGAAGATTGTAAGATGAGGTTGCAGCAATGATATGCTTGGTATTTTGAGAAAAGTTGTCCGATCTGTAGGTGATAGTGTTGTTGAAGTAATGATGAGATTGATGGCAGAACTGTTCATGTGTGAAATCAAAGGGTAATAATGTGAAAGAGTCCTCAATCAGAGTTGGATGAATGATTCTTGTGGTTGGTAAATATGGGTCACTAGCTGCATTCTCAATCTCCTGCATATCCTCATTCTCATGAGGCTCATTCTCATGAGGCTCATTCTCATGTCCCTCCTCCTCCAGATGCTCTTTGTTTATTCCACATTACTCAGTAAAGTTGTGCAGTAAGCATTAAACTATGATGATGCATGATACTGGCCAAATTGTAGGATCCACCCAGACCCATCAAGGTGTGGGACCTATTGCTCAGAATTCAATCTTCTAAGTCTAAAATTAGTAACTGTATTGATGACCTGTTCAGTTTTAAATCTTTGGGCAAAAGAAGAGTTACCTTGGATGAATAATAGAAACAACCTTTTGAGTGTTCATCAGTCCCCAATTATCCTTTGCACTTACATTCTGGGATTACATTTTTAGACTGGCAGATAAGTAAAACTAACTTTCCAATTAGGAGGAAGCACTCCTGCTCCTCCTGGCCCACAAGCAGTGCTGTAAAGGCACTTACCTTTTCCCGAAAGCTGTCCTCGCCTCTCTCGAGCTGCTGGGTTTCCCGAGGCCCGGGAAAACACGGCCGGCCAGGGATAAATTTGTAAAGCAGGTTAAATGTGAGGCTCCCAGCCTGAATATAATATTTAACTAGCCAACCTGCCTCCTGGGAGCGGGTTGGCCGCCCACCCCCTGTCCCGCCTCTGTCAAACCTGGAAGTGTTGGGGACAGGATTTAGATTAAAAATTTTTTATCATCCCATCCGACCCCAACCCACCCATTTTTGGGGCTTAAAATTGCCCCCAACGTATCTGCCATTAACATCAGTACTGTTTATGGAACATCTGTGCTGAGTAGTTGCGAAGACTACATGATGTTTGTGTGCTTGTCAACTCGGGCACCTGCGAACCCTCTGTTCCCACTAATAACTGTACACTTGTGCAGCAACCAATTAATTCTGAAGACAGGTTGGTTGAATAATGCATCATTTAAATTATCATTAAATTGAAGGATTTCAGTTATCATTTGTCTGGTACATAAGCTGTTTTTGAAAATTCCTTTGCATGCACTAAGGGCTGAAGGTACTGACTCTTAAGATTCACTTGTGTACAGTTAGCGTTCCTGCTAAACTTGGTGCTGCATGCTTTGAACTCTGAGAAATCACCAGATATGTTTTTTAAATATTTGATGTGCAGAAGATGGATCAGGGCACCGTGACTTTGAACGATAGCAATGAACAACACTGCTGCTTCTCGTGCTTTTCACTAGCAATAACCTAAAGTATGCATCTTAGCACTCATGCCTCTGAATCAGAAGGTTGTGGATTCAAGCCACACTCAAAGATATGAGCATACAAACTAGGCTGCTCTTCAATGAAGTATTTAGGGACTGCGGCACTTTCAGATGGAATTTTTAAACTCGCCTACTTGTTCTGGTGGATGTAAAAGATCCCTTGGCACTATTTGAAGAAGAGTAATGGAATTATCTGGAATAAAAACAGAAAATGCTGGAAATACTCAGCAGGTCAGGCAGCAGCTGTGGAGAGAGGGAAACAGAGTTAACGTTACAGGTCGATGACCCTTCGTCAGAACTGGAAAAAGTTAGAGATGTACCAGATTTTAAGCAAGTACAGAGGCAGGGAAAGCGGGGAGGGGAGGAAAGAACAAAAGGGAAGGTCTGTGATAGGGTGGAAGGCAGGAGAGATTAAACGACAAAAGGGATGATAGTGCAAGGCAGAAGGAGATGGTAATGGGACAAGTCAAGAAACAGAAGCAGAGTCCAGATGAAGTGTAAATGGAAATGGCTGAATCATCAACAGCTGCCATGTGAAAATATAAGGGCCGAGGTTATGGTCTGAAATTGTTGAACTCAATGTTGAGTCCAGAAGGTTGTAAAGTGCCGAATCGAAGGACAAGGTGCTGTTCCTCGAACTTACGTTGAGCGTTGGTGGAACAGTATAACAGGCTGAGGATAGAGAGGTCAGAGTGGGAGTGGAGCGGAGAATTAAAGTGACAGGCGACCAGAAGCTTGGGGTCACGCTTGAAAGGTCATCGACCTGAAATGTTTAACTCTGTTTCTCTCTCCACAGATGCTGCCTGACCTGCTGAGTATTTCCAGCATTTTCTATTTTTATTTCAGATTTCCAGCTCTGCAGTATTTTGCTATTGTATTAGTGAATTATCCGGGCCAACATTCCTCCCTCAACCAAGATGACCAAAACTGCTAACTGGTCTTTCATCTCATTACTGCTTGTGGGGCATTGCTGTGTGCATATTGGCTGCCTCCAAACCATCGTCAACACCTTCATTGAAGCGTACGAGAGCATGGGCCTTACACTAAACATCCGTAAGACAAAGGTCCTCGACCAACCTACCCCCGCCACACAGTACTGCCCCCCGATTATCAAAATCCATGACGAGGCCTTGGATAATGTGGACCACTTTCCATACCTCGGGAGCCTACTGTCAACAAGGGCAGACGTCGATGACGAAGTCCAACACCGCCTTTAGTGTGCCAGTGCAGCCTTCGGTCGCCTGAGGAAGAGAGTGTTTGAAGACCAGGACCTCAAACCCAGCATCAAGCTCATGGTCTACAGAGCAGCAGTGATACCCGCCCTCCTGTATGCTTCAGAGACATGGACCATGTACAGCAGGCACCTCAAAGCACTGGAGAGGTACCACCAACGCTGCCTCCGCAAGATCCTGCAAATCCATTAGCAGGATAGGCGCACCAACATCAGTGTTCTCACTCAGGCCAACATCCCCAGCATCGAAGCTTTGACCACGCTCGATCAGCTCCGATGGACGGGTCACATCGTCCGCATGCCCGATACGAGACTCCCAAAACAAGCGCTCTACTTGAAGCTCCGACACGGCAAGAGAGCCCCAGGTGGGCAGAGGAAACGCTTCAAGGACACCCTCAAAGCCTCCTTGAAAAAATGCAACATCCCCACCGACACCTGGGAATCCCTGGCCCAAGACCGCACAAAGTGGAGGAGAGGCATCCGGGAAGGCGCCGAACACCTCGAGTCTCTTCGCCGGGAGCAAGCGGAAGCCAAGCGCAAACAGTGGAAGGAGCGCACGTCAACCCAAGCACCCCACCCACCCGCCCCTTCAACCACCGTCTGCCCCACCTGTGATAAATGTAGGTCCCGCATTGGACTCATCAGTCACCTGAGAACTAATTTTTAGTGTGGAAGCAAGTCATCCTTGGTTCCGAGGGACTGCCTAAGAGAAGAGACTTATTACTATACTTCAATAGTAATTAATTGGCTATATCTGATCTGTTACACTGTTCAGTCATGTCATTTGACTCACCTCGTGCATCTTTTTCAAGCTGACTATCTAAATCCCCCAAGGTGGTTATACTTGTGCTGGTGTTTGCTTCAAACGGAGTATGTTCCACCTCTCTCACCTCTCTTTTAAGATCCTCGTTCCCTACCGCCCACCCAAGCACCACACCAAGTTTCTCACCGAGATATTTTCACTGCTTCCCTCCCTCAGCCTCTGCGCCGAGTGGTTTCTCACCTCTGGTGATTTCAACATCCCAATCAATACATCATGGCTTCTCTTCTGAGTTCGCTGCCCTCCTGCCCTCCCTTAACCTCTCCCTCCAGATAAAGTCAACTACCCATATTCACCATCGCTTCCTTGTATCCCTCTCCACTCACAACCCCCTTCCCCTCCCGACCCTACTTCTTTCTGTCTCCCCCCGGGAAAACATTCTCCCCTGGGTCAGCTAAACCACCCCTGAAATAAGGATTGTTACTGAGGGTGAGTGTGAAATGGAGACAGAGTCAATCCTTATTGCTCTGTCTGACATTAGGATTGTTACTGATGGTGATTGTGAAGTGGAGACAGTGTCAAGACATCAAGGGGTATGGGGAGAGAGCGGGAATATGGTATTGAGATGGAGATCAGCCATGATCATATTGAATGGCGGAGCAGGCTCGAAAGGCCGAATGGTCTACTCCTGCTCCTATTTTTCTATGTTTCTATGTTTCTAAATTCACAACCTGTCTCGTCTTTGGTCCTCCATTCTGCAGCTCCATCTGCTCAATCACACCCGCACCTTTGATGCCCCTGTCCCCAGTAAAACTCTTATTCTCTCTCACCCATGTGATTCCTAATGGAATGACCCCCAATCTCTGTTCCCTTAAGTCCAAGGAACGCAGATTTGAACATTTACGGCAGACAACCGATATCGCCATTTATTGCCAGATCTGGCTGGACCACATAAATCACTATCAGGTCTTGCTCTTCTCTACCACAACTGCTCACTACTTCAGGATCATACTGGAATGGAGAGATAACTCCCGGCTTCTCTGTTCCACTACAAACCGTCTTCTTAAATCCCTTTCCCCCGACTCCTCCACCCTCATCTCCAAAAACAAGTGTGAAAAGCTCATGGATTCTTCGTCACAAAGATTGAGACCAGCCGTTCAGATGCCTCTGCCACTTTCCTCCCTCCCCCTAGCCCACTGGGGCAAACTTCCCCCCAAGGTTCCCCCCTTCCTCCCACACCACTCTTTGAGCCATGCATTTAACTCTCTGATCTATTTGTCCCGATGCCAATTTGCACATGGCTCAGGTAACAATCCAGGTATTTTTACCTCCTAAGGTAGCAATCCAGAGAGTGATCCCCTCCAGAGTGGCAGGTAGCGTTTTGAATATTTAAATCAGGGTATTCCAATGATACTTTAACCAGCATTTAAATTTAACAGTGTATCTGCAGGTTTCCCAGGCTTCCTGAAACCCGCCATTGAAACGAAGGCGAGAAGATTGACCGACAATTTATTAAAAGTCAGGCATACGACAGTAATAAATAATCACTGCTCATAGCTGCTTTCTTCCCTCTAACTGGGAAAGTGTTTGTTGGGAGTACTTGTTCTGAGAGGCTAATTTCTGCAATTTGGAGGTATTGAGACTCAAGGTCAGATGAGGTGGCGCCGTGGCTGCCTTAGATTGGACCTCAGGCGAGGAGCAAGATGACCCTCAGCAGCAGCAACAGCCAGCTGTGGAGAGACCTGTAGGTGATCAGCAGAGAGAGGAGCAGCAGAGGGGTCAAGCTCGCAGGGGGCAATACCCGCATAGCAGGTTGTACAGTCAGAGGCTCAGCTTGCTTGACCTCACGGAAGAACAGTACTTCTGGAGGCTCAGATTGTTGCGTCAGGTGGTCGCAGTCATCTGCACCCTCCTGAAGAAGACTTGCTCCTTGCTGGACCTGGTGGCCATGCAGTATCAGTGGCTGTAAAAGTGATCGCCGCCCTCAACTTTTCTACCTCCGGATCCTTCCAGGGTGCTACTGGAGACATATCCAGGATCTCTCAGTCGGCTGCACATAAATGCATAAGGGAGGTCACGAATGGATTGTTTGCCATGGCTGGTAATTATGTTAACTTCGCCTGCGATGACGCTAGTCAGAATGAGCGGGCGCTCGGTTTTGTGTCTCTGGCTGGCTCCCCACAAGTGCAGGGCGTCATCGACTGTACACACGTGGCAATCTGTGCACTCTCAGATCAACCAGGAGTATTCACAAAATGCAAGGGATTCCATTCCATCAATGTGGAGCTGGTATGCAACCACAAGAAAAGCTTTAAGCAGGTGTGCGCTAGGTTCCCGGGGAACTGCCATAATGCGTTCATCCTGTGGCAATCCAAGCTCTCCGACCTCTTTGCACCTGCAAGCAGACGTAAGGGGCAGCTCCTAGGAGACAAAGAATACTCCCTTCAAACTTGGCTGATGACATCTGTGAGAAACCCCACTAATGAAGCACAAGAGCAGTACAACAAAAGCACATATGACAACCAGATGTGTTCATTGAGCAAGCGATCGGCATGCTCAGGATGCGCTTCAGGTGCCTGGACAGATCTGGATGCACTCTTCAGTACTCACCAGCCAGTGTTTCCAGAATGATCATGGCATGCCGCGCTCTGCACAACATTGCACGGCAGTGAGGATTGGAGCTGCAGGAGGAACAATGCGGTGAGTACGCACCGTCTGTGGACAAATCCAATGAAGAGGAGGAGGAGGTAGAGGAGGATGATGATGGTGACACCAACACGGTACCAGCCGCTCACATTGCTGCCTGAGATGACAGGGTTTCCCTTACAGCTATAAGGTTCAGTTAGTTACCACCACTAGACGGATGTAGCAATCACATCCAAAGGCCACTCTTCTCCACCACATCCCCCAATCCCACTGACACAAAGCAGTCCTGTAATGAATCAACCACCCACTGCACATCCCCCCATTTCCCCCATCAATTCATGTCTTCCCATTCATCAACAAGTAACTGAAAAGGCTAGTTGTCACCCGGCAACCAAGAATGGGCAACACGATAAGGTGGTGCAAAGTAATACATTCTATGCGATACTAGTAAACAACGGAATCTTAACGGCATAACACCTCCTCAAACACCCATGTGCATACCCTTGTGCAAATACAAAGCTTTACTATTCATTTTCCTACCGCTCTTACGTGGTGCAACCCCTGTGGCTTCAGCAGATTTAGGGGCAGGCTGCTCAGATCACTGCTCTGACTCTGGAGATGCTCTTGGCCGACGACCTCTGGGTGTTGGAGCCCGTGAGGACCCCGCCAAAGACGGCTCCACCTGCACCATGCAGGGGCAGACTCTGCCATCGGGACACGAGGCAGCATGTGGGCTACTGACTGAGCAGGGGGGGCTGGGGGCAGGGGGTGGAGGGGGTGGGTGGGGGCAACAGGTGAGAAGTGGTTTCTTAACCTGTCCCATTACCATCTCGTCTTGCCTTGAGCATCTCTTAATGTCTCTACTTACCATAGTTATTCCTCCCCCCAGCCTCCCCATTGCTTTTTTATCTGTTTCATTTCCGGTTTTTTCCTCAGTTCTGACGAAGGGTTTCGACCTGAAATGTTAACTCTGTTTCTCTCTCCACAGATGTTGCCTGGCCTGCTGAGTTTTTCCAACGTTTTCTGGTGAGAAGTGGGAGCGCTTTGAGTGGAGTTCCCACTTCCATGTCCCCTTTCGCCATCATCCCTCTCATGGGCCAGCCGCACTTCACTCCCACCACTCTGCTGGAGAGCAGCTTGGTGCAGATCAGTGACACACTGTAAGGCCAAGGCGAAGATGTCTGTCATCTTATTTCAGGCGCCAGACATGTTGGTATCCAGAGTCTGCACGGACGTGGTCAAGGCGTGCATGGACTCATTTGATTGCCGTGATTGATGTTCCAAGGAGTTGACCACTCTATCCATGGAAGAAGACATCCTCGCAATGCCCGGTGACATCAGCCCACTCATGCTCGAGCTGTTCTCCTCCATTCTCTCTGTTATCGTGGACAGTGTGTGTGAAAGGCCTGCCAGTACGTCGCAGATTTTCTGCTGCCTCTCAATGTTTACCCTTTTTATCGACGGCCCCGGGGATACAGCATCGTGTCCAGCTGAGCAGAGCTTGGAGAGAGCTGCACCTTCCGACGCGGACTCTCCACAGCTGTCCCTGCCACCACTGTCTGCTCTTGCTCACTTGTGAAGTGCGAGTCACCAAGTGAAATCCCAACTACCTAACTGGACTCACCAAAGTGCGAGTATCTGCACTGGTGCAGGTTAAGCATGAGTCCTGTGATGGTGCACCCTCAGAAGGAATCTGCTCCCCTGAGCTTTTGTCATCTGGGAGCTCCACCGACTGCCGCTCTCTACATGACGGTCCTGGCAGAGAGAAAATAAATGAATTAGTACTGGCAAGGTAAGAATGGTGCAATTTATCATTGTGAAGATGATAATATTTCACTCGCTGTTGAAATCAAGTCAACATGACTAAGTGTTATATGACATATGGGTCGCTGATATTTAAATCTGTCACCAGGTAGCTGGGAGGTCACAACCTCCCCATCTCCGATGGTCAGGAATGCCGGAACACCATTGATCTCCCAGAGCTTCCTCCTCTGCATTTGCCAACTGCGAAATCTGTGGAGGACCACCTCCGGTCCTCCCCCTGTCCCTTGTGTTCTGTGCTCTCTTCTCCTGTATCGGGGGAAAGAACAGGCCTGTGAGTGACTGTAATGGCATGTGTTCACCCGATGGATGCAGTGCATTTGGTGAGGGTGACTATCAAGGAGAGCCATGAAATTGTGAGGGCCTAGAAAGAGAATGATGGGTGCGCTTGCAAGGTAAGTAGGTGTGAGGAGTTATGTGATAGAGTAGGCTCGGCAAGGCAGAGTGAGGAGCGATGTGCACAGCAGGATGTAGGTGAATGTGCAACTGTACTCACCTTTCCTGACTTGGTTAGGTCATTAAAGTGCTTCCTGCACTGAATCCACGACCATGGCACAATGCTCCTGCTGCTGACCTCCTGGGCTACCTCCAGCCATGCCTTCTTCCTTCCTCCTGTGGTTGAGGAAGAGTATCTGTCTCCGGCTCCTCACTGCGCCCAGCAGTGTATCAAACGATGCATCGTTAAATTGGGGCACCGCCCTTGACCGCCCTGAATCCATGGTGAAACTTCCCCCGCTCTTTGCGCAAACTCCTAACTCCTCCAAATTCCATCTTTGGATTGGTCGTTTTAAATACTCCAGTTCAGATCGTGTCATGCGGGTCCGCACCACACCCGCTGCCACGCATACAACACCAAACCCAGAAGTAATATTATAATTAGGTGGCTGCTATAAAATGCCACAGACCAAAGCACTGAAAGTTATAGAATCATAGAATGGTTACAGCACGGAAGAAGGCTATTTGTCCTGTCGAGCCCATGCTGGCTCTCTGCAACAGCACTTCAGCTAGTCCCACTCCCCCGCCCTTTCCCCGTAGCCCTGCAAATGTTTTTCCTTCAGGTACTTATCTAACTCCCTTTTGAAAGCCGTGATTGAGTCTGCCTCCACCACCCTTTCAGGCATTGCATTCCAGATCCTAACCACTCGCTGTGTTAAAAAAAAGTTTTTCCTCATGTCGCCTTTGGTTCTTCTGCCAATCACCTTAAATCTGTGTCCTCTGGTTCTCGACTTTCCTGCCAATGGGAACAGTTTCTCTCGATCGACTCTGTTTATTATTATTATTATGGTTTCCCACCCGATATCATACCCCTTTGCTCTGAACGCGCCTAACGGAGTTATTATCGGGGCCTTGGTTACTGTTCATAAAGCCTAGGATCCCTTATGCTTTTTTAACAGCGTTCTCAACTTGTCCTGCCACCTTCAAAGATTTGTGTACGTAAACCCCCAGGCCTCACTGTTCCCTTTAAAATTGTACCATTTAGTTTAAAAAACATCACCTCACAGTTCTCTGCGTTAAATTTCATCTGCCATGTGTCTGCCCGTTTCACCAGTCTGTCTATGTGCTCCTGAAGTCTGTTACTATCCTCCTCACTGCTTACTACATTTCTGGGTTTTGTGTCATCTGTAAACTTTGAAATTATGCCCTTTATACCCAAGTCCAGGTCATTAATATACATCAAAAAGAGCAGTGGTTCTAACACTGACCCCTGGGGGATACCATTGTGTACTTGGCTCCAGTATGAAAGACAACTGTTCACCACTACTCTCTGCTTTCAGTCTCTTAGCCTATTTCATATGCATGCTGCCACTGTCCCTTTAATCCCATGGGCTTCAACTTTGCTAAGATCATAAGAACATAAGAAATAGGAGCAGGAGTCGGCCATTCGGCCCTTCAAGCCTGCTCCGCCATTCAACGAGATCATGGCTGATCTTCTGCCTCAACTCCATTCACCGGCCTTATCTCCATATCCCTTGATGCCCTTACTAGTCAGAAATCTATCGACTTCTGTTTTGAATATACCCAATGACTGAGCCTCCACAGCCCTCTGGGGTAGAGAATTCCAAAGATTCACCACCCTCAGTGTGAAGAAATTTCTTCTCATCTCAGTCCTGAATGGCCTACCCTTTATCCTGAGGCTGTGGCCGCTGGTTCTAGACTCCCCAGCCAAGGGAAACATTCTCCCAGCATTTACCCTATCCAGCCCTGTAATAATTTTGTATGCTTCAATGAGATCCCCTCATTCTTCTGAATTCAAGAGAATACAGGCCTAGTTTACTCAATCACTTTTCATACAACAGTCCCGCCATCCCAGGAATCAATCTCGTGAAACTTCGTTGCACTCCCTCTATGGCAAGTATATCCTTCCTTCGGTAAGGAGACCAAAATTGTACACAGTACTCCAGGTGTGGTCTCACCAAGGCCCTATATAACTGGAGTAAGACTTCTTTACTCCTGTACTCAAATCCTCTTGTAATGAAGGCCAGCAGACCATTTGCCTTCCTAATGGCTTGCTGCACCTGCACATTCACTTTCAGTGACTCATGTACAAGGACACCCAGGTCCCTTTGAGCATCTGCATTCCCCAATCTTTTACTAACAAGTCTATTATGTGATACTTTATTAAACACCTTTGGAAAGTCCATATAAACAACATCAACCACACAATCTTCATCAACAATCTCTGTTACTTTATCAAAGAAAGCAATCAAGTTAGTCAAAGACGATTTGCCTTTAACAAATCCATGCTGGCTCTCATTTATTAGCCCATGTTTTTCCAAGTAACAATTAATTTTATCTTGAATTATTGTCTTTAAAAGTTTCCCAGAACCGATGTTAGGCTGACTCTCCTATAGTTGCCGGGTTTATCCCTGTCCCCATTTTTGAACAGGTGTGTAATATTTGTAATCCTCCAGTCCTCTGGCACATCTCTCCTATCTAACGAGGATTGGAAGATTGTGGCCAGAGCCTCTGCAATTTACACCCTTAGTTCCCTCAGCAACCTAGGATGCATCCCATTTGGACCAGGTGACTTCTCTACTTAGAACACTGCCAACCTTCTATGTACCTCCGCTTTATTTTTATCCTATCCATTTTCTCTACTACCTCCTTTTTTACTGTGATTCCTGACTTTCAAGGGCAATCCTTTGTTTAATGGGCTGTTCAATATTAAAGTGATTAAATCCTTGGCAATATACCCTGAATGTAAAATTTCCTATTAATCAGCTGCAGACTTTTTCACAATAAGCCTCTCTGCTACCTTTTCCTTTACCGTGACATAGGCAGCATGCTCTTCTTTACTGAAGACAGATGCAAATAACTCATTTAGTACCTCAGCCATGACCTCTGCCTTCACAAGAAGGTCTCCTTTTTGGTCCCTAATCGGCAAAACCCTTCCTTTGGCTATTTCCCCTCATATCCTCTCCGAGCCCACCTTGTCCATGAGACCCACCTCCTGCTCCCTTGACCCTATTCCCACCAAACTGCTGATCACCCAACTTCCCTTCCTGGCCCCCATGTTAGCTGATATTGTTAACGGTTCCCTCTCTCCCCTTCAAATCTGCCATCATCACCCCCTCCTTAAAAAAAACACACTTGTCCCCTCTGTCCTTGAAAGCTAGCGCCTCATTTCCAACCTCCCTTTCCTCTCTAAAGTCCTTAATCGTGTTGTCGCCTCCCAAATCCAAGCCCATCTATCTCCGCAATTCCATGTTTGAACCTCTTCAATCAGGTGTCTGACCCTGCCACAGTACTGAAACGGCCATCATCAAAGTCTCTAATGACATCCTTTGTGACTGTGACCTACAACCCTCCGAGATCTCTGCGCTTCTCTGATTCTGGCCTCTTGCGCATCCTGATTTTAATCAATCCACCATTGGTGGCTGTGCCTTCTGTTGCCTAGGCCCTAAGCTCTGGAATTCCCTCCCTAAACCTCTCCGCCTCTCTACCTCTCTCCCCTCCTTTAAGACGCTCCTTAAAACCTACCTCTTTGATCAAGCTTTTGGTCACCTGTCCTCATATCTCCTTATATGGCTCAGTGTCAAATTTTGTTTGATAAGGCTCCAGAGAAGTGCCTTGGGATGCTTTACTACTTTAAAGGCTCTATATAAATGCAAGTTGTTGTTGTTGATACAGGATGCAGTTAGGTGCTGGCTTCATGGTTGCCACTGCAACTAGCAGCTGGTTCTTGATCGCCACTTATAGAGACAGAAGAGGGACATCTGTTAGAGTGCTGGCTGCATGATACCACTTCAAACAGAGGTTAACTAACTGTTAATGTGTGTCATGGTAGTGTGTTGGAATGCATGTGAGTGAGTGACTGAGTGAGTGAGTGGAGGAACAATGACAAGACAAGGATGGTACTACCCTGCAGTTGACAGAGGCCTCCAGCTTCACATTGGTCCATTTCTTTTAATGTCCTCAGGCCTGAGGATGCTGAGCATACCAGTTGAATGATTGACTAGCTTTTCCTCGGTAGACTTCCTGATGCTATTAATCTTTTTCACATCTCCTCACACATTCTTTGGATGATTGACATAGTATTTACTGGATCTGCTTCCACCTCCAAACACATCTTACTCATCTCTTTGGAGTTTCAAACAGGGAGATGCTTCATGGAGAAGCATCTCCAAAGCAGTATCTGAAACTGGAGGCGCTCTGTGTCACTGGACGGCCAAGTCCAGCTTTTGGCCCCAAAACACCACTATACAGTGCTTTCAACAAAACTCCTTTAAATCATTCTTTCCAGCTCCATGCTTAGTGGAAGTTCAACCCAGGTCAGGGGCTCACTATGTATCCATAATAAACCTGACCTCAAGAAAGCCAATGGGCTAAAAATTGGGTAGCGCCCCGTTTGGGGCACTAACTTCGCCGGGGCCCCAGAAAAATTGGTGCCCCCGCGCTGGAAATTGAGTGGTTGCGCCCCGCATCCCTCTTGGGGCGCTGTGAATCAATATCACGGTGCTATATGCTGCGGTATTGCAGGCCTTCCTCCCCTTCTTAAAGCTGGGCCCCTGGGGATCGGGAGTGCCGGCAAACGAGCCCAGCACTCAAGAGAAGTGCTGGGCTCTTGGAGCGCAGCCGGCACTCCACGGTGGAGTGGGGCTCAGGAGACCAGGGACGGGCGCACAGGCAGGTGCTGGCAGGCGGCCAGCAACAAAAATGGCCGCCCCCGCACCTCGCCTTTAAATAGCGCCTCCCCGGCCGCAGGTAGGCCCCCCTGACCCCGTCGGACATAGCGTCCGGCGGCAAGTCAGGGGGCGCTCCCGAAGATCGCGGCCGGGGCGCGAGCGGGGCGCTACCGGTTAGTGCCGCTGCTAACCTTCCGCTGAATTTCGCGGGAGGCGTGGGCAGCGCCGCGCCCGGGCGCTAGTTGCTTTGCGCCCCATTAGCGAGGGCACCAACGGGAGGCGTAAAGCCACCCTATTTTCCCCCCCAATGACGTTAGCTTGTTGTAAAGTTGCTGAGCGCTAAGCTTCAGCCACTTGAATGAAAGACTGGCCCTTTCGTCTTTTGTTGAATCATAAGGGCTGATGTTACAAGTTCATGCTCCCAGTTGGGGGGCCTTGTCTACTGGCACTGCTTATCAGAAATTTGAGTGCATGCTGTCCACCTTTTTCTGTCAATGCATGAAAAATCATTGGCATTGCATGCTGGAATTTGCAATATCTGCTACCAGTGGGCAAGGCCATCAGCCAGGAGCGGGAACTCATAAAATTACTGCCTTGTGCCCATCTTGGAATAGTGGGACTGATTTCTCGACCGGGCTTCCAGTGAGTAGCCATACTCGCAGTGTGCACATGCCAGAAAGTTGTGGGCTGATAGCTCATGACTTCGCTGCTAGCACTACTTCCTGTCAGGAACGTCCTATTGAGGAATCAGTCCCAGCATTAGAAATGTAACTGTGTCACTGTGTCACTGGTCAGATTGTACAGTACATTCATAGTAGAGAATGGCCAAATATTATCACTATCAATAAACGAAGCCTTGACACTACACAGTATATCAAATATGTTTTACAGTGGTAGAGTTGGGCATCCAGTGTTCTTTGTTGTTGAGGAGAAGGTAGAGGTGTGAAAGTGTACTTAAATCACAAGATATTTTCAGATAAAAAAAGACCATTTGACCTAATTGATTCCAGCCTATCAGAATACCAACCTATAATCTCTTCATTACAGCATCTCGCTGTATCACAAATGAGACCCATATCCTGGCTTCAACGCATCTCGCTGTCAACCCATTCTAACTGTTGATTAGCCTCATACCTCCTGACATCTTTCCTAAACTTACACTTCATGCCTATAATGTGTGACCTTCTGTCCTGATGCCTCACACATCCAAAACCATTATTGCAATTTTACTTTCCCCATCCTTGTCTAACTCTATTTCCCTTTTCAAGAATGAAGAGCTTATTGTTCATCAGAACTCATTTCTCTAACACCAGGGATCAGTCTTAGAATCATAGAACCCTTTTACTATTTATATGCCTATGGAAGACTTTTGGATTACCTTTTATGTTGGCTGCCATTCTATTCTCATACCTTCTCTTTGCCCCTCTTATTTTCTTTTTCACTTCTCCTCTGACCTTTCTATATATAGCCTGATTCTCAGATGTATTTGCAACCTGACATCTGTCATACGCGCTCTTTTTCTGCTTCATCATATTCTCTATCTCTTTCGTCATCCAGGGAGCCCTGACTTTAGTTGCCCTGCCTTTCCCCTAGTGGGAATGTACCTCAAATGTACCTGAACTATTTCCTCTTTAAAGGCAGTCCATTGTTCCATTAAAATTTTGCCTGCCAATCTTTGATTCCAGTTTACCTGGGCCAGATCCGTTCTCATCCCACTGAAATTGGCCTTCCCCCAGTTAAACATTTTTACTCTAGATTGCTCCCTGTCCTTTTCCATAGCTAATCTAAACCTTATGATATTATGATCACTGTTCCCTAAATATTCACCTACTGACACTTGCTCCACTTGACCTATCTCATTCCCCAGAACCAGATCCAGCAATGCCTCCTCCCTCGTTGGGCCGGAAACATACTGATCAAGAAAGTTCTCCTGAACACACTTCAGAAATTCTTCCCCTTCTCTGCCCTTTATATGATTACAATCCCAGTCTATATTAGGATAGTTGAAGTCCCCCATTATTACTACTCTATAGTTCCTGCACCTCTCTGTGATTTCTCTGCAAATTTGCTCCTCCATATCTTTCCCACTATTTGGTCATCTATAGAATACACCTAGTAGTGTAATGGCACCTCTATTATTTCTTAATTCTAGCCATATAGATTCTGTCCTTGACCACTCCTGGACATCTTCCCTCTCCAGCACTGTAACATTCTCCTTGACCAATACTCCCACACCACCTCCTATCTTTCCTTCCCTATCTTTCCTGAACACTTGATAACCAGAAACATTTAATACTCCATCCTGCCCTTTTTTGAGCCGGGTCTCAGTTATTGCCACATCATATTCCCATGTGGCTATTTGCACCTGCAGCTCACTTACCTTGTTTACTAAGCTTTGTGTGTTCATATACATACACTGTAAACCCATCTTCGACCATCCTGTATTCTCTCTTAGTTTGACCCCACCTAATACTTTACTATTTCTTACTTTAGTGCTCTCTACCTCTCTCAATCCTTTGAGCACTTTATTTCCCCTTTCTAATGTTACATCCTGGTGCCCATCCCCCTGCTAACTTAGTTTAAACCCTCCCCAACAGCACTAGCAAACCTCCCCGCGATGATATTGGTTCCGGCTCTGTTGAGGTGCAACCCATCCGGCCTGTACAGGTCCCACCTCCCCCAGAACTGGTCCCAGTGCCCCAGGAATCTAAAGCCCTCCCTCCTGCACCATCTCTCCAGCCACACATTCATCTGCTCTATCTTCCTATTTCTATACTCATAGCGCGTGGCACTGGGAGTAATCCGGAGATTACTGCCTTTGAGGTCCCGCTTTTTAATCTTTCCCAGGTCCCTGAAATCTGCCTGCAGGACCTCATCCCTCTTTCTACCTGTGTCGTTGGTATCGATATGGGCCATGACCTCTGGCTGTTGACCCTCCCGCCTCAGAATGTCCTGCAGCCGCTCAGTGACATCCTTGACCTTGGCACCAGGGAGGCAACATACCATCCTGGAGTCACGTCTGTGGCCGCAGAAATGCCTGTCTGCTCCCCTAACTATCGAATCCCCTATCACTATTGCTTTCCCACTCTTCTTCCTCCCCCCATTGTACAGCTGAGCCACCCGTTGTGCCACAGACTTGGCTCAGGCTATATTCCTCAGAGGAACCATCGCCTTCACCAGTACTCAGAACTGAATACTGGTTGGAGAGCGAGATGCACTCAGCGGACTCCTGCACCACCTGCCTGGTCCTCCTCTTCTGTCTGGTGGTCACCCATTCCCTCTCTGCCTGCACACTCTTTTTCTGTGGGGTGACTGATGTAAGAAAACTACTAGGCACTTGGTCTAAGCATTAAACAAAGCTTTAATCAACTGTTTTTCAACATGGAGGTCTAGTTGTGTCCTTCACTAGTTCCTGTTGAGGAATGCCCTAAGCAAGCTGGGCCCATGCCCGAGTATTTATACTCTCCCTGGACAGCGCCACCAGCAGGCCGCCCAGTATTACTTCATACATGAATGACAAGATTCATGTCAGTGACCACATCCTGAAATGTGCTATCCACGAAGCTCTCAGCCTCACGGATGCACTGCAGTGACGCCAGCTGCTGCTCAAGCTCCAAAGCCCGGAGCTCGAGCTCCTCCAGCTGACGACACTTCCTGCACATGTGGTTGTCCAGGACACAGGAAGCGTCCTGGAGTTCCCACGTGGCACAGGATGTGCATTCCACGGGACTGAGCTGCCCTGCCATGCCTTTACTTAATAGACTATTAACTAGAAACACTTACCAGCTTACTCACCAATCAGCTCCTTCCCTGGTTGTGACGTCACTTTAGCCGTTTTGCAGTTGTTGCTTTTGTTGTTGTTGTTTTCGCTGGAGGTCCTCCGCCTCCTTGATGCCGTCACTACTCCGGTCTGCGCTCTCTCTGGGACCCCCTGCTCGATTTATCCTCTGCCTCCTCGCTGCCGTCACTACTCCAGTCTGAACTCTCTCTGGGCCCCCCGCTCGATTTATACTCTACCTCTTTCAAACGGTTATTTTTACTTTTAATTATCAGTTTTAATTAGTTAATTTAGTTTAAGTTATTCATTCAATAAAGTTATAGACCGCGATTTTGCCGGCGCTCAGAGGGCGGGTTCGGAGGCGGGTCAGCTGTTAAATTCGAAATGATTGATGGCGGGTTGGCAACCCACCCGATCCCACCTCCGTGTGAGTTTCCAAAGTGTCAGGTCTGCGATTTCAGAACAGACCCGACACCAAGCGGCAGGTGAGGGATTTAAGATACTTAACTCCTTGTTAACTGCTATTTTGACAGCCTTTTCCTGTTCACGTCAAGTGAGTATGTCGGGAGTACCAACGAGCTGAATAGTTCACAGCTGCAACTGCAGCATAAAAGCTGAACTCTCATATCTGTTCACTTTCAAATGTCAGAGGTTGCTGATTTCAGGATTTGGAAGACACATTTGATCTGTCTTGAGGCTGTAAGTGTGTGGTGTTAACTCTATATGCACAGTCACCTCCTTGGAATAACCTCTCTCCCCAGTGACTGAATGCTTAGAACATCGCATCCTCAACTGCCATATATAACAGCAGAATGGGAATCATTTATACCCTCACCCTGGTCCTCAGAATCTGAAGAGGATCAGCCGCAGCAGCAGCAGAACCAGACACACCAGCAGCACCAACAACAGGAGTGCCAACCTTCTCCTCAACCACCTGATGCTGCACAGGGCAGAGGGCGTCAGCGCGGGGCTGCACCGCGCCACAGGAGATACCCCCAACACAGGGTTTACAGGAAGAGGATGAGCTTCCTCAATATGTCTGAGCAGCAGTGCCAAAGGAGGCTGAGACTTTCGCAACAGGTAGTCACAGACATTTGCACAATGCTGCACCAAGACCTGCAGCCTCGAGGAGCGGGTGGACACTCCTTACCAGTGGCTGTCAAAGTCACCACCGCCCTCAACTTCGTTGCATCAGGGTCCTTCCAGGGATCTGCAGCAGACATTAGCGGCATCTCCCAGTCGGCCGCGCACAGATGCATCACGCAGGTTACCGATGTCCTCTTTGCCAAGTCCGCCAATTACATCCACTTCTCCACTGATGAGGCAAGTGTTACCGAGCGGGCGCTAGGCTTTGTCAATCTGGCTGGCTTCCCACAGGTGCAGGGCGTCAACAACTGCACACATGTGGCCATCAGGGCATCCCATCAGAACCCAGCAGTATTTATGAACCGCAAGGGCTTCCACTCCATTAACGTGCAGCTGGTGTGTAACCACAGGAAGAGCATCATGCATGTGTGCGCCAAATTCCCTGGCAGCTGCCATGACTCTTACATCCTGCGCCAGTCTACTGTGCCTCAGCTCTTCGCTCCACCAAACAAACTTTCCAGCTGGCTCCTTGGAGACGAGGGCTATCCCCTGAAGACATGGCTAATGACACCGATGAGGAGGCCATCAAACGAGTCTGAGGAGCGCTACAATCAAAGCCACATTTCCATCAGAAGTCTCAAAGAGCAAACAATAGGCTTGCTCAAAAAACGCTTCAGATGCCTGGGCAGATCTGGTGGAGCCCTACAGTACGCACCAGCCAAGGTCTCCAGAATCATCGTTGTCTGCTGTGCCCTGAACAACATCGCACTGCAGTGAGGATTAGCGCTGCCTGAGGAACAAGGTGCGGCGCGCACAGCCTCTTCAGAGGAGGAGGAGGAAGAGGATGATGAGCAGAATGAGGTCCCAGATGAGGAATACATGGAGGAGGCGGCTGACCCAGTGCGACCAGCATGCGAGCACATTGCTGTGGTGTATTTGGACTTTCAGAAGGCTTTCGATAAGGTCCCGCATAAGAGATTAGCGTGCAAAGTTAAAGCACATGGGATTGGGGGTAGGGTACTGATTTGGATAGAGAACTGGTTGGCAGACAGGAAGCAAAGAGTTGGAATAAACGGGTCTTTTTCCGAGTGGCAGGCAGTGACTAGTGGGGTACGGCAGGGATCGGTGCTAGGACCCCAGCTATTCACAATATATATTAATGATCTAGACGAGGGAACTAGATGTAATATCTCTAAGTTTGCAGATGACACAAAGCTGAGTGGGCGTGTGTGCTGTGAGGAGGATGCAGATAAACTCCAGTATGATTTGGACAGGTTGGGGGATTGGGCAGATGCATGGCAGATGCAGTATAATGTGGATAAATGCGAGGTTATCCACTTTGGTGGCAAAAACAGGAAGACATATTATTATCTGAATGGCAATAGATTGGGAAAAGGGGAAGTGCAACGAGATCTGGGAGTCCTTGTGCACCAGTCACTGAAGGTAAGCATGCAGGTGCAGCAGGCGGTTAAGAAGGCAAATGGTATGTTGGCCTTCATAGCGAGAGGATTCGAGTACAGGAGCAAGGATGTCTTGCTGCAGTTGTACAAGGCCTTGGTGAGACCACACCTTGAGTATTGTGTGCAGTTTTGGTCGCCTTATCTGAGGAAGGATGTTCTTGCCATGGAGGGAGTGCAGCGAAGATTTACCAGACTGATACCTGGGATGGCAGGAATGACGTATGAAGAGAGATTGGGTCGATTAGGCTTATATTCGCTAGAGTTTAGAAGAATGAGAGGGGATCTCATTGAAACTTATAAAATTCTAACAGGACTAGACAGACTAGATGCAGGAAGTATGTTCCCGATGGCGGGGGAGTCCAGAACCAGAGGTCACAGTCTAAGGATAAGGGGTAAGCCATTTAGGACTGAGATGAGGAGGAATTTCTTCACCCAGAGAGTGGTGAACCTGTGGAATTCTCTACCACAGAAGGCAGTTGAGGCCAATTCATTAAATATATTCAAGAAGGAGATAGATATATTTCTTAAGGCTAAAGGGATCACGGGATATGGGGAGAAAGCAGGGACAGGGTACTGAATTTGGATGATCAGCCATGATCTCATTGAATGGAGGAGCAGGCTCGAGGGGCCGAATGGCCTACTCCTGCTCCTATCTTCTATGCTTCTATGTGATGCCAGGGAGGGCCTAATCAATGCCAGATTCACCTAAATTTATGCAGCACAGACATGTGGCTGCCACATGTACATGAAGGTTGCCATGACCACACTTCAACACCACAGAGCATCTCTACAATGAATTGTGCATTCCTTGCACTGTCACCACCTTTGCTAGACATAAAAGGCACCCTCACCCTTCACTGTCCCACTTCAAATTGTGACCACACATATGGCAATGATTGATTTCTAGCAGAACACCCAAGTGACTACCCTTATGACTATTTATGTGTTAGCTTTCTTTTACGCGTGCTTCTACGTGGTGCTATCCCTGTGGCTTCAGCAGATGTAGAGGCAGCCTGCTCACTTCCCTGCTGCGCCTGCTTAGACGCCTTTGGCGGTCGTCCTTTGGTTTTGGAGCCTGTGAGGGTCCCGCCAAAGTCTGCACCTCCTGCGGCTGCACAGGGGCAGACTCGGCCATCACTGTTCGGGGAGGCATCTGGGGCTCTGACCGAGGGGTTGGCAAGGGGATTGCAGTTGGAGCGCTTGGAGAGGAGCCCCCACTTGTATGTCACCTCCCACCATCATCCCTCTCATGGGCCACCCGCACTTCTCTGCTAGCAAGTAGCTAGAGAGCACCTTGCTGCACATCAGTGGGGCCATGAGGACCCGTGTCTATATTGACATTCCTCATAATGGGGACGTCCATGAACCTCTGGTTCCTCTCCGCAATAGATGCCCATCTATCCTCCATAGCTGACCATCTATTTTGAAGTGTTACTATGTTGTTCTGAGTCTGGCGATTTATGTCCTTCATGAAGATTGCCATCCTTTCCATGGCGTTACCTACATTCGCCATTGCGTGCGCCATGGCATTGCTTATATTTGAGATGGACTCCTTCATTCTCTGCACACTCGCAGTCACCGTGGTTGTTAACCCAGTCAGAGTCTCCTGAACTTATTCCTGAAACTCCAGCACCGCTCTCTTTCTGGATGGTCCCCGAGGCTCAGCATCTACATGCAGCTGAGCAGAGGGAGGAGCATCCTGCGGCCTCTGATGAGGACTCTCCACTGCTGTCCCTGTCTCCACCATCTGCTCTTGCTCACTCGTGACTTGTGATACACCAGGTGACAACACTACTCTATCTCGCATTATACCCACCGAGGTGTACGTCCATGCGCTGGTGCTGGGTGCGCTCATTTCTGCTGACGCTGCTCCCTCAGAGGCTGATGGTTCCTCTGAGGAGTCCTCCTGCTCTTCCTCCTGGACAGTAGGGAGGGGGGCTCTCAATGGTCCCGTGTGAGAGTAAAGACATGAGTTAGACATGTGATATAACACGGTGGCATAGTGGTTAGCACTGTTGCCTCACAGCGCCAGGGACCCGGGTTCGAATCCGGCCTCGGGTGACTGTCTGTGTGGAGCTTGCACATTCTCCCCGTGTCTGCGTGGGTTTCCTCCGGGTGCTCCGGTTTCCTCCCACAGTCCAAAGATGTGCGGGTTAGGTTGATTTGGCTATGATAAATTGACCCTTAGTGTTAGGGGGATTAAATACGTGGGGTTACGGGGATAGGGTGGGATATGTGTCGGTGCAGGCTCGATGGGCCGAAATGGCCTCTATCTGCACTGTGGGGATTCTGTGATATGTAGATTGCAGACACATCCCATTGTGCACATGATGAGCACTCAATTTCTATTGACATCAGATCCCATATGAGTCACTCATGAATGCCAAATAAGATGGATGGAGAATTATTCTGTCACCAGGTTGTTCTACTGAGCCTGTCTCTCCATCCCCCACTTCGAGCTGTTCCACTGATCCCGCAATGTCGAGAGTGGCCTCCTCAGCGTGGGTGAGCTGTGAGAAAGATGGTGGTCCTCCTCTTGTTCTCTCCCTCGCCCTCTTATTGTGGGCTCTCTTTTCCTGCAATGAGGGAAAGAAGTGGAGTTTCAGTGAGAGTGATGGAATGAGTGTAAAGAATGGATAGGATAGATGTTTAGAGGGAGACTATGATGGAGTGGAGTGCCAATACCAAGTTTCCTCCTTTTAAGTTGTTAGTTGTCATTGCATAACATTGAGGATGGGGGTGAGGGGTGCATAGTAAGATGGGGATGTGATTCTGTACATAAATGAGAAGTCGCACAACACCAGGTTATAGTCCAACATTCTGTACATAGGGAGAGAGGGATGGGTGATGGTGCAAGGGATGTTGGGGTGAGTTAGGATGGGCAGGAGTAGGGTTGGCAATGCAGAGTGATGGGGATGTGATGACAGGCACAGCAGAAATTGGACAGAATGTCCCTAGTGTGGCTTCACCAGAACACTGTACAGCTTCGAGATAACTTCTGAGGTAATATAACCAGGCATCCTGTTCACTGTTTCTTGCCACCTCACACTGTTGGACATGGCGAGCAATGAATCAACTAACATCCTAGGACTCTTTTACCTTTCCCCACGGCAAGTCCACCCATGGAATATCTGCTTCCTATTTTTACTTCCAATATGCATTACCTTGCATTTGTCCATATTGTATTTAATTTGCTGTAGATCAATCCAGGTGCATGTCCTGCCAAACTCTGCTTTTAGATTCTTGTCTGTCTTCTCTGAGTCTACAATATCTGTCTTTTCTGTGGTTTATTATTTTTTCTCTCACTCACTTACAATCTGCAGAGTTTATAGTGACCATTGGTCTCCTTATTTAAGGAAGGATGTAAATGCATTGGAAGCAGTTCAGAGAAGGTTTACTAGACTAATACCTGGAATGGGCAGGTTTGTCTTATGAGGAAAGGTTGGACAGGCTAGGCTTGTATCCGCTGGAGTTTAGAAGAGTAAGAGGTGACTTGATTGAAACATATAAGATCTTGAGGGGTCTTGACAGGGTGGATGTGGAGAGGATGTTTCCTCTTGTGGGAGAATCTAGAACTAGGGGTCACTGTTTAAAAATAAGGGGTCGCCCATTTAAGACAGAGATGAGGAGAATTTTTTTCTCACAGAGGATCGTGAGTCTTTGGAACTCTCTTCCTCAGAGGGCGGTGGAAGCAGAGTCTTTGAATATTTTTAAGGCAGAGGTAGATAGATTCTTGATAAGCAAGGGGGTGAAAGGTTATCGGGGGTAGGCGGGAATGTGGAGTAATCAGATCAGCCATGATCTTATTGAATGGCGGAGCAGGCTCGAGGGGCCGAGTGGCCGACTCCTGCTCCTAATTCGTATGTTCGTATGTTCATTGACTTAGTACAACCTGCCACAATCACTGTTGCCTTTCTCAGCTAATCCAAATTCTCTTCCATTACTTTGCCCACAGTAATCTGACCTTTTACTGCTCCGACTCACAACTGACCCTCCACTTGGCCTCACAGTCCATTGTCCATTTAGCTTCACACTCTATCCTCTGCTCAACCTCACAATTGGTCCTCCAACCTGGCTCGCAATCAATTTTCTTTCGGTAGTTGCTGATCCACACCCATGTTCTGCCCTTGATATTCACTGACCCTGCTGTGGAAAAGATGCTCTGTCGTAGGTCATTTGGACGCCTGAGGTCATATTGCTTCCCTCTGTCAGTTTAAGTTGCCATCGCTTCAAAGAACTCTCGGAGATAGCCAGACAAGATCCACACTTCTGAATCCAAACAGGCTGCTATTTGTTGGGTTATTTTTATAATGGACTCTTCTATTTTGTTTTTGATTACTGATTCCATTCGTTTTCCAGTCATGGAGGTCAGACTAATGGTTCTGCAGTTGTCATGTGTGGCTCTGTTACCTTGAAACCTGATGTCTCCAAGGGTATAAAAGATACTAAATGTGGATTTATAGACGTATATAAGTTACTTAACCCCCTGGCCTTGATGAAATATTTTTATTACCATTATTGTGAAGACAGCGATGGAACAGAAAGGGTCACCGTCACAGACAAGGTCACAGTCAATTAGTTGTGTTTGTGAGGACGTCTGCGCCCTGTTGTAGGACTTGGCTGTTTTTTTTTCATTCAAAATTACTTCTTTGACCCTAGCTTCAGCCAGACAAGGGTTTATTTTAGTTCTGAATTATTTCAGGAATTAAGCTTGGTGAGCAAGGGGAGAGGTATATCTGTAACTGCCCCAGGGAGAAACTAAAAGTACAAATTGCTCAGGTTATATTGGCATTAGAGAGGAATAGTGATAATGTTACGGCTTATTATTGTTACACTAAATACAGGATACAGCAAAAAGGGAAAGCAGTTCAGCACAGCAAATAAACCAGGTTCGTAACAAAAACCTGAAAGGCCCAGATCAGAAGGCTTTTTAGATGGATATCCTGCTCTCCGGCTTTTACGAATAGCATTCTATAATAACCCGCCAAGGTTCACAAGGATGGCCTACAGTGACGTTCTTCCCACTCCTCCACTGTGGAAAAACAGCCATGCTCTGCTTTTTACCAAACCAGGTAGATCTGAGAACGCAACAGCTGGAGAATAATAAGTCGGAATAAGGTTTCTGGTTCTCCTCGGCACAGTACAGCATGGTCTATATTTTCTGCTTGGGTGAAAGTGGGCTAAGTCCAGAATAGTTTCCAAGATCTGCCTTCCAAGTTGGAGATCAGCTTTTCGAGGTGGGGATCTTGTAAGTTGCTGCAGGATTCAAGGGGCTGTAGCAGCTCAAAGTAGCCAAGACAGGAGAAAGTCTTGAAGAAGGCAATTGAACGGTTTGGCCTGCAAGCAATATCTGCCAGGTCTTCTGGAGAGCAGGGAGACCACAGGTTCTCTGATGATGCAGCTGAAGTGCTTCCTTCAGAATGTAGACAACAGAGGCAGGCCCTGTTTGGGGTAGCATAGCAGCAGTTAAAGTAGGTGGCCTAGATCATGAGTGACAATGACTCCATGCACCACTGCTCAGTGTCATAGAACCTTTAATGACCTTCCAGGTCTACTATGAGTGTCAGGCTTGGTTCAGTGCTCGCACTCTTGTCTCTGAGTTAGAAGGTCATGGGTTCAAGCCCCATTCCAGAGATTTGAGCATATAAGCTAGGCTGACACTTCAATGAAGTATTGATGGAGCGCTGTCTGCTGGAGTTGTCATCTTTTGGATGACAGCCTGTCTTGCCCTTTCAGGTGGACATAAAAGACCCTGTGGCACTATTTGAAGAAGAGCAGGGCAGTTCTCACAGTGTCTTGGCCAATATTTATCCCTTAATCAGCATAATTAAAAAAACAGATTATCTGATCATTTATCTCATTGCTGTTTTTGGGACCTTGCTGTGTGCAAATTGTACCAAAAAAAATATCAAACATATTTTCAGGCACTGGTGATGGTCTCTAACACGGTGCAACAGATGCTGTATTAACGGGATGTGCCCATGACCCACATCTGCAGTACCCTGCTGGTTGGTCTCTCAGCACTGCAGACCATCCTCCAGCATGTGGCAGCTCAGGCACCATCGATAATGGAGCCCATGACAGAGGCGACGTATCGCAGAGGGTTTCACTGATTTCAATGGTACTATTAGGTTTGCTATCCCGCAGATCGGGGGACATGTGGAGCTAGCGCCCAGTACTAGTGCCATGGTAGGAATGGGCTCCAATGATGGTGCTAATTGATGGCTCTGAGTGAGCCACAAGGCTGCTGAATAATTAAAGGATGATACTGTCAAATACGGGAAAGTAGCATGAGTGGTTTACAGCTTCCTCTGAAGTTTAGGCCGCGATTTTGTGATCATTGTCGGGTTGGGTGCAGGACAGCTGGTTTCCGGCTTCCAGTCCCGCCCCCAGCTGCATCCGCTCCACAGACGTGATTTTCCCTTGATTGACCTTGTTAAGCCCCGCCCTGTGGTCTTGCCGGCCAATTAACAGGAAGCGGGTCTGATGACGTCATTTGATGTCACGTCATCTGCCGGTTTCCTTAAAGGGACCACGCACAATTTGATTTTGACTGTTGATTTCTCAGTGCTTGACAGCATTAAGGTGCTGAAAACACTGACAATCACTGCACAAAGGTGAACTCTTGCACCCAGGCTCTCCAATGACTCCCTCCATATGCTGGAATAGATGGCAGCTGCAGGTGAGGTGACAGAAGTGACCTGTCACTGGTGAGAGAGGTTCTCCCAGTGAGGTGGCACTGGACATATAGTTGGATTTAAAAACTGGTAAGCTAAAGGAATTTGTAAATGTTTTAAAAATGCAGTAACCAACATTTACCTTGCTCTGAAACTCACCATGTGCAACACTGGATCCTTCACACCACTTCTGCAGCTGTCATCATTCCACAAACATTACACCAGACTCACAACACGCCACACTTACCTGGCGTGGTGTCTGGATGTCGGGAAACCCGAGCCAGAAGCGGCAAAATCCAAAAGCAGGCTGAAAAACTACTGACAAGTACCTGTTAATAGGCAGGTAATTGCCTTTAATCCGCTTCCCGCCACTAGGTGTCGGGTCCATTCGCAAATCGGGGAGCCGACACTTGGGAAAGCTGTTTGGAGGCGGGATTGGAACCCGCCATCAATCAAATCGAATTTAACCTCTGACCCGCCTCCAAACCTGCCCTCTGAGCGCTGGCAACATCGCGGCCTTAGACTTTGTACGACCAATGTTCAATATTTATTTACAAAAGTTTATTTTCCTCAAAAGCAAGAGAAGCTCCTCATTTACCTTTGCTGCGCATTGACCATATTAACAGACTGAAAGCTGCATGTCTCATGATATTTTGCGACTTCACTAAATGTACATTTTTCCTTTGGTGATATTTGTCTGTTTTGTAGGATGTGGGCGATGCTGGCAAGGTGGGGTTTATTGCCCATCCCTGAGGTGGTGGGCCTTCTCCTTGAACCGCTGCAATCCATGTGGTGATAACGCTCCCAGTGATGGTATTAGGTAGGGAATTCCGGGAAATTAACCCAACAATGATGAAGGAATGGCAATATATGTCCATGTCAGGATGGTGTGAGACTTGGAGGGGAATCTGGAAGTAATGTTATTCCCATGACGTTGTTGCTTTTGACTTTCTCAATGGTAGAGGTTGCGGGCAAGGGTGGTGCTGTTGAAGTAACTTGTTAAAGGATGTGACATTATTTGCCATCTTTTTTTGAGCTGCTACGAAGATTTTCCATTTATCCAGCGATGAGAGCCTTAAAAGTGTGATGGAATACTCTCCACTTGCCTGGATGAGTGCAGCTCCAACAACACTCAAGAAGCTCGACACCATCCAGGACAAAGCAGCCCGCTTGATTGACACCCCATCCACCACCTTAAACATTCACTCCCTCCACCACCGGCGTACCGTGGCTGCAGTGTGTACCATCTACAAGATGTACTGCAGCAACTCGCCAAGGCTTCTTCGACAGCACCTCCCAAACCCGCGACCTCTTCCACCTAGAAGGACAAGGGCAGCAGGCGCATGGGAACACCACCACCTCCAAGTTCCCCTCCAAGTCACACACCATCCTGACTTGGAAATATATCGGCCGTTCCTTCATCGTCGCTGGGTCAAAATCCTGGAACTCCCTCCCTAACAGCACTGTGGGAGTACCTTCACCACACGGACTGCAGCGGTTCAAGAAGGCGGCTCACCACCACCTTCTCAAGGGCAATTAGGGATAGGCAATAGATGCTGGCCTTGTCAGCGACGCCCATATCCCAGGAACAAATAAAAAAAAGGAGGAATGGTTCGTGAAACAATTTACAAACATGGAGGATCGTAACAGTTTACTTTTAGCAGACCCAAATAGCATTTCCCAGGCATTAATAACTGAAATTCTCAATGGCAACATCCTCCTTTGTCATCCCCCACCCCCCCGCCCCCCACCGCCAGTTCTAAATGAATGATCCCAGATTTCCTGCTGAAGTTAAGCCTGGGTAACTCCAGCATAATGCAGTAGAACCTTTCTCCTGTCTGATATGCTGGCTTTGAGCTTGTTCCTTCAGTCCTGGGATTTCCTGCTGGAACTTTTCGGAGGCATAGAAATGAATTTTTCCTAATATGTGCCGGCGGAGTCAAATTCTGTGCAAATGCCAGAAATACACAATATATTTGCACCTGATCAATGCTTGACACAAGGAAGGCCTGTGTGGAGGGGGTATTTAAGAATTAAAGGTTCAGAAAGCATACATCTGCCTCAATCAACCTCTAGCCCCTTACAGGCACACAAACTGGAGGAAGAGTCTTTAATATTATTTCAATGGGCCTTCACACAGAAAAACAGTCAGGTTCTGGGGTGCATCATTGTGGCAGGCGGAAATCTCACTCTGTCCCATCTCTGCTGGCATAATAGGCGATCGGAAGATCTCAGCTCAGGCCTTTTATAGAAAAACATGCAGACAAATTACATGCAGTCGAGAATTATTGAGGGGGTGAAATTCCTCTCTGCATTCGAGCTAACTTGGGCCAAAACTGCTTGGCCATTCAGGTGGACCCCCACCGTATCTCCAATGGCACTTGTAGAGAACATCAAAAAGCACAGAATAAGGAAAGGTTATTTGGCCTATCAAGCCTCTTCTTTCCAGACCGTGTACAATAAGCTCTTCCCAATTTAATTTGTCACTTTAGCAAAGGTTCCTCCTAACCTCACCCTTCACAAAAGTAAATCAGTTAAACTCCAGAATAGCGATCGAATTTATTATCCTACACAACATAGCCCAGGTCAGATAATTAGGCTCCAAGAACTATTACACAAAGTCCATGAGAACCAACTTGCTATGAAAAAGGGACATGGGGCAGAAATGCCTCAAGACTGCAACTGGGGTTTCTTTGTGGCCCAATAAATTTACCTGCAAGCACTGCTCATTGCCTGGCACCCTGGATGTGATTTTTTATTGCCTTGGAAATTACATAAAGCATTGAAAACGATCTGAGAAGCCTCGGAGTTCCTGCCCACATCAATTAACTATTATAATGAGATTCCTGACTGCTTCAAGAGGAAACTTCACCGCCCTCCAGAAATGTGTGTCAATCACTAACGGCGTGGAAATCCAATGCTACTGGTCTCCATCCATTCCTTCCATGTGGGAATGCCCTGGAAATAGCCACCAGTGGGATGTTCCAAAGAAGAAAATCAGTCTCTTGATCTCTGCGACTGCTGGAAGAGACAACACCAACTGAATGCTGAGAAGACAGGCGATAGTAGATTGGAGTTAACTCAAGTTAGCTCGAATGCAGAGAGGAATTTCACCCCCTCAATAATTCTCGACTGCATGTAATTTGTCTCCATGTTTTTCTATAAAAGGCCAAGATCTGTAGAACATCAGTTATAGTATTCACTGAGGAAACTATGCTGAGCTTAGGACTTCAGCCAAGGGTGTCTCCACCTGAAGCATCAGCACTCTGTTCTCTCCACAGATGCTGCCTAGCCTGCTGAATGTTTCCACCATTTTCTCATTTTTAATTAGGTAAAGCAAGACTTGGAATACGATAAATTTGAAGTTCTGCATTTGAACAGACGTTGTTCAGACAGCATTTCCTATATAGGGAGAGCAGAGAGACTGAATGGAGTGTAGTCCAATACTGTTAATCAATGAAGTAAGTCATCCTTGACAGCATGCTTTACTAGGTTGAAATGAATTCAGACCAAGAGGTTGTGAAATGGTTAGTAGGGCAAACATGGAGTTATTCTCCAGATGATAAATTTTAGACTCTCAGATTAAAAGGTACCGCTTGCAATTGGCTATCCTCGGGTTTTCAGCACTTATGAAAAATGCTTTCTGTTGAAATAAAAATAAGGGGCTACAGATTCACAAATCATTAGCAACGCAGGTTAACAAAGCCATAAAAAGTGCAAACAAAGCACTGGGGTTCATTTCTAGAGGAGTAGAATTTAAAAAAACCAAAGTAGTTATAAAAACAAAAAATGCTGGAAATACACAGCAGGTCAGGCAGCATCTGTGGAGAGAGGAACAGAGTTAATGTTTCAGGTTGATGATCCTTCGTCAGAGGAAGTGCAAGAAAGATTTACAAGGATGATACCTCGGCTCGTTTGGTGCATAAACGTATAGACCTGATGAGCTGAATATCCTGTTTCTGTGCAGTAAACGACTATGTAATTCTATGTAACGGGGGTTAAATTGATCTTCGGTAGTAGCGTGAAACAAGCAATAGCGAATCAGCAGCACGTTTTACTCCGCTTCGCTATTACATCACCAAAAAAAAGAACGTCAGGTTCCACATGTACGCTGACAACACCCAACTCCACCTCACCACCACCTCTCTCAACACCTCCACTGTCTCTAATTTTCACAATACTTGTCCGACATCCAGTTCTGGATGAGCAGAACTTTCCTCCAACTAAATATAGGGAAGACCAAAGCCACTGCCTTCGGTCCCCGCCACAAGCTCAGTTCCCTAGCTACCGACTCCATCCCACTCCCTGGCAACTGCCTGAGGCTAAACCAGACTGTTCGCAAACTTGGTGTCATATTTGACCCCGAGATGAGCTTCAGACCACATATCCGCGCCATCACCAAAACCACCTACTTCCACTTCCATAACATCGCCTGAATCCGCTCCTGCCACAGCTCATCTACTGCTGAAAGCCTCATTTACGCCTTTGTTACCTCTAGACTTGACTATGTCAACGGTCTCCTGGCTGGCATCCCATCTTCCACCCTCCATAAACCTGAACTCATCCAAAACTCTGCTGCCCCGTGTCCTAACTCCCATTCACCCATCACCCCTGTGCTCGCTGACCTACATTGACTCCCGGTCTCACAATGCCTCAATTTTAAAATTCCCATCTTGGTTTGCAAATCCTTCCATGGTTTCGCCCCCTCCCTATCTCTGTAACCTCCTCCAGCCCTACAGCCCTTTGAGATCACTGCGTTCCCCCAATTCTGGCCTCTTACACATCAGCTGCCTAGGCCCTAAGCTCTGGAATTCCATCCTTAAACCTCTCTGCCTCTCTATCTTCCTTTAAGACGCTCCTTAAAACCTACCTCTTTGACCAAGCTTCTGGTTGTCTGTCCCAATATTTCCTTATGTGGCTCAGTGTCCAATTTTGTATGATAATCGCTCCTGTGAAGCGCCTTGGGACATTTTACTATGTTAAAGGTGCTATATAAATACAAGTTGTTGTTGTTGTACCCATTTTGCACTACCGCTGAGGACCAATTTCACCCCTAAAGAGGAAAACAGCTGAAAAAATAGACCAAGAAAGCCAGATTTCTGCCCAAAATCCAATTTTCTGCTTGACAGAATTTGCAGATGGATTTCACTGACACCTGGGGGATAGCTCCCATTGTTTCTCCCCATCGTGTGAATTAATCTACCTGGCTGACATCCCAAGGAAATGTAGTAGCATTGAAGTTACATTGATATTAACACAAAAGCTATTGTAATTAGCTGTTCAAGGTGGGGTTGCTGACCAATTTAAGATCCAACTTAAAATCAGCAGCCATCTGGCGGGTAAAAGTTGAGTCAAGAATCAGGTCCATTAGAAAAAAGAAGAATTTATTGCACTTGCATAAGTCAATTCTTGATGGATAAGAACTGATGTAAATATTGCCGATTGGTAATGTGTGAATAGCACTCAATTTTCTAAGCCGACATTTGCCTAATTATTTATTGCTCCAGGTGCAGATTTATAAGAACATAAGATGTAGGAGCAGGAGTAGGTCATTTGGCCCCTCGAGCCTGCTCCGCCGTTCAATATGATAATGGCTGGGTGCTGGGAGTGCACTGGTGATGGGGAGCGAAAATTGCATGTGGGTGAAATCCAAAAGGATGTGAATAATTAAAGGGAAGTGGAAGAATGGAGGGACAAAAATTTGGAAAGGCTGAAAAGGCATCCCAAGCCATTGGCAATTCCTGCCAAGGGTGAGGAAAGAGCAAACTAACAGATCACAGGTAAAGATGAAGAGAAAAGGAATTCGATGTGCGGGCATGTGTCTGCAGGCCAGTGACAGAGCAGCCCAACACCGACCCTTTGTTTGATTGCTGCTGAAGTGGAGGTGATGTGGCATGAGATGGTTGTGAGGAAGGTATCCCTATTTTACTGCCTATTGGCACCATCCCTGTAGCTCAGCACCGCAGCGTACCTGGAAGCAGGCTTGGGGCTCCAGCTGGCCTGTATTCTCAATGGCTGTGCCAACGTCATGGTGCCCATTAGCAGCAGGTGTACATGCAGCAGTAGATACAACTCTGCATCTGGCATCTGGAGGAACATCACATCTATGTGCAGGCTCCGAGGATAGAAACATAGAAACATAGAAAAATAGGAGCAGGAGTAGACCATTCAGGCCCTTCGAGCCTGCTCCGCCATTCAATACGATCATGGCTGATCCTCTATCTCAATACCATATTCCCGCTCTCTCCCATACCCCTTGATGCCTTTTGTGTCTAGAAATCTATCTATCTCCTTCTTAAATAGATTCAGTGACTTGGCCTCCACAGCCTTCTGTGGTAGAGAATTCCACAGGTTCACCACCCTCTGAGTGAAGAAATTTCTCCTCATCTCAGTCCTAAATGTCCTACCCCGTATCCTGAGACTGTGACCCCTCATTCTAGACCCCCCAGCCAGGGGAAACATCCTCCCTGCATCCAGTCTGACTAGCCCTGTCAGAATTTTATACGTTTCAATGAGATCCCCTCTCATTCTTCTAAACTCTAGTGAATACAGGCCTAGTCGACCCAATCGCTCCTCATACGACAGTCCTGCCATCCCAGGAATCAGTCTGGTGAACCTTCGCTGCACTCCCTCTATGGCAAGTATATCCTTTCTTAGGATGTGCAGCAACTGTCAGGTGTAAACCTGTTGTCTGGAGCCCTCATGTGATGAAACATTAGGGAAGCTTTATTCTTTATTGTAGACATCAATGGAGCTTCATTGGAATCTGCAACAGATCCCAGCCTGAGAAATAGTCCAGGACCAGTCAATGCCTTCTCCTCCTCAGAACCACAGACTGCAGTTCTGGTGACAGTTGAGGAAAGATTAGACAGCACCTGCATGCCAGCTTTCAGTCCCTGGTGCTGCTGTCTTTCAGGATTTTCAGGATCTGATAGTAGCCATCAGACCAGCCACACTTCTGCCCAGCAGGGACCAATCCAAGACCCAGTGGAATGGGAACAGTTGGAGTTGACTCGCCTGAGGCTACCATTTTTCAGGGCAACAGCGCATGCTTTCTCCTCAAAGCATCACACAAGTGACACATAGGAGGCAACAGCAGGCTGCCCAGGCCACAGCACCAGAGGTGCAGCCAGTAGCAGCTCTCTTCCAGAAGCAAGTTGCCGTGAGACTTTTTATACCACAGAAGGAGACAGGCCCTCAGGTTGCACCTCGGAGTAGCATTCAAAAAGAAGAAAGAAGGGCATATTCAGACATCTGGGGAAGCACAGTGTGAGCAAAGATAAGTTTAGCTTATCGTCACTTTTGCAGTCATCGTCATAAAGGAGAATGTGTACTTATGTTGTGCTTTGTTATTCTTGGATATTGTAGTCATATAGGAAAGGGTGCACTTACTCTGTGCTGATTTATTGAATCATATGATTAGTACTTGCATGGTCATGTCGGGCCAAAGAAGTCTAATGTGATGTTGTAGGATGGGTACTGAATTGAAGGACTTGTCATTTGTTTGAAGATGGGAGTTACAGCAGTGGTGACAAAGGGAGGCTGTGTTAAAGAGATGCGAGCGCCTCATTGGCAATTTATGTTCTGATGCCCCTTGCAGCAGTCACTGAGGAGTCCACCTGAGTGACAGAGTCCCTGATGGTCTCGTCCATCTGGCTCTGCCTCCAAAGTAACTAGAGCCGCTCCCTCAGGAATCTCCATATCCAGGCATTTTAGTGCGTCCAAGCCATGCCTGGCACAAGAAGCTGCAATTATGCAGAATATTTAATCTGTACATTGATGGTCCTCACGATGACTCTGCTGGAGGCATATGCCTTGTTGTAGCACTCCTCAGCTGCTGTTTTTGCAACTCTTAGAAGGATCCTTAATTATGGCAGCAAGGGGTACGCCTTGTCACCCATAAGCCATCTCTATACTTAACTAACTTCCTTGCACAATTCCTTGCACAATTCCTGATTTTGAAGGTATCATTCCAACTTCCAGCAAATCTGACACTGACATGGAGGATTCTTTGCATCTGGTCACACACAATCTGGATATTTAGCGAGGGTTACTCCTTTCTCCTAACAAGGTTTAGGGGGCTAATGGTAGGAGCTGGAATGCTAAGTGGGCGCGATCTATTGCTCCCTACACTTTGAGGAATCCAGAAATGTGATAAACTGGACAACCCTATCACTCTGCTGCCTCGCTGTCATGGCAAACTGGACAAATTACACCCTCAGCTCTGCTAAAAAGTGTGTCAGTTACCCGATTAATACTTTCCTGGATGACCCTCCTGGTTGTATTGCAAAGATTTCCCCATGTTTGCTTGAAATGAGTCGGTGGCACCAAGGTTGAGTGTGATCATCACTTTCACAGCCACAGGTAGCGCTGTCCAGAAGATCATCTTGGCTGAGGGTCTTTGCGCGCTACCTGGCACAGCACACCTATTGCCCCTTTAGTGAAATGCACTCTTGTAACAGGGAGCTCCTCACTAAGGTCTTCATAGGACCTGTGTGGTCTATAATCCTTTTGAGCAAGTAATGGCCTCAGGGCATTGTATCCCCAAATGCCTGAATCTTCTTTCCTCCATCCTGGTGTGCTCTTCCAGCTCCATTTTAATTGCATACCATACTAAGGAATCCAACAGGGAATACCATACCTGGTAGTTAAAACCTCTTAATGGGTGGAAGATTTTTTTCCTGTGGTCTTAGAGGGCCTTAGAGGGCCTTAGAGGGCTGACACTCCAGTGCAGTACTGAGGGAGTGCTGCACTGTCAGAGGTGCCGTCTTTTGGATGAGACATTAAACCGAGGCCCTGTCTGCTTGCTAAGGTGGATGTAAAAGATCCCACGGCACTAATTCGAAGAAGAGCAGGGGAGTTATCCCCAGTGTCCTGGGCCAATATTTATCCCTCAACCAACATAACAAAAACAGATTATCTGGTCATTATCACATTGCTGTTTGTGGGAGCTTGCTGTGCACAGATTGGCTGCCGCGTTTCCCACATTACAACAGTGACTACACTTCAAATAGTACTTCATTGGCTGTAAAGCGCTTTGAGACATCCGGTGGTCGTGAAAGGCGCTATAGAAATGCAAGTCTTTCTTTCTTTCTTAGGCTGTTGGAGGCATGTCCAGCTCAATCCAGGTGCAAGGCAAAAAAAGACACTTTAAAAATTCCTCTGTAACTCAAGCAATTGCTCTTAAAAGTTCTCTCGATTTGGGAACCGTTCCTTTAGATTGGAGAAATTGCAGTTGTCACTCTACTGATTTAAGAAATGTGTGAGAGAGAAACCAGGGAACGATAGACTAGTTAGCCTAACATCTGTTGTCGGGAAATTACTAGAGTCTATAATTAAGGATAGAGTGACTGAATACCTTGGAAATTTTCAGCTGATCAGAGAGAGCCAGCATGGATTTGTTAAGGGTAGGTCATGCCTGATGAATCTAATTACATTTTTTGAAGAGGTGACTGAAGTAGTGGACAGGGGAATGTCTATGGATGTTACTTATATGGACTTCCAGAAGGCATTTGATAAAGTCCCTTATAAGAGACTGTTAACTAAGGTTGAAGCTCATGGAATTCAAGGCAAATTATTGACCTGGTTAGGAAGTTGGCTGAGCGGCAGGAGACAGAGAGTAGGGACAATGGGCAGGTACTCTAATTGGCAGGAGGTGACTGGTGGCGTCCCACAGGGATCTGTGTTGGGCCCTCAACTATTCACCGTATCTATTCACGACTTAGATGATGGGACAGAGAGCCACATATCCAAATTTGCCGATGACACAAAGATAGACGGCATTGTAGGCAGTGTAGGTGAAAGCATAAAATTACAAAGAGACATTAATAGATTAAGCGAATGGGCAAAACTGTGGCAAATGGATTTCAATGTAAGCAAATGTGAGGTCATTCACTTTGGACCTAAAAAGGATAGAACAGAGTACTTTCTAAATGGTGAAAAGCTAAAAGCAGTGGAGGTCCAAAGAGACTTGGGGGGTCCAGGTACATAGATCATGAAAATCACATGGACAGGTACAGAAAATAATCAAAAAGGTTAATGGAATGCTGACCTTTATATCTAGAGGACTAGAGTACAAGGGGGTAGAAGTTATGCTGCAGCTATACAAGAGCCCTGGTTAGACCACACCTGGAGCACTGTGAGCAGTTCTGGGCACCACACCTTAGGAAGGATATATTGGCCTTGGAGGGAGTGCAGCATAGGTTTACCAGAATGATACCCGGAATCCAAGGGTTAAATTACGAGGAGAGATTACACAAACTAGGGTTGTATTCCCTAGAATTTAGAATGTTAAGAGCGATCTGATCGAAGTTTTCAGGATATTAAGGGGAACTGATAGGGTAGATAGAGAGAAACTATTTCTGCTGGTTGGGGAGTCTAGGACTAGGGGGCATAGTCTAAAAATTAGAGCCAGGCCTTTCAGGAGCGAAGTTAGGAAACACTTGTACACACAAATGTAAGTTTTCCAAAATTTACAGATCCCCAAAACCTAAGGAAAAAGGACTTTGGAACTATCTCAGCATGATAAATATGCATTTGGGCCTAACCTAAGGAATATAAGACCAAAACCCAGGTTTTGGCATTTTAAAAACATGTCTGGGCCTGTAAGGGAGAAAAGGCTGTGAAGGAAGTTGGGCTCGACCTCTGTAAAAGCAGTTTTGGTTATTGCAGTTAATTGCACTGTCTGGGGACCGGGATGACCCTACTCAAGCCCCAGCAGGCATTAACATTTTGACAATAGACCCTGGGAGAAGACAGTCCCAACCAAAATAACAGGCCCCATCAAACCGATTACAGGGCCCATCAGAAAACATGCATAATACAAATCAATCAGGACCAGTTCTATAGAAAAGACTGAGTCCAGCCTAGAAACCCAAAACATGAGGACAATTCAAACTCCGATTAAACAACAGATCGACAGGATGGAGCTATCCTGAAACCACTTCACACATTTACAAAACCAGTTAACACGCTAGTAAAGTCGTTACTGTTAACGAGGTCTCAAATCTTACAATGACCGGGATCTGATTTTGGTTTTGATAAGGAAGCTTCAATTAGTATAATTGAAAGGCTGTTTTCTCAAGAAGCCAGTTCTCCAGTAAAACAGTTCAAGTTCAACAGAAGGCAGTTCTGCAGTTTCGAGTTCAATTGAAAGCCTGTTTTCAGCAGAAGTGAGAGCCGGAGTTACAGAGTTCAGGAGAAGCAAAGAGAAGGCAGTTCCACAGTTCTGTAAGAAGGCAGTTCCACAGCTCAGAAGAAGGCAGTTTAAACAGAGGCAGAGTTCAACAGAAAGAAGTTCAACAAAGAAGGCCAACAACTCCAGAAGTAGGCCGACACGCAAGAAGAGACCAGAGCGACCACCTCAGTGACCATCGGACACCTCGCGGCAACAAGGGTCTAACAAAACTTTCTACTCAAAAGACTCTAAACCCTGTCAAGGATTTGTTTGGTGAGCATTATCCCTGGTTCTCCAGAGCCCAACCTGGCTAGTGAAGTGGGATTGGGAGGGGTGAAGTATTCTTCTAATGTTATTTCCCTCGCTTGTACCGAAGTATTCCCCACTTTTAGAGTGCTAAGAGTGTTTGTGTTGTGTTTTACTTTCTTGAATAAAGATCGAAGTTCTTTCATCAAAACCAGTTGTCTGCTGCACCTTTTATCACAACCCCCAAATAAGTCCATGGTCCAGAACCAAGGGAGTGGGAGCGATTCGAACCGCTCAGAAGTCAGAGGTGAAGCTGACACAAACCACCACCCCCTACACAAAGGGCGGTAGAAGTTTGGAACTCTCCTCCACAAACGGCAGTTGATGCTAGATCAATTGTTAATTTTAAATCTGAGATCGATAGATTTTTGTTAATCAAAGGTATTAAGGGTTATGGAGTTAGTCCACAGATCAGCCAGGATCTCATTGAATGGCAGAACAGGCTCGAGGGGCTAAATGGCCTACTCCTGTTCCTATGTCCCTCCTCATCTGTGCAATGTGACTCATGTGTTGCTACCTTCTCTAGCTCGGTATCTGCATCCTTCAGGATGTTTGTAGCTATGCTGGTCATTGCAAACATTGGTAAGAGGGATGCAGGGTGCTGTGGGCCAATAGTGATGCTGGCAGATCTATAATCACAGAAAAGGAACAAAGACACATTCTCAAAAGGAGCTTGCATTGCCAGATTCTGTGTGTGATGGGGCGATTGTGTGTCAGTGAGCAAGAAGAGGGCAAAACATAATAAAAGCAGAGTCGTACTGGCCCTGAGTTTGAAGGAGACTTCTGGACTTGCCTCCCCTATTGCTATTCTAGGCAAAGATGTCCAAAGTGAGCTCCTTCAGTCTAATTGAGGGCTTGTATATCTGGGCCCTCTTCCAGTTCAGTTTTGTTCCCTGTATTAGGTGTCATCTTGCCATTTAAATAGACTTAAATTGTTGTAGTTGCTCAGTGGGTAGCACACTCACCTCTGAGTCAGAAGGTTGTGGGTTCAAGTCCCACTCCAGGGACTTGAGCACATCAAGCTAGGCTGACACTCCGATGCAGTGCTGAGGGAGTGCTGCGCTGTCGGAGGTGCCGTCTTTTGGATGAGACATTAAACCGAGGCCCCGTCTGCCCTCTCAGGTGGACGTAAAAGATCCTAAGGCACTATTTCAAAGAAGAGCAGGGGAGTTAACCCCGGTGTCTCGGACAATATTTATCCCTTAATCCACATAACAAAAACAGATTATCTGGTCATTATTGCTGTTTGTGGGAGCTTGCTGTGTGCAAATTGGCTGCCGCGCTTCCCACATTACAACAGTATCTCCACTCCAAATAGTACTTCATTGGCTGTAAATCGCGTTGAGACGTCCGGTGGTCGTGAAAGGTGCTATATAAATGCAAGTCTTTCTTTCTTTCTTAGTTGAAGAAACACAAAGGCAAACATGTGTCCACCTGTGCACTGGGTCATATTACAATGATTTAATGTGCAACCCCCCTTTGAAGATATAAGTGTGCCTAGGATTTTAGTTGTAGGTTACAGATTGAATGTGTGTCTTGTTGGTGTGTGTAGTAAGCCATGAAAGAACTGTAAGATTGCCTGATAACTTGACGTATGACAGGAGTAAGTGTGCAGCAAGTTGACAGGTAATACATCATGGCATATATACCTGGGCTGGTGTATAATACTGCTGGGTTGTCTTATCTTGGCAGCTTTCGGAAAGTATGCGATTTTCGCACTCATCTGTTCTGAACATTAGGAACAGGAGTAGGCCATTTAGCCCTTCGAGCCTGTTCCACCATTCACTTAGATCATGGCTGATCTGTACCTCTACTCTGTTTAGCCAATTTGGCCCGTATCCCTTGATAACCTTAACCAACAAGGATCTATCGATTTATGGTACAGGAGGCCATTCAAGTGGGGGGAGTGAAAGGGAATGTAGTTGTGGTAGGGGACAGTATATTCCGGGGGATAGATACTGTTCTCTGCAGCCACGACCAGGAGTTCCGAAGGTTGTGTTGTCTGCCCGGTGGCAGAGTTAAGGACATCTTCTTGCGGCTGCAGAAGAACTTGGAGTGGGAGGGGGAGGATCCAGTTGTCTAGGTCCACGTTGGAACCAACGACATAGGTAGAACTAGGAATGAGGTTCTGCTGAGGGAGTTTGAGGAGCTAGGGTCAAAATTAATAAGCAGAACTTCAAAGGCAATAATCTCTGGATTGTTACCTGAGCCACGCACAAATTTGCACAGGGACAAGGAGATCAGAGAGTTGAATGCGTGGCTCAAAGAGTGGTCTGAGACACAGTGGTTTTGATTCATCTGGCACTGGCACCAGTACTGGGGAAAGAGGGCGCTGTTCTGTTGGGACGGGCTTCGCTTAAGAATTAAAAACTCCAGGGGAAAAGTGATCCATCCGTGGCTAACTAAAGAGGTTAAGTATTAGTATTAGATTAAAAGAAGAGTCTTATAATGTTGCTAGGAAGAGTAGTAAGCCTGCGGATTTGGACAGTTTTAGAAACCAGCGAAGGATGACCAAAAAATTGATAAAGAGGGAGAAAATAGAATATGAGAGTAAACTAGCAAGAAATATAAAAGCAGATTGTGAGAGCTTCTACAAGTATGTAAAAAGGAAGCGAGTAGCAAAAGTAAACGTTGGTCCCTTAGAGGCTGAGACAGGAGAAATTATAATGGGGAATAAAGAAATGGCAGAGACGCTAATCAAATATTTTGTATCTATCTTCACAGAAGAAGACACAAAAAGCAGACCAGAAATAGTGGGGAGCCAAGGGTCTAATGAGATTGAGGAACTTAAAGTAATTAATATTAGTAAAGAAAAATTACTGGAGAAATTAATGGGACTTAAAGAGATGGCTGCAGAGATAGTGGATGTATTGGTTGTGATCTTCTGAAATTCTCTAGATTCTGGAACAGTCACAGTAGGTTGGAAGGTAGCAAATGTAACAGCCACTATTCAAGAAAGGAGGGAGAGAGAAAACAGGGAGCTACAGGCCAGTTAGCCTGACATCTGTCATTGGGAAAATGCTGGACTCCATTATTAAGGAAGTGGTAACAGGTGCTTATAAAATCATAATAGGATTAGGCAGAGTCAACCTGGTTTTATGAAAGGGAAATCGTGTTTGACAAATTTATTAGAGTTTTTTGAGGATGTAACTAGCAGGGAAGACAAAGGGGAACCAGTGGATGTGGTATATTTGGATTTTCAATTAGCATTCAAGAAGATGCCACACGAAAGGTTGTTGCACGAGATAAGGGCTCATGGGGTTGGGGGCAATATATTGTCCTCTACCCGCAGAGGGCCAGGAGGCCTTCCAGACAGAAGGCCGAGGCAGTGGGAAGAGCTAGTACAAGGCATATAAAAGATATTGTGGCAGTATTCAAAGAAGAGTAGAGGAGTTCTCCTGGTGTCCTGGCTAACATTTATCCCACAATCAATACCACTAAAAGAGATTATCTGGTCATTTATCACATTGCTGTTTGTGGGACCTTGCTGTGCACAAACTGGCTGCTGCATTTTCCTACATTGCAACAGCGACCATACGTTAAAAGTACTTCATTGGCTGTGATGTATTAAATCATCTCAGTAACAGAACCTAACCTTATAAAGATCACCATTGCGCAGGTGGTTCCCATGTTCATCTCAGCTCTTCTCAACTGTTGAAAGGCCACCAAAGTTTTTACTTGGAGCAGCTGCTTTTACACTTACCCATGTCAGACAAGCTCTTCCAAAAGCAACTTTGATGTGTGTCGCCCATTTTAACCAGCTCCCTGCGGCTGTGGGCCCAGCACAGGGCTTTCCACAGTTCAGAATAAATCAGGACTAGCTTGGCAGTCTCACCCAGATAACGTACAAGCATTGCTGGGTTTTGAAAATAGGAAAGGTCACATTCATGCAGTGGAAGGAAGGCGTTCTTCTTATGTGGTGGTTATAAAATATTGTAGGGACAGAGTAGAGGGAGATTTACTCACATGCTCTGCTTCATTTGGGACTGCTTGTTACGTTTGCTGAGCAACAAAAGTGGAAAAGTGTTCCATTACCCAGCGCGGATCCCTCCGCATTATCACCAAAAAAAAAGCAAACGTTAAATCAGGGCACTGATATTAGGGCCCATACTGTGTCTGCACTAACAGTGAGAAGTGACACTCACAGTCTTTGACATGAATCTGTCATTCATGACTTATGAAATAATACTGAGTGGCCTGTGGGTGGCGCTGTCCAGGGAGAGTATAAATACTCGGGCATGGGCCCAGCTTGCACAGGACATTCTTAACAGGAACCAGTGAAGGACACAACTAGATCTCCATGTTGTAAAACAGTTGATTTAAGCTTTGTTTAATGCTTAGACCAAGTGCCTAGTAGATTTCTTACGTCAGTCTTCCCTTCTCCTCTTCTTAGGCAGTCCCTCGGAGCCGAGGATGACTTGCTTCCACACTAAAAATGAGTTCTCAGGTGACTGATGAGCCCAATGCGGAACCTACAGTCTCTGTCACAGGTGGGGCAGACGGTGGTTGAAGGGGCGGGTGGGGGGGGGGGGTGCTTGGGTTGACGTGCGCTCCTTGCACTGTTTGCGCTTGGCTTCCGCTTGCTCCCGGCGAAGAGACTCGAGGTGTTCGGCGCCTTCCCGGATGCTTCTCCTCCACTTTGTGCGGTCTTGGGCCAGGGATTCCCAGGTGTCGGTGGGGATGTTGCACTTTTTCAAGGAGGCTTTGAGGGTGTCCTTGAAGCGTTTCCTCTGCCCACCTGGGGCTCTCTTGCCGCGTCGGAGCTCCGAGTAGAGCGCTTGTTTTGGCTTGGTGAGGTAGCAATATTACTGGACATATATGGACATGAAGGAAAGTAATAGTTGATAAACAAATGCACAAGAAATGGATTACTGACACAAAGAAGTGCTGGCAAGTATGTAGCAGTCCTAAAGTCCGAGTTAGCATGACATGGGTGCGTAGTCTGTGATTTTCCATCCATTAATTTTAACAGAAATTTATGGGCTATATGCCTGTGATGTGATTTCTGCGATTGACCCCATTGGAATAGACTTCCATATCTCTGCCCCCAAACTATGAGGCTCTGCTACAAAGAAAAAAACTCACCCTTCATGACTTCAGGTTGTCCTCAAAGTGCCTCACAGCCAATTAATTAATTTTGAAGAGCAGGCACTGTTGTTATTTTTTCATAGCTTAAAAATGCCAAGACAGCTGGACGTGTTTAGTCTGCAGTGTGAAGCGTTTCCTGCAGTATCACACTGAGAAACTGCAGCCTGTATTGATAGAGCCTGGCCATCAAGTTGTGAGGCAAGGAGTATCAGGACACAGCTGCAATAACGATATATTCAATACTTCCCAACAAGGAAACAAGCCAGTTATCCGGAATAAATGCTGAACAGCTCATTACTGCAGTTGTGGGGTGCACTTTATTTCTCAGAAGAATGGCTCGATAATAACAAGGGAAGCTAAGTGTGGTGACTGAGCCTTTAATGTGCTTGTGTCATAAAGAAACACAATGTCAGTTACATTGCAATAACAGCTCCCACATATTATATGGAGGAAAAACGTGTGTCACTATGTCACACACAATATGAACTCCATGTCAACTACTCCATGGATCTGCAAGGATATCTAGAAGAAGCTGCATGATGTAATAGAGGAGAATGGTGAGGTAGCAATATTACTGGACATGTATGGACATGAAGGAAAGTAATAGTTGATAAACAAATGCACAAGAAATGGATTACTGACACAAAGAAATGCTGGCAAGTATGTAGCAGTCCTAACAGCACAGTGGGAGTCCGAACAGCACTATGGGAGTACCTTCACTACACGGACTACAACAGTTCAAGAAGGTGGCTCACCACAACATTCTCAAGGGCAACGAGGTACGGGCAATAAATACTGGCTTTGCTAGCGATGCCCACATCCAGGAATGAATTTAAAAAAAAATAGAAGTGAAACTGGCAGCCTTATACAGTATGCAACCCCAGATGTCAAAGAAAATGAACTGGGTTAAAAAATTTCCATGGGCCAAATCATCTTCTTTCAGCTTAATTTTATGTTTAAAGGCAAAAGAGGCAAATAACAACAGGGCACAGCATGAAACAGGTGACAGACCCTGCCAGCATCAGCAGCTCACTGTATGTGAGGAAATAATAGTGGATTTAGTTTGCAGAGATACACTGGAAGGCACTGGGCCTGAGGAGATTGGGCAGCTGCTCAGACCAACTGGCATGTACCATATTAATCACATGACTTGCAAGATGTTACTTCACCACACTCATATGTGCTGATAGTGCACAAAAGCATAAAAGTCCATGTAATGACAATACGGTCCCCAAATGGATATGTACTCAAAATGTCCTTTCTGCTTTCTTCACAGAGTAAGAAAAACTTAGTAGGCTCAGATAATGAAGCAGTCCATACCCGCATGCAGCAAGACTGAAGCAGTGAGGGGGTCAAGAGAGGTGATGGAGAGGGAGAGCTGGGCGGTGGAAGCTGATGCCTTGTCTGTGGACGATATCATCAAGGGGCAGCTTGTAGATAAGAAAGAGGAGGGAGGCAAGAATAGATTCTTCAGGAGCTCCTGAGCTGATGTAGCAGGGGTGGAAGTGAAGCTATTATTCGAGATGATTTAATAGATTGGATCGGTAAGAGTGGAGCGCAGAGAGAGTAGTATGATTGAACTAGAAAACAGAGGAGATGCATTGGGGCAGGATGGGGTAGATCAACTGTGTCAAAAGCTGCCAACAGCTCCAGCAGGATGAAGAGAGATAATGCACCAGTCATAGAGAATGTCATTCCTAACTTTAGTTATGGCCATTTTGGTGCAGTGGAAGGGACAGAACCTAATTGGTGAGATTAAAACAGGAAGTTGTTGGAAGATGGCCACAGATCTGGGAGGCGACAACACACTAATGGACTTTGGAGAAAAAAGGAAGGCTGGAGAAGGACCAACAGTTTGCACGGACAGAGGGGTCGAAGGTAGGTTTTTTGAGGAGGGTGCGATGATGGCACTTTTGAAAGGAAGGAGGACAATATCTGAGTAGAGGTAACCATTTACAAGACCACTTAGCATGGGGGCCAGGAAGAGAAGTTGGGTGGTTCACAGTTTATTAGTAATGACATTTAGGGAGCAGGAGTGGTCACATGGACAAGATGGGCTCGGGCTGGTGGGGGGCACGGTTGGAGATGGAAGACAAAAGCATCAGTTCAGGGCTAGGCCAACTGCTGCCTCCAAACTGCTTCCACCTCCTTCCAGGTAATTCTGCAATAATGACTTCTGGGTCTGGTGCCCTGGAATAGCAAAGAGGGACAATCTCATCCCAACTATCTCATGCAGCACAATCTGTACTTCAACAGCCATCAAGTAGTGGTCAAGTGCTGGTCTGCTCTGTCACACTTATGCCAACATTTCGGGTTTCCTTTCTCTTCATTTTTTCCATCACTTCTTAATCCTCTCACCCTTGAGCCTTGGCAAAGTCTGCTAATGAGTTCAGATGTCTTTTAATTCTGTCCAGAGAGCGACAGAATTTTTGTCAGCCTATCCTGTCACTTCCCTTTAGTTGTCCTGATCCCTTTATCTTCCACTTACATGTCATTCTCTGCTCCCATCACTAAATGTGCTGCCTAGACTTCTCCAAATCTGTACCTGAAGCTGTGCTAATGAGCTGACCTTGGAAATTGAGAGCAAGCAGCACACTTCCATTCCAGTCTGACCATTTGCATCAAAACTACAACCATATTAGGACAAAAGTAAAATACTGCGGATACTGGAAATCTGAAATAAAAACAGAAAATGCTGGAAATACTCAGCAGGTCAGGCAGCATCTGTGGAGAGAGAAACAGAGTTAACGTTTCAGGTCGATGACCCTTCGTCAGAACTGGAAAAAGCTGGAGATGGAACAGGTTTTTAAGCAAGTGCAGGGGCAGGGAGAGGGGGGAGGGGAGGAAAAAACAAAAGGGAAGGCCTGTGATAGGATGGAAGGCAGGAGAGATTAAATGACAAAAGGGATGATGGTACAAGGCAAAAGGAGATGGTAATGGGACAGGTTAAGAAACAAAAGATGACTCTAGATGAAGTGTAAATGGCAATGGCAGAATGATCGACAGCTGCCATGTGAGAGAGAGAAAAAGAAGATAGGTCAGAGGTTATGGTCTGAAATTGTTGAACTCGATGTTGAGTCCAGAAGGCTGTAAAGTGCCTAATCGAAAGATGAGGTGCTGTTCCTCGAGCTACGTTGCGCTTCATTGGAACAGTGTAAGAGGCCGAGGACGGAGAGGTCAGAGTGGGAGTGGAGCGGAGAATTAAAGTGACAGGCGACTGGAAGCTCAGGGTCACACTTACGGACTGAACGGAGGTGTTCCGCAAAGCGGTCACCCAATCTGCATTTGGTCTCCCCAGTATAGACCATATTAGGACATCCAGGCTAAAGACTCATTGTGCATCTCGTTCTTGTTTCTTTTCATCTCCCTACTCTCTAAAACTCAGGCTAATGGAGTTGGCTCCCGGTTAAGCAGCACCTCGATTTCAAAATTCTCATCCTTGTTTTCAAATCCTTCCATGGCCTCGCCCCTCCCTATCTCTGTAATCTCCTTCAGCCCCACAACCCCCCGAAGTATCTGCGCTCCTCTAATTCTGCCCTCTCGAGGATCCCTGATTATAATCGCTCAACCTTTGGTGGCCGTGCCTTCAGCTGCTTAGGCCCTAAGCTCTGGAATTCCCTCCTTAAACCTTTCCGCCTCGCTACCTCTCTCTCCACCTTTAAGACGCTCCTTAAAACCTACCTCTTTGACTAAGCTTTTGGTCACCTGCCCTAATTTATCTTTTTGTGGCTCGGTGTTAAATTTTTTGTCTTACAATACTCCTGTGCAGCGCCTTGGGATGTTTTACTACGTTAAAGGTGCTATATAAATACAAGTTGTTGTTGTTGAATGGCGGAACAGGTTCGACGGGCTTAATGGTCTACTCCTGTTCTGATGGCCTGAATTTTAACCTGGAAGAGTGCGTGGGTTTGGGGGCAGGCGGGGGGGGGGAAAATATCAACGTGTCAGGAAGCCGGTTCCAATGCGCCGACTTCTGCATTTCACAGCAGCGCCTCGGGAGAGGAGGGTTGCCAATTACCACACGTTAATCGTTCAATTAGAGTGATATTGACACACACTTTTGACTTTCACATCAGTTCCACGGGTTTCCAGGGCTTCCTGAAACTCGCCAGTGAAAGCAAGGCGAGTACACAGCGGCAATTGAGGGGGCTGAAGCCATCTCAGGGAAATCTGCCAATAAATACTCAGTACTCACAGCTGCTTTCTTACCTGCTTGTGGGAAAGGGTTTGTTCACAGTACTTGTGCTGAGAGGTTACTTTCTACACTTTGGGGCATTTGCTCTATCTGGTTAGGATGGGTGCTGCTTATGCTGCCTTAGATTGGACCTCAGATGAGGACCAAGACGACCAACAACATCACCAGCAACAGCACCCGCAGCAGTCTGCTGCTCACAGACCAGTGGCTCCACAGGAGAGAGGGCAGCAGCAGAGAGGTGCAGCTCGCAGGATACGCTTCAGCTGCCTGGACAGATCTGGAGGCGCCCTTCAGTTGGCAGCAGCCAGGGTCTTCAGAATGGTTGTGGTTTGCTGCGCTCTGCACAACATTGCACAACAGCGAGGTTTGGAACTGCAGGAGGAACAAGGCGAAGAGGATCCTCAAGAGGGCCAGAATTAGAGGAGCGCAGATATCTCGGACGGTTGTGGGGCTGAAGGAGATTACAGAGATAGGGAGGAGCGAGGCCATGGAGGATTTGAAAACAAGGATGAGAATTTTGAAATCGAGGCGTTGCTTAACCAGGAGCCAATGGAGATCAGTGAGCACAGGGGTGATGGGCGAACGGGACTTGGTGCGAGTTAGGACTCGGCATCCAAGTTTTGGATGACCTCAAGTTTACGTAGGGTGGAATGTGGGAGGCCAGCCAGGAGTGCGTTGGAATAGTCAAGTCTAGAGGTAACAAAGGCATGGATGAGGGTTTCAGCAGCGGATGATCTGAGGCAAGGGCGGAGACGGGCGATGTTACGGAGGTGGAATAGGCGGTCTTTGTTATGCTGCGGATATGTGGTCGGAAACTCATTTCAGGGTCAAATATGACACCAAGGTTGCGAACAGTGTGGTTCAGCCTCAGACAGATGTTAGGGAGAGTGGCTAGGGAACGGAGTTTGTGGCGGAACTGAAAACAATGGCTTCGGTTTTCCCAATAATTAATTGGCGAACATTTTTGCTCATCCAGAACTGGATGTTGGACAAGCAGTCTGACAATTTAGAGACCGTGGAGGGGTCGAGAGAATTGGTGGTGAGGTAGAGCTGGGTGTCATCAGCGTACATGTGGAAACTGACGCTGTGTTTTCGGATGATGTTGCCAAGAAGCAGCATGTAAATGAGAAATAGGAGGGGGCCAAGGATAGATCCCTGGGGGGACACCAGAGGTAACGATGCGGGAGCGGGAAGAGAAACCGTTGCAGGTGATTCTCTGGTTACGATTAGATAGATAAGAATGGAGCCAGGCGAGTGCAGTCCCACCCAGCTGAACGACGGTGGAGAGGCGTTGGAGGAGGATAGAGTGGTCAACCGTGTCAAAGGCTGCAGACAGGTCGAGAAGGACGAGGAGGGACAGTTTACCTTTGTCACAGTCACAAAGGTTGTCATTTGTGACTTTGATGAGAGCCGTTTCGGTACTGTGGCAAGGGCGGAAACCTGATTGGAGGGATTCAAACATGGAATTGCGGGAAAGATGGGCACGCAGATGAACCCTGTGTTAACCTGGAAAGAGGCAATGGCATAGAAGCTGAGGTTGGTGATGATCTTGACTGTCTCCGTGATGGAGACTGTATGTAGTGTCCATGACGACAGATAGGACAGCTTTGCATCTGCCTCCATGCCGACCTGGAGCCTGTGGAGAGAGTTTCCATTGGTTGTTGCTATGACCTGCAAATCAGGTCAGCGGCATAATAGCAGGCGCAGGAAGTCCAGCTCCAGTGTCATCTTGTACCACTTCCAGCATCAAATATTGCAGTTGGGGTGCAAATCTCACAGATTGCAGATACAAAAAAGTTTCTTCCTCTTTATGAGGCCACTTTCATATTAAAAATAATTTTTAAGACATGCCCCGATCTTTGTTGGTCTCGGCCTAATCCCAACACTGATACCCCATGTGGGCTCTACTTACCCAACCCCTCCCCAACCCCAGTGTTGACAAGGTACACCTGTGAAGATCAGGTGTAACTCCGCCGATACTCCCCCAGGTCTTATCTGAGAGCCAGGCTTCAGGGACTGCCAACTGGGAGGACTTGTCCTCAGGCCTTTCCCCACCTATAGGGGTGGGCAGAGTCTCCACCCTCACAAGGCCATCCCAGAAACTGAGACTGAACGGTGGGAACTGGCACATCCACATCCCGGCAAGGGTTTGCGGCTTCCGGTCGCCTGTCGCTTTAATTCTCCGCTCCACTCCCACTCTGACCTCTCCGTCCTCGGCCTCTTACACTGCTCCAATGAAGCTCAACGTAAGCTCGAGGAACAGCACCTCATCTTTCGATTAGGCACTTTACAGCCTTCTGGACTCAACATTGAGTTCAACAATTTCAGACCATAACCTCGGCCCCCATTTTTTCAGGTGGCAGCTGTTGATGATTCTGCCATCCCCATTTGCAAGATTATTTCTCCTGCCTTCCATCCTAGCACAGTCCTTGTTCCTTCCTTCCCTCCCCTGCCCCCCCCCCCTTTCCCTGCCTCTGCACCTGCTTAAAACCTGTTACATCTCTAACTTTTTCCAGTTCTGACAAAGGGTCATCGACCTGAAACGTTAACTCTGTTTCTCTCTCCACGGATGCCGCCTGGCCTGCTGAGTGTTTCCAGCATTTTCTGTTGTTATTTCAGATTTCCAGCATCCGCAGTATTTTGCTATTGTGTAAGGGTTTGCGGCTGTTTTGGTAGATTTCCGCTGAACTTATGGTGGGAATCCGTTACTTAATAGAGGGAATACAGAGAATAGATTTGAACTGGGGGAGGGTTCAGAAAGCACAAGCCTTTTGACTGGCTTGAAATAGGCCACCTTGAACAACCTTGCCTATAAGAACAGCAAGGGGGTAGGAGATGGTGAAGCCAGAGGCCTTCCCCAAGCTATGAGCTACTTATGGTTTGCTCCTCTTCTTACTCATTCCCACGCAAGCACACACACAGCCACACAATCTGCATACATAGTTGGTATATTGTAACGTGGTCTGTGTTGGAGAATATGTATTAGAAACCACATTACCCCATCTCCAACCTCCCTTTCCTCTCCAAAGTCCTTGAGCGTGTTATTGCCTCCCAAATCCGTGCCCAGCTTTCCCGCAACTAAATGTTCAAATTTCTCCAATCAAGTTTCCGCCCTTGCAACAGCCCAGTAATGGTCCTAATTAAAATCACCACTCACATCCTCTTTGACTGTGACCGTGATGCATTATCCCTCCTTGTGCTTCTTGACCTTTCTGTAGCCTTTGACATTGTTGACCACAAAATCCTCCTGCAACAACAACAACTTGCATTTATCTAGCACCTTTAACGTAGTAAAACATCCCAAGGCGCTTCACAGGACTGTCATAAAAAAAAAATTGACACCAAGCCACATAAGGAGAAATTAGTGCAGGCGACCAAAAGCTTAGTCAAAGAGGTAGGTTTTAAGGAGCGTCTTATGTGAGAGAGAGAAAAAAAAAGAAAAAAAAAGAATGGGGGCCGAGGTTATGATCTGAAATTGTTGAACTCGATGTTGAGTCCAGAAGGCTGTAAAGTGCCCAGTCGAAAGATGAGGTGCTGTTCCTCGAGCTTACGTTGAGCTTTATTGGAACAGTTTTTTTTTCTCTCTCTCACATGGCAGCTGTCGATCATTCTGCCATCGCCATTTACACTTCATCTCGAGTCATCTTTTGTTTCTTAACTTGTTCCATTACCATCTCCTTTTGCCTCGCACCATCATCCCTTTTGTCTCTTAATCTCTCCTGCCTTCCACCCTATCACAGACCTTCCCTTTTGTTCTTTCCTCCCCTCCCCCCTCTCCCTGCCCCTACACTTGCTTAAAAACCTGTTCCATCTCCAGCTTTTTCCAGTTCTGACGAAGGGTCATCGACCTGAAACGTTAACTCTGTTTCTCTCTCCACAGATGCTGCCTGACCTGCTGAGTGTTTCCAGCATTTTCTGTTTTTATTTCAGATTTCCAGCATCCGCAGTATTTTGCTTTTGTATCAGTGGTAAACCGACTTCTGAGGGAATTAGAAGAAGAAAGGGAAAGTAGGAAAAGGCTTGCGGAGAAGTTTGAAAAGGCAAAGGAGAGATGGTGTAATAAGGGACTGTACCTTGAGAGCCAATGTATAAATAACCAGGATCAGCGTGATGCCTGGTCGGAGGAGGCGTCCAAGCAGAGACACCGGTCAGAGCAGGCAGAAAAGGTTAACGAGGACCTGAAGGTTACATTTAGGGTCACCCAGAAACAGACTCTAGAGGAACGGAGTGCTCATGGGGACCACAATGAATGTAATAAGCGGATTAGGGATTTGGAGGAGAAGTTGCAGATTCAAAGAGGCATTGTATGGGCCGTGGCCCCCTCGTTCGGGTAGGATGGACAGAATAGTGAAGAAAGTGATAGTGAAGTTGATGAAGGGGGTGATGAAAAATCGGATAAGGGACCAGGGAATGCCCCCCCGGAGGGAGGTCGGCCTCCACCCATGAACCCGATGCGCCAAAGGCGGTACTTGGTGCCTGGCGAAAGGGGAGGGGATCGGGGTGCGTTAGATCGGGAATTTGAGCTCCCATGTAATACGATAGAGTTAAGAAAAATGTCTTGTGATTTGAAGAATTTGGAGAAGGGTGGGGACCCCCCAAGGGCATTATCTGGAGGTAGAACAGATGGCCGCTCTGAACGGCCTGGATGCGGAGGAGAACAAGCGCTTGCTGCTATTCACCCTAAGTCCCAGTGTCTTTGCCGGTCTCCCACCGGAGAGCAAAACGGGGGAAGGCACTTATGAGGCGTTGAAGTCGAGGGTTGCCCAGGTGATGGGGCAAGGAAAAGGAGATCCTTTTCAGGCCGTGGCGGACGTGGAGCAAGGCCCAAATGAACACCCGGCAGCATTCGCCGGCAGGCTACAGCCGACCTATAAAGCAGCTCTGGGGGAGGGGGGCGGTAAGGAGAGCAGACCTGAACGGAGAAGCGTGTAACCATTGGTTGCAGACTCTGATCTCCCACAGTCTGCCCTATTTGCAAGCTGTGATGGCGGATTTTGACCCGGAGGATGGGGCAAATACCGAAGCCAGGGTCTTGAGGAAAATGACCCTGCGTTTCGAGGCACGGCAGGTAAGTAAAAAGATTACCGGGGTGATGAATAAGCCGAAAGGCAAGGTCTGTGAAATGAAGGAGAAGGGACCCGAGAAAGGGGAGGCCCACTCGGAAGTGGCAACAAGAAAGGGGGAGCCCAGGGATGGGAATGTTACAATTGTGGGGGTGTGGGACACTTTGCACGCAGCTGTCAGCTCCCAAAGAATGGAAGGTCGGAGGCCCCCAAATGGGAGGATCTCCGACCAATTGCCCCCAGCCAAGAAGATATGACCACGTTAGTTACCAGGTGCGTGAAGGAATGCCTGAGGGAATTAGGGGAAAATCCACGCAATAAAGGGGGGAGGTAGCGTGGAATCCCAAGCATGAAGGGGCCCGAGGATCTGTGTCCACTCAGGTATGATGATTGGGTAAGACCGTGCATAGACCTCGTTGTAGAGGGAGAGGGAGGAGACTATTTAGTAGACACTGGAGCGTCGAGTACGGTAGTCCACTCTCCCTCCCCGATGAGGTCTCCCTGGTCAAGCAGAACCCCCTACGTCCTAGGAGGTTTTACAGGCAATTCAGAGGCTGGGCCAGTGTCAAAACCTTTGAGATTTAAAGTAGGGCCCCTCCAAACAAAGTGGACATGCATATTAATAAAATGGGACCAGCCAGGGCTGGGAGTGTCAGGCTCAGACTGGATGCTGGCCCACAATATCATAGTGGACATGGATAACAACTGTCTGTGGGATGGGGTGGATAATTATGAGGAAATACTTGTAATACCCCCGCGACATGGGGAAGCTGGGGTGGTAGCGTCTGCCGGACCTTACGACTCGGAAACGTTGACGGCCAGGGCGCCCGAAACTTACCAAGCCGTAGTCCGGAATGCAAAGGAAGCTTTAACTGCCCACAAACACGACTGTGGCAGGGTGGCAGGAGTGGAGGTGCGCGTGGGGGGAGAACCGATGTCCAGGCCACAAAAACAATACACGTTCCCCCAAGGAAGCGGAGAGAGATTTGGAAAAGGCAGTTGCGTCCCTGGTGGAGCAAGGAGTACTGAGACCCCTCGAGACGCATGTCAATGCCCTCATTTGGCCAGTCAAGAAACCAGATGCTTCTTGGCGAATGACAATAGATTATAGAGTCCTGAATACAAACGTTCCCGCCTGCGCTCCCACGGTAGCCGCCGTGGTTGACTTGATCGGCAATATCCCCAGTCCCGTGACCGTGTTCACAGTACTAGACATGCGGTTCTGGTCGATTCCCTTACACCCGGAGGATCAGAATAAGTTCGCTTTTCCCTTCAAAGGGCAGCAATATACGTGGACCTGCCTGCCACAGGGATTCCACAACAGCCCGTCTATTGTTCACCAGTGCATGGCCAAGGGCCTGACAGAGTTCAGTCAGCCAGGCCAACTTGTCCAATACGTGAAGGGCTTGTTGCTGTTCTCAGATAGTGAGGAGGAGCATGAGGGGCTACTGGAGGAACTGTTAGAGTTGCTCAAAGCAGCAGGTTTTAAAGTAAACCCCCAAGAAGGCTCAGATAGGGCAGGAAGAGGTCCAGTTTCTCGGACTGACTCTTCGACCGGGAGAACGTGCGATAGACGAGGCGAATCTCAAAGCGATCCAGGAATGACACCGTCCGGGTTCGGTAACCGCTCCTATGCCATTCCTGGGTCTGACAGGCTACTGTAGGGAATTCATCGAGAATTACGCTGCCACGGTAACTCCCTTATTAGGGTTGTTGAGGAAAGGAGTAGAATGGGAGTGGAACGAGAACGGCGAAGAGGCATTTGAGCAGCTGAAGAGGGACTTACAGACAGCCCCGGCCCGAGGAGCTGTGAACCATAAAAAAGGTCTTCTGTCTAGAAGTGGCGGCGACAGACAGCAGTTTGAGCGCTGTCCTTATGCAGGAGCTAATGGGCATTTGAGACCGGTAGCTTACAGCTCCAAGGTACTATCCGAGATAGAAAAGGGCTATTCTACCTGTGAGTGGCACTTGCTCGCCACCTTCTGGGCAGTAAAGCATTTTGCGGTATTCACCGGAACGCAGCCCATCACCCTCCTCGCCCATCACACACCGACCCGTCTCTTGTTGGAAGGTCTGATTAAGGAGGGGACGGTGTCGAGCACTCGGATTGCTAGGTGGACACTCCAACTAGAAGGGATGGACCTGAGGGTAAAAACAATAAGTGACCCGAAGTTAGCGGCCAGCCTCAATGATCAGGGGGAACCCCACACCTGTACTGTCGAAGGGGTGTGGGAAACAGGCGGCGGATTTAAATCCGGCCTCCACCCAGAGGGGCGAGACATATATGTGGCTGGGTCCAGTTTTGTGGAGTAAGGGGAACGCAAAACAGGGTTCGGGATCTATGACCCACAGGAGGGGGTGGAATTGGCGATTTCGCTGCCCACCGCCCTCAGTGCTCAACAGGCGGAGTTGGCAGCCGTAACCTATGTGGTAACACATCTTACTGAATTCCCCCCGCCTTATACAATCTGTTCCGACTTGATGTTTACCTGTAACTCTTGCACGGAGTACCTGCCGATTTGGGCCGAGAGAGGTTTCAAGTCAGCCCACGGCAAGCCATTGGTGGAAGTCGTAGAAAGGGGAGGTGAAGAATATTATATCCATAAGGTCAAAGCCCATTCTATAGTGGAACCCAGATGGGAGGGAAATAGGAAGGCAGACGAATTGGCTTGGATGGGAGCGGAGGAAGGGGTCCCGCGGGACCCGCACCAATCGGGAGTAGTGGCGGCTGCTGTTACTATTCCTCTTCCTCTGGATCTTAAAATGATACAATTAAAGGATGTAATATTAAGAGCAGTCCTCAAGGACAAGGAAGCCGGCCAGCCTGTGGAAGGGCCCTACGGGGCCAGAGATGTGGAGATCAGGGAAGGCATGTGTTTAAAGGAGATAGGTGGATTTTGCCTGAAGGATACCGAGAGGAATTCATGCAGCTAGCTCACAGGGGACCGGGGGCTGGACACCCCAGCCCGGAGACGAACTGGAAACAGGTGGAGGAAATGGGATGGTGTCCTCACCTGAGGGAAGACGTAGAGGATTTCTGTAAAAATTGTTTGGTATGCGTAGCTAACAATCCCGACCTGCACAAGAAAAAGGCTCCTCTAGGACATCCCCGTCGGTCTGAGGGACCGTGGCAGTGTGTTCAGATAGACTTTAATGGACCGCTGCCTACCACCAAGAAGGGCAATAAGTATTGTCTAGTCCTAGTGGACAATTTTACCAAGTGGGTGGAAGCCTTCCCGTGCAAGTCGGCCACAGCATTGTGGACGGCCAAGATCCTAGTTAGGGAGGTATTTTCCAGATGGGGGCTCCCTCGAGTGGTAGAATCAGACCAAGGGATTCATTTCACAGGTCAGGTGATGCAGGCCACTCTGCAATTGTTTGGGATTGAAGGGAAATGGCACATGGCTCACAATCCCCAGTCATCGGGAATTGTGGAACGAATGAACCGTACATTGAAATTGGCTCAGCGTAAAGAACTGAATGAAAACCCCACCAGGTGGGATGAGGGACTTCCCCTAATCCTTGTGGGAATACGCAGTAAAGAGTCCAAAGGAACGGGTCACTCCCCACATGAATTGGTAACGGGGAGACCCATGCGAACCCCCACACATCTGTTGGTCCCCACTTTGACAGACAGGCAGGCGGAGGAGGTGACCAGGGATAAATTCCAGAGCATCCTTTGGGAAACTTTAAAGGAGGGTCCCCTGAGGGCCGCCCACAACAACGGGAATTCACAGCAACGCAACTGGCTACACTTGGCTCCGAGTAAACCCCAGGAGCGAGAAGTAGGAAGCCAGGTGATGGTACGAAATTATGCGAGGGTGAGAGTCTTTGAACCCCTCTACAAGGGGCCAATTAGCATTGTCGACAAAGCTAGTCCTATGGTGTACGTGGTACAACTACCAAAGAAAACTAAATGGTTTCACATTAACCAGATGAAGCTTTTTCAGCCCACCAGCAGGTCAAGAAGACAGCAAGCCAGGATCATGAGCATGGCGAGGCTGACTCATCCTCTCCAATGGGATGATGGAGAAGGGGTGCCTAATGCGGCACCCCCACCCAATGAGGTACCTCTGCCTGGCGCGGCGCCTCCCCAGGTACAGTATGGTTACAATCTGAGGCAACAGCCCCAGGAGCAGCCAAGGCGGGATAGCGAATAGTTAATGACATGAATCTTGTCATTCATGTGGAAATGACTTATGAAATAATACTGAGTGGCCTGCTGGTGGCGCTGTCCAGGGAGAGTATAAATACTCGGGCATGGGCCCAGCTTGCTCAGGACATTCTTTAACAGGAACCAGTGAAGGACACAACTAGACCTCCATGTTGTAAAACAATTGATTAAAGCTTTGTTTAACGCTTAGACCAAGTGCCTAGTAGTTTTCTTATGTCAGTTAGTATAGAGCCTGAGTAGCCGATGGTAGGGTGAAGGGATGCAGGACCGGGAGTAACACTCCGCTTTTGTTCCCTTCTCCCACAGGCCAGAACAAGGCAGAGAAAAGATGGGGAGACTATTTTGGTTGCTGTGTAGCAGAGTGCTCTACGGCGGAACGATAGTAACAACAGTGGAGCTTATATATGAAAGTAGGCCTGGCGGTTCAAACTGCAACAGTCAGATTACCATTGCCCCAGTAACTTTGCCCCAAGGTACCGCTCGAGAGGTTACCCTCCGATCCATCTCAGGTCATGTATGAAACAAGTTGCTCTGGAATAGTACGGGTAACCACGTATGCGGTCCAGGAAGGGAGGGAGATGTGTGTAAAGTGTAAGAGTGGGACTACAAGTCAGCCGCGTGTATGGTTTATTCAAGCGAAGGCAGGTAACAGCACAAGGTGCCATCAGATAGAGGATCCTAGGGGGACCCAGGGGAGCCCAACTCAATCGGCAGGTGACGGAGAGACCTGTTATGTTGGCCACGATGGTGGCGGGAACACGAGGGAATCTACGGGTGTGTAAGACCCCCCGGGGATACCGAATGTTGAGATGCCCCCACAGTGTGGAATTCCCGTCAAACTAGGTAGCGACGGCAAAATCGTGCCCTACCACTGGCACATTCAGCGGTCATGCCAACACAGTAGTCGTCCCAACTACACTGTGACCAAACTGCACTGTGACCAAACTGCTCTGTGACCAAACTGCACTGTGACCAAACTGCACTGTGACCAAACTGCTCTGTGACCAAACTGCTCTGTGACCAAACTGCTCTGTGACCAAACTGCTCTGTGACCAAACTGCACTGTGACCAAACTGCACTGTGACCAACCTGCTCTGTGACCAAACTGCACTGTGACCAAACTGCACTGTGACCAAACTGCTCTGTGACCAAACTGCACTGTGACCAAACTGCACTGTGACCAACCTGCTCTGTGACCAAACTGCACTGTGACCAACCTGCTCTGTGACCAAACTGCTCTGTGACCAAACTGCTCTGTGACCAAACTACACTGTGACCAAACTGCTCTGTGACCAAACTGCTCTGTGACCAAACTGCACTGTGACCAAACTGCACTGTGACCAAACTACACTGTGACCAACCTGCTCTGTGACCAAACTGCACTGTGACCAAACTGCTCTGTGACCAAACTGCACTGTGACCAAACTACACTGTGACCAACCTGCTCTGTGACCAAACTGCACTGTGACCAAACTGCTCTGTGACCAAACTGCTCTGTGACCAAACTGCACTGTGACCAAACTGCTCTGTGACCAAACTGCACTGTGACCAAACTACACTGTGACCAACCTGCTCTGTGACCAAACTACACTGTGACCAAACAGCACTGTGACCAAACTACACTGTGACCAACCTGCTCTGTGACCAAACTGCACTGTGACCAAACTGCTCTGTGACCAAACTGCACTGTGACCAAACTACACTGTGACCAAACAGCACTGTGACCAAACTACACTGTGACCAAACTACACTGTGACCAAACTACACTGTGACCAAACAGCACTGTGACCAAACAGCTCTGTGACCTATCATGTGCAGGAATTTAACAACGGAATAATACACACAGTGGAATTGAAAGTCAGTCCTAAACTTCCCCCTCCCTACGAATAAAACACAGAAGGCGAGAGGATAAAGAGCGGCCCGAGAGCGGACCTGAATTAAAGCAACGACAGCGGCGAGAGGATAAAGAGCGGCCCGAGAGCGGACCTGAATTAAAGCAACGACAGCGGTGACAGGATAAAGAGCGGCCTGAGAGCAGACCTGAATTAAAGCAGCGGCAGCAGTTAGAGGATAAAGAGCGGCCCGAGAGCGGACCTGAATTAAAGCAGCGGCAGCGGTGAGAGGATAAAGAGCGGCCCGAGAGCGGAGCTGAATTAAAGCAGCGGCAGCGGCGAGAGGATAAAGAGCGGCCCGAGAGCGGACCTGAATTAAAGCAAAGGCAGCGGTGACAGGATAAAGAGCGGCCCGAGAGCGGACCTGAATTAAAGCAGCAGCAGCAGCGAGAGGATAAAGAGCGGCCCGAGAGTGGAGCTGAATTAAAGCAGCGGCAGCGGTGAGAGGATAAAGAGCGGCCCGAGAGCGGAGCTGAATTAAAGCAGCGGCAGCGGCGAGAGGATAAAGAGCGGCCCGAGAGCGGAGCTGAATTAAAGCAGCGGCAGCGGCGAGAGGATAAAGAGCGGCCCGAGAGCGGAGCTGAATTAAAGCAAAGGCAGCGGTGACAGGATAAAGAGCGGCCCGAGAGCGGACCTGAATTAAAGCAGCAGCAGCAGCGAGAGGATAAAGAGCGGCCCGAGAGTGGAGCTGAATTAAAGCAGCGGCAGCGGTGAGAGGATAAAGAGCGGCCCGAGAGCGGAGCTGAATTAAAGCAGCGGCAGCGGCGAGAGGATAAAGAGCGGCCCGAGAGCGGAGCTGAATTAAAGCAGCGGCAGCGGCGAGAGGATAAAGAGCGGCCCGAGAGCGGAGCTGAATTAAAGCAGCAGCAGCGACGAGGCTCCGATTCAAAAACAACACAAAGAGTGACATCACAGGAGAGCAGGTAGGTGATTGGTTGGTGAGTATTACAGCTCTTTTTTGCTCTCTAAGTTAGGGAAGGGGGTTAAGTTAAGAGCTGAGAAACTAACTTGCTTGTACTTATTAAATTAATAACTTAAACTAAATAAAATAAGCAAACAATTAACCTAAAATGCTGGAATCCATTGTTAAGGAAGTGGTATCAGGGCACTTAGAAAATCATAACTTGATTAGGCAGAGTCAACATGGTTTTATGAAAGGGAAATCGTGTTTGACTAATTTATTAGAGTTTTTTGAGGATGTAACTAGCAGGGTAGATAAAGGGGAAGCAGTAGATGTAGTACATTTGGATTTCCAAAAGGGATTTGATAAGGTGCCACATAAAAGGTTATTACACAAGATTAAGGCTCAGGGGGTTGGGGGTAATATAGTAGCATGGATAGAGGATTGGTTAACGGACAGAAAACAGAGAGTAGGGATAAACGGATCTTTTTCAGGTTGGCAGGCTGTAACTAGTGGGGTGCCACAAGGATCAGTGTTGGGGCCTCAGCTACTTACAATCTGTATTAATGATCTAGATGAAGGGACCGAGTGTAATGTATCCAAGTTTGCTGATGATACAAAGCTAGGTGGGACAGTAAGCTGTGAGGAGAACACAAAGAGTCTGCAAAGGGATATAGATAGACTAAGTGAGTGGGCAGTAAGATGACAGATGGAGTATAATGTAGGGAACCTCCCTATCCTCTCCAAAGTCCTTGAACGTGTTGTCGCCTCCCAAATCCGTGCCCATGTTTCCTGCAATTCCATGTTTGAATCCCTCCAATCAGGTTTCCATCTTTGCCACAGTACCGAAATGGCTCTCATCAAAGTCACAAATGACATCCTTTGTGACTGTGTCAAAGGTAAACTATCCCTCCTCATCCTTCTTGACTTGTCTGCAGCCTTTGACACAGTTGACCACTCCATCCTTCTCCAACGCCTCTCCACCATCGTCCAGCTGGGTGGGACTGCACTCGCCTGGTTCCATTCTTATCTATCTCATCGTAGCCAGAGAATCACCTGCAACAGCTTCTCTTCCCGCTCCCGCATCGTTACCTCTGGTGTCCACCAAGGATCTATCCTTGGCCCCCTCCTATTTCTCATCTAAATGTTGCCCCTTGGCGACATCACCCGAAAACACAGCGTCAGTTTCCACATGTACGCTGACGACACCCAGCTCTACCTCACTATCTCTTCTCTCGACCCCTCCATGGTGTCTAAATTGTCAGACTGCTTGTCCGACATACAGTTCTGGATGAGCAAAAATTTTCTCCATTGTTTTTGGTCCCCGCCACAAACTCCGTTCCCCAGCCACTGACTCCATCGCTCTCCCTAACATCTGTTTGAGGCTGAACCACACTGTTCGCAACCTTGGTGTCATATTTGACCCTGAAATGAGCTTCCGACTACATATCCGCAGCATAACAAAGACCACCTACTTCCACCTACATCGCCCGTCTCTGCCCTTGCCTCAGCTCATCCGCTGCTGAAACCCTCATCCATGCCTTTGTTACCTCTAGACTTGACTATTCCAATGCATTCCTGGCTGGCCTCCCACATTCTACCCTACGTAAACTTGAGGTCATCCAAAACTCAGCTGCCGATGTCCTAACTCGCACCAAGTCCCGTTCACCCATCACCCCTGTGCTCGCTGACCTACATTGGCTCCCGGTTAAGCAGCGCCTCGACTTAAAAATTCTCATCCTTGTTTTCAAATCCCTCCATGGCCTCGCCCCATCCTATCACTGTAATCTCCTCCAGCCCCACAACCCCCTGAGATATCTGCGCTCCTCTAATTCTTCCCTCTTGAGGATCCCTGATTATAATCGCTCAACCTTTGGTGGCCGTGCCTTCTGTTGCCTAGGCCCTAAGCTCTGGAATTCCCTGCCTAAACCTATCCGCCTCACTACCTCTCTTTCCTCCTTTAAGACGCTCCTTGAAACCTACCTCTTTGACCAAGCTTTTGGTCATCTGCCCTAATTTATCCTTATGTGGCTCGGTGTCAAATTTGTTGTCTTAAAATACTCCTGTGCAGCGCCTTGGGACGTTTTACTACGTTAAAGGCGCTATATAAATCCAAGTTGTTATTGTTGTTGTTATTCACTTTGGTAGGAAGAATAGAACAACAGAATATTTTTTAAATGGTGAGAAACTTTCAAATTTTGGTGTTCAGAGAGATTTGGGTGTCCTCGTGCAAGAAACACAGAAAGCTAGCATGCAGGTACAGCAAGCAAGAAGGAAGGCAAATGGCATGTTGGCCTTTATTGCAAGGGGGTTGGAGTATAAGAGTAAGGAAGTCTTGCTACAACTGTAGAGGGCCTTGGTGAGACCACACCTGGAGTACTGTGCACAGTTTTGGTCTCCTTATCTAAGGAAGGATATAATTGCCTTGGAGGTGGTGCAACAAAGGTTCACTAGATTGATTCCTGGGATGAGAGGGCTGTCCTATGATGAGAGGTTGTGTAGAATGGGCCTATACTCTCTGGAGTTTGGAAGAATGAGAGGTGATCTCATTGAAACATAAGATTCTGAGGGGGATTGACAGGGTAGATGCTGAGAGGTTGTTTCCCCTGGCTGGAGAGTCTAGAACTAGGGGGCATAGTCTCAGGATAAGGGGTCGGCCATTTATGACCAAGATGAGGAGCAATTTCTTCACTCAGAGGGTTGTGAATCTTTGGAATTTTCTGCCCCAGAGGGCTGTGAATGCTGAGTCTTTGAGTATATTCAAGGCTGAGAGCGATAGATTTTTGGACTCGAGGGGAATCGAGGGATATGGAGATCGGGCAGGAAAGTGGAGTTGAGGTCGATGATCAGCCATGATCTTATTGAATGGTGGAGCAGGCTCGAGGGGCCGTGTGGTCTACTCCTGCTCTTACTTCTTATGTTCTTATGACACACCCCGGGGCCAACAAATGGGCTGGTGGTGATCCCCACTCGAAGGGTGCTGTCCACGACCTGCATCATGAGGTAGTACCAGTACTGTTGAATCTGACCATGTTGGGGCTGCCTGGTTGGTGCAAGCCTGAAACAGCACAATTGTGTAGAAAAATGATGCAGGAACTGATCGAGGGATTTGGGGTAAAGACCAGTGAGACACTGGCGGAATCGGAATTGGAGCCATTCTACCACATTGACCCATGAATTTCTGCCACGGGGTGCTAAGGGGCCGCGGCGCACGCCGATATCATCATCGCTGGTGGTGCAGCAGCCCGGGGTGCTACCGGCGGGGGCGCGGTGCTATTGGGTTGCACCTCAGCAACGCCCTGACAAATTTCTCAGGAGACGCTTTTCTCGCCCCCCACCCCCCAGGCGATAAGCCCTTTGCGCCGGCTGTTAGCGGAATTTCTAGCCCCCTGCCTCCTTAGGAACTTGGAAGAAGTTTAGAACCAGTTAATCTTGACAAGCATGTCAGCTTTTCGTTCTCTACCACCCACCCAAGTACCATAAGATGTTATCAACGAGATACCTTCACTGCTTTCCTCCCTCAGCCTCCGCACCGAGCGACTTCTCATCCTCATGCTTTCTCCTATCACTACTCTCCTATCCTTCCTTAATCTCTCCCTCCATGTAAACTCCCCAACCCACATTCATGGCCACCCCCTCGATCTTGCCATCTCTCGTGGCCTCGCTACTCACATTGTGTCAATCACAAATAAGGCCACCTCTGACCATTTCCTCGTATCGCTCTCCACCCACACCCCCATTCTCCCCCAGAAAACCTACTTCCCTCTGTGTCCGCCCCTGGAAAGAACTCTCTCCCAACTCACTTATAATTGCAACTGTCCCAACTGTCCAGCCCTCCATTCACCATGGCATTTCTGCAGCTACCGATCTGCTCAACCACACCCTCACCACCACCTTTGATGCCCTAGTCCCTATTAAAACCATTACTCTCTCTCACCCTGGCTGTTCCCCCTGGTACGGCCCTCATCACCGCACCCTTAAGTCCAAGGGATGCAGACTTGAACGGATATGGCGGACAACTGGTTTAGCCATTCACCGCCAGATCTGGCTGGACCACGTAAAGCACTATCAGGCCCTGCTCTCGTCTGCCAAAACTGCTCACTATTCCAGGATCATTCTGGAATGCAAAGATAACCACCGGCTTCTTTTCTCTACCGCAAACCGTCTTGTTAACCCCTCTCCCCATCTCCTCGACCTTCACCTTCAACAACAAGTGTGAGGAGCTCATGGACTTCTTTGTCTCTAAGATTGAGATCATTCGATCAGCTGCCTCTGCCACTTCCCTTCCTTCCCCTAGCCCACCGGGCCAAACTTCCTCTGCCCAGTTCACTGACTGGATTGCTCTACAGAGAGCCGGCACCGACTTGATGGGCCGAATGGCCTCCTTCTGTGCCGTATGACTCTATGGCTCTATGAATCTATGTCAACTGCATTACCCTCATCAACCCTCTCTGTTACCTCGATCAAGTTTGTTAAACACGATTTGCAGTTAACAAATCCATGTTGGCTTTCTTAATTAATCCACACTTATCCAAGTGACTGTTAATTTTGTCCCTGATTATTGTTTCTAAAAGCTTCCCCACTATTAAGGTTGAACTGACCGGCCTATAGTTGCTGGGTTTATCTTTACACCCTTTTTTGAACAATGGTGTAATATTTGCAATTCTCCAGTCCTCTGGCACCACCCCTGTTTCTAAGGAGGATTGGAATATTATGGCCAGTACCTCCGCGATTTCTTCCTTCACTTCCCTCAGTATCCCAGGATGCATCCCATCCGGTCCTGGTGACTTATCAACTTTAAGTACAGCCAGCCTTTCTAATACCTCCTCTTTATCAAT